>CM062819.1:1697413193-1698050042 GCA_031772625.1 Pinus tabuliformis | reverse complement strand
AAAACAAAGTTACAACAACACTATTGTAGCGTTTCTAGTCCACCATCCTCCCTTTCTACGTGCATCATTCCTCCTTTTATAATTTCTCATAATGATTAAAACAAGTTGTTCCTTTGCAGGGAATATGGGGATTGAATCCCAACCAATTTTAATTACATAGTATAATAGTACAACCATTCCCCTATTAAAAGAATAAAGATTCAATATGAATTTTCCAATTCTGGGATTTTTCTAGAATTCTGGAAAATTTGGTAATTTTAACAAACTACCTCCAGAGCACCCTTCGTATCTCCTCAACCATTATGAATTTTGGAAAACCATTTTGAGATTATTCAAATTTCTATATTGGTACAAAAACCCATGTCGCAGAATTTCTTTATTTACCTTCATCTACACAAAAACTGAGGCGGAATTTGGCAGTCTAGAAACTTGTTGACTGTGTTTTCTAGAATTCTGGAAAAATTGGTATTTTTAACAAACTCCCTCCAAAGACCTCTTCATATCTCCTCAACCATTACGCATTTTGGAAAATGGCCCAAATGTAACTCAATTTCCTATATTGGGAAAAAACCCATGTTTCAGAATTTTGAGATTCGCAACGATCGGCGTGGAAATCCATTGTCGGAAACTATTGCGAATTCGGGTGGAAGTTGTAAAATATGAACTGGTGCAAGAATCCTACCGGTACTAGTGCAAGAATGTGTGGTGCAGGAACTTTGCCTCGATCAGAATAGGCATATAACCAGCTTTATAAACCTGGAAACACACAAACTATTATTAAATATGCCTTAAATGTTTAAATGTCATTAAAACAAAGGAATAGCAAATACATACTTATTATCTTCGAGAATGCACAGAACCATGACAATGACTAGTCAAGCTGAACAAAAGCATGAGTGATTTCCAATAAAAGGTGATATAAAGCAAGGCAAAACAGAGGCCCAACAAATACTTCCATCTTTATAATTGTCAATGGTAGGATTTCTTATTGATGTAACTTTTATTTCAATTTTTCTTTCCACCCTGAATGCCCGCACCAATGAATCAATTTCCCAAAGATGAGCCTCATGTTGAACACTATCCTTTAAAGTCCCTATGAACACATCAATCCTCTGCTTCTCCAGAATATCATTTACCCTTATATTCAATTTTTGGAAGTCCCCAATGTGCTCTACCATTGAATCCTTTTGTTTGAGATTTATCGATTGGCTAAAGGAGGTGTTTCTCTTTGTATCCTCATAATGTGCTATCATTTCCTCTGTGAAAATTAACCAAGTGATAAGTGGTTTACAAGAACAAAGCCCTTTATACCATAAATATTGATTCAGTTCTAGATATAAAGATGCAATACGTACCTTTTGTAATAGTTGCACATCATGTAGATCAAAATATTTCTCCATCTGTAGTATCCATGTTACAGGATCCTTGCCATCAAACTTCCTCATATCTATTTCCAGAATATGCTAGGTATTTGTTACATAGAATTCTATCACTATCCTTGTACTCCTTTTTCCTTGATCTTGGAGGACCTCTACAATGAACCTCGCATGCTTTTCATTGATGAAGAAACTCCCATTATGTCCCTCTTCATGAGCAGATCATTTCCCTTTTGCACCATTTCCCCTGAAACTTCTATTTTTCCCAGTTTACAAGGCCAACGCTAATGGCCTTTGTCTCCCCCGTGCCGATGTGTAGAGATTAGCACTATTCCTTGCACTGACCAGTGCGACTAAGCTGTGTTCCAGTCGTGCCAGTCGTGTTATAGATTCTTTTTTTAAATTAGTGCCGAAGCTTCCAGCTCTAAAAGCTCCATAACGGAAGTCTGGTAAATAATTTGGCTGAATGGGGTTGAGGATGACAGTTTGGGCTCCTTTCCCCTATAATGATGGAACTACCTAAAGGGATAATTCCTTCTCCCATGAGAAGAGGATCCATATTCCATCCATATTTCCTATATAAACCTCCCTTATTCCGAAACACAAACTAGTTGCAGTTAAAGTTTTCGCTAAGTGTGAGTATACTATTTTGGATTAGACAAGCAAGCTATTACTAGTTGTATCCATGTAGTTGTGTGAGGGAGAAGTGTGTTTGGTTTGGAGTGAAGCCTAAAGGGAAGAGATTTTAAACTATTGTTGTTTGAAGCCACCATGGAATGCTAGCAGAAGTGTGTGGGAACCCGGTCTTATCAAAGGAAGACTGCAGCATCAAGACGAATGGTTGTAATCTCTCTTTGATATTAATATATGCAACTATCGATTGTTTTCCTACATGTTTTGTAATATTACATATCCATGTCTTAATGCTTCTTGACTCGTTAAGTAGGTTGAATTAAAATTTTCCTATTATTATGTCTATTTGCTATTGTTGTTTACCTGTTTTAGGAGCTTGAAGAAGGAAGCGAGAGATTGCTGGAGTGAGCAAGTGAGGAGAACATCAAGCATGATAAGCGGACCAAGAGGTAGGCCCTCTTGATTGATTCTAACCTAAGGAAATCTTCCATAGAATGTATCTTTTGTGGCTAGACCCATTATCGAGCTAGAGGATTTCATTTGTGTCCGCACTTATAAGTTTACTTCACCACAAATTGGCGACTCCACTAGGGAGATCCCATATTTTTGTTTGTTTTGGATTTCATGATTTTGTCAGAACTTTTCTAGTTTCACGTTTTCCCTTTGGTTATGTTTCTTTTCTCCTGCTTGCTGGCTTGAGTCTAAAAATCATAGTATTAGATCTGTTCCTTGTTTTAATTTTTTTTTAATTTTTCCTTATTTACCTCAGCCAGTGCATTTAATCCACTCAAAACCATGCCGACCAGCCTCTCGCGCCTGTTGTCAGTTAGGTAGTCGTGCCGATGCCTATAAGTCAAGATTAGGGCTTGACCCCAATATTAGCCAGTGTGTTTTGCTCTTGTGTTTTTGACCCCGTGAGCCTTTTTGACTATTTTCTCCTTGCTTAGAAGGCTACTTTTCATTTGGTTATTCTTGCTTGTTGGCTTGTCATCTTTCTATTTGATTGATTGAGTCATTGAGTGGCCAACGACTAGGGATTCTAGTTAGTCGCCCATTGAGCAACTTGTGGACTCACTAAGTCCGATTGTAGGTGTGTTTAGTCCTTGCATTTGCTTTTTGGTCCTTTTAAGACTTTGACATGTTTTTACACAAGTTTGAAAAAGTTTCGTTTACTAGCTTGAATGTCTCTTTCCGGCATAGATTACATTGTTGGCCTTGTGTTTGGTAAAGTTGGTGTTTCATTGATTTGAATGAACTTCTCTTTTCATGTTTTCATCTGCTTGGAGAGCTCATTGTCTCGAAAAAATTTTCATTGAAAGTTTTTATGTGAAATTTTTTTTTCGTCGTTTCATGAGAAACTATGAAATTCTATCTTGTTGCATTATTATGTTACAATAATTTTCATATTTTTAAATACTAGAATCGCATCAGCATTTGAAAAAAGGAAGAGAATTTTTTCATTTCATCTTTTGAAAAAGTGAAGTAGTGAAAGATCATTTCATTTTCGGTTGCTTGATTGTTTGAATTTGAGTAGTTTCTACCCTCTCTAGTGTAGGTATTTCATCAAATTGAAAGGGTCTTGTCCCATTTAGTTGCATTTTAGTTTTTTTTTAGTAGCATCACTAAGACCTGAAAACTGAAACTTAACACAAGGTCAACTATAAAATGAATTCAATTAACCTAAGGCACATTTGACATTAACGATCATATCTAGAAGGTCTAGGCTAGAGACGTGTTCCGGCTTTAAACGTAGCAGTTGTTGTTACATTTGGCATTAGACAACGCTAGCATGGATTTGTGCTCCTCGTACCATTGAGTATATAACAGGAGACCCCACTAGGCTGCAATCCTTTTATCCTTAGGAAGTCGAGTCGGCCACCTTGCAAATGTGATACACCGAACATAGCATTCAGGGAGATTGCCTGCTCGTACTTCTTGGTTTGCCAGGAGGTATTCTACAGTTCAAATTTGCCTTGTAATCATATTTACCTAGATCATCTAGAGTAGTCATTTGATCTTTTTGACTCATTAAATTTAAAAGATCATTCAAGCACTTGTCCTTTCGAGCTCATTTCCAATTGAAAGCAATAGATTCATCATTGTTTCTTTCTCGAATCTTAAAAAATGAAAGAACATTAGCCTTTTGTGCGTCTTAATAATTGATTTCCCGTGATCCAAAACATCCTGTAAGTCTTTTTGACCAAATCCTAAGTTCCCTTAAAAGGACATTTTAAAGCCTTGAAGTTATTTGTTTTGTTGACTAAGACAAGGTCATTGTGGCTGAACCATTTGGTTCACCCAATTCCTCTTCCTCTCCTCCATCTGAAAGATTATCTGAGGAGTCGTTTACTGAGTTATCAGAGTCACTTGAGGACCAAAATGTTGAACTCACAATTGTTTTGAGTGTTCAACCATTGTCATCTTGTCCTCCGCCTACTTTCGATTCAAGGTCATATGCTGATATTGGCCCGGAATCTATGGCCAATCCCGTTCGAACTCCAGAGAAATCGCTGACCACTGACGGTTAGCTTGGACTAGTTATCTATCCTTTGAACCCTCTGTTTGACGTTGTTGAGATATCACCGGAGCGTCCTATAGTTTATACGACCAGCTGGGTGTTCCTTTGGAACTATCCCCCAGTACACGTTAGGCCATTTGTTGTTTCTTGTTTTCAAACATGGGACCCAAAGGAAATGCTCCAATCACATCTCCGGATGAGTCCGAAGTTTCTACTCCACACACTATTGAGGGGGAAGAATTGCAATTGTTTTTTTTTCCCGAGGGTTTCCCTTATTTAGAAAGTATTCTCGCCAGCTTCCCACCCAGCCATGTGTCTTTGGGACACTTAGTTTTAGGCACACCTAGTGCCTCATCACTCTACCATAATCCTATTTGTGTGTTAGGCGTTAGGTCCATTCATCACAAATACGACTTCCCAACTGGTTGTTACTCTAGTTCCAATGCAACCCACTGTACCGAATACTCTTGTATCATCAATCCCAGTTACACGTCTATCACAACCAGTAGTTTCATGTAGTTTTTAACCTCATAAAAAAATTACCTGCATACGAATTCTAAAACACAGAAAATAAACAATGCAAGAGCATAACACATAAAACACATATACACAGAGATTTTCCCCTGGATCCCAAAATCAGGACTACCAGCTTGATTTTTCATTATGTTCCTTTCAATGTTATAATACATATTTATACATGCCAAAGCATCCAATACCATGGACTGAAAACCATAATGTCCAATACCATGGACCGAAAATCATCGCGTCCAAAAACATGTGCGAAAAGCATGCACAAAACCATAGGTGGGTCCGCCCATCCTAACACAGGGTCCAAAACTAAAATTTTCTAGGGAACTGCCCTAGACCCCATAAAGTGGGGTTACGGGTACGCCTCAAACCCACTACAACCCCCCCGCACTACATAATTGACACAACGAAGGGGGGCTCCACCCCTCCCTCTAACGCTCCGATTAACTATGTGGGCTAGTTGTGGAAAGAATATAACATAACCCAACATTCTCCCACTTGTTGTTTTCTTTCCACAAGGGGCCACAATAGAGTTTAGTCATTTTTTCAGTGCCGAAACACCCATTGTCTCTCTACACCAAGAAAACTTCTCATAGCTCACAAATTTTGTTAACTCATCTGTAGTATTCTTCGAAGTGTCCACCTTTACCAGCAACACCCTTTTTTCTTCTATCATATCCCTCACAAAGTGATACTAAACATCAATGTGCTTTGTCTTTGAATGATATGCGGGGTTCTTTGCCAAGAAAATTGCACTTTGGCTATCACAGTCTATCCTTATAGCTCCTTGTATTAACCCCATACTTGAACACAATCTTTGCAACCAAACTGCTTCCTTGCTTGCATGAGTCGCTACCATGTATCTGCCTCTGTAGTTGATAGTGCCACTATAGATAGTTTCTTACTCATCCAACTGACTGCACATCCTAATAGGTTAAACACATACCCACTTGTAGATCTTCTCTAATCCAGATATCTTGCCCAGTTTGCATCAACAAAGCCACGAATATCCAACATTTTGTACAATCCTAGTCTTCCTTGGTAGCACAAACCATAATAACTAGTGCCACGCAAATACCTGAAAACCTGCTTCACTGCTGTCTAGTGCTCTTTCCCTGGTTTTGACATAAACCTGCTCAATACTCCCACTGCATGTGCAATGTCTGGTCTAGTACAGACCATTGCATACATCAAGCTACTATCTGCACTTGCATATGGAACACGAGACATGTCCTCTTCCTCCTCTTGTGTCTTGGGACACTGTTCAATAGATAACCTCACACCTACAGGAATAGGAACCTTCACCGGTTTACTATCCTGCATATTAAACCTCTGCAGTATTGTCTTGACATACTTCCTCTAGTTTAACTAGATCTTCCTCTTTGCCCGATCTATTTTAATTTCCATGCCTAAAATATAGTTTGCAGCACCAAGATCTTTCATTTTGAATTTGGAGGACAATTGGGTCTTCAAATCCTGGATAATTTCTTTGTCATTTCCAACCAGCAACATGTCATCCACATACAAGACTAGATAAATAACACGATCACCAATTAATTTAAAATACACAGAGTGATCTGCTTTGCTTCTGGTGAAGCCAAGTCCCTCTATAAATGTATCAAATTTCTAATACCACATCCTTGGTGACTATTTTAACCCATACAAAGACTTCTTTAACTTGCTCACCATTTCTTTCTTACCCTTCACCACAAAGCTTTCAGGTTGCTTCATGTATATTTCCTCTTCCAGATCCCCGTGAAGAAATGTTGTCTTCATATCCATCTGTTCTACCTCAAAATCAAAAGCAGCAACAACAGATAAAAGTAATCTAATAGAAGTTACCTTGGCAATAGGATAAAAAATATCACCAAAATCAATTCCCGACAACCGGGAATAAACTTTTGCTACCAACCAAGCTTTGTATTTCTCCACCTTTCCTTCTGCATTTGTCTTCTTCTTGAACACCCGTTTTCTACCAATGGGTTTCCTTCCATCCGGAAACTCCACCAGATCCCAAGCCTTATTTTTGTGCAAAGATGCCATTTCATCAACCATAGCCTCTTTCCAGAGTTTTCCATCATCTAAATCTACTGCTTCCTTCACAGTTTTGGGATCATTTTCAGTGATAGATAAAGAAAATTTTGAATAGAAAGAAGATGGACTATACGTTTCTGGTTGCCTTCTTTCTCGAACTGATCTTCTCACACCCAGAGTTTGTGGCTCTTCATCTTTTGATTCCTCCTCTACTGTAGAGTTCGATTCTTCCTCCTTAAGCTCAAACTCTATCTTCTTAGGTTACTTTGGTTGGACTTCATGTTTAGTAACATCTTTTACCTTTCTGAACACCACATCTCGGTTGTACACAACCTTCCGTGTGACTGAGTTCCAAAGCTTATAACCATTTAAACCATCCTTATACCCAATAAAGATGCACTTTTCAGATTTACTATCCAACTTGGTTCATTTCTCCTTTGGAACATGTACATATGCATCACATCCAAATACCCTCAGATGTGAAAGAGAGGGTTTCTTACCAGTCCATACCTCTTGTGGAGTCTTATCCTCCAATGCTGATGAAGGTGACCTGTTGACCAGGTAACATGTAGTATCCACCACCTCTACCCAGATGAAAGGATGCACCTGAGTCAATCAACCATGCCTCATGATCTACATGTGTACTTGAAGAAGCCAAGTACACATCCCCACCTTCATCTAAAGTGGTTTTCACCTCTGCAGAAGGAGAATCATCATATCGCTTTCCCTTATCAGGAGCTTTAGATTTATAGTCCCTTTTGTAGTGCCCTTCCTTTCTGCATTTCTAGAACACCACCTTTATATGTTTTCCTAGAGATTTAGATCTCCCTCTAGATTTAGATTTCCGACTCGATGACTTATTTTTGTTTCTGTTCTGAGACGATCCTCATACAGACAAGGCATCACCATTCCGGTTCTTCATATTTTTCCATCTCATCTCCTCTGTCAGCAAGGATGAGACTATTTGATCAAACTATAAGGCAGTTGCATTGCTACCTATTGCAATAACTAGAATATCCCACGAATCTGGTAAAGAACACAACAAACTGATGCACTTATCTTCATCTGAACTTTTAATACCAACAAATTCTAAGTGACTTACCATAGTATTAAATGTGTTCAGATGCTCTATCACCAGGTCTCCATCTTTCATCCTCAGGTTATACAGCTTTTTTCCGCAGGAATAGTTTATTCACCAGAGACTCAGATTGGTACAAAGTCCCTAACTTGTCCCACAAAGCCTTCGCCGTAGCCTCCCCTAATACATTCAGCAATATTGAATCTGAGACACACAATAGTATTGTGGTCTTTGCCTTCTAATCCAACTTCTTCCATTCTTCATTGGACACTCTCGTTGGTTTAGTACCTGGAACTACCATGATCCACTGATCTTTATCCACCAACAAATCCTCCATCTTGAGTTTCCACAACTCATAGCTCTGACCATTAAATTTCTTGATCTCTATCTTTCCACTGCTCGCCCTCTTCTTTCACCACCAGAATCGATCTCGCAGATCTCCCACTGAACAGGGTATACCACAGGCCCGAGTGAAACCCCTCAGCAACAAAGGCATCCCCTTGAAGCCAAAACAGCTCTGATACCGAATGTAGGTTTTAACCTTGTATAGAAATTACCTACATACGAATTCTAAAACACAGAAAATAAACAATGTGATAGCATAACACATAAAACACATATACACAGAGATTTTCCCCTAGATCCCAAAACTTGGACTACCAACTTGATTTTTCATTATGTTACTTTCAATGTTATAATACATATTTATACATGCTGAAGCATCCAATACCATGGACCGAAAACCATAATGTCGAAAAACATGTGCGAAAATCATGCACAAAACCATAGGTGGGTCCGCCCATCCTAACATAGGGTCCAAAACCAAAATTTTCTGGGGCGCTGCCCTGGACCCCATGAAGTGGGGTTATGGGTGTGCCTCAAACCCCCTGTGACCCCCCCGCTATACAATCGGTGCAACAAAGGGGGACTCCGGCCCCCCCTCTAAACCCCTGGTTAACTACGTGGGCTAGTTGTGGAAAGAATATAACACAACCCAACATCTCAAAGATTGTCTCTGTCAGTTCTTCTATCCCATTAGTCAGTGGCTAGATTGTGCCACCACCTAGGGGGAAGAACATGAATGTCTCTATGGTGTAAGGTGCTACTAATGTGAGTGGCTCACAAGCTAACATGCTTGGTATAAACCATCCCTTTTCTGGTATTATTTCTAACCCTCTTGATCCTACTGGATCAAGCAATGTCAAGTACCAACAGGATCAGAATCCCGTTGGTCCATCTGGATCAAGCAATGTTAAATATCAACAACCCTATGGGGCTCAGGTCTAATACCAAAATCCTTACATTACATATAGTTCTCAAGGACTGGTTAATCAACCTTACACTCTCCAATCTAGGCAGTACATCTAGCCTAGCTACGACCAGATTCAGTTTGGTAATTTCTCGGGCACTGTTCAAGTACCCTTGCAATAGCAAGGACAACCTTTACAACAACCAGGGTAGCCTTTGTTACCACAGGGGAAACCATTGTTGCAGCAAGGTCTTTCCGTGCAACAATAAGGGTAGATTATCCCGCAACAAGGTCAGCTGCAACAACTGCAAGGTGAATCCTTACAACAGTTGCAGCATGCCGCGTGGCAGAAAATGTAATATGCTCCACATACCTATCAACCCATACCCTTGCAAGGCGAACCTCTGCAAACCTAGGGACAAATTTTGCAACTGGAAGGTCAACCCTTGGAACAACAAAACCAATCAAGGTAGCAGCAACCCTTGTATACATATCAACAAGGTCAACTCTTGCAGTGGTAGAGTCAAGGTCTAGTCCTACAGCAGCAAGCCCAGAATCCTTTTTTCCTAGGTCAACAACTTCAGAATCCTGCCAGCAAAGGGCACCAGGTACAAAACCCCTACATCCAAGGGCAACAGGTGTATCAACCTTATGCCCAAGGAATGTAGGTCTAGAACCCTCTTATTCATGGACAACAGGCTCATTAACCCTATGTTCCAAGACAACAAGTCCCATATCCATACGTCCAAGGTCAACAGGCTCAACAACCTTTTAACCCATACATTGCCTATCAGCAACATGTGCCTAAACAATTTCAAGTTATTCAAGGTCAGAACCCTCCCTATGGTCAAGGTAATCCACAATGGGGCAGCCTCAGATGCCATATGGCCAAAATCCCCCACTGTGGGGCCAAAATCCTTACCACCAAGGATGGGCTCCTCCCTATGGGTGCGCTTATTGACCTCCCATGCCTTTTGACACTCAATTACCTTTCTTGGCTACACTTCAGTTGCTAGATGTATTGCACCTTACGAATGGTCCAATCCTTCATTCGCCATACTGGCCTCCAGTGACATCCAAGATACCAAGTGATTGCCCAAAGTTCGATGGAAAAGCTAAAGAAGATCCTCAGGCCCATGTGATGACATATCACCTCTAGTGCTTGTTGAACTCATTACATGGATGATTTCATTCGTCTTCATATTTTCCAATTAACCCTCATGGGTGCTGCAGCGAAATGGTACATCGAGGTACCTCGAAGTACTTTCGATGACTTCAATTCATTAGCCATGGCTTTCCTCACGCATTTTTAGTTGCCAGTTCATTATGAAACTAACACATATTTTCTCACATCGTTTAAGCAAGGTACTGCGACACACATCTTTGATCATATCAATGAATGGAGACGTAGATGTTTCCTGATCAAATTTGAGATAGCTGATCAGTTGCTTACTGAATGGTTTACCAAATCATTCGTAGCCCCAATTTCTCGCGATATAGCTATGGGTGGATGTGTCCCTGAAGAGCAAGTCATTACCCATGCCTAGTACTTCCATCTACTCGATGCTTAGTCTAACACCTTGTACGAGTTGTTTCCCAATGATTCGTGGCCATCATCTGATCTCACAGCATCAAAGTCACGAGTTGTTCCTCCCGTTGATGAAGTTATTGGTTCAGTATCCCAGACCCCTGCTAAAGCTTCTTCCAAATAGAAGTTGGTCTCAAATGCTTCTCCTAATAGTTCATCTCAAAATCCGCTAGGCCCTAGTAAAACCTCAGAGGTCCACACTGTCCAGTCTACTGCAGCAGACAAATCCGTGAAAGGAAAAAAGAAAGGCAAAGGAAAAGCTAAAGTTGACACCCCAAAACAGGGTCCTCCCAGATCGTTTGTTGGCGAATCATCGCAATGGAAACCTAAGTATCCCTTCCTCATTTGTGAGGAGGATCACTACACTAAGGATTGTCCTCGACGATCTGAAGTTAGTCTCTTACTCGAAGGGACCCCTATTGTCCTTAAAGATCCATTTTTGTCCCAGCAGACCCAAATGGTAGACCAACCCTGATCTGCTTCCTGTGGATCTCAAGTGTTCATGATGATCATGCCCATTACTACGGCCACCTAGTCAAAAGATAATCAAACTCTAGCTCCAACAGCTAGGAAAGAAAAATAAGTTGCACCTTCTTCTTCTACCCAGAGTTCTGGCCCTCTACAAATCGAGTGACCTAACCCTGATTCCGCTACATGGCCACCCTCTAAAGGTGTGCTGCAGAAATCCTCGTATAATCCCAACGTCTGAGCCGCTCAGCACTACAATATTGTTGAGGATTTGGCTCAGGTGTCGTTAGCCATGTCGTCTCTCGGGGTACTCCAAAGCTGCCCATCGCAACAGAAGTTTTTGATGTCAGCTATCGTGGGCATCGATCCCACTGATTTTAATTTGATATGTTTCAATCTGGAGAACAATGTTCCACAGCTCCCTCATAAAATTGCCTTTCTTATTCAGGTAATCATTAATGAGAAGACCATTTACTGCACTATCATCAATGAAGGTGCTTCCACGTGCATCATGTCAACTGCATGTTGGAAGGCTATTGGTTCCCTCCACTGAGACAGTCTCCAAACACTTTGGAGGCTTTCGATGGGCGCTATTCGTGACCCTTCAGTGTCTTACCTAACCTTTCCATCACCCTGGAAGGCAAGAAAATGCAAGTCGAAGTAGAGATTTTTGACTCCAATCCCAATTATAATCTTCCACTCGGTCGAAGTTGGACTCATGCCATGCATGGTGTGGCCTCCTCTTTGTTTCACATGATCCGTTTTCCCCATCAAGGGAAGATTGTCACCATCAATCAACTGCCTTTCTTTGCCTCTTCCTCCTCAGATGGCAATGTTCCATACATCAAGAATTGTGGTGCTCCCTATGAGAGTGTGGGGGTAGGTCTCTTCAAAGATTTTTCCTTAATGGGAATTTTCCCACTCCCACCTCCTCATGTTTCCTTTGTCAACATGATCTCCATCAAATCTGATCCCTGGGTCATACTTGCACTAGATCTTGTTGATACTTGGGGCGAAGTTATGCTGCTTAGTCCTGCCGAAGTCAATTACGTGGAAATTGTTTTGGCTTTGAACTCTGCATCCTCCGATTCTCATATGTCGAATACCTCTCTCGATATGTACTCTCAATCCCCCTGGCTTGGAACTTTGGAATCATCCAATCCCTTAGCTGAGAGCTTCCTCACCTATGAAGGTATCATGGAAATTTCTATCAAACCCGGTGTCATTGAATACGTTCATATTGGGGTATCTTGTTCTCTAGATGAGATCAAGACATATACTCATCTATTTCAAGAATTTCGTGATGTGTTTGCATGCTCTTATGAAGAAATGCCTGGCATCGATCCTAGCATTGTGGTGCATGAAATACCAACATATCCACACGTGAAGCCCATTCGCCGACAACTTCGTCCGGTGCACCCTAAGAAGTCCGCTACTATTAAGGGTGAAGTCGAAAAGCTTCTCAAAGCTAGGTTCATTTATCCCATCCCCCTTAGAGACTGGGTGTCCAATATTGTCTCGGTCACTAAAAAACAAGGAATGATCTACACTTGCATGGATTATCGAGATATTAATTGTGCCTGTCCTAAAGACAACTATCTAGTACCCTTCATTGATCAAATCATTGATGAATGTGTCGGGAGCGAGATATCTTCCTTTATGGGCATTTTTTCTGGTTATAACCAGATTAATATTGCACCGATCAACCAAAAAAAGACAACCTTTATCTACCCATGGGGTACGTTCGCATACAAGAAGCTCCCTTTCAGCCTCAAATATGTTGGAGCCACATTTCAATGGGCAATGTCCTATGCATTTCATGATATTCACAACATTGTCCAACCTTACTTGGATGACCTTCCTGCCCATTCTCGTAAGTGCCAAGATCACCTAGATCATCTTCGGCAAATTTTTCTATGCTGTAGACACTATAACATTTGGTTGAATCCACAAAAATGTGTTTTTTGCATGGAATTAGCATGACTCCTCGACTTCATCATTTCCAAGGACGGTATTCACCTAGATTCATTAAAAGTTGAGGGAATTGTAAATTTACCCCCTCCATCTTCACTGCACCAACTCCAGAGCCTACAAGGAAAGGCCAATTTTCTTCATCGTTTTATACCAAACTATGTCAGGCTAGCCATAGGATTTACCTGGTTGCTCAAACAAGGAACACCATTTGCATGGGATGAGGTAGCCCAAAAACATTTTGATGATCTTAAGGCCATCCTCATAAATGCTCCTTTGTTCCATCCACCAGATTATTATCGAGATTACTTCCTTTACCTAGCCACGACCCCTAGCACTATTGCTATGGTTTTGGTCCAAGACGATGACGAAGGCAGTGAACATGTGATCTACTACCTTAGTCAGAATATCCTCAAAACTGAAATGCATTATGCACATGTCGAGACGTTGGCTTTGGCTGCCGTTCAGGTTGTTCAATGCTTTCAGCACTATATCCTTTTATGTATGACTACACTGATTTCTGAATGAAACCCTATGACTTATATCCTGACTTATCAGTTGCTGGGGGAAAAGTATTCTAAATGGATCATTATTCCGCAAGAATTCAATTTGGTCTTCACTACGGCCAAATCTAAGAAGTCACCTGTCTTGGCTAAATTGATTTGCTCCCTTCCCTTCAAAGCTCTCCCTACTAGTGTAGATGAATAACTTCCAGATGAGACCCTTTTCCTAATTAGCAACCTTGATACAAGGTACGATGATATCGTCGTGTATCTCCAAACCTCCATGTTTCAATCTGCGTTGACCAAGGATGATCGTCGAAGGATTCAACATCATTCCCAACCCTACCATATTATTGGCAATACTTTATACTGTGTCGGTGTTGATTACGTTCTTCACCAATACCTCACAATCGAGGAAGATGAAAGAGCTCTATATGATTGCCACTTCAGGGCATGCGGTGGTCATATGTCTAGTTATGATACAACTCAGAAAATCCTTCATGCTGGTTATTTCTGGCCATCTATCTTCAAAGACTACATTCTTGCCATCCGTAAGTGTCACGAATGCCAAATTTACCAATGCAAGATGCGTGCCCCACCTGCTCACCTACACCCTGTCATTACCATTGGTCCCTTTACCAAATGGGGCATTTATTATATGACATGTAACCCTCGTTCGGTTGGGGGGCATGGCTATATTATCGTGGCTCTGGATTATTTCACCAAATGGGCCGAAGCAATGCCTACATATTCAGCAAACAGTAAGACGACAGCTCAATTCCTTTTTAACTATTTTCTTTCTAGGCTCGGCGTACCCCAAGCCATTGTTACAGACCATGGCTCTCATTTCAGAGATTACATGATGGCAGATCTAACATCTGCATTGGGCATGCGCCATGATGGCTCGACCCCATATTACCCTCAGGTCAACGGCCAAGTTGAAGCCATGAAGAAGCTTTTGGTCACCATCCTTCAACGTACTATTGAGATCCACAAGTCAAATTGGCATTTCATGGCCTTTTTAGCTCTGTGGGCCTACAGAATTCAACCGAAGACACAACTGGTTTCACACCATTCCAGCTAGTCTATGGTTTGGAAGCAATATTTCCAACCGAATGCGAGATTCCTTCACTCAAGATAATCATTGAAATCCTCCCTAAAACATCACCTCAAGAGGAATGCCTCTTATATTTAGAACAACTGGATGAGACTCGCCGTCTCGCTACCTTGGTCATTGAACCACAAAAGAAATGGGCCAAATCCCATTTTGATCAGTTCGTCTCCCCTCACGCTTTCTTTGAGGGTGATTTGGTCCTACTATATGACCAAGCTAACGATAACATTGGGGCAGGTAAGTTCGAACGTAGGTGGATTGGGCCCTATATTGTAAAATGCGTTTTGCAGAAAGAAACCTATAAGATTATTGATTATGAAGGGAATCCTCTTGATAAGCCCCGAAATGGGCTTTACCTCAAAAAGTACTATACTTAGGTCATCTTGCATGGTTACTTATGTACATTAGTGTGTGAATCATTTTTGTACAACGTGGTTTTGTGTGATAGTCTTCAAACAAATTTCCTGTTTACTATGCTTTTCTTGCTTTGTAGATGTTTGCAACTCCTCACGTTGGTTTCATTGATGGTGCTTGTTGTAGTACCTGGAACCTATCATCTACGGCATGGGCTATATATGACCCTAAAGGTGAGTTGATTGACCTTTAAGGTATCTGCCTGGGTCATACAACCAACAACATTGCTGAATACAGTGCGGTCATCGAATTGTTGTCAGAAGCCATCGCTCTGGGCATCAAGGAACTGGTTGTCAACCTGGATTCATAGCTTGTCGTCCTTCAACTCAACAGGAAATATTCCGTCAGGAACCTTCAAATATTATGAATGTATCTTCGTATCTTCCTATTAGAAAGGAATTTTGATTATATTACATATCAACATATTCCTAGACACATGAATACATTGACATATCCATTTGCTAATTATGTGTTGGATAGACATTTACAAAACATGTAAAAGATAAGAAAAACCATTTGTACCATAATAGAAAGGAAAATACAACATATATACATATACACACACACACACACACATATATATATGGTGACAATGTTTGATACATCAGAACCCCAAAAAATAATATGTATGTATATAATGATGTCAGCAGCTCACAGGCCTCATACATTCGTGGCACGTAGGCCTTAAAAAATATGTAAGTGCTAGACCTAGCAACTACTTAGCATGGTGGTTGTGGTAGCATGAGACAGCTCATGCAAAACGACTCAACAGTCAGCGGATCCGATCTGAGACTCCCATTTTTGCCTCTGGTACCGACGGGGCATGTCTCCTATCTGAGCATACTCCGGAATACCATGAGTTAACCCCTCGAGGTTCCTGGCAATCTCCTCTTCGTTGTCACTCCCTTCCTGATAAGGTGCAACAACATCAATAGGACAGGGAATGCACCTAGCTATCAAGGACATCCTAGTTGGCCGCTCTGGTCCAACATCTACATAAACAAGAGAAATGTTATAAGTATGCATAAAACAAAAGCACTTGAAAAATCTAAAAATTAAAAATTTGATTTTTTATCTTCGTCATCGAAGTCCTCTCCATCTGGTAAGGGCATATCTGGATCTCCATGCAAATCAGTGCCGTTGTACGGCTAGTCCTCCATGACAATCGTCTGTCATCGTAGTCATGAGAACAATGTAGGTCGGTATCACATACGCTGACCCCCAGTGATCCTGGGCATCAAAGGACTCTAGTAGGCCATTTGTGGATCGCTTGGCGCAGGAGGATTGATATCAGTCAATTGATATTGGAACAGTGGGACTCGTTCCAGGAAAAAGGTCACAAGTACTGATTCGAAGCCAAATTTCTTCAGATTCCCCGCCTTGGACTTGGACAACTGGCGCTTGATGTTCATCTTCATGACATCTGCCCAGTGAAAGATCGTAGGAGCTGTGCAGTGAATAGCGTAAAGGAACTTCAACTTGTTAGTCTCATGTTTTGCCTAGGACTTTGCCACTCTATTGATAGTCAATAGAAGCACCCTTAGTGTCAAATCCTATACACTGGAAATCTCTATCTTCCCACTCTTGGATTTCAGGGCCTCAAGGTAGTGTTCAGGAAGAAGTGAAGATATTCATGCCCCGACCGGACGCAACCCATACAAGTTCACTAGCTCACCTCTGCGAGACAGTCTAGTGATGAAGTAGATATCTGAAGCTGTCGACTCTAGATCTTGGTCCCCAATGACAAAAATGTCGCGATTAATGTCCCAAAGGCTTATCAAGTATCGTAGCAACTCGGGTTGGGCCCGCTTACCTAGTGTAAGGAAGAATTTGACGAGCCCACAAGCCCTCAAAGCCTCCAGGAATTTTGGATCATTCAGTGCCTGGGTGACAACATTTTCATGTTCTCTTTCCTTCTAATCCACCATTTTCGGTGATTTCTCTACTGAAAAAGCCATTAATTTGAGTCAATAGTCATCATTGGCACATAAAATTCAAGTTTAAACACTATGGTTTTTCCCTATCCATGGTGCCGTCACACCTGTTTTAGAAATAGTTGCACCAATCAGCACGGATGGTTGTGCAAATATCCCTCGGCTAGCACGATCCTGTGCCCAGAAATCACGCCTATCGAGGGCAAAATTTTTCTCAAAAACCTCCCTAAAAATCCAAAAAAATGGCTAAAAGCATAAACGAATGGCATGAAAATGGAGCTCAGGGCTTCAATTGTTACTTGGAACTGACGGCTCGTCAATTGACCTCCCGGGTCACCCGCAATCTGCTCTGGAACAACTAGGCCAAAAGTGTGTAAAAGTATTCACTGCAAAGGTAAAATGGTAAATGGTAAAAATGTATTTACTTTTCCCCTTTTTATTCATTTTTTCATGAAAATATCAGGTTTTGTAAATATTCTTGACCTATTTTACCTCAAGGACTCGATAATACACTTTGCCTTACTTATGAAGCAATAGGTGATGGATCTTCGATGATGACGATGAGTCACATTTCAGCTCTTTTCTCGACTCATTAAACTCATATGAAACGATTTCCAAGTATTTTTTCCCTTTTTGACTCGTTAAAGAGAATAAAAATGGCAGGGGGCGTTTTCAACTCTTTTCCAACCCTTTTAAAATGAAAATATGGTCGAGCCCTTGTCACTTTGAACTTGTTAATGGATGAAAAATGTTGTGTGCCCAGTATAAGTTTACCCATTTTTCGGGCTTGTATGCACTATTTATGAAAAAGGTAATCGTTGACTGAAATGGTCAAGCAGTTCTCTCAAGTATTGTTTTCTACCCTTTCGGGCTTGAGAGACACAAATGTACGAAAAGGGACCATGTGGAATTTTCTATTACGTGTCTTTTTCAAACTCTCTAAACATGAATACGATACCAAGTTACACCTTTTTCGGACTCATTAAACTATTAAATGACATCAGATTCGTCACCGTGAAGAACATGAGCTTATCCTTCCTAGGGCTCGTTAAACTCACTAGGTCGGATTTGTCTGAAGGATGGAATTATAGTGCAAGCATATGCTATCCCCTTCAAGCTTGCAATTAAAAGGTAATTGGGGTACTCTCCAGAAACGGTGGGGGAAATTTGGAAATCTATCAGTCGTGTCGGCAACTCACCCTTGAACATGACACTCTTTGCTTCGTGTCGGGTTGGGACATCCTCCTTTGCATCATTGACCTTCTTGGGTTTGGACTGTTCATTTTTTCCTTCCATATGATCTCTTCTATGTCATCATGACCACCGATCCTGTGGATCTAAAAGCTACCAAACTTCCAATTGTGTCACTGATATGTTCAATAGTTTTCCTTCTATAGTTACACTTACCTCTAATTCTCTGTATCATCCAAAATCATTTCGCATCCTCTCGTCTCACGTTGATGATGTGGGATTCATTATGGCCCTCCTTCGACATGGTCACTTTCCATCTACTTCAATTCATTATCTGGGAGGTTGACCGAGAGACTCCCTTCCAGTACCTTAGAGATTGCATGCCCTAATGGAAAGTTCTTCACACTCGATGATGAGTTCACATCATTGGCTTTCGATCGAGTGATTTCACGGGTGTTCGACTTCATTTCCTGTATTCACATTCCATGAATTGTGCTAATAGTACCTTGAGGGCCATTGTCATTATTGGTGGTTTCTCTCGTGCTTATTAACAGTTTATATCATTGACTGGTAATCAAGTGACTTTCTAGCATGTTCGATGTCAACACATCTCTTCGCATGTTAGGATTTGTACTTTGACCGGGTCGTGTTGGAGCAAAAGACCCTGGACTCAGATTACAAAAGTCCAAGTTGTGAAGTGGTGTGACATGGTTTATGATTATATGCATGTCTCTTTTAGATGGTTGGCTACGACTAGACCATGAGTTATCATATGCGATCCTTCTCATTATTGGGTGGCTACGACCATACCTTTGTTTCATTATGATCCCCTTTGACGAATGGTTGTGCCCAGACCTGGATCCATTTACATGATCATCCTTTGTATGGCTGTGACCATGCCATGATTCATGGATCATTTGATAGAGATCTCAGTTTATGTATATGTATATGTACTTGCTTGTAGGTTTTTCGACGACAGACCGGTTCCTTGCACTGCTTTATAAAGCATTTCATCCCTCATTCCAGCTCAGCCTTCACGCTTTAGGGGGCATCTGTTACACATCATTTTGTCACTGTCCTTGTACTCCCTGTTCCTTGATCCTGGAGGACCTCTACAATGAACACCGCATGCTTTGCCTTCATGAAGAAACTCCCATTATGTACCTCTTCATGAGCAGATCATTTCCCTTTTGCACCATTGCCCTGAAACTTCTGTTTTGCCCAATTTACAAGACCGGTGCTAATGGCCTTTATCTCCCCCATGCCGATGTGAAGAGATTAGCACTATTCCCTGCACCAACCAGTGTGACTGAGCTTTGTTCTAGTTGCGTCGGTCCTATTATTGAAAGTTTTTTAAATTAGAGCTGAAGCTTCTAGCTCTAAAAGCTTCATAACAAAAGTCTGGTAAATGGTTTGGCTGGATGAGGTCAAGGATGACTGTTTGGGAACCTTTCCCCTATAATGATGGAACTACCTCAAGGGATAAGTCCTTCTCCCATAAGAAGAGGATCCATCTCCCATCCATATTTCCTATATAAACCTCCCTTCTTCCCAAACACAAACTAGTTGCAGTTAGAGTTTTGGCTGTGTGTGAGTATACTAATTTGGATTAGAAAATCAAGGTATTACTAGTTGTAGCCATCTAGTTATGTGAGGGAGAAGTGTGTTTGGTTTGGAGTGAAGCCTAAAGGGAAGAGCTTTTAAACTATTGTTGTTTGAAGCCTCCATGGAATGCTAGAAAAAGTGTGTGGGAACCCGGTCTTGTCAGAGGAAGACTACAGCGTCAAGATGAATGGTTGTTATCTCTCTTTGATATTAATATATGCAACTATCAATTGATTTCCTACATGTTTTTTAATATTAAATATCCATCTCTTAATGCTTCTTGACTCGTTAAGTAGGTTGAATTGAAATTTGTTTATTATTATGTTTCTGTGTTGTTGTTGTTTACTTGTTTCAAGAGCTTGAAGAAGGAAGCGAGAGATTTCTGGAGTAAGCAAGTGAGGACATCAGTGTCAAGATGAATGGTTGTTATGTCTCTTTGATATTAATATATGCAACTATCAATTGATTTCCTACATGTTTTTTAATATTACATATCCATCTCTTAATGCTTCTTGACTCGTTAAGTAGGTTGAATTGCAATTTGTTTATTATTATGTTTATGTGTTGTTGTTGTTTACTTGTTTCAAGAGCTTGAAGAAGGAAGCGAGAGATTTCTGGAGTAAGCAAGTGAGGACATCAGCAAGCAGGATAAGCGGACCAAGAGATTGGCCCTATTGATTGATTCTAACCTAAGGAAATCTTCCATATAATGTATCTGTTGTGGCTAGACCAATTATCGGGTTAGAGGAATTCGTTCATGTCCGCACTTATAATTTTTCTTCACCACACTCTTCAATCCAACATTAGATTATATGAAATCATGATTAACATTACTTTTTTTCTCATCATGAGTTTCCTCTACTACCTTTTCGCCATTAGGAGGCCTTTCTTGTAGCAGCTTTGTATCACCTTCCTTCAAAACTTCCATGTCTTTCTTCATATCTTCCGTGCCTTTCTTCCAATATGCTTCCATACTGTCAATATCAACTTCCATGGCATAAATAAAACTATTTATCTTAGCTTGGATCACATTCTTCAAATCATCCATCCAATTTTCATAACTAGGTATTTCTATTTTCTTGATTCGAGTCATTCTTTTTCTTTCTTTTAGGATCTCGAACTTGAATATGTTGTATCTCTGAAAGTTCGAATCTCCAAGGTCTAGAATTGCAGCCTGTGGTAGCCCTCTGCATCCTCCTTCTAATGCCACAAGTCTGATTGAAATTGTATTCTCTAAGAAAGAGTTATGTATAATCTCCCAACATGATCTGATTATATAATTTTTCAGTAGAGAGAACCTGTACGAAGTTCCATGTGTCACTTTTTCAACCTTTGGACCGCAAAATGATACACAAAGAATTATCATTCGTCTTCTTTCTTCATCTGCCTATGAAATTTCAATCTAATGCTCAGAGACAAACTTATGACGATTTTCCCAAGGTCGCATGTTTGGGATGTAATTTGGGAGCCTGCAAAAACCCTGAATGTATTAGACCATATCTCCGAAAATATAGCGAAACAAGATCTAAAATTTTGGCATGACCTTCACCACGATTTCATCTCAAATAGCTTTCAATTTCAAAGTCTGAACCTTTGTAGAAACAAAATTATAGTGAAAATTCTGCGATGACCTGTTTGAGATGGAATTATGGAGCTTGCAAAAACCCTAAATACCTCATATAATATCTCCAAAAATATAGTGAGGCAAGATCTGAAATTCATACTCGAGGTTCAGAATGATTTCAGCTCAAATGGGTTTTTTGTTTTAGCTTTTGAAACTTCGTATAGAAAATGTTATAGTGACAATTCCACGATCACCTGTTTGGCACAACGAAACCCTAGAATCCAAAGCTCTGATAACACATGTTATGAAATGAACTCAAAAAAAGATAGAAAAGATAGATCAAAGACTTAAAAATCATCCTCTTCAAGGGGGAAACCTAATTTACATTACACAAATGAACAACATGGGGATGATACAGACACAATAATACAATAAGGGGGTTGCACTAATAATAATAATGGGTTACATTAGTAGTATAGGGACCTAATGGTGCTAGAGTTTGAAATTTGAGAAGGAAAAAAGCAACCTACAATGATTCAGGCCTGGCCTGTGTGCACATCGAGGCCTGTCTCCTCCAAATTTGTGGCTCACACACCTCTCTTAATAGGATAGCATGTTCTTGATGCTATATTTCCCTTCGTGCTTGAAGGAACCTGTACCATACCTGGTGCATTTTCCCATTGTAAACATGTCATCAGTCAAGTTATTTTTTAGTATTCAAACGATGATATTGTTGTCTACCTTAGTTGTGGTGAAAAAGGAAATGAGGTGGTGGAGGATCTACTGGATTTTCCATAACTAAAAATGACTTTTCCTGATAAATGACAAGTATTGTGATCAAAAGTATGACCCTTGTGGAAAGCATGTCCAACATGCCAGTTGTAACCAGAGAGGCATCAATTTTTACAAGAAGTTTTATTATTTAGTGAGAGAATTAATTGCATCCTAGGATAGAATTAATATATTGGTCATGCATTTTGTTTTTCATTCAACGAATTGGTTTAGTGCATAGCATATATCTGAGTGCACAACATATATGGACAACGTATAATTTCTCTAGAATGTTATATCTCTCTTTCTCTCTCTGTCTATCTATATATATATATATATATATATATATATATATATATATATATATATATATATATATATATATATATAGGTCAAAAAAATTTTATTATCATTGGAGCATCTCCACAACGGTCAGCATTAATGAATGTCACATTATTATATGCTTTCTCTACAGGCAAGCGGTTAATATTGGCATCATATTCTTTCCTCCTTGTAAATTTTTTGCATCACATTCCTTCTTGGATGTTCCCTACTGGAAAGTGGTTAATCGTTTATGGAGCAAATTTTTTTATACATGCCATATAATATTTTTATTGTTATTGTATTATTCATGATGCCCGCAAATATTTGAATGAAATTGAAACATAATGAGATCCCTGCATATGTCCACATCACAACACAACATGCATCAATTCCTCCTTGAAAAGGAGAGAGTGGAAGTTGAGAATAGTGTCTATATTCACCATATTTCACATACTGTAACATATTGAGCTAGATCGAATCACAGGTAGAGGAGGAGGAGGTAGAGATTCATTATAGTCTCTTTATCTGGCTAGGAAGAACTGAAAGGAGGAAGAAGTGATAGAACTTGAAGGGATTTTACAGAAGAATAATGTTGTAAATAGTGACCCTCCTAGATGAGGAAATGAGATATATAGAAATCAAAAGAACAATACTCTTGATATATTTGATATATGTATGGGATCGTGCTATGTGAAAATGGACTCATTGTAGCAATTTGTGATATTCTTGTCAAGTTTTAGATGTTTATATATGGAAATAGGGTGTTTTAACTTTTTTTTATCAATCATGGGTTATGAAAGTGATTTTATTGTTGATGGATGGGTAGAAGGGGGGTGTGCATGGGAAGTGGTGCAATAATTTCTCTTTGGATGTTATTAATTGGATCAAAGGTGTCGAAAGCCAAGGATATACACACGGGCACATACCTCCCCTATGCACCATTCAACGCAGGATTTGTTCAGTTGAAGGCTACCAATAAAGACACCCCTACTCTACGCCTGGGCAATTTGGAACCATATAAGTTTATTCTTAAATAGTTCTAAGTTTCTAACATACTTTCGGGTATCAACAATAGAGCTAAGAGTGGAGAATGTCCATATGTAGATATGTCATATGGGGACCTGTTGGAAACCATTAGAGATACAACATCAGAGAAGACCAAGTAATCAATGTTTGTATAATGAACCATGTGGGTGTCTTTCCACTCTCCATAAAGTATGAGAATCAATAGTAAAATAGCAGAAAAACCAATTAAGAATCCCTTGCTTAACATCTACACTCGCATGTTAAGTCCAAAATTTTCCTTCAACTTTTCTTTCTCGTGGAGTTCATATAATGATGCAACTCAAACTTAGTTCCATGGTATGGTCTATGAGTGGTTTTTTTTCATTCCTTTCTATTATTCAGTGAAAAGAAGGATTGTCAAGCTCGGGGGGAGACACCACTAATGTGTTATATTGCTAGATATTATATTGTTAAACTCTACAACATTGGATATTATGTTAGCTTACTATAATGTTGTTGCAATGGGTGTGTTGACAATGCAACACTGCATTGATACATTATTGATTTGTATGGTATTTTGGGGTTTTGTGTTGCTCATATATATCAAAACACATTCATATTATATTATCCTAGAATTTTACAATGTGTCCTCATGTTATTACAATTTTGGGGTTGATTAGCGTACACCATTCATTCCTTTAATGATGGGTGCAATCATTAGGAGCATCAAAATTGTGTTGTGGTAACCTTCAACTAACAAGTGTATAATTCCTTTCTCTCTCAGTATAGATGGTCGATTACAGATCACTGAAAGCACTTTAATATTAGTGCAAGGAAGCAAATATGAAAAACTACATTTTGTCTTGAATAATTGAAGTTATATTTCTCCTTACAGAAGGATTCTTGATATGTTGAGACAATGTCAATTTCTCATCAATTGATATCAATTGGAATGTGCTTGGTGCTTATGTGTGTGAGCACATTATCATTGAGCGTATTGGGCCTAGAAACCATACCAGCCATTGCATGGGAATCAAATTAACTATTTTTGTATCTATTTCAAATCTTTGATTTCTAAAGCCTGACAAAATCCAGTTGATCTTTCAAAGAGCCTAGATGCAATATAGGGTTCATCAACATTTCAAGTCACAAATGTTCATCTATTATGCAATAAGAAGAAATGTTGTTCAAATGATGCTGTAATTTTTATCATGTTGTTGGGAACAATAGAGTATATCACATCAAAAACTATCACTACATGCAACTAAAAAATTGTGGAGAACCCCTTTTCATTGATGTAAAAGGGGGAGGCACACAATGGTTATTAAATTGATTCTCAAGACAAAATATGGAAGATCACAATGTTTCCATCAATGCCAAAGGGGGAGACTGATGACATTAATTTCACTAATGGCAAAGGAGCAACAAGGTATGAAGGAGCAAGAGCAAGGTATGAATGAGCAGGAGAAAGGTATGAAGAAGCAGCTTGAGTAGCAAGGTATGTTGCAGGGATATTTGACAGCAAGAGTTAAACGTTGGAGGTAAAGGAGAACAACTTGTTAGCCTGCTTCATATGTTTATTGCATATATTGTTATGACAAGGAAGCAACAATGTATACTATATATGGTTGTTATGTTCGTAAAGAAGATTGGTATGCTTGGTATGCTTGTTGTGTAAGGATGATTTGGAGATAAGTTTAATTGAACTAAATTGTTGTGATGCAAGAAAAAGACAAAACTCCATGACAACAAAGGCAAGACAAAGACATGATGCAAGGCAAAGGAGAAGACTTGGATACAATTTTTGAATTAGGGTTATTTGAATATGAATGCAACATTGTACTATTACATGTTATTTATCTATTTTATTGACATGAATAATATGAATGAATGAATTTTGGTATGATGAAATTCACTTTATATATATTTAATATTCAAGAGTTTAAGTAGTTTTGGAATTGAAGAAACACACTTGGAATGCAAAGAGACAAGTTTTTTCATTTCATATTCGCATGAGTGGAACACGAACAACCACCAAAGTTGATTTACAAATATGTGCAAGGTTGGAGATATGAGGAGTTAGAGAGATGGAGAATCTATGAGAGGTGATATATGTGTTATGCATTAGTTACCTGGAACATATTAATCTTACGTGAAGAAGATTTGAAGCAAAGAAGAGGTAGAAATGACTATGGAGATATGCATAATTTATGACCAGGTATACCGGTACATTATTTTTTCTTATTTATATAAGGGGATTGTGTTCTCCTTTCAAGTTCTGGCTTGATAAATATCCATTTGGAGTTGGGTGAGGTATGATCCTCTTTTGTGTTGTAGCCTACAGAAGCATATTCGAGTTGGAGCTTCGTTGCATGTTGTAGCTTGTAGAAAAATTGAGGTAGCAACCTCTTGTAGGTTGGAGCCTACATAAAATCATATGTAATAAAGAGTAGGAGCTTGACTTTGCATCACAACAATAATAAAATTGTGGTTTTCTCCCTTTATGGGTTTCCACTTATATCTGGTGTCAATATGTGTTGTTATGATGTGTTGATGTGATGTTTTGGTTTTCTTATTACATGTTGTTCACATATTTGATCTACTGGTCATTATTTGTTAAGTTTCTAATAAAATACTTCAATTAATGACATTAATAAAAATAATTTTAATGTCTATAAATGAACTAAATTTATTGACAACCCCCCATCTTAGTTTAGTCAATTTTTCATCATAATCGCCACAACAATCTTTAAGAATATCAACACCAATGAAAACATTTCAAAAAACGTATGCCAATTTTGTTATTAGAAGTTATACTAAACATAATGATTGCCAATTTCATTTTTCTATTGTTAGTGAGCCTACTACCTATGAAGAAGTTTCCAATTGTAATGACTGGAAAGGTGTAATGAAAAGAGAGTATGGTGCTCTCATAAATAGTAGCACTTGGAGGTTGGTGGATCCTCCTATTGGCATCAAACCCATTGGCTGTAAATGGATTTATAAAATTAAGTATAAGGTAGATGGTTCACTTGATAAGTACAAAGTAAGACTTGTAGCAAAGGGGCATGCATAAAAAGAGAGTGTTGATTATATAGAAAAATTTTCTCTTACAGTTAAATTGGGCACTATTAGAACTTTTTTTTCTCTTCTAGCTCAAAAGGGATGGAAAATACATCATATGGATGTAAAAATGGACCTTTTGAATGGATATTTGAAGTAGGATGTATATATATTTTATCCATAAGGTTTTTCCATTAAAGGAAAACATAAAAATTTATGAAAATTAGTGAAATATTTGTATGTTTTGAAAGAAGCATCTCATGCATGGTACGAAAATTTGACTGAACATCTTCTCAAACTAAATTATAATCATTTTGACTTAGATGATGCAACTCTTTTTGTCAAGAAAGTCGGAACATCAATTGTATATCTAGTTGTCAATGTTGATGATTTTATTATCATAGGGAACAATGGTGATTATATAACATCTGTTTAAAGGTAGCTGAAAAAGGTTTTTGATATGAAAGACTTGAGTTTACTTCATTATTATTAGGAATTGAAGTTGATCATAAACCTAAGCATATTTTTATTTCTTAGAAAAAATATATTGGAGAGCTATTGAGTAAATTTGGAATGCAGGATTGTAATCATATTTCTACTCCAATGAAGAAAAACATAAATCTTAATTCAAACGTAGGAAGTACATTTGATGATCCAACAAAGTATAGAAAACTTGTTGGAAGTTTAATTTTTCTTACTACTACTTATCTTGGCATAGCTTTTGTTGTAGGAATACTTTCCAGGTTTATGCATCAAGCCTCTGAAGGTCATTGGATCACAACAGAATGAGTGCTAAAGTATTTAAAAGGAACTTAGCCATATAGCATCAAATATTCCAAAGTTTCAGACCTCCATCTCACTTGTTATTTAGATCATCATTTTGATACAGATAAACAGCATGGGGTGTCTACTTCTAATTATTTGATGAATATTGGATCAACAACTATCACTTGGAGATCACAAAAGTGAAATATTCCAGTTGATTTTTCCACTGAAGCTGAATATGCTGCAACAACACAATCAACAAAAGAATTAATTTGACTTCGGAAAATACTTGAAGATTTGTATGAAAAGAAAAAGAATTCAACTCCTATATTCATTGAAAACTCCTCTGCGATTGATTTCCCCAATAATCCTAAATTTCATGATCGAAGGGAACATATCAACACTATATATCATATCATTTAACATTATGTAAAGGTCAAATTCATTCACCTGACACATTGTCCTACTTCAGAGAAAATCACAGATATTTTTTCCAAAGCATTGGGATGTGAAAAGTGTGAAAAATTCTAAATGTTACTTCGCATGTTAGATGTCCCTTTGGATTAAAGGGGGAATTTTAACTAATCCTTTAGGATTACTTGTATAATATTAGTTAGATGATATCTTTTCTTTTCCATTAATGATTTACTGAGATAGAACTGTCTAGTGCCTACTTTGCATTTATATAATTGTATGCTTTCGGTTTTAATAATCAATTTCTTCATCGCGGAGTTTATTCACAAGTCTATTTACACAAGCTACATGGGATTGACTATACATGCATGCTATTTGTTTACAAGGAAATAATGCATGATCGTAACAACTTAATCACGTTTATGGCACAGTTAGAGCACAGGCTGAGGTAGTGGCCACCTTTGGTGAAACACAACTACATATTAATCACCTCGATCCAAAGAATGATTACTTAATGAGAGAAAGAGAGATGACATCGTTGAAAATAGTGCTTACTTAACATGGGGGATAATTGAAATGTTTTTAAATTATGATCTATTTGATATAATTTTTTCTGTAAAAGAAAATGTTTGAATTAATTTAAAATTTTAAAAATATGAATATCTATCTATGTATCTATCTATATATATACATATACATATACATATACATATACATATACATATACATATACATATACATATACATATATATATATATATATATATATATATATATATATATAGAGAGAGAGAGAGAGAGAGAGAGAGAGAGAGAGAATTGAATAATTAAAAAAAATATATTGCTTTTCAATGTAATTAAGCATTCCATCTTTCAACATTAGCAATACTAAGGTGTTTCACAAACTTTATATTGGTTAGACATGCCATTTATGCATTGAAATTTAGTTGAGAGGATAAAATTCCTTCCCAATCATAAAAAATAAATCATCCAATTAAATATATGTGTGTGTTTGTGAGACTATCTTTAGGATTAATCACATCAAAATAATTTTATGGTCCTGAAGATGATCCTAATTACATCGAATAATTTTATGGTCAATATTTTGAACCTACCAATGAGGTTCATTTTCAGGACCATAAAATTATTTCAATGTGATTAATCCGAAATATAGTCTCGAACATCATTATGGATCACAAAAATATGAGATCAAAAATATAATTAATTAATTAATATTAAAATAATAATAAAAATATATATATTTTATATATATACTAAATTTGTATATATATTATATAAAAACTAAAAGGATTAGATTAAAATAAAATTGTTGATTTTATGAATATATATATATTAATTTGCATTTTATTTAATTTATTAACAAAAATAGAGTTTCATTAAGTAACAATTTAGAAAAATTTATTTGTTAACCAACATAAATTCATCTTAACTCTAGATGTACATGGATCAACTCTCTTAATATGCCAACCTCTTTCTGAGTGCGTAAAACATGACAGAAGGTTTGCATGCACAAAGATTTGATTCCTCTAAGTTCTACTAGATCTGAAGATAAAATGAACCTATGTTGGTTTCAAGCAACGCACTAATAAAATATTTTAACTATATGAAATGTTTTATTTTCACTTGTTTTATATAATATATACATTCATTAAAACCAAGGAAAATTTTAAGGATAGAAAATTTTCTTGAAGTTTAAAAACATTGGCGAAAGGCACTAGTCCCTAATATGCAACCTATAAATTGTTTATTGATGTATTTGTAAAATAATTCAAATTTATAACGATTTTATATATACTCTCCATATAATGTTGGCGATTTTCAAGGTAAAATAATCTTATATTGTAAAGTTTGGGCGAATCATCTTTATAAAAAATGGAAATTAGTGAATTTGTTTTTGGAAAATTTACGGAAAATTAGCCCACCTACGAATATTAGCCCCTAAATTTTACATGATTAAAATGTTAATACAGGTAGCCTTAAATAATAATTAATAAATATTATGGACATCAAAATATTATCGAATTTCCTAAATTTTTCTCTATATAAAGTTTATATAAAATTATGTTATTTATTACGGACATTAAAATATTTTACTTATGATTCAGAGATAAAATATCTTTTCCTATTAATATCTTTTTATTTTAAATATTACATATATATTGAATATACAATGAATCCATACTAAGTGATGGAGAAATTAGATATCTCTCATACTAAAAAGGTCATTTGTTTTTTTTTTAATTATTATTTTATTTCTCAATATAAAATTGATGTAAAATTAAGATAGAAACTAAAATATTTTATTTGTAGTCAGTATTATTTTTTGTTATTATTAATTTTTATTTGTTAATAAAAATATTATTTTGTTATTATTATTTTGTATTAGTTAGTGTAAATAGTATTTTTTAATTTTAAAATGTAATGGTAAGTGACATCTCCCTTATTTTAAATTATAGAGTGCCTTCTCAACCTAATAAATTTTTGCAAATAATAATCATCTAAATTATTTTTTTTTTTATTAAAAAAATATACAAATTAAACTACCAAAAAAGGAATATAGTCTCCTCCTAGTGAAAAGGACTAAAAATATCCATAGAGTTTTGATGCACTGCCATTTGCAGTAAGAACTACATTGAAGATGTCTATTGAATGATCTTAAATATTTTGAGTTTCGCATATTCCTTTTTTCCCATGGAAAACGTCGTAATTTTATTCATATGAAAAAATTACATTTTGTAGATGCTTAAAGCATATACAGATGGCTATCCCTGTAATGACAAGAAACAAAGGTTACAATATAAAAGAAAAAATAAATTCCAGTTGGCCTATACTTTTCTGCCCTTCTTCTTCTCCACCCTTCAGCAACCTTCAGAGTTGGGAGTGGGTGTAATTATAGCTAGCTAGTTTTCTATTGTGTTCATTGGATGTTCTTTGTCAGATTCTGATCCTTCAGATCCATGTGTTCATTTGATGCCGCTTACTTCCAACTGAGGTTCTTGTTGTTGTTTCATATTTTCTGGCCCCGAATGAGTATCTAGGGTATTTCCTTCCTGTGTATATTTCTGTCCCATTTGTATGTCAAGTTCTGATTGGTTCTCTGTAGGTTCTGTCTGCGTGTCTTCTTCTTCCAGTAGGTCGGTATGCTGCCACCCTTTGGGCTTTATTTTTTGTTTCCTATTCCCTTTGGGGTAATTCCTGGCCAGTGGGCACGTGAATTGGAGATGCCCTATTTGCATGTAGCTGCAACATCTAAATGTTGTATTCTCATAGTCAAGTGGTTGAGTCCTCAATGTGTTATTGTAGTTCAATGTAATGTGACCAAGTAGCCCCTGACTCAGGTCCACTTCTTTTTTTTTTTTTGCATTTATACATTATTGAAGGAATCTTATTAAGATCGGTATTTTCTTAATTTTTTTTTTTATATGAGATAAAATTATTATATTTTAAATATTATTAAAATTTTAAGAAAATAGATAAAATTATTATAAATTTAAATATTTTTTAGAAAAATATCTCTAAACATTTTGCATTTAATATATTATAAACTATTAACATTATTTAAAAAAACATCATATTTTAAAATTTTCATAAAACTAAGTTCTTTAAAAATATATTGCAAATGGATCATAACTTATGACTATGATGAAGAACCATTTCTACTGCCATTGCAAATAGTTTATTGTCTCAATGGAAAAAGAGAAGTTTCAGTCTGTTGATTTAAAAAATAAAAATCCCTTTCTTATGTGGTTGAAATTGTCTATATTATAGTGATCGGTTTGAAATGTTGTTTATTTGTATGATTTTCATTTTTTTTTAAATTAATATTTATATTTGATATTTATGTATAAAAATAAAATATACATCTTGAAGTATCAATCATAAAAATTCTCTTAGGATTGTTTTCACTTCTATTTTATTATTTTATAATAAATATTTCAAAGTTTCTTAGTGACCACATTAACGAAAATAAAACATGTCTTTCTAATTATAATTAATAGACTATAATAAAGGAACTATATCAAACCATAGAAAAACAAAACAAGAAACTAGACTTTAAGCGTTGCATTAAAATAAAACGTATTGGGACACATATGGTTACTTCCCTTCTCCAAACTCTTACATGGTAATTAAACCTTCATTTCTAATGGTTTTTTTGGGGCAGTTGATTAGGGAAGGAATTGAACTTGAACTCTTTATAGATGCTGAAAAAGAGTACGCACTCAAATCTCCTTTTGACCTCCATCAATTGATTAATTATGGTCTCTAACACTAAGCTGTTTGGTTTGTAGTTATTATCCCACCTTCAATTTGGAAACCATCAACTTAGAATCTTACAAATGCTTGTAAATTTATTGCTCTTATATGGTGTTATCTCCATTAAAAGTCACATTACCAAGAGCTCAACTTTATTGTGTGTGTTTTTTTAGCAACTAACTTTAGATTAAAATGATATGACATTAAAGAAGAGAATAACAATTATCCTACATAGATTTTGAATACTTTCTCAAGCTCCATGACACTTATCATAGAGTTGGAAATTTTGGTGAAAAGGAGATTAAGCTTTTCAGGGTCACTAAATTTTTTGGCAAGTTTTTCTTTGAGGAAGTCCACATACTATTAGAAACAATATTTATTTTATGATCTTTTTAATCTAGATTCAACTTCATGAATTTGTAAAATCTTATTATTACTTGATAACCAAATATCCCACAAAATAAAGTAGGATAAATCCCTTGATGCTTTCACAAATTTACCTAAAACCTAAGAATGAAAAAATTCCACTAATGATATTTGGTCCCATTTATTATTCCTTTTGATTATTTAATTAATTTATACGTATACTACATAAGTGAAAAACCAAGATAGAAACAATCGATGAACTATTTCCTCATTATTTTTGTAAAGAATACATCTCATAGGATACCACATATTTATTATCCGACAATTATCCCTAATATGTATTTTGTTTTTTAATGCTAACTAGAGGAGGATTTTGGCTTTTACAAGACTTTCTAAGTAGTAATTCCAATTGAAGAAAGATTTTTTCTTTTAGAAGACTTTCTAACCTCTAAATTAAATAACTTCACTAAATCCTTTATATCTCCCATCCTTCTTCAAGTTAATTTCATTTCCTAGTTTCTCCATGTATTTCCCATAAGCAACAAAGATTACAGAACATTGTCTCAGATCTAGTTTCTTTAGCTTTAGAGGTGAATAATACAAGTATACTGGCGGAGTAGAAATCGGTCTCCCCTTTCCCTAATAGTGGTGAACCTTTATATGAGGAAAGTTGAAAGTTTGTCCTTTAAAACCTACCGCATAAAACATTATATTTGGAAAAGATTTTTTGATGACACTAATGTCATTTGGAAACATGGTAAGGAAGAGCTCTCTAAATTCTTACATCACCTCAACAACATCTCTACTGACATACAATTCACCATGGAAACAAAAGAGAATGGTTGAAAACCCTTCCTTGATACTTTAATAATAAGGAAACCTGATCAACATTTATACCATAAGTCTACCAAAATAAGACTCATACTAAAAAGTGCCTACATGTTGATTCCCATCACTTTTCTGCACAGATAATTGATATCATTAAGAACCTAGCCACTAGAGCCTTTAGAATCTCTGCGGAAGATCATGAGGAGGATGATAGAAAACACTTGATTGAATTCTTTAGGAATTTTGGTTATAGCAATAAAGATATATTAATTTTCCTTTACAAAGATATGAATAAATAGGGAAACAATAACACTAAGATCCAAGCCTCTGGAAAGAAAGCCTTCCTCCCCTACCTTAAAGGAATCACTGATAATATTGCCAAGATTTTGAAACCAAAAGAAATCATAACTTCTTTGAAACCTATCAACACTATTAAACAAAATATGAAATCAATCGAGGACATTATAGAAAATTTCCAATATCAAATCATTTATAAAATCAACTTCTCTTGTGGTAAGTGCTATATTAGTGAAATGGGATGCTCCGTAAAATCTAGGAACAAGGAACACAGTGTTGATATTAAGCATGAAAGAATAAAAAAATCAGCATTAGAAAAATGTGCCAAGACAAAAAAGCATCATGTATCTTTGTAATATAATAAGATCATCACTAAAGAAAACCATTATTACAAATGTAAAATTAAAGAAGCCCTTGAAATAAAGAAACACCCTACTAACATTAATAGAGACAATGGCCTTGATATTAATAGTAATCAATTTACCTTGCTCACCAAGAACTATAGATGATATGGATCATCTTTTTGGTTCATGTGCTCCTACCTAATCTTTTGTCCCCTTACTTTCTTATTTTGCTTATAATTTTCCTCTCATCCCCTCCCCTTTCCCTATATGCTTTCATTTACCCATCTCTAATCGCCCTTTTTTTGTCTTTTATTTTGGCCCTTCCTTTTCCCTTCTTTAATTCCCTCTCCCATCTCTTCCCATCCTTTTTCCCTTATTATTTTTCTTCGATATTTTTCATGCTTAGGTTCTGTTATATATATATATATATATATATATATATATATATATATATTATATATATATATATATATATATATATATAATCCCAATTGATTAGTATATTACATATATTATAGGAAATCTAAACTTTTGTATATGATATTATCTAGGTTTCATATTTCAATATCAATTCATTAATTCCATTAACTTTTAATATATATTGTAGGTTTTAACCCCATACAAAAATTACCTGCATACGGATTCTAAAACACAGAAAATAAATAATACGAGGGCATAAAAAATAAAACACATATACACAAATTTTCCCACTAGATCCCAAAACCGGGACTAACAGCTTTATTTTTCATTATGTTCCTTTCAATGCTACAATACATATTTATACATGTTGAATCATCCAATACCATGGAATGAAAACCATCACATCCAAAACCATGGCCCGAAAACCATTGCATCCAAAACCATGGATCGAAAACCATCGCATCCAAAACCATGGACTGAAAACCATAGGTAGGTTTGCCCAACCTAATATAGGGTCCAAAAAAAAATTTATTGGGGCATTGCCCTAGACCTCATAGAGGGGGTCTACCCGTCCCCCTCAAACCCCCCAAATAAGGGGGACTGCCACCCCCCCTGTGACCCCCCCAATGCGTAATCGGTGCAACAAAGGGGGGTCTCCGCCCCTCCTCTAACCCACCGGTTCACTACGTAAGTAAGTCATGGAAATAATATAACACAACCCAACATTCTCCCACTTGTTGTTTTCTTTCCACAGGGGGCCACAGGAGAGCTTAGTAATTTTTCCAGCGCTGATATGCCAATTTTTTCTCTACACCAGCAGAACTTCTTAGAGCTCACAAATTTTGTCAATGCATTTGCAGTATTCTTCAAAGTGTCCACCTTTACCAGTGACACGTTTTTGTCTTCTATCATATCCCTCACAAAGTGATACTGAACATTAATGTGATTTGTCTTTGAATGATAAGAAGGTTTCTTTGCCAAGAAAATTGCACTTTGGCTGTCACAGTCTATCTGTATAGCTCGCTATACTAACCCAATACTTGAACACAATCTCTGCAACCAAACTGCTTCCTTGCTTGCATGAGTGGCTGCCATGTATTCTGCCTTTGTAGTTGATAGTGCCACTACAGATTGTTTCTTACTCGTCCAAATGACTACTCCTCCAAATAGGTTAAACACATACCCACTTGTAGATCTTCTTTGATCCAAATCTCCAGCCCAGTCAGCATCAAAAAAGCTACGGATATCCAAAACTATGTCCAATCCTGGTCTTCCTTGGTAGCACAAACCATAATCACTAGTGCCACACAAATACCTGAAAACCCGCTTCACTGTTATCCAATGCTCCTTCCCTAGTTTTGACTTAAACGTCCTTAATACTCCCACTACATGTGCAATGTGGTCTAGTACAAGCCATTACATACATCAGGATATCAATTTCACTTGCATATGGAACATGGGACATATCCTCTTCCTCCTCTTGTGTCTTGGGACACTATTCAGTAGATAGCTTTACACCTACAGGAATAGGAACCTTCACCGGTTTACTATCCTGCATATTAAACCTCTGCAGTATTGTCTTGACATACTTCCTTTGGTTTAACTAGAGCTTCCTCTTTGCCCAATCTCTTTAATTTCCATGCCCAAAATATAGTTTGCAGCACCAAGGTATTTCATCTCGAATTTGGAGGAAAATTGGGTCTTCAAATCCTAGATAATTTCTTTTCATTTCCAACCAGCAACATATCATCCACATACAAGACCATATAAATAACACGGTCACCAATTAATTCAAATATACGCAGTGATCAGCTTTGCTTCTTGTGAAGCCAAGTCCCCGTATAAATGTATCAAATTTATGATACCACATCCTTGGTGACTATTTTAACCCATACAGAGACTTATTTAACTTGCATACCAGATCTTTCTTACCCTTCACCACAAAACCTTCAGGTTTTCTTCATGTAGATCTCCTCTTCCAGATCCCCGTGAAGAAATGTTGCCTTCACATCCATCTGTTCTACCCTAAAATCAAAAGCAGTAACAACAGATAAAAGTAATCTAATAGAAGTTACCTTGGCAACAGGAGAAAAAATATCACCAAAATCAATTTCCGACACCTGGGAATAACCTTTTGCTACCAACCAAGCTTTGTATTTCTCCACCTTTCCTTCTGCATTTGTCTTCTTATTGAACACCCATTTGCTGCCAATGGGTTTCCTTCCAGCCAACGACTCCACCATATCCCAAGCCTCATTTTTGTGCAAAGATGCCATTTCATCAACCATGGCCTCTTTCTAGAGTTTCCCATCCTATGAATCTACTGCCTCCTTCACAGTTTTGGGATCATCATCAGTAATAGATAAAGAAAAATTTGAACAGAAAGCATATGGACTATACCTTTCTGGCTGCCTTCTTTCTCGAGTTGATCTTCTTACACCTGGAGTTTGTGACTCTTCATCTTCTGATTCCTCCTCTGCTGTAGAGTCCGATTCTTCCTCCTTTAGCTCAAACTCTATCTTTTTAGGTTCCTTTGGTTGGACTTCATGTTTAATAACATATTTCACCTCTCTGAACACCACATCTCGGCTATACACAACCTTCCTTGTTGTTGGGTTCCAAAGCTTATAACCCTTTAAACCATCCTTATAGCCAATAAAGATGCACTTTTCAGATTTACTATCCAACTTAGTTCGTTTCTCATTTGGAACATGTACATATGCATCACATCCAAATACCCTCAGATGTGAAAGAGAGGGTTTCTTACCAGTCCATGCCTCTTGTGGAGTCTTATCCTCCAATGCTAATGAAGGTGAGCTGTTGACCAGGTAACATGTTGTCTCCAACGCCTTTGCCCAGAATTCTTGTCCTAACTCAGCACCACTGAGCATGCTTCTTTCCCTTTCCATCAACATCTTGTTCATTCTTCTTGCAGCTCCATTTTGCTGAGGTGTATATGGAGTAGTAGTTTGCCATGCTATACCACACTTCTTATAGAATTCTTCAAATTCCTTACTGCAAAACTCTCCACTGTTATCTTTCCTTAGCGCCTTTATCTTTTTCTCTGTTTGGTTTTCCACCAGAGCCTTAAATTCTTTAAACCTGTCAAAGACTTCAGATTTATTCTTAAGGAAATATATCCATATATTCCTTGAGAAGTCATCTATAAATCATACATAGTACACAAACGTACCCAGTGATGGAACCTTCATAGGTCTAAACACGTCACTGTGCATAAGCTCTAATATCTATTTCGCCCTCTTACCACTAGAGGGGAAACTCACCTGATTCTGCTTCCCATATACACAATTTTCACATAAACCAAAATCCAGAGAGCTATTACTCATACCTTCTACCATTCCTTCACCATGAAGTATTCGAAGGCCCTTCTCTCCAATATGTCTAATCCTTTGATGCCACAGCATGGTATTCTCTCCAAAGACCACTAAATTTTCTACTCCACTTTCAGGAACCACAGAACTGTTGCACCCTTCAACAACAATGCTAACTTGTAGCTTGTACAGAGTTCCAGTCCAAACTACCTACATCAATACCAGTTCTCCTCAAACCATCTTGCAGGTATCCTTCTCAAGAACTATTTTTACAGCTGCATCATCCAGCTTGCTTACATAAATTAGATTTCTGGCCAACGTAGGAATATTTAGAACACCCGGAAGTGTTCTAACCCTTCCACCTTGCAACTTCAACTTTACATTTCCATGACCAACGATTCTAGCCTTCCTATCATCCCCTAAGAAGACATCGCCACCATCATATTTCTCATACTCACAGAACCACTCTCTATGGGGAGTGAAGTGAAAGGATGCACATGAGTCAATCAACCATGCCTCATGATGTACATGTGTACTTGAAGAAGCCAAGTACACATCCCAAACTTCATCTGAGGTGGTTTTTGCCTTTGCAGAAGGAGCATCATCAAATGCCTCTCCTTTGTCAGGAGCTTTAGATTTACAGTCCCTTTTGTAGTGCCCTTCCTTTCCGCATTTCCGGCACACTAACTTTACAGGTTTTCCTGGAGATTTAGATCTCCCTCTAGATTCCCACTCAATGATTTATTTTTCGTTTCTGTTCTGGGACCGTCCTTGTACAGACAAGGAATCACCATTCTAGATCTCCTTATTTTTCTGTCTCATCTCCTTTGTCAGTAAGGATGAGACTATTTCATCAAACTGTAAGGTAGTTGCATCGCTACCTATTACAATAACCAGACCATCCCATGAATCTAGTAGAGAACACAACAAACTAATGCACTTATCTTCATCTGAAATTTTGATATCAATAGACGATAACTAGCTTACAATAGTATTAAATGCATACAGATGCTCTGTCACCGAGTCTCCATCTTTCATCCTCAGGTTATACAACTTTTTTCACCAGAACAATTTATTCAGCAGAGACTTAGATTGGTACAAAGTCCCTAACTTGTTCCACAAAGCCTTCGACGTAGCTTCCCCTGATACATTCAACAATATTGAATCTGAGACACACAATCGTATTGTGCTCTCTTCCTAACAATCCAACTTCTTACATTCTTCATTGGTCACTCCCGTTGGTTTAGTACCCGGATCTACCACGATCCATTGATCTTTATCCACCAATGGATCCTCCATCTTGAATTTCCATGACTCAAAACTCTGACCATTAAATTTCTTGATCTGTATCTTTCCACTACTCACCATATTCTCTTACCACTAGAATTGATCTCGTAGATTTCCCACTGAACAGGGTCTTCCATAGGCTCGAGTGAAACCCCTTAGCAGAAAAGGTGTCCCCTTGAAGCCAAAACAATTCTGATACCAAATGTAGGTTTTAACCCGATACAAAAATTACCTGCATACCAATTCTAAAACACAGAAAATAAACAATGTGAGAGCATAACACATAAAACACATATACATAGAGATTTACCCAGTGGATCCCAAAAGTGGGACTACCAGCTTGATTTTTCATTGTGTTCATTTCAATGTTACAATACATATTTATACATGTCGAAGCATCCAATACCATGGACCGAAAACCATCGCGTCCAAAACTATGGACCGAAAACCATAGGTAGGTTCGCCCAACCTAATATAGGGTCCAAAAAAATTTTCCCGGGGCGTTGCCCTGCCCCCGTCAAACCCCTCTGTTCACTACGTAGGTTAGTCGTGGAAATAGTATAACACAACCCAACATATATTTCTATGTTTTATTAATTAATATTCAACCTCATTATATATATATATATATATATATATATATATATATATATATATATAGATATATAGATATCATTTTTCCTTATTTGGCTCTAGGGTTTCCTAATCATTTCCCGGGGCGCTGCCCTGCCCCCGTCAAACCCCTCTGTTCACTACATAGGTTATTCGTGGAAATAGTATAACACAACCCAACATATATTTCTATGTTTTATTAATTAATATTCAACCTCATTATATATATATATATATATATATATATATATATATATATATATATATATATATATATATATATATATATATATATATATATATATAGATATCATTTTTCCTTATTTGGCTCTAGGGTTTCCTGATCATACGTTTCCACTATATATTCCTCATCCACTTTTCATTTTTTTCCATGTCTTGAAAATGGACCCAGATAGTGGCACTGATTCAACAATAAAACTCATATCTATGAATATTTGTCAATAAACAACTCCAATCACATAAACAATCACAAAAAATTGCACACTGCAATTTCAACTCGATATGGAAGGGGTACTTGCATTAAGGTTCATTTAGTTGAAAACCTAAGAATAAAAATTAAAAAAAGAGAAATTGATCTTGACTTCTTCAAACTTACCGGGGTAATTTCTATTTTAAAATTCTATTTGTTTCGACAATTGTGTATTAGAGGTTATAGATCTGAGACCATTTTAGTTTCTTGTATCCCTGCCTAAAAAATTCTCAATTGATTCACTATCTAAATTTTCTCCTCTACCTCATGTGTAGTTTAGCTCCACCTCTTAATTAAGTTCGCCTATTGTTACTTGTCTAGCTAAAAGGTTATCAAGTTTTGAGGAGTGCCTTTTACTAATATTTCTTTCATCATTGCTGGCGTTGATAGTTGCACTAACATCTACCATTTCCCATACATCCCATTGAATAATTCAGGCTATCATAATATGAAGATCTAAGGCTTTCTTAAATAGATTATTTAGTATATTTCTTACTCTTCAAATTTCCTTATGTAAAAGGCATGCCATATATTTTTTACAAGCTATAGAATTAAAATGATTTCTATTCTAAAATCACTTTAATTCTATAGCTTTTAAAAAATTTGTTGCATACATTTTTCATAAGGAAATTTGAAGAGTATTCTATATACTAAATAAACTATTTAAGCAATCCTTAGATCTTCATATTATGATAGCCTGAATTATTGAATAGGATGTATGGAAAATGGTAGATGTTAGTGCAACTATCAATGCTAGCAATGATGAAAGACATATTAGTAAAAGGCACTCCTCAAAACTTGAAACCTTTTAGCTAGCCAAGTAAAAATAGGTGAACTTAATTAAGAGGTGGAGCTAAACTACACAAGAGATAGAGGAGAAAATTTAGATAGTGAATCAATTGAGAATTTTGTAGAGAGGGATACAAGAAACTGAAATAGTCTCAGATCTATAACCTCTAATACACAAATTGTCGAAACAAACAATGGACACATAATATTTTGTAGACATGGATAAAAGAAACTGAAATAGTTTGAGATCTATAACCTCTAATACAGAAATTGTTGAAACAAATAATGGACATAGAATCTGTTTAAGAAATCCAATGTATGTCATTAAGGTAGTTTCTATAATTTGTAACATTGAAACTATCAATGCTCCTAACATAATACGCGTTAATATAATCACAGATATCAATGTTGATAAAATAAATGACATCACCTTGACTCCAAATGTTGTAATAGATAGTGAAACATTAAAAGGAAGTAGCATAGAAGACATTGTGAATTCACATAAATTCGTAAGAAATAACTCTCTCAACAATAGAATGGTACGCATTAACACACCAACAATTGATTCTACTGTTGAATACAGTCTATATTCTAATGAGGATAACGACATCACTAGTGTGAATAAATAAAATGTTAAAGACATGGATGTGCTTGCTTACACTGAGATAAAACCTTATACGTAGCTTCATATATTCTTAGATAGTGAAACCATAGATACACAAGAAACTATGAATATTGTAAAACTCAGAAAAGTGAAAGTTGGTAACATCAAGAATTTGAATGAAGCTAGGGATTCAAGCATTCATAACAAAGTGAGCATTGAAATTGTTGGCAAACCATCTTGTAGCTGTGTAGAACTTAGTATGGACAATAATGAAGTTAGGGATTCAAATATTCATAACAATGTGAGCCTTAAAATTGTTGGCAAACCATCTTGTAGCTGTGTAGAACTGAGTATGGACAATGATAGCATAAGCATCATTTGAAATAATAACAGCCTACATAAAATTGAAGGAAGTTTTGGTACTAATAATGACTATATTACTGAATCCAACATCGCACAAATGTATAGGCATCATAGAAATGACATAATAGTGATAAACCTCTTAAACCATCCAGTTGATTGTGCTAAAATAAAGGTACTTAAAAATAGATTAACTTTTCCATTATGCCTAAAGTTATTCCAGCAGAAGGAATTATTTACAGTATATATTTTTTTATTACATGGTGAATTGGTAACTTCTTAGACTAATCTAAGGGAGACTGGGGATCAACCCTCGTTGATGTAGAAAAATATTATATTACACAAGACTACACAATTATATTAAGGGGACCTAAACCACCTAAGAGTATTATTAGTAAAGAAGAATGCCATAACATAAACATTGTTGTCTTAAAAGATGATAAAGGTGGGGAAACAGTGGTAATGAAACTTGAAGATTATGATAAGAAAGTGAGAGAACATATATCTAAGTGTGGTAGCTACAAATTCTTACCAATAGCCCCATCAAAAAAGTAATTAGAGAGGTCAAAAAGTCTATTCTTACTTCTAACCTATATGATCGTACCATGTAGTGATTGATGCCCCATGGCGAGATAGTCCCTACGATTTACAAAGCTCCAAAAATCCATAACAATGGCATTACATTAAGACCAATAGTGAACATTATTTTCTCTCCGACCGACTGATCAACTAGCCATATTTGGCCAAGGCCTCAAGTCCCTTAGTTGGCCATAATGAATCATACATTAAGGATTCCATTGATTTTGTTAAATTGATTAAACATGTGAAGATCAATCCTGAATACATCATAATCATTTTTGACATAATCTCTTCAAAACATTCCCACTAAATGAAGTTATTCAAGTAATCAAAGAGGTGGTTGACCCAGAAACAACAAAGCTTGCAAAATTATGTCTTAGATCCACTTTCTTCAGCTTTAGAGGTGAATACTATACGTAGGCTAGGGGAGTAGCAATTGGTTCCCCATATTCCCTTGTGGTGGAAAACCTTTATATGGAGAAATTTGAAAGTTTTGCCTTTAACACCTCCCACCTAAAAACCTAATATTCAAAAAAGATTTATCAATGAAAGTAATTTCATATGGCAACATGGTAATGAAGAGATCTCTAAATTATTACATCACCTCAACAACATCTCAACTAACATATAATTCACCATGGAAATAGAAGAGAATGGTTGCATACTCTTCCTTGATATTTCAATAATAAGGAAATCCAATGGAAATTTAGACTATAAAGTCTATTAAGAAAAGAATCACACTAAAAAAATACCTTCATGTCGATTCCCATCACTTTCCTGCACAAAGATATTGGTATCAATTAGACCCTAGCCATTAGATCCTTAAAATCTTTGGGGAATATCATAAGGAGGATAAGAGAAAACACTTGATTGAAGTCTTGAGGAATCATGGTTATAGAAATAAATATATATTCATTTCCCTACAAAAGTTATGAACAAGCAAGACAACAATAATACTCAGATACAAGACTATGGAAAGAAATGCTTCCCCACGTACTTGAAAGGAACAAATGATAAGATTGACAAGATTTTGAAACAAAAATAAACCATAACTTCTTTCAGACCTATCAACACTATTAGAAAAAAATTGAAATCGGTCAAGGACAATATAGACAATTTCCGATATGAATGTGTTTATAGAATCAATTTATTTTGTGGTAAGTTCTATATTAGTGAAACAATATGCTCTGTAAAAATGGGATCAAGGAACATGGTGTTGATATTAAGCATGAAACAGTAAAAAATTCATCATTAGTAGAACATCCGAAGACTACAAAGCATCTTGTATCTTTGGAAGATACTAAGATCATCACTAAAGAAAACCATTATTACAAACATAGAATTAGATAATCCCTTGAAATAAAGAAACACCATAACAACATTAATATTTTGTAGAACATGGGTCTTCTAGAAGATCCAGTTGATCCTAAGATCAATCTAGATTATGTTGGGTTTGGTTCAATCATTCATGGCAATAATGATGAGGTACATTGAGAGGAAACATAGGCAGATGATGATGATGATGACATTGATGATGATCATGATAGGCATGATGATGATGATGATGATGAGAAATTGGTTGGTAGTAGCCAATGACATTGATCATATAGACTCCATCATGGATCATTATTGATAAATTTTTATGATGCCTATTTTCATGTTTATTATTGTATGCATCATTTCCACCTGCACTACCGTATTGAGTTGTACCATTTTGACATGTATCATTTCCACTTATATCATTTGGACATGTATTCTCTAGGTATGCATTATGTGTATCTAGTCACAGACCAACAATTTCGTTTATTAATAATATTGATGAATTACTTTATTCTAGTAATTCAGTGATGAACTTAAAAAAAATGGATGTTGTAGATATTTATGGAGATTTAATAAGTATAACGACGTTGTTAGATTGGATGGATGTTCATTTCCCAAAAAATTATTTATAAATGATATGATATAAATATTTCAAACGCAATATGACTTACTCTATTATCATATAAGTTATTTAAGAGGCATGATATAATTAACTAATTTAATTGAGATAAAAATATTAAATTAATAAATAAAGGTTATAAAGAAAGCAACAAGAGTTGCTAAAATGGAAGCAAAATGTGACTTTAAAATGGAAGTAAAATTCAACATTAAACTGAAAGGCATACTTAGAGCTATTACTACCTCTAAATAGGAAGATGAATTGGTTGCTTAACACGAAGAAAAGTTGGAGGCTAATTAAGAAGAAATCCTAATAGTAAAAGGAAGAAAACCCTGGACCTAAAAGGGAAGCAAACTCAGACACTAAATAGGAAGAAAACCATGAGGCTAACAAGGAAGCATGAAAACAAGAAACAATGGTAGCCAAACTAGAAGCGCACCATAAGCAATCTTTGAATCAAAACTTGGCATTACCTAAGAAGAAAGAAAGACACAGTTTAGGTAGCAAACAAAGAAGTAATAATGGAAGAAATACCAGAAGCCAAACTTGGCGTTACCTTAGAAGAATAAAAAAGCAACTTAAGTATCAAAAAACAAAGAATACTAGAAGCAATATTAAAAGCCAAACTCACCATTCCTTAAGAAGCAAAAACAATCCATTGAAGTAGAAAACCAATAATTAATAATGGAAGCAATATTAGAAGCAATAAAATACACTCTAATGAGAGCCATATTAGAAGCTAAAGGAGATATCATAATGGAAGAAAAGTTAGATGCAACAAGTGATTCCATATTGGAAACAAAACTCAAAGCAAAAAATGATGTTATAATGGAAGCATAACTTGATATAAATTAGGAAGCAAAAAAATAAGCTATTTTCAATGCCATACCAAAAGCAAAATAGGAAGCGCAATCATGATAAAAAAATAGAAGTACAAATGGACACAATAATGTAAGTAAGAAGGGAAGAAACACTTATAAGTGATAAAAATGACAATATTTTTGGTGTTATTTCTAGCAATATTTCTAGCGCTATTTCCTGCACTCAAGTGAAAATACATTGTAGCATCAGGATTTGTGCCGCCAATTCAATCAATTCATAGATTCAAATATACTAATTTTCAAATCTATTTCCAATATTATTTCCAATTCTAATGGTTTGTTTTGTTGTTTCAAGAAGGGACTTCCTCCAAAGGAGAAAATGAAGCTTGTTGTTTAATTTCTATGCCTTCTGTGATGAATACATGAACTCGTACATGAACTACTCAATCTTCATGCAGTAATGCTCTTCAACAACCTCTTTCCAACATGAGAAAAGCATCCCTTGATCCTCGGTGAACCTCTGGAGAACCTCATATGAGCCTCTCCTCTCATAGAGTATTTCAAATAGCATAACAGAACATGAACTCATGCAGAACATTTTGAAAAAATTCTCTTTTTTATTGATTTCAAAATATGAATTACAATGCTGGAAGATTTAGAGAAACTTCAATCTGAGATAGATTTCTTGGGAATTTACCAAATGCTACACCTTAAATTAAGATGCACTTTAGAGGCTACCTGGACCTTTGCAAAATTTGTCTTTGAACTTTCTGAAACAAACACAGACTCAAACTTAATGAGTTCAACCACTTTAGGTTCTTACCAGGGTTTTTTAGGTTGTGATAAGCAAACTTTTCAAACTAGACTCTAAAAGAGAAATTATTCATGATGAAAGAAGATCAAACACAAACATTCGTAGATGCAAAGAAGGAAGATTATCTCAAACTTCAAACAACAAGACTCTCACTCTTAGACTCTCAAACTTTGAATGTCCTAGTGAGCCCTAATTCTCTGTTTTTATAGGATGAGAAGGGGACAAATATTAGAAAATCGTATTGGGATTCTGAGATATGGATCAAATCACACCAAAAGACAATCGTACTAAGCTTCCAAGGTGTGGATCAAATCACATTAAAAGTTGGAGAAGTGCTTCGAGTCTCGAAAAATCATAATTTTTACAAAGTAGAGATTATTCCAAATCCTACGGAAAAGATATTTACAATGTGGACATTTTTGTCATAAATCCCATGAAAATCGGTCACTATCAAAGTCAAGTGACAAGACATTACTGTACATTGTGGATGATTTTCAGGAGAAGCCCACGAGAACCCTTGGAGTCTTTTAAGTTATGTTCCCAATGGATTTGTACCAAGGAAGCAGCCATTATTATGATGGTATAATCCACTAGTCTCCCATTCTTTTATATAAATCCTTTAAACAATAATTGGTTTACCGAGGATAATCTGATTGTTTACTTCAGTTAAATGATGATGTCCTCTCATCAAGTACCCAAACATGTGATCATTAGATTTTTTTTTTTAGATCTGCAATAGTATTACAGGGAAGGCGAAAACACTCCATGCCATTACACTCTAGGAACTCTTGGAAATCAATTTGAAAGTCTCTTTCAAAGTACCTTGGATCCATAGCAATATTATTTATCCCATAACATCTCCACAATTCGTGTAACCAAGTTGGTTGTAACAATAACTGTGTAATGAAGACACGTCCAAATTTTAATAATGTATAATGTATTTTTGAGCATTCTTCTATGCATAAGAGATCCCACCAAAGATCTTTATAGCCCTGGAAATTATAGACAGTGTCAGGAAATACAAGGCTTGGATCCTTTTGTGGCCACATTATTCTTGCAACATGTTTAGGATATCTAGTTCTCAATATTGAGAGTATAATATTTATGAAATGTTTTGGTTCTATTCCTTCCCTCATTCCATATCAGACTAATATCATGAAAACCTTCCCTTAATGCTTCGTCTACAAGATCATAATACATCATTGAATTCTTATACACTATATCATGTGTCCAAGTTCTGAGCTTAGGGTAAATCTTTTTCTGGTACAATATGTTGTAAGTCATGATGAGGTTGTACATTTGCATCCATAACTTTGGTGTTTCTTAATTACCAAGTGGGTTTCAATTTTTCAACATAGACTGGCCATGAGGTACTGTCTGGGATATTTCTAAGAACTTCTTGTTGTGTTTTAGGGTCCCATTTAGTGACAATAACCATCAGATGATTTTCTTCTTGAAGATACTCCCAACTAAAAAAATCTGGTAGACAGTTTCTTTCTTCATTTATATGCTTGAGATCAAAATCAAAATTTTCAAACAAAGCTTGCCATCTGACAAACTTGGATTCTCTAGGATTTTTGATGTATTTTGTTAACACCTTCTTTAAATCAGAAGCATCAGTCCAGAGAAGAAACCTTTTATGTATGAGGTTGATGTCAAATTTGTCTATACAATTCCATGCAACTTTTACCTCTTTTTCAATGGTGGAATAGTTTTGTTCTGCTTGGTTCCATGTGCCTGAAGCAAACTATATAACTTGTTATTCTCCATATTTAGTTTCCTTGAGAATACCTCCCCATCCAATGTTACTCGCGTCACTTTCTACAATTTTTGGCAAATCCTCATCTACAAGGTAGAGAATATGTAAAATTTTTACCCTAGATTTTATTTTCCCTGATGGCATTGGCATGTTCTGAAGTCCAAGGCACTGGATATTTTTTTGATCTTTGATTTAACAATTTTATATCATGGGAACATCCTTCATAGAAATTGCTGACATAGTTCAAACATCCTAGGCATCTTTGCAATTGTTTTTTATATGTGATCATATCTAGAAATTTATCAGCAAATTCAAGTGCATGCTTTTCTAATTTGATTTGGCCATCCTCAATATTATGTCCTAGGAATTTGATATTTTTCTCAAACAATTCCATTTTCTTCTCGATTGGTACGAGCCCACTTGTCTTGACTACATGTGTAAAAATTTGTACATGTTTGAAATGTTCTTCTACAGATTTAGAGAATATTAACACATCATCAATATACACAATGAACTAATCAAAGTATGGCTTGAAAACCTGGTCCATGACCTTTTGAAATTTGGATGGTGCATATTTTAGGCGAAAGGGCATAACATTCCACTCATAATGACTAGCAGGAATGTTGAAGGAAATTTTGAATCTATCTTCTTCTTTTACTGCAACCTGCCAAAACCTAGATTTCATATCAAATTTGGAGAAAACTTTAGCTCCTGTTATTCGGTTTATTATGCTTCCTTTGTGGGGAAAAGGATATGTATCATATTCTAGTACACAATTTATAGGTTTGTAATTTATGACTAATATGGGAACACCTCTAATCTGTTTTGAGTGTTTATTTACAAAGAACCCATAGCAGTTCCAAGGACTGATAGATTCTCTGATCAATCCTTTTTTTAAGAGATCTGAGATTTCTTTTTGGCATAAAGTTCTGTACTCATTGTTCATAGGTATGGCTCGGCTCTTGCATGATTTTCCATCATATTCTTGTATGAATGGCAATGAAACTCTGTGTTGCTTTCTATGCCAGAAAGCATTTGGGTTTTCAGAAAAGAAATCCTTTTCTAATTGCTCTCTGAGCTCTCATATTTTTATTGTGCCTTTGGGGATTGTAGCTATTCTTTTATTCTGAGCGAGGACTTGAAGTCTTTTAATTCTCCCAGTTTTCTTTTTCTGAGATTAGCTTCCTGCATACTCTGAACCATGGTGGATATTCTTAGTGTTGAAATAAAAGGCAATGTCATGGTTTGTAAGAAATCTTTTTTATTAGGGACATATATAAAATAACCATCTTTTCTGTCCTGTAAACTGGCTGATCCATGTGGTTCAATAGCAGCAAGAAAAATATTGCCTAAAATACAGTCAATCGGAATATTTCTTATTGCAAACTTCATTTTCATACAATATTTTCAAAAATGAAGAGTTGCGCTGGAGACTTCATATTGAAAATCCTGTTTACCTACCCCAGTGACTTGCATTTATGCAGGTGTCAAGTATTTAGCTCGGACCACTTTTTTGTTTAAAACATTTATGTCTACACCCAAATCTATTAATGTTCTGAGTGTGAAATTTTATCCTTGCATATTAACATTTAATAGTACGTCATGTTGTTGATACTAAATGGTCACGATCTTCATATTTCCAAACCCTATGCCACTACTTCGTATATCTTCAAAAATCTCAACATTAGGATTTCCTACTAGTTCTTGCCATTTTCCCTTTTCTATCTGAGAGATTTTTTCTTTCAACTCAACTATTTCATTTTTTAAATAATGAATCTCATGACTGACTTCTACTAGATTCAAAGACCTTGGTTTTGTATGTCATTGCTTTCTTTGAAAATATTTTGTGGTTTTCTCATAACAAGCATTAACAAACATCGCTTTAGAAATATTACCTTTTGAGGTATTACCAAGATGTCTCTATCTAATTTGTGAAAAAAAAACTAGAAGTTTTTCTTTCATTTCTCCTTCTGCAAGCATGTTGATGCCTGAAATAACTTTTGATTCATTGTCATCAATAGTGTGTGCCATACGCACTTTCTCATTGGTTGGTGCTTTTTCTATTTATGTTTATGAGATAAAGTCTGAGCCTGTCTCAGAAAGGATGTAGTTGCACTCATCAGTATTTGTGCAATTGCACTATTGGATATTCACCTGTTCTTCACTATGTTCAGACTCAGATAAACTCGAATCAAATGATTATGATGACCTGCAACAATTTTTCTTCATCAGGTGTACTTCTTCCTTGAAGTGGATTCTAGGTCTTCTAGAGGAATATTCTTGTGTCTTTTTGCCTCTGTTTCCCCTGGACTATCTTCCTTGATGAAATCTGTTTGTAGTATGTCCAATTTGTCCACATAACCAGGAGGTAATCATATTTTTTCTTTGAGACTTAAGATGGATATCTCTGGGCTCATAGTAGTGCATTTTGGGAACTATTTTATATGATCCTTTCTTATGCCTATTTGACTTATGAGGATGACTTTTAGCCGATCATTTATGACCTTTCTTCTGGGCTTTTCTGTGTATTCTTCTTTGCACAATTGGATCATAAATAATCAATCCATATTTACTACAGATGGATTTTTTATCGAGTAGTTTATACATCTTTTGTAAGGACTTATTGACTTTCATGCTAGTGCAAAGTCCTACAAATGCTTTTGTTATGTTGCAATATATCTCTCCCCGTGTATATTTTTCAAAATAAGGTTGGGGCACTTCTTGTTGCTGGATATATTCAACAAATTTGGAAGGTAATGGTTCTAAATATAATTGTTTCCATAGGTCATTTTGACTTTATTGTACTTCGTAAATTCTTTGTATCCAGTATCTGTGGAAATATTCATATTGGGACATTTTCTTACATTTGAGATTCATCGGGATCATCTCCTATTTATTTGCAATTTCTATTGTTTTCCCACACAAATGTTCTAGGATGAAGGAGGTTAATGCTCCAATCCTATTATTTTGGTAGTCACCATTCTCATTATGGATAACATCTCTAGCTTCATCCTTAACAAATTCTTCTTCCATTTGTGCAAGTAATTTAGGGGAAGATTCTACTTCCCACCATCTTTGTAGGGTACCTGTAAAGCATTGGATGAAAGTTTTCAATGATTCAATTTCAGATTTTCCTCTCATACACATAAGCTTATATTCAGTGTACATCTGGTCAATCATTTTCCTGATTTGAACAACACTCAAACCATCAATATTCCATTCTTTATAAGATCTAGACTGAAAGGTATGAGTTTTTGGCATCTTTCCCTTGCCCTTGAGGTCAAGAGCTGGATATCTAGTGAATTGGCTACACAGAGGTTCATAAATAGGAAAGATATGTTGCCCTGAGGATCCTGGCTCTTCTTTTTTGGTGTTGGTCCATGTGAAAAGAGAATAGGATTCACTAAAAGATTCTTTGGTGCTAGTGTGTTGCTTTGCTTTTTCTTGAGGAAATAGAAATGGAAACCTTTCTACAAGTTTTGTGGCATGTTAAATGGGTAAATGGTAGCTAAACAACATGGAGGTAGGGATATCCTTATCTTTGGGAGATATATTGCAAGTTGCTCAAGTTTTTCAGATAGTTTACCCATAAGAGTCTGAGTATATTCAAACTCGTAATCTACCTTTCTCTCCATGCTTTCAATTTGTGTTGTTGATTCTCTGAAAAAACCATTTAATACAAAAACTGAAAAATTGACATCATTCAAAGTTTTATTCACACTATGTACAATGACTGATAATGAGTCAAAACATTCCTTTTGTTCATAAGCTTTTACCATATTGATCTCTAGCCCTTTAATTGTTGTATTTGTCCATTTTATTTGTTCACTGGCCTTCTATATCCTTCAATCTATTCCTAACGCTAAATCATCTTTTAATACTAAAGGAATGGCCTTAGCTAAGCTGCTCGCTTCTCCTAGCATGATTATCTTGTATGGAGGGATTGTGGTATTTGTTTCTAACTTGCTTCCATCACAAGCTGCCTAGAAATGTTTTTGTGCAGTTGAAATTTTTGCATCTGCCATATGTACTTCTAGTCATCCTTTAATTTCTTCCAGACATAAAAAGAAATCCATGAGTTTGTTTCTTCCATGTACTTTTTCCATTCCAAAGAAAGAGCATATTTTTCATCAACAGGTGTGCTGAGACTATATTCTTTGGATTCGTGATGTGTATATATATCCCAATTTAGCATGTTCTTCATCTAGTCTCTATTAATCTTATGTTTGGGACACCCATTCATGAGGGAGAAGAATTTGTACATTTCTGGGGTTGATGGCTTTTTTCCGTCTGGTGGAATAGGATTTTGAAATCTTGAAGATGGAATGAGACTGCCTAGTCTTTCAAGATATCCCAAGCCATATTTTGGCATCCCAGGTGGTCTAATCTTGCTAAACATTTCAGTGAGACAGGGGTCTTCATTCTCCAGAGTGGGTAATTCATGAATCATTAGAACAGTGTCATGAGGAAATGGAATGTTAGAGCATTTTGGACTTGGACATGAATTTGTAGTAACAGTAGAAGTGGCCTCTCCAATCCTAGGATTATGATTTTTGTGGAGAACAAGATCTGTGAGAGATTGTAAGAAAACTATTGTTTGGCATACAGGACATTTTACTTTGAGAGTGGAAAAATGTAATAACTGAGTGAGTTCAAATAAATCAACATGTGAGTAGCTTACAGATGGAGTATTTACAGATGTGAAGGTAGATGGCTAACATGAAATATGATGCGATTTTATATGGTATTTTGTGGCTTGACAGGCTTCTTGTATTCTTTTTCAATCCAAAGTAGATCTTCTAGGGAAGGAAAAAGTCACATTAGCTGGTCCTTCTTGTATCTTAGAAGTCATGATACTTTGAACTTTGGGCGACTGAGGTAGATCTACTACCTAGTTTTCAAGAAAGTTGAGATCTTCCCATTTAATGTTCTGGTGCTCAATTTGTTTATTGTAAGAATTAGTGATTACCAGGGAGCTGGATTTTGACTCTTGACTGGGTGTATGCGATATAATGTCTTGGTGTGCCTGAAACACCCTCTAGTATGAACTGCAATGTTTGTCCTTTTTATTTTCACGTCAAAACCATTAGTTTTTATTTGCAATTGGAGGATAGTTAATGTGTTCATCATACACATATACTGAGAAATTTGGGTGGCAATCAAACCATACAAGATAATTTGATAAAGAAGCCATGATACCACCAATTAATGAATCAGTATATTTTTTACGCGTGAGATATCTAATAGTAGCCAACACATATGTATTAATCCCTTTGTGGGTTAAATAATTTATGCCCACTTGGATACAACAGAGATGTAGATAAGAAGCACCATGTCTTTGAGCTTCTTCCTGAAGCTTTTTAGGATCTAAAAGGGAAATGGTTTGAATGGATTCAACATTTTATTGGATCTAAGATACACAGTCTTTAACAGAGACTCTAGTTATACATTTCAAATGAAACATAAATAAATAACCATAAACTTTTGATGGTCTTATGGAAGTGAGAGCCCATTAAGCTCATGGATTATTTTCTATTAACTCTATTTCTAGAGAGTTAAGCATTGAAGATGATGCACTATCAAATAGATTTTACATATCAAAATTATTTTATTATGTTTCTTCTTTCTAAAGTTCTCTAAATGAAACAAATCTTCTTCCTGGTTCCATGTTATCTTTTGAGAGAGTTTAAAATACAAATACCTGTATGAACTAGATGTTAATGCCTCTGATAAAAATTTGAAGCAGGGACTTCCTTCGAAGGAGAAAATGAAGCTTGCTATGAAATTTATATGTCTTTTGTGATGAATACATGAACTCTTGCATGAACCCGTACATGAACCCCTGGATATTCATGCAATAATGCTCTTCATTGGCCTCTTTCCAACACGAGAAAAACATGTGGTCTCATCTTGCTGAACGTTTCAGTGAGATGGGGGTCTTCATTCTCCAGAGTGGGTAATTCATGAATGATTAGGACAGTTTCATGAGGAAATGGAATGTCAGAGAATTTTGGATTTGGACATGAATTTGTAGTAACAGTAGAATATGCCTCTCCAGTCCTAGGTTTATGATTTTTGTGGAGAACAAGTTTTGCAAGCGATTGTAAGAAAACTATTGTTTGGCAGACATGACATTTTACTTCGAGAGTGGAAAATTGTAATAACTGAGTGATTTCAAATAAATAAACATGCGAGAAGCTTATAGATCGATTATTTACAGATGTGGAAGTAGATCGATGACATGAAATACGATCCGAGTTTATATGGTTTTTTGTGGCTTGACAGGATTCTTCTATTCTTTTTTAATCCAAAGTAGATCTTCTAGAGAAGGACAAAGTAGCTTTAGCTGGTCCTTATTGTATCTGAGTAGTCGTGATACTTTGAACTTTGGGTGAGTAAGGTAGATCTACTACCCAGTTTTCAGGAATGCTGAGATCTTCCCATTTGATGGTCTGATGCTCAATTTTTTGATTGTGAACATTAATGATTACCAAGGTGCTAGATTTTGACTCTTGACTCAGTGTATGCAGAATGATTAGGTATAATGTGTTAGTGTGCCTGAAACACTCTCTAGTATGAACTGAATTGTTTGTCCTTTTTCTTTTCATTTCAAAACCACTAGTTTTGATTTGCAATTGGAGGATGTCCTTAATGTGTTCATCATATAAATATACTAAGAACTTTTGGTGGCAATCAAACCATACATGACAATTTGATAAAGGAGCCACGATACAACCAATTAATGAATTAGTATATCTATTATGTGTGAGATCTTTGATAGTAGCCAACACATATGCATTACTCCCTCTGTGGGTTAAAAAAATTTATGCCCACCCGGATACAACAAAGATGTAGATAAGATGTACCATGTCTTCAAGCGTCTTCCTAAAGCTTTTTAGGATCTAAAAGGGAAATGGTTTGAATGGGTTCAACAATTTCTTGGATCTGAGAGACATATTCTTTAACATTGACTCTAATTATAAATTTCAAATGAAACATAGATAAATCACCATAAACTTCTGATGGGCCTATGGAAGGGAGAGCCCATCGGGCTGATGGCTAGCTTTCTATTAACTCTATTTCTTCAAAGTTAATCATTGAAGATGATGCAATATGAAACAGATTTTCCATATCAAAATTATTTTCTTTTGTTTCTTCTTTCTGAATTTCTCTGAATGAAACAAATCATCTTCCTGGTTCCATGTTATCTTTTGAGAGAGTTTAAAAGATAAATACTCGTATGAACCACATGTTACGGGCTCTAATACCAATTTGAGCAGAAATAGAAATATCACAAAAATATTTATGGATAGTTTGTGATGGAAGAAAGCTAGAAACAAATACCACATTCCCTCCATACAAGGGAATCATGCTAGGAGAAGCTAGCAACTCAGCCAAGGCCATTCCTTTAGTATTAAAAGATGATTCAACCCTAGGAATAGATGGAATGATCTAGAAGGGCAATGATCAAATAAACTGGACAAATACAACAGTTAAAGGGCTAGAGACGAATATGGTAAAAAATTCTGAACAAAAGGAATGTTTTGACTCTCTATCAGTCACTTTACATAGTGTGAATAAATCTTTGAATGATGTCAACTTTTCAGTTTTTGTATTAAAATGTTTTGTCAGAGAATCAACATCAAAAATTGAAAGCATGGAGAGAAAGGTAGATTATGAGTTCGAATCTACTCAGACTCTTATGTGTAAACTATATGAAAAAATTGAGCAACTTTCAATATCTCCCAAATATAAGGATATCTCTACCTCCATGTTGTTTAGCCACCATGTACCCATTCTTCATGCCACAAAACATGTAGAAATGTTTCCATTTCAATTTCCTCAAGAAAAGCCAAAGAAACACACTAGCACCGAAGATTATTTTAGTGAAGCCTATTCTCTTTTCACAGGGACCATGACCAAAGAAGAAGAGACAGGATCCTCAGGAAAACATCTTTTGGCTATATACAAACCTCTGTCTAGCCAATTCACTAGATATCAAGATCCTAATCTCAATGGCAAGGGAAATATGCCATAAACTCATACCTTTAAGTCTGGATCTTATAAAGAATGGAATAATGATGGCTTGAGTGCTAGTTAAATCAGGCAAATGATTGACCAGATGTACACTCAATATGAGCTTATGTGTATGAGAGGAAAATGTGAAATTGAATGCTGCAAAACTCTCATCCAATGCTTTACAGGTACCCTACTGAGATGGTTGGAAGTAGAAACTTCCCCTAAATTTCTTGCAAAAATGGAAGAAGAATTTGTTAAGGATGAAGTTGGAGATTTTATCCATGGTTACCCCCAAAATAATATGATTGGAGCATTAACCTCCTTCATCCTGAAACATTGTTGTGGAGAAACAATAGAAATTGCAAATAAACATGAGTTGATCCTCATGAATCTCAATTGTAAGAAAATGTCCCAATATGAATATTTCCATAGAGATTGGACACAAAAAATTTACAAAGTAAAATAAAGTCAGAATGACCTGTGGAAACAGGTATATTTAGCAGCACTACCCTCCAAATTTGTTAAATACATCCAACAACAAGAAGTGTTCCAAACTTCTTTTGAAAACTATACATGGCAAGAGATATATTGCAAAATAACAAAATCCTTGGTAGGACTTTGCACCCACATGAAAGTCAATAAGTCCTTACGAAAGATATCCAAACTACTTGACAGCAAATGCCTCAGCAGTAAATATGGATTGAATATGATGATCCAATTGTGAAAAGAAGAAAACATAGAAAATCCCAGAAGAAAGGTCATAAACAGTCGACTAAAATTCATCCTCATAAGTCAAATAGGCACAAGAAAGGATCATATAAAATAGTGCCCAAAACACACTACTATAAGCCGAAATACATCCATCTTAAATATCAACTAAAAAAATGATTACTTGTTGGTTATGTGGATAGACTAGACATACTAAAACAAATGTCCTCAAGGAAGTTAGTCAAGGGAAAATAGAGGCCAAAAGACAAGAATAGGCCTCTAGAAGACCTAGAATCCACTTCAAGGAAGAAGTACACCTGGTGAAGGAAAATTGTTGCAATTCACCATAATCACCTGATTCAAGTTTATCTGAGTCTTAACATAGTGCAGAATAGGTGAATGTCCAATAGTGAAACTACACAGATACTGATGAGTGCAACTGCAACCTTCTGAGATAGACTTGGAATTTAGGTCAGAAACATAGATAAAAAAGGCACTAGCCAAAGAGAAAGTGTGTATGGCACACACTATTGATGATGATGAATCAAAAGTTATGGCAGACATCAAGATGCTCGCAGAATGAGAAATGAAAGAAAAACTTCTAGAAACTTCTTTATAAATCAGAAGCAGAGATTTTGGTAATACCTCAACAGGTAATATTTATAAATCATTGTTTGTTGACGCTTCTTATGATAAAAACACAAAATATTTTCAAAGAAACCAAAAACATACAAAACCAAGGTTGTTGACTCTAGGAGAAGTCAACCATGAGATTCATCTTTTAAAAAAGGAAATAGTTGAGCTGAAAGAAAAAATCTCTCAGATAGAAAAGGGAAAATTGCAAGAACTAGCAGAAAATCCTAATGTTGATATTTTTGAAGATATGTAAAATAGTGGCATAGGGTTTAGAAATATGAATATCATGACCATTCAGTATCAGCAACACCATGTACTATTAAATGTTAATATACAAGGAGAAAACTTCACTCTTAGAACATTAATAGATTCGGGTGCAGACATAATTGTTTTAAACAAAAAAGTGATCCGAGAAAAATACTAGACACCTGGATACAGGCAAGCACTGGGGTAGGTACACATGATTTTCAATATGAAGTTTCAAGTGCAACTCTTTGTTTTTCAAAATATTGTATGAAAAAGAAGTTTGCAGTCAGAAATATTCCAATTGACTGTATTTTAGGCAATATTTTTCTTGCTGATGTTGAACCACATGGATCGACCATATTATAGGATGGCAAAGATGGTTATTTTATATCTATCCCTAATAACAAAGGTTTATTACCAACCATCACATTGCATTTTATTTCAACACCAAGAATATCCACCATGGCCCAGACCATGCAAGAAGTTAATTTGGCAAAAAGAATACTGGGAGAATTAAAAGACTACAAGTCCTCTCTTAGAATAAAAGAACATCTATAGTCCCCAAAAGTACAACAAGAAATATTAGAGCTCAGAGATCCATTAGAAAAGGATTGTTGTTTAGAAAACCCAAATGCTTTCTAGCATAGAAAGCAACACAAATTTTCATTGTTGTTCAAATAAGAATATGATGGAAAATCATGCAAGAGCCGATCCATGCCTATGAACAATGAGTACAAAACTCTGTGCCAAAAAGAAATTATCTCATATCTCTTAAAAATAGGATTGATCAGTGAATCTAGCAGTCCTTGGAACTGCTATGGATTTTATGTAAATAAACACTCATAACGGATTAGAGGTGTTCCCAGATTAGTCATAAATTACAAACCTCTAAATTTTGTACTAACAGATAATACATATCCTTTTCCCCACAAAGGAACCCTAATAAGCCAAATGGCAGGAGCTAAAGTTTTCTCCAAATTTGATATGAAATTTGGGTTTTGGTAGGTTGCAATAAAAGAAGAAGATAGATTCAAAACTGCCTTCAGCATTCCTGCTGGTCATTATGAGTGGAATGTTATGCCCTTTGGCCTAAAACATGCACCATCCAAATTTCAAAATGTCATGGACCAGGTTTTCAAGCCATACATTGATTGGCTCATTGTATATATTGATGATATGTTAATCTTCTCTAAATCTATAGAAGAACATTTCAAACATGTACAGACTCTTACATAGGTAATTAAGAGAAGTGGGCTCATACTAAGCAAGAAGAAAATGGAATTGTTTCAGACAAAGATCAAATTCCTGGAACATACTATTGAGGATTGTCAAATCACATTACAAAATCATACACTTGAATTTGCTGATAAATTTCCAGATATGATCGCAGATAAAAAACAATTGCAGAGATTCCCAGGTTGTTTGAACTACGACAACAATTTCTATGAAGGATTTGCCCATGATAGAAAATTGTTAAATGAAAGATTGAAAAAATATCCAGTGCATTGGACTTCAAAACATACCAATGCCATCAAGAAAAATAAAATCTAAGGTAAAAAATTTACCTATTCTCTACCTTGCAGATGAGGATATGCCAAAAATTGTAGAAAATGATGCCAACAACATTGGATGGGGAAGTTTCTCAAGCAAACTAAAGAAGGAGAATAACAATTATATAGTTTGTTTCGGGCACATTGAACCAAGTATAACAAAACTATTCTACAATTTAAAAAGAGGTAAAAGTTGCATGGAATTGTATAGACAAATTTGACATCAACTTCATACATAAAAGGTTTATTCTCAGGACTGATGCTTCTATTCTAAATAAAGTGTTAACAAAAGACATCAAAAAGCATGGAGAATCCAAGTTTGTCAGATGGCAAGCTTTGTTTGCAAATTTTGATTTTGATGTTGAGCATATAAAGGGAGAAAGGAACTATCTACCATATTTATTGAGTTGGGAGTATCTGAAAAAAGAAAATCATCTAATGGTTATTGTCACTAAATGGGACCCTAAAACATAGCAAGAAGAACTTACAAATATCCTAGACAACACCTCATGGCCAATCTATGCTCAAAAATGGAAACCCACTTGGCAATTAAGAAACACCAAAGTTATGGACGCAAATCTACAGCCTCATCATGACTTATAGCACCTTGTACCAGAAAGAAAGATTTACCCTAAGTCCAAAACTTTGATACATGATATGATCTTTAAGAATTCAATGATGTATTCTAATATTGTAGACGAAGCATTAAGGGAAAGTTTTCATGATATGACTCTGATATGGAATGAGGGAAGCAATAGAAACAAAACATTTCATAAATAGTATACTATTAATAAAACTAGATATCCTAAACATCCTGCAAGAATAATGTGGCCACAAAAGGATCTAAGTCTTGTATTTTGTGACACTATCTATAATTTCCAGGGCTATAAAGACCTCCAGTGAGATCTCTTATGTAGAGAAGAAAGATCAGAAATAAATTTGTAATCTACAAAAATAAAATTTTAAATATAGTAAAATAATGTTTTAAATAATTAAAATATACAATCCCAAAAATTTTATTATGAAATTTCAGAAGAAAAAGAAAAAGTTGCATTTCTTTATTTTATGTGTGAACTTCATAATTTCACGTATTTAAAAAAAAATAATATATAGCGATATATATATATATATATATATATATATATATATTCTAAATTTGACTAATTCTATTAATGTAACAAAAATAGTACAATGAGGCACCAGCCTCTATAGAGTAAGCCTTAAATCATGTCATGTTGAACAACAAAATAACTGAAAGAGACTGCCCACACTGGGGATACCGGTCCAAAACTAGAAGTGTTTGCTGCCCACGCAAGGGTAACAACCTGTAATGTTAGAGTGGAATATTTTTTTGAACAAACATCAAAATTAACAACATTTACATAAAATAAACAATGGAATAGACTCATAATGTTGGGAACCGAGAACCCAAAACCTAAAAAAAATTAACTAGCTAGGTGTCATTAGTAGGAGAAGGTTCTTCCACTATCAGACACCTGTACATCTCCATTTCATTTTCCGCATCCTGTTGATCTCTCGGAGTTGCTTCGATGGTCTTGAAGCGGCCTGGATTAGTGCGTCCTTGTTATATACATAGGGGGGATAACATGGGGTACAAAGGGAGGTATCCAAGGGAATAATGTAATAATGGAATGGGCCATAGTAATAAATAAGGTGGTTAACTCATATCATGTAAGGGACCACAAGTAGTTAGTAATAATGTAATGTGCCCATGGTATTAGATAGATGGTATTGAGGGAACCATGGTAATGACCCATGGTATTGTATGTATGAGGCCTATAAAGAGGCTAGAGACTCCACATTGAGGGATGTGAAGGATTATTGTATGAACAGGCATATGGCTTATGGAGTGTTCTCCTTCCTTAAGGAGTGAATATATGGTGTTGCCCTACCTTAAGGGTTTGATCAATAAAGTGAATCATTTCTATCTATATTCAAATCTCGTTATTTCTTGGGTTTATTTTCATTGTCTTATATTTTCATATCAGATCTATAACAAGTGGTATCAGAGCACTTTCCTGGGCAAAAAAGTGGAGAATTTTTCTTATGTTTTGCAGGAAATTTTTGGGGCGGCGAGTTTGCAGATTAGATCTGTATGTTTCGGTGCAAGGTCTGCAAAATCTAATTACAGATCTGGTTCTATGTGAAAAAATACCCGATTTCAAAAAAAAATCGATCGAGTCAGAGTCCAGATGAAGGAGATATCGCTGATTTAAAAATCAGTGGGGTTGTAGACAATTTTTCGGGGCAGCGTGTTTGTGGCACAGATCTAGACGACTTAGTACAAGGTCTACAAAATTTAATTGTAGATCTGAACTCTTTGTGAAAATATACTCGATTTAAAAAAAAAAAAAATCAGTCGAATCGGAGTCCGGATGAAGGAGATATCACTGATCTAAAAATCAGTGGTGTTGCAGACAATTTTTCGGGGCAGCGAGTTTGCGGCGCAGATCTGGACGTCCTAGTGCAAGATCTATAAAATCGAATCACAGATCTGAATTTTGTGGGAAAAATTACCCAATTTCAAAAAAAAATCAGTCGAATCGGAGTCCGGATGAGGGAGATATCGCTGATTTAAAATCAGCTCTTTTTTGTAGAAATTTTGGTGACGACGGGAGAGTTGTAGTGCAGATCTGAAATTCCAGTGCCTGGATCAGGATTTCTATCACATGGGTAGATGCAGAATGGTTGTTCCATTTCCAAAAACAGGTCATAATAGGGATTCTGAGCAATATTGACGAAATTGTGGCCATTTCAAATTTTCGTCAAGTAAGTGAATTTTTCTCAAACCCTCTTCATGGAAAATTTTACTGGAAAAGATGATAGCCCTACCATTGAAGAATACATAAAACAAACTAAGTCAGTATGGGCAAAAAATTGGAACGATTCGGTGTGGCTTAATTTTAGAGATGAGGCTTACAAATGGTATTTCTCACTTGACGACAAGCAGTTGTCCAAACTTTCAGATGCAAAATTTGAAAGTGTCATTTTAAACAAATGGTCTCGGACTAGAGAAAAGGAGAATAAGACACGTAAAGGGTTATTTTCTACGGGTGTCTCCTTATTGCAGGTTCATGGATTGATTCAGAAGGAGAAAATCGTTGTATCTATAAATCCTAGTTGCAAGCACAATTTTATGAATGTTAATTTGGTAAAAAAATTGCAAGTTCCAGCAAAACACATTGAAAACACACAAGTGGATTATGAGGATGTTCAAGTGTATAAGGATTTGAAGATTTCTATGGATAAGTATGTGTGGCATGGTGATTTTTATACTTCAGAGATGGATAATATGGATGTTGTTTTAGGATATCCTTGGATGGAATCCATGGGTACTACCAATATTAATGTGCAGAAGAAATTCCTGAAGCTCTGGTATAAAAAGAAGAAAATTACATTACAGGATATTTCCATCAATAAACAAGTAGAGTCCATGAAGGTGAACACAGAAGATGTTCCAGGGACTAACATATCAGATGATGAGCCATTGATGATCGACAATCAAACACAAACAGAGGCTGAAGCAGAAAAGGATACAGGTGCTGATACATCAGATGAGGGCTCAGTGGTTGAAGTAATATTGGAAGATAAGACACCACAGCAGGCACCACAGCAGGGTGAATTAAATAAAAAGACACCGTGGGTTAAAACTTCAACATATCATCACCCACATCACCCCGCAAGAAAACAACCAACAAAATGGCAACCAATTAGCCACAAGGACAACAACCCCCGCATGACAGATAGAGAGGAGCGAAGATCCACCTACTACACATCAACACAGAAGAGCTACCACGGTCAACTTCCATCTCAAGCGAGCGAGGCACCAACAAGATCGAGGGTTCACCTTTCTCTTGGATGGCTAGATGCATGTGCATGGTACCAGTGGACTATGCTTTTGAGTAGATCTTATTATTTGTGTTCTTCTCATGTTTCAGGGACGAAACATGTTAAGGGGGGTGGAATGTTATATACCTGGGGGGGATAACATGGGGTCCAAAGGGAGGTATCCAATGGAATAATGTAATAATGGAATGGGCCATAGTAATAAATAAGGTGGTTAACCCATATCATGTAAGGGACCACAAGTAGTTAGTAATAATGTAATGGACCCATGGTATTAGATAGATGGTATTGAGGGAACCATGGTAATGACCCAAGGTATTGTATGTATGAGGCCTATAAAGAGGCTAGAGACTCCACATTGAGGGATGTGAAGGATTATTGTATGAACTGGCATATGGCTTGTGGAGTGTTCTCCTTCCTTAAAGAGTGAATATATAGCGTTGCCCTACCTTAAGGGTTTGATCAATAAAGTGAATCATTTCTATCTATATTCAGATATCGTTATTTCTTGGGTTTATTTTCATTGTCTTATATTTTCATATCAGATCTAAAACAGTCCTTGAGCTGCATCTGTGTGGCCCTAAGTTGCTTCATTGCTTTTGTGCATCCCTAGGCTACTTCCAAGGGTTTTTCTTTTGCTCGTGGTGGTCCGCTCTTGAATATTGCGAGCTAGGACTTCAAAGATTTGTGGCTCCTCTCTATAAGCCATTGAAATGGTCGCTATTATGTAAGGATGTTCCAGCGTGTAGCGAAATTGGAATTGGGCAGAATGACTAGGTTGCAAAGACGAGACAGAGGAAGCAGGAGGCTGAGGAGAAGCTTCAAAACGTCGAGGACCTGCAGTCTGAGCTCGCCTTCGACCGCTATGGGTGGCTAGATAACATCCCGTGGAATGAGCCATCAAAGGGGAGGAAGAGTCAGAAGGGAATGAGTCAAAGATGGACAAGGAAAGGGGGCAAATTGCTCTTCCTCTGCTACTGCCCCTCCTGCAGTGCATCCTATGACGCAGACGAGGCATGCTCACCTGTTCAAGATTGAGCAGACAAGGAGGAGGGGATTGAATGGTCAATGGGAGCATGTGTACCTATAATCCATGATTCAGAACCAAGATTCAAGGCCGAAGAATCAATGCGAAGGCAACAAAGAAGACTCTGTAAGAAGTGTGCACCATCCACCATCTTAATGCAGCACATAATTTGACAGTGTCTCCTTGTTGTCATGCGCGAGCTCGGCTCTGCAGCAGCAGGAAGACAATTGTAGTTTAGAGAAGGTAGAACAGGGGGAAGGCAGTGCAAAGAAGCCATCTTAAGAACGAGATTGATCCATCATCGGCCCGCGCAGTGCATTAAAATGCCATTAATGTTGGCAGTGATCTTCTAGGTGGAAGCGTGGGTGGCCAGGTGGCTGCGCCACTTGCCAACCCAAATTTGATACATAATACCAGCACTCTTAAACACCCGTATTCAAGAATAAAATAATATATATTAATAATAATAATTAATTATATTATTATATTTTTTTATTTGATTAAAAATACAATAAACTAATTATTAAAATATTATGTGGTATTTAAGGTTTAGTATATATATCTAAAACTGTATTTGAAAGTTTATTTTGAAATATTGTTTTTTCGTATGGGAAGATATGATAGCAACATCTAACTAAATAAAAAGAGCAATGACATTACCACAATTTAACTTTGGTTTAAACAACTAAAAAATTATTCTATGTTTAACTCTACTTTCTTGAATAATTGTCTCAAGCTCGTAAAACTCCCTAAGAAACGGAGGTTTCAATGTAAATTCGTCATTACAATGCTATACAACAACTCGTCCTTAACGTACTCCGTTGGGGTTTATAATTCTCAGAATCAATTGGGGATTTCCACATTGCTTTTATATCATAGAGATCTCATTGAATAAAAGAGGCTTGTATGACAAATGTATTATTGCTTTAAAATCTTATGTGCCAACCATGATTCCATTGTAGATAGTTCGTTTTATCTTAGGCGTGCATATTTGCAAAAATTGTTTTATATTATTAATCTTTCACCAAATCACTTTCGAGATTATGAGATTATTAATTTAAGAGATTCATATTTACAGTCCCCTTTTAAAGGAATATTGATATTATAGGTTAAACCTGCAATGCAACTTTTTAAAAGAATATTGATAGTATATTGATTGTGATTTATTGTATCCAAATAATTTAATTATTTAGAAAGACAAAAAAGTTAAACTATTAAAAAAATTCAGAATCTGGTTGGGAATTTCCACATTGCTTTTATATTATAGAGATCTGATTGAATAAGAGAGGTTGTATGACAAAACTATTATAGCTTCAAAAACTTATGTGCAAACCGTGATTCCATTGTAGAAAGTTCATTTTATCTGGGACGCGCATATATGCAAAAATTGGTTTATATTATTAATCTTTTACCAAATCACTTCAGAGATTGTGAGATTAATCATTAATTTAACAGATTCATACTTACAGTCACTTTCTAAAGGAATATTGATATTAATTTAAGAGATTCATATTTAAAATCACTTTCTAAAGGAATATTGATATTATATTGATTGTGATATATTTATTTAAATAATGTAATTGTTTTTCAAAAGGAAATGATAAAAAAAAATAGTAATAATAAAATGTTAAAATAGTATTTAGAGTTCATTTTCAAATTATTTATAACTAAACATAAAAAGTAATCAAAATAAATGAATATGGTAACTATATAAATATATAAGAAATTATTATGATAATATGCCAAGCTTGGAATTGGCGTGAAACCAACCCTTCCAACAAAAAAAAGAGAGGGAGGGAGCATAGCAGTGATTTACTGAACCAACCCCTACTTAATTGATGCTCTCTAGTTCTCTATTAAAGAACCTTATTGTCATGTTGGCCATCTGGAACAGCATAGCTTTAAGTGTTATTTATTCCCGTCCGGTAAGTGAAAGGGGATTAGTGAAAGGGGGCTGGGTAATGCGGAGGGGATGCGGATTGAATGGAATCGTTAATAAGTGAATGCGTACTGGGCCATCCTGGATGAGTGTACTGGGCAGGCGTACGGGATGCAGTAATGGGATAATGTGAACGGGGAATGCGAACTCGGACTTCAAAAATCTGGGTAACTTAAAGATACTTCCTTATCTTTTATCACATATGGTAACAGCTTTATAAATCAATCTCTTTAGGTGGGGAACATGGGGTCATCTCTCGCATATGGTGGTTCGATGGGGCTACTACCCGTATAAACAAGGGAATATGGGGGGAACACACTTAATATCATTCCATGGGTCGCTGGGGCTTGTTATGATGAATGAACTGCAGCATTAGTTTTGACTAGGTGTGATTCTAAAAAACTGGGTCTGTGGCCCGCAGGTTCCACTGCTCGCTGCTAGGGACTAGACTTGATTCGATAGCTTCGTGCTGGCAGTAGGTAAAAGGGCTAGCTGTTGGCAAAACTGAGTGCTATTGGGATGGGTGTGATGATCACTGTAGGCGGCTAACTGTGACTTTCGGTTCACTGCGGACTATCCTATCGGTTCACAGCTGTTGGGAACATGGGAAACATAATCTAGTTTATTTGGTTAATTCACCTCACACACTTGTAATATGCGTACTGGGCAGGTGGCTGGTTTCTGTCGGCAAGGTCTGGTGGTAGGGTCTGGTGGCTAGTGTTATCCGTGGGCCCGGTGGGCTACCTATCTCGGAAGATGTCTATGTCCGGAGTTGACATAAGGGTCATAATAAAAGAAACCTTATTGTCGTAGTATCATGTAAGCTCCATACTGTACAGGCTTATATAGCTTAACCAAGTGTGTTACTAGAGCAATCATAACAAAGAGGAAGTATGAGCTTTATCAGGATAATGATTACGGAGACATGATTGGTACTAATGAACTATCACTTATCTCCTATTCAACACAGCTTCTTGTTATTGATATGGATTAGAACCATTGATATTGCTGATGTGTCAGTTATACTGATATGATCTACTTGTATTCTGTATTCGATTTACGCCCATATCATACTGTGTTCAATACAATGGTTACAACTAGAAATCTTACGTAATTTATATCCCTTATAGTTTACATGATATGCTAGATGCTTGGAGTCATAAAGCCCTTATATCACATATACTATGAATGCATGATAGTATAGCTTTATGAGTAATCAGAGCTTATAAGTAGTATGACCATTACTATTACCATTTGAACCTAGTTACACAGGGCTTATTCTTTCTGCGCGATGGCCTTGAAACTCGGATTTCGGTAACAAAGGGGAACAATGAAAGTAGCTCTTAGCTTGGGACTAGGAACCCTCACCATATGAATAGTGAGTGACCCCTCACCATATGAATAGTGAGTGTCTTTATTTATTGAAATCAACAATAACATATTGAAATTATTACCTTAAGTTAATTATTAATCCATAATAGTAATTAAATATAAATATAATTTAATCAATTAAAATATGAATTAATATATTAGTTAAAACAATAATCTATTAATAATTAGTGTAATGAGGTTTAATCTTTATTAATATTTAATATATTATTAATTTATTAACATAATATCAATATATATAACAGTGAAATCAATATTAATAAAAATATTAAATTCATATCATAATTATTATTAAGATATATTAACCACATTTACTAATGTAGTTGTACATGTGATTGATATATCTTGTATACCAGTTGTTTTTCTTTTTGCAATTCAATCGTTTTCTTATTCAAATTAATGATGAGTTGACCCAACATTCTAACATACCCGTCACTGAAAAGACAATGCCAAAGAATTCAGGCTGACATACTACCATAATTGTCCCTGATGTCTCTAAAAGTATCACATGCCAAAATGAAATTCTTTTCTGATTCCACTATCCCATAAGTGCAAAAAGTACACACTCATTCTTCCCAAGCTTCTTTAGGTCGCTTTCACCGTCCCGTTTCACACTAAAGTTGATGTGAGTTAGTTCTTAATTGAGCAATAAGAATCTTTTATCTCCATGGTATGTTGGCTCCAATGTACTCTTTTTGTTGGAGATCACAAGTGGGGTTGAATTCCTGAACATTAGTACTTCTTCTCTCTACCCAACTCTTTTCCCCATATATGCTTATGGAACTTCTCCATAACAAAATTCCTTAGCTACTTCATATTTGTGGGACATGCATTGAGATAACTATTCCATTTTTGCATCCATTTGTTGTTTTGTCTCATCCATGATTTATTTCTTTCACTCATGCCTTCCTTGAAGAAAACTTCCGGCCATCTATCTACTCTCATTTGCTCAATTATTTTTAGGTACCTTATAAGGCACACCATAGCAATTGCTTCGATGGAAAATACTCCTTTTTCACTCAATATTATCTCATAAGGAACCGAACTTTTTATTTTGAAATTGCTCATGATGAAGCATGTTTTGATTTTCACAATTTGTTTCCATTTTGAAATAGGGATGTTGCTAGTCCACATCCATATAATATCACTAAAAAAACTACAAGTCCAAAAAGCACTTTAATCATTTCCCAATCCCATAACTTTACCTCTCTACATCTTCTTTGAAGTGCATGTAATGCTTTCCACCCTCCTAAAGTTATCTTCTTTCTGCAGTCCTCCCAATTAAGCTTGTTGTTGAAATTGATCCTGAGGTACTTGTATTCATTTACTTCTTCAAGAGTGTTTCCTTCAAAGAAGAACGTATGTTGGCTTTGCTTCCTTTTATTAGAGAAATTCATTATTTTGGTTTTACTGGTATTGACTGGCATCCCCACTGCTTTACAAAAATGCTCAAGGTCATATAGGTGCATCTGCAATCCATGGATTTATTTATTAATCAGTACAATATCATCAGCATATAAAAAAAGCTTTATCACAAACTCCCCCAACTGAATATCATCCCCACCTTGCAAATTTAGCCACTCTTCCAATTTGTTAATATATAAACCAAAAAGGGCAGGGGATAAAGGGAAGTCTTGCTTGACTCCAATGTCACTCCTAAAACTTTCTGAAATGCTTATTGAAGTTCTAATTTTAGCTTTCACCTCTTCATAAAGTCTATGGCAAACAATTCTATATTGCAAAGGAATTTTAAGTTCCTCCATTCTATGCCATAACTTATCTCTAGGGACCATGTCAAATGCCTTTTTGAAGTCAACAAAATAGAAAAAATATTTCTTCTTTGTCTGCCCAAGGCTTTTCAATATTGTGTCTGAGCATCATACCATGATCCACTATAGAATGTTTCAGCCTAAAACCCATTTTACCTTTTCAAAATGGGTATTGCTAGACTAGTTGTCCAATCTCTTGGGAATCATTGTTGAATGATGTTATCGAATACTTCCATGATGTGTGGTGCGAGAATATTCATTCCTCGCTTTATAGAGTTTGCTTGAAGTTCAACCAAGTCCGTTGCCTTCCCTGTTTTCAACTTTTTAATTCCTCCCTCCACCTCTTGTAATGTGAAAATCTTTGTAGTTGCGTTGATCCTAGGAAGAGGCTCAATCTCTAATTCTTTTTCATAGAGTTGTCTTGCATAATCAGGTCACTGATTGGTTGTAATATTATTTTCAGTTTTCTTCTTCCTTGGTTGAATTTCGTGCCAAAAAATTTTTGGGCTATTCTTGCCTAGATATATAAACTCATCTTTATAAATGATGGAAAATGAAGTCTTAAGTCGATATCAACCACATTTACTAATATAATTGTGTTACTCTATATTATAAATAAATATAATTGATTCACATAATTATATAAATATAACTTATTTACATATTATTATATTATTTTTTTAAATTTATTTAAAAATATATATTGATATTTTTAAAATAATTATGATAATGAAAAAATATTTATAATAGTATATTTTATTTTTTTCAATTTATTTATATGAAAAAAAACAACATTAAAACTATTTGCACGTGCATGCCCATTCCAAATAAAAATGTCGAAACCTTGTCAATAATCCGGATTTCTTGCATTTCATTAATTTAATGGAGAAAAAGTAATAATAAATAAAGTTATAATAACAGTGGATCAAATTACGAAATTCAATGAGATTAGATCCATAAACCTCACGCAACATAATGAAAAAATAAAGCCAACCAAATCTTGCTAAAATATTTCATACACTGTCAAAGTATTTTAATTAAATAAAATTTTTAGTTCGGGTTTTTATTTATTTAATCTGTTATTTTAATAGTTTACTTAGTTATTCTCCCTTAGTCCGTTCTTAGAAACGGTCCATTGCATCTAATTTTCTTTTATTAGTAATTTGACCTTTAACTTTTTATTATTTATTGGATTTGATCCTGGTCCTTTGGTCAATATTAGCGATTGGGTCAAACTAGCCGTTGGAGGCTCTACTCGGTCTATATAGCATGCTAAGCTAGATCTGTTTTCTTCATCTTGTCCTGACGATGAACCACACTGGTTGGTTCGAAACGCGTCGACAAATGACTCTTCATGTGATTTACGCCGAAATCTTTCTCTAACTTAATATGGATCACAGAAGCCTAAACTCTATTAATATTAACGTCATTCAATCAAGGGACACTAGCCTATTTACTTGATTTGGTTGTGGACATGGACATTTGGTCACATGAATGCCATGACTTCTTTTTCTCAGTTTTCGAATTTGTATTAATTTATTTTCGAATTTGTATTAATTTATATTTATTTTGAGAATTCAACATTTTAGTAAATCATATTTATTTTGAGAATCAATTATTATTTATTGTGATCAGACATTTTAGTAATCAATTTGAAAAATTCCAACTTTTTTTAAAATAATTGAGATTATATAGCTTACTTTACTTATTAGTTTGGTAATGACAATGATTTAAATATAATTCATATGTTATAGAAGTCTTGAGTTTATATTTTAGATAAAATCTTTTATTTTAGGACATTGTTAGCATTTTGGAGCTATACAAATATCTATTTAGCACATTTTTAGATTTTCAAAGCTACATCATATGTCATATGTTTGGATCATTTTTACATGCTCAGATATTTTTTTATTCTATTTATTAATTATGTTTTTCAATAAATTTGATGTGTTTGTTGCAATATTATCGTTATGCACTATCTATTTGGCATATATTTAAACTTATATAGCTACATCATATATGACATGGTTGGATATTTTTATACTTTATTCATTTAGTTATATTTTTCAACAAATTTGATGTGTTTTCCATAATATTATCTGTATGCATTACCGCGTCTTCTCCTATCCTCATCACATTCCTATCTCCTCACTCTTTTTCTTATTAATATGGATAGTATTCAAGCATAGAAAATCTTAGAGAAGGTAAAGATTACCTATATATAATAAAATCTAAGGAAGGTTAATTTAAGATGCATGTATTGTAAAAAGTAGTATAAGGGTATAAAATCATAAATAAAGAAGGTATTAATCTTGTGTGATGATTTTCAATAGCTAATTCTCAAAGGAAACTTGGACAAAACCCTATGCAATTGCATTGGAAGCTTAAATTGATATAAAGACATAAACTCATAAAGAAGCAATGTATAAAACTTACACGATCATTTTCTATGGATAATATTCGAAAACCCATATTTGTATCAATATTTATGTTTCTAACATCATGATAGATATATGATTTAAACCATGAAAATTGGGAAAGATCACTAATATGACCTTTGGCCTTTTAAATGTGACCATCTTTAGAAAATTGTCTAAAAATACTACTCATCAATGGGATTGATTTTATTTACAACAAGTGGCCAACATTTGTGCTACATACATAACATAGATCTTTACACTTATTCCTTTTCTCTAACTTGAATGGATGTGAATATTGACTATCCCAGCCAGAGGTATCGATGACAACAAAATTATGAAGAAAATTTCCATCCTAAAGAATTTAGGGTATGGTGTGAATCACCCAGCATTCTATATATAAAAAGATTCAATGCATCAATTTTAATTGCATCTCTTTTTAATCACATAAATATTTTCATGTGATATTTTTAAGTTGATTTCCTCACAATTTGGTATTTTGTAAGTCATTTTCCTCACAGTTTGGATCTATTAATTGATGAATCAATTGTACCATGAGTTTGGCGTTAACGAGGTTATCATTGTTATCCAAAAATGCATTTTTGTTATCAATGATTTGTTTAAAATATGAAAAGAATCCTAAAAACAAAAAAGACTCTATGGAATGTAAACTCATGATCAAAGTCTATCTTAATTCTATAAGTATGTCTTCATAATAATATTTTATAGCTCAATTACATCTTGAACTACAATTTCTAAATGAATGGTGGAATGCAAAAATGAGGAATGCCATCATTAATAAATTGCCTTCTTCATGTGATCAATGTTTCTCTAAATAATGGACCTTTATTTGTAATAATTACAAGTGTTGCTACTTACAATTTTGATTGTGTCAAAGATAATAACTAGTCTTGGCATTGTAGAAGTTGTTGCATCACTTCTTTGATAAAAGTTTTTTTTGAATATCATAGATGTGCTTACAAATTCACCATTTTATCTTCTAGCATAGCCATTCCTCATAACCAATGTATCCCCATTACAAGTTTGGATTCTTTAGTATACTTAGTTTCACGTAACAAGTAATACAACTCTTTTTATCGACCTCTTTAGATCCAAATGATGATGAGAGGTTACAAGTTAAGAGCCATCTATAGTGAGGAATAAATCAAATCATAGTGTTGCATGACTAGACACAACAAATGAGGCATCAACTATAATGAGAACCATCAAGTTGGAAATGGAAAAAAATGAAAAGTGATTCCTCCATAACAAGGAAAAAGCATTTTTTAAGCCAATTTACATACGTTCCTTCACTTCATCGGCATATAACATTTAGTTATTACCTCAACAACTCCAACCCAAACTCTTATACTCACTTTCTTTTATATAAATTCTTCCTTCTTCTTTGATAATAAGTTATAACTAAATACTTCTCGTGATAAGTTGTTTCAAAATAACATATTCTCTTTTATTAGGAAATAATCCAATACAAGTGTCTCGATCCAATACTAATTACATAACTTATCATCTTCATTGAATTGACCACTAAAATCTCATGCGCTTTAAAGTCTTATTCATATTCCCTAGTATATCAAGCCAATACTAATTATTCGCCTTATTTATTGAATTGAAGAAACCACTGAAAATTCATGTGCTCTAAATTCTTATTCATATTCCCTTCTTCTTTTTGGGATTTAGTTTTTTTGAAAAAATACTGTTACGAAATATTTGTTTATATATATCCATCTAAACCATGGATCTAGCAAGAGACAAGAGGGATCATATCCATCGAAGTGTAAAATTTCTTTAAAATAGAAATATTGAGTAAGAGGTTTGCGCATGACAAATTTGATCCCTCTAAAAGACGACTAGAGATGTGTTGCACGATTATCATAGTTTTGCTTACTTAAGAGGTCAAAAATGTTTGTAGTGTGACAAATATTTTAGAAATTAAAAAAAATGGGAGTATAAGATGGATAATCGAAGAGAAAATGTATTTCATATTCAATACTCTTAATGTTACAAAAGGTGACAAACTCTTTTATTCCATGGTGTTTTGGGAATTAGCCAATACCCAATTTTACTATAATTTTCATGACAATTTGTTATTATTTTAGCAATGCTTATTTTATCCCTAATATTAGCAGAGATAGAGATATTTTTATTTTCAATATTGAGTTTGATCACCTTGTTATAATATCTTCTTTTCTATGTTACCTCTAGTTCTTTATTACCCCACAATTTATCCTTAAATTTTGATGTCATAATATTTTTAATAATATCCTTATTTTGAAGAATGAACTAGATATCATTTTTATTTTCAATATTGAAGCTCATCACCTTGTTATAATATCTTTTTTTCTGTTTTGCCTCTAGCTCTTTATTACCCCACAATTTATCCCTAAATTTTAATGTCATAATATTTTTAATAATATCCTTATTTTGCAAAATGAACTATATCTTCTAGTTGTCTGACGAAAACAAGGCATCCTTATATCATTAATACCATTAAAGTATTTTAATATAAATTTTCACTTTTAAAATTTGACTGGCTTTAGTTTTGTCATTATTAATTTATACTTATTTTGGAGTGAGTGAAAATCATAAAAGGTTCTTAATTATTTTGGAGGAAAAATCATTAAAAAAAAATTCTAATTATTTCTCAAGATCATAATTAGTTAAAAAACAATATCATTTGAAAAAAGTTATACCTATATAAATAACTTAAAATCTTGAAAAAAAAAAAAAAACGACGACTGCCGCAAATACATGAACATGTGTATACGTAGATTACTCTCTACCTGTTTATTACACACATATGATAAACAAATTTTATATTTTACTATTAGAACTCCTACGATTTTCGACCAAACTGAAATAGTTGTGGTGACCATAAACTCTATGGTCGGAGAGCTGGTTGTTCACACCGCGCACTCTACCATTGGCACACCTTTCAAAAGACTTGTAAACCCATGGCCATGCCAGAGATGAGGACGAAGGGTATATATTGAACTACACTCCCCGTTCAGAGTACACATTAGAAGGATGGAGAACTGGTTATGCGGCATTTCTCTCAATTTGCTTTTATCGCTTGCCTTCATCCTCCTCTTCAATTCGTAAGTCTAACGCATGTAAAGTGATTCGTTGAAACAGAAATGGGTTAAATTTTATAAACATGCATTTCCTTGGTTTCATTTCAGTTTGACGTGGTCGGAATCAGCACATACAATATTTGACATTGACTCGACAGGGCCTTTTGACTTTAACGTGATGAAACCAATCGTAGACGACATAATATTTGCAATGGTCTTACAGGGCCTTTGATTTGAAGAAATCAAACGCGGGGGCCCTTCTCATCGAACTTAAAGTCCATTCTGTGTTTGGTCCATCAGACGCGTATTCTATAAAGCTAATGTTTGATTTCGCAGCCTGTTCGTTCGTCCCTGAATTCATGGCCGGCGAATTCGTCAAAGGACGGGTATGAATCACGTATATATATACACCTTTATTTCCCCTTTCTAGTCACTCGCCTTCTATCTCACCTCTGCATCACTTTTCAAGCCAATCTCTCGTTACATTTATCTCAATAAACATATTCGTTCGTCATTTTATTTTACTTCCGACGGTCCATTGTATTTCGTCTATATTGTCCACTCCATCGAAGCCGAGGCGCTTATTCCAATTCTAACATGGCAGTCACTGTGGTGTATGGCACCATAATATGCGTTTTGCTAATCTCTGCGCACTTTCCAACGGCGCTTTCCAGGCCTAATTTTCTCCACGAAGTCACGGCTGACTCCAAAATTAGGGACACCACGAATACCAATAAAATATCTGAAGCCTTTATCAAAGAAGCCGATAAAACACCCGCCATTGATATTAGTCTGTTGAATGATAAGCTTCCAAAGAATGGTTATACTCCCTCGGCTCCTTCAGCCTGCCATAACATGGTGATAGACACGGTTGGCGCTGCACGTTATAGCTGCTGGCGCAGATTAAGGCGATAAATTAACCCATTGTTATTCACTTCGCATCTCCGGAACAGTGACATGAGATTGGAAAAAGTGGTAATCATTAATTAGCTACAGAATCCATTCTCTAGATGCGATCAAAGATAGTTTCAATCATAACCGTGAAAATCAAGAAGTAATTCAGGATTACTCTACACACCCACTGACTTTGTGTGTTTGATCCGTTTGCATTAATCGATAAATATGAACTTTACATGAAAGATTGTTTTTTTTACGCAAAGATGGTTTTATGTCATTTATAATAACATGAAACATATTATACGCAAAAGAAACGATGCCATTTTCATGCGATGATATCGTTTTTATTTGATTTTACAGTGCTGATTTTTTTATCCAGTTTATTTTTCAGACATGGCATTCAAAATTTGTTCAAATTGGTTAATAGTTTCTTGCAAATAAAATTTAGATGGAGGGAAAACTAAACGTACTCAATTAAATTATCGTATTTTTTACCCATTCGAAATATTATATAAATATTAATATTAATTTCAAAATTGTATATATTTAAAATATTATAAAATACTAATATTAGTATCATAATTATATATATTAATTAATCACATATTAACAATATAATTAAACAATTTAAATAGATTTTGAAGAGAACTAAAACACTTATTTTTAATATAATTAAGTATTTTTTGGATTTGGCTTGGTTGAGGAGGATAAAAATCCGTCCGATAACCATCTAAACCTAACCCAATTGATTGAAAACATATAACGAAAAGTAATATTTGTTGTATTTAAAATAATTTGAAAATTATAAATAAATATAAAAAATTATATAATAATTAAATTTAAAATAATATTTTAAAAATTAAAATGATTAAATTAAAATAAATATTTATTACTATTAATTAATTAATTAATATATGTATGGTTTTATTAAATAATAATTTAGAAAACATATATATGATTTCATCCCATAACAATTTAGAAAACCTTATTTTAAAAAATTAATAAAAGTTTCCATTCACTCATTTTTGTTAAAATAAAATTTCAAAGCTGAATAAACAAGCCCAAAAAATAGTCTTCATCTTGTGGAAAGACTACTAATAAACTAACAATTTCATCTGATGTCGATACGCTGCCCTTTTGTAGTTTTATAATAAGAATTAAGTTTAAAATGTTTATTGAATGATCTCAAATATTTTTATTTATTAGTTATATTTTTTCAACAAATTTGATGTGTTTCACACAATATTATCTTTATGCACTATCTATTTGGCATATATTTAGAATTGAATCAATTTCACATTCTTGGATATTTTTATGCTCTATCTGTTTAGTTAAATCTTTTAATAAAATTGATGTGTTTACCATAGTATTGTCATTATAGATTACCGTCTCTTCTCTTATCCTCATAACATTCCTATCTCTTCGCTCTTTTTCTTATTAATATGGATAGCATTTAAGCATAGCAAATCTTAAAGAAGGTAAAGATTATATATAAATAGATATATAATAAAATCTAAAAAGGGTTAATTTAAGATGCATGTATTGTATAAATTAGTATAAGGTATAAAATCATAAAAAATAAGGTATTAATCTTACTTGATGATTTTAAATAGCTAATTCTCAAAAGAAACTTGAACAAAATCACTTGCAATTGCATTGAAAGCTTAAATTCATATGAAGACATACTTACACGATGATTTTCTATAGATAATACTCAAAAACCAATATTTTTATCAATATTTATGTTTCTAACATCATGATTGATATAGGATTTAAAGCCTGGAAATTGTGAAAGATCACTAATATGACCTTTGGTCTTTTAAACATGATTATATTTATAAAATTATCTAAAAATATTACTCATCAATGGGATTGATTTTATTTATAACAAGTGGCCAACATTTGTGCTACATACATAACATAGATCTTTACACTTATTCCATTTCTCTAACTTGAATGGATGTGAATATTGACTATCCCTACTGGAAGCATCGATGACAACAAAATTATGAAGAAACATTCCATAGCAAAGAATTTAAGGCATGGTGTCAATAGCCCAACATTCTATGTATAAAAAACATTCAATGCATCAATTTTAATCGCATCTCTTTTTAATCACTAAATATTTTCGTGTGATATTTTTAAGTTGATTTCCTCACAACTTGTCTCTATTAATTGATGAATCAATTGTACCATGAGTTTGGCCTTAACAAGGCTATCATTGTTATCCAAAAATGCATTTTTGTTATCAATGATTTGTTTAAAATATGCAAAAAAATCCAAAAAACAAAAAAGACTTTATGGAATGTAAACTCATGATCAAAGTCTATATTAATTCTGTAAGTATGTCTTCATAACAATATTTTATAGCTCAATTACATCTTGAACTACAATTTCTAAATGAATGGTGGAATGCAAACATGAGAAATGTTATCATTAAGAAATTTCCTTCTTCATGTGATCTATGTTTCTCTGAATAATGGACCCTTATTTGTAATAGAAGAAATTACAAGTGTTGCTACCTACAATCACAAAGATAATAACTAGTCTTGACATTGTAGAAGTTGTCGCATCACTTCCTTGATAAAATTACTTTTTGAATATCATGGATGTGCTTACAAATTCACCAATTTATCTTCTAGCATAGCCGTGCCTCATAACCAATATATCCCCATTAAAAGTTTGGATTTATTTAGTACAGTTAGTTTCATGTAACAAGTAATACAACTCTTTTTATCGACCTCTTGAGATCCAAATGAAGATGAGAAGTTAAAAGATAAAATCCATCTATAGTGAGGAAGAAAGAAAAGTATAGTGTTGCATGGCTAGACACAACAAATGAGGCATCAACTATAATGACAACCATGAAATTGGAAATCGAAAAAAATGAAAAGTAATTTCTCAATAACAAATCAAAAGAAATATTTGAGCCAATTTACATACAATACTTCACTTCATCGGCATATAACATTTAGTTATTACCTCAAAAACTCCAACCCAAACTCTTATACTCACTTTCCTTTCTATAAATTCTTCCTTCTTCTTGATAATAAGATGTAATTAAATTCTTCTTGTGATAAGATGTTTCAAAAGAACATATTTCTTTTTATTAGGAAATAATCTAATACAAGTATCTCAATCCAATACTAATTACATAACTTATCATCTTCATTGAATGGACCACTAAAAGCTCATGCACTTTAAAGTCTTATTCGTATTCCCTAATATTTCAAACCAATACTAATTATTCACCTTATTAAATGAATTGGAGAAACTGCTGAAAATTCGTGTGCTTTCAATTCTTATTCATAATCATTTTTTCTTTTGGGGACTTAGTTTTTTTGAAAAAATAATGTTACAAAATGTTTGTTGATATATAGATATAAATTTATCTAAACTATGGATCTAGCAAGAGCCAAGAGGGATCATATCCCTTGAAGTGTAAACTTTTTTTGAAATCGAAATATTGAGTAAAAAGTTTGCACACGATAGATTTGATCCGTCTGGAAGCCAGCTAGAGATGTGTTTCAAGATTATCATAGTGTTTCTTACTTAAAAGGTCAAAAATCTTTGTAGCGTGACAAATATTTTAAAAATTAAAAGGTGACAAACTATTTTATTCCATGGTGTTTTGGGAATTATCCAATGCCTAGTTTCACTATAAATTTCATTGCAATTTGTTCTTATTTTAGCAACGTTTATTTTCTCCATAGTATTAGCCAAGATAGAGATATTTTTATTTTCAATATTGAGGGTGATCACCTTGTTATAATATCTTCTTTTTTGTTTTACCTCTAGCTCTTTATTACACCACAATTTATTCTTAAATTTTTATGTAATAATATTTTTAATAGCATCCTTATTTTGCAAAATGAACTACATCCCCTAGTTGTCTGACGAAGACAAGGCATCCTTATGTCATCCTCAATTGTTCTAAAGATGGGGTTTTTGGCTAGAGTTAGAAGCAATTTTAGGAATCTACTTGGCTCCCATGTCTTTTGCTTCTCCTTTTACATAAGATACCTACACATAACCATGCTTTCAAAGAGGGAAAGGGTTCCTATAATCAAAAGTATAGAATAGGGAATATTTCTTTTAATCTTGAGATTGTAAATTATAAACTTCTTTTGGATCTATTATATCTTCATCCATGTCTCTCTAGAGATATTGTAACCCAGAGTCTCACATCCATATAAAATAACTAGAGTGATGAGAGTCTCAAATATTTTTTCTTCCAATCCCATATCCAAAGGTTTTCTAATTTATAGTTCTTTTCAAGCCCATAAAAAGATTTTCACGCTCCATTTATTATTTTTTCAATACTATAATATCAAATTGAGCTTGTTATAGATATTGATTCCAAATTATTTCTTCCAATCCCATATCCAAAGGTTTGCTAATTTACAGTGCTTTTCAAGCCCATAAAAAGATTTTCACGCTCCATTTATCATTTTTTCAATACTATAATTTCAAATTGAGCTTGTTATAGATATTGATTCCAAAATATTTGTATGAAGGAATTTAATCTACCGGTAGTTGTTATCATATATGAAAGTATCATATGTGATCTTTATGTGAATAATTATTGTGAATTTAATTTGAGAAAAAATTGGGTCTAAAATTCACCATATTTTTTCCCAAAAACAAGATTCTCCAATTTCTTTTTTCTCAAAAATTATTAACCCAAATTTTATATAATAAAATTATTTTACCTTAAAAATTGCTTCAATAGATTATATAAAATAAATTTAAATTTAAATAATTTTACAAAAATATCATTAGAGATTTTATAGTTTGAGATTAATATGATTAAGGTAATTTTGATATAAATTTTCGCTTTTAAAATTTGTATTGCTTTAGTTTTGTCATTATTAATTTATACTTATTTGGAGCAAAAATCGTATAAACTTTTTAATTACTTTCTAAAATCATAATAACTCCGTTCTAACAGAACAATATCATTAATATAAATCAATTTAAAATATTAAAAAAATAAAGATGCATTTCCAGCACATACAATATTTGTTATTGACTCAACAGGGCCTTTTGACTTTGACGTGATGAAACCAATCGTAGTCGTACTGAAGACATAATATTTGCAATGGTCTTAAAGGCCCTTTGATTTGAAGAAATCAAACACGGGGCCTTTCTGATCGAACTTAAAGTCCATTCTGTGTTTGGCCCATCAGACGCGTATTCTATAAAGTTAATGTTTGATTTCGCAGGCTGTTCGTTCGTTCCTGAATTCATGGCCAGCGAATTCGTGAAAGGATGGGTATGAATCACGTATATATACACCTTTATTTCCCCTTTCTAGTCACTCGCCTTCTATCTCAACTCTGCATCACTTTTCAACCCAATCTCTCGTTACATTTATCTCAATAAACATATTTGTTCATCATTTTATTTTCCTTCCGAGGGTACATTGTATTTCGTGTATATTGTCCACTCCATCGAAGCCGAGGCGCCACTGTGGTGTATGGCACCATCATATGCGTTTTGCTAATCTCTGCGCTCTTTCCAACGGCGATTTCCAGGCCTAAGTTTCTCCACGAAGTCACGGCTAACTCCAAAATTAGGGACACCACGAATACCAATAAAATATCTGCAGCCTATATCAAAGAAGCCGATAAAACACCCACCATTGATATTAGTCTGTTGAATGATAAGCTTCCAAAGAATGGTTATACTCCCTCGGCTCCTTCAGCCTGCCATAACATGGTGATAGACACCGTTGGCGCTGCACGTTATAGCTGCTGACGCAGATTACGCCGATAAATTAACCCATTGTTATTCACTTCACATCTCCGGAACTGTGACATGGCATTGGAAAAAGTGGTAATCATTAATTAGCTACACAATCCATTCTCTAGATGTGATCAAAGATAGTTGCGATCATACCCGTGAAAATCAAAATGTAATTCAGGATTACTCTACACACCCACTAACTTTGTCTGTTCGATCCATTTGTATTAATCGATAAATATGAAATTTACATGAAAGATTGTTGTTTTTCACGCAAAGCACTCTCCATAAGCTGAGGTGCACGTTGAATCTGAGAAACAATTTGTGTAGTTAACTCTGTTGTTTATGAATAATCTCGCTATCCGTTTAAACGAATTTATGGGGATGTTTTATGGGCCATTCCCCAGAGGACATGTTTAATTAAATTCTTGAGAATAGCATGGAAAAGTTCATTAGCAAAAACATTCGTGGTGGAAATTTCTTCAATTAATTGTATATACGTTCTCTCTTTTCTTTCTTAACTTTTCTGAGCAACCCTTAATAAAACTTCTGGACCAACGCTTTTAATCAGAGTTACACGGGTACCGCCCCCAGTATTGGAGAGCACGTACTTGAAGCAATGCTCCAAAAGCCCCGCTAGCTCCAACGACTAGCTCCAACGACTAACACTGGGAGCTTTAACCATACTTTGGAGCTTTTAGGGAGCTTCACTGTAATTGATTTTCTGCAATTGATTTTTGACGTTTTGGGTGCTTCACTGCAATAAATAAGTGCAAACTTAGGTGTATTTGATGTTGCCAGCTTGGGTGCTGTTTAAAATAATGGAGCTTTGGGAAGCAAAGGGTATGTCTCAGGGTTTAGAGTTGGATATGGGTCTAGAACTAAGAGAAACAACCTGGTTATGGAAAGTCTTTCTATCCAAATGAAAATGAGGCGTCTAGCCAATCCTAAGCTTTGTCATTGGAAAGTTATCCATTCTCTTCATATATGCGAATGGCGGATGGATATAAAAGAATTTAGGAAGATTGTTGGCCATTGGCAAAACCATCATTATAGCCCGAGCTGAATGGACAAAAGATGGAATACTAAAGAAAAAAATAGTTGAAATTATGAAATATAAATATTAAGAAAAAAAAAAAATTAATTTTCATATTTATTTAAGTATAAAATATATATTAACTTGGAAATTTATAATTTTATTATGCAAACTCTTTTTAAAATAACATTGGATTTAAAAATTATTGCTTTACTTTTTTTTAATTACTATTAACATGTATTTTATTTTTTCTTATCTCTATTATAATTAGATGTAATATATATAATATTGGTGAGGTTACATAAAGGGCAAAGAATTGAACCGATGACTTAACGTATAGCGTTGCATGAAATCACCTAATAATCGAGTAATAACAACCTCTCTTCTGGTTTGGGAGTTCTGCATGTTTTTTTTGCTCTGAAGGAATTTGATTGAGAAATTGTTGATAGATTAATATTTTGATTTTTTTTGGCAAGGCTTCAAAGTTCAATCTTTTACATGTTTCTTTACAATATGGAATTTGATTGGCAAGTTTTGGATATAAATAAATAAATTATTTTATTTTTATTTTTAATATATATTAAATTTTAATATATTATATTATTGTAGCTCCAAACTTGATGTTTCCTGTAAATTTGGGCAATACTTCTAGTCGTACTGGATACTCGTTCCCACATATCGAAAATACTCGGAAACTTGTGCAACATAGCTTTTAATACATAAAGAGAGGTCCGCTACCATTTATCTTGATATTTTTTTATTACCTTATAAGTATAAGATTTCAGGGTATAGATGGAATAGTTCGATGTAGTTTTCCATTCGTGATATATAGCTATTTGGTGGTATTTCCAATGACTAGAATAGAATTTGTAATCGAGAGAACTCATAAGCTCAGAATACCAAGTAATCCATCTTGTGGAGTAACCCTTTTGACACATGGAAAAGCATCACTTCCATTCTATGAGTGGATATATAAATATAAAAATTAATGAAGGATACTAAAAATATTTTATGGTATATATGAAATTAATCAAATCCAGACCGAGAGTGTCATGCCCCTACACTGGCAGTACTCTTCCAACCGCACTAAGGAGTTGCAACACCACCGACCACTTTCTTTTCACCAATACTTATGATCGTGGACTACGCCTGACGTCTATACATAGTTTATTTTCTTATTTTACCAAGTACTTTCATTCATTATAACACAACAGTTAAACATTCATCAGCATTAACCATAAATGCACAACAGTATAACTAGGAGGGGAAACTCCCTGTGATGAGTCTGCCCGTAATAATAATATATATGTAAGTTACAATCGTGAGGAAACCCTAGATTTACACTTAGAATATTTTTACATTCATCGGCACAACGCGTTCAGCCAGCTCGTCATCACACCCACACGGTCGTCCAAATGACTCTTGTTCAACTCCTTGTTTGCCTCCACACATTCACCTGAACACGTTCCGTTTAGCTCATCTAACTCGTCGGGCACTCCCACCGAACACCCAACTCACCCACCGGCCGGCGCTCTTCACCGAATGCCCAACTCCCCAAGTCTACGCCGGCGAGTTGTTCACCATGCATGCCCGTTCAAGACTTCCCCTGAACCACTGTTCACTAACTCGTGTCATTCGCTCGGACGCCCTGTCGTGCCCTCGAATGACCTCGAACGATCATGCCCGAACGCCCTTGAACGACTCTGCACGAATGCCCTCAAACGACCCTGCCCGAATGCCCTCGAGCAACTCTACATGAACACCCTCGAACAACCTTGAACGACCCTTCCCAAACGCCGTTGAACAATCCTGCATGAACGCCCTTGCACGATGCCCTCGCCCAATTTCCTGAACGACACCCTCAAACGATTTTCTGAACGACACCCTCAAACGATTTTCTGAACGACTCCCTCGAATGACTTTCCTACTTGAAGCCCTCAAACAACTTTCTGAACGAACACCTTCGAATGACCACCTGTACGAATTCCTTTGAACAACCTGTTTCATTTCGGCTCAGGTGCTTCGGCCCTGCACTTCGTCTGCCTGCACCTTCCCCTGGATTTCAAACCAACCTTCGCACTTTCGCCTTGTTCCACCCTTGGACACTCTGAACTATGCGTTGATTCCTTGATGGATGAATGACTCCTCCACGCCATCCACTTATACCTTTCATCACCATGGTTGCCTCACTTCGGCTCGACCAGCTGACCTCCGTTCAGCCCACCGTTTGGCAATTTCGCATGTCAGCCCATACGTTGGGCACCCCCACTTGGGACCGCCTAGCCTTATAAACCTTCGTCCTCTTCCACATTTAACCATTTTTCGAATATGGCCTCGTGCGTTCAGCTCTACAGCTAGTGAGTGTTAAATACTCCCCCACTTGAAATCATTGTCGTCCTCAACAATCTCTCATCCCAGTAACCATCTATCACCAAGATACCCATACCAAGGCATATAACCCACCGGTATGTCATACATTGGAAAGTCACCTCAATCCATGATCATCAACCACATCCGTCACAATCTCCACATGCTACTCCCCATGTGGAAGGCTAGTCCCTCCATCTCAAGCTACATGCTTACTGCAACATATCGTGTTGACCTCATCATGTACCATCATTGTGTGAACTGTTGTCATGATACTCCAACACAATGATAGCATATCTCTGCACACTATCGACCCCCATGATTCGAACTAGTCGGGTGATCAGTCCAACTGTCATGCTCAAACCATAAGAGTGAACATTCTTATGCCATCATCAGTCATTTCTCAGAGTCCTGTCACAACAACAACACGATCAAGAATCCATCTCGATCTAAGTAAGCCATGCCCAGGTCCATGAGGTAGTCTCCATCTCATCTGTAACATGCCATCCATGATGTTTGGTATCAATGTGCTACATGAAATCAGTTGCATCTATCCAACACGATCATTAATATGTGTAAAATCCATCTCCTCAAAATGAAGAGATCATCTTTCGACTGTCGATGTGCCACATCCAGGTTCATGAAGCAACCCTCCATCATACCTGCAATGTGCTATCCCTCAAGTCTGCCATAGAAACAAGTATACACCTGTCTCATCTCCCATGTTTCAAAAGTGGTTAAGTCTCGGCTTAACCCATGCTCAAGTGTTGCCACCAAGGCATCATCATCGTTGTAACTCCATCACTCCAAAGTGTCTTATATCGATCCTCCACATCAAGTCACTCTTTCAAGCACACCCATACATGTACTCAAAAGTATGCACCCCATCCTGCATCAAAGTTCCTGACCTCAGCTCCTAAATGCATCAAATCCTCTAAGTCCACCATATATGAAGTCCCCAAAAGTCACAACATCATGTCATCATGAGCTCCTTGAGTCATCTCCAACCAACACCTTAGCAAGCATACATGTCTCGGCCCAAAGGTCTCTACAAGATGCCTTAGCTTTCCATGTAGTAGGACTATTCCATAGTCTGCTCACAATTCCAATCAGTCCATGGCCTTGTTGTACAAGAGTGCACAACATCACCATCGGCTCACAAATAAAACATCTCCATGTCACATCAGCAAATCCACCTGCAAAACATCCCTACCTTGGCACTCCTAATTCGATGCCCATAAGTGACACCTCTACAAGTGCTCTTGCATAATGTCCATGCATAATACTGCCATGCTCCATGTCTCCAACCTGATGTCCATGACTCAAGTTTCCCATGTTGTCCAACTAAGTAGACCCATCACAACAATTGGTCATCCTCACCCAAGTTTGCAAATCTCGATCTAGTGAACTCAGTCACCCAACCATATCATCATCACATCATATGAGTCTATTCCATCATAGCTCCCTCACTAAAGGTTTCACCAAGGCATCCTCTTGGTCTCGGCCATGAGAAGTCCACCCAAGTATCACCATACTCAAATGTGTGCCCTCTTCTAATCTTTCCATGAGTCATGTTGGGCACTTAGCCAATTTCTCGATATGGCTAAAGAATGATCCATTCCTCCGCAATGATCATCATGTTCCTCCCTTGTCACGGGCTTTTGCACCTTCTACCATAAGGTCACAAACAACCCCAATAAGTCCTGCAACAGTCAATGATCCTTGCCTTTCCATAGATGATCTCTTCGTAGACATCCATGGTAAGATCCTCCCTTGCATTGGCAAATTGATTTTGCTCTTCCCTGCATACGGTTCATCTTCCAAAAGTCTCATTGAAACAAAAGTATGAATAATACTTACTTCACCATGAGGCTCCTCCATGTGAGTATCCTCATACACCAATGTCTGCAAACCACACGATCTTGGTCCAACTTGATCAAACTCAAGTTCATCCTCCATCGTTGTCATGCCTGGAACATCCTCAAATATCATGGATTCCTCTTCTTTGTCATCGCAATCTACAGCTGCAACCTGCTCCATTGCCTAACCAAGTCGAAGAAGTTCGACTTCAACATTCCTTTCCAAGACTTCAAGTTTATCTCGAATCCATGGGTTCTCTTCTTTCATCCGCTTCAACCTGTATAAGGTCACTAAGAGCTTCCCTTCACATTCTTTCAAACCTGCCATGTCTTGTCATTCAGCTTGGCCCAAGCACGAAGCTTCACTCGTGCTAAACCTGTCACAAAGTATTACACTTCTTTTTGTAAATCTGAATCACCCTTCCATATTTCTGAATCATCTCTGATAACACCTATCACGCCCCTACATTGGCAGTACTCTTCCAACCACACTATAGGAGGTGCAACACCACCGACCAATTTTTTTTCCCTAACACTTGCGATCGTGGACTACACCTTACATCTATACTTAGTTTATTTTATTCTTTTACTAAGTACTTTCATTCATTATAACACAATAGTTAAGCATTCATCAGCATTAACCATAAATGCACAATAGTATAACTGGGAGGGGCAACTCCCTGTAATGAGTTTGCTCATAATAATAATATATATGTAAGTTAGAATCCTAAGGAAACCCCAGATTTACACTTAGAATATTTTTACATTCACCGCACAATGCATTCAGCCAGCTCACCGACACGCACACATGGTCGTCCGAACAACTCTCATCCAACTCCTTGTTTGCCTCCACACATTCACCCGAACGCGTTCCGTTCAGCTCGTCTAACTCATCGGGTGCTCCCATCGAACACCCAACTCACCCACCGGCGGGCACTCTTCACCGAACGCCCAACTCACCAAGTCTCCACCGACGAGTCATTCACCGTGCATGCCTATTCAAGACTTCGCTCGCACCACCATTCACCAACTCATGTCATTCGCCTGGACGCCCTGCCGCACACTCAAACGACCTCGAACGATCCTACCCGAATGCCCTTGAACGACTCTGCATGAATGCCCTTGAACAACCCTGCCCGAATTCCCTCGAACGACTTTGCACGAATGCCCTCAAATGACCTCGAACAACCCTTCCCAAACGCCCTCGAACGATCCTGCACGAACGCCCTTGCATGACGCCCTCGCCCGATTTTCTAAACGATGCCCTCGAATGATTTTCTGAATGATGCCTTTGAACGATTTTCTGAATGACGCCCTTGAACGACTTTTCTGCATGATGCTCTTGAATGAATTTATGAACGAACGCCTTCGAACGGCCTCCTGCACGAATGCCTTTGAATGACCTATTTTGTTTCGGCTTGGGTGCTTTGGCCCTGCACTTCGTCTGCCTGCACCTTCGTCTGGATTTCAGACCAACCTTCGCACTTTCACCTTGTTCCACCCTTGGACGCTCTGAACTGTGCGTTGATTCCTTGATGGATGAATGACTCCTCCACGCCATCCACTTACACCTTTCATCACCATGGTTGCCTCACGTCGCCTCACCCAGCCGACCTCCTTTCAGCCCACCATTCGACAATTTTGCACATCGACCCATACGTTGGGTGCCCCTATCCGGGACCGCCTAACCTTATAAACCTCCATCCTCTTCCACACTTAGCCATTTTTCGCAGATGGCCTTGTGCGTTTAGCTCTGCAGCTCATGGGCATTATAGAGAGGATGGAGTCGTCCTTATTCGGAGTCTGATAATAGAGTCAAGAAATTAGGAGGAGCACTACAAAGTCAACCATGAACTGAACTTTGTGTGTAAGCCATCTGATCATAAAAATCTACCAACTAGATAAACTTAATATAATAGAAACGGAATAAACTCAAGACAAAAAGAAATGCAAAGGTGTCGGTAAATGAATCATGACACAAGTTATAGGCACCCTGAAATAACAAAGGAAATAAAGTTCACTAGATGTCCGTCCTATCTTAAACATAATGCAACCAAGTTCCGGAGACACTCGAATTTCTCTAGGACCTTTCTCTATGACCTCAACCAATGATTGTATGATCATTTTATGTGATGCTTAATAACATGAAACATATTATACGCAAAAGAAACAATGCCATTTTATTTGATTTTATAGAGCTTATTTTTATTTTATTCTATACACAGTTGATTTTTCAGATATGGCATTCAAAATTTGTTCAAATTGGTTAATAGTTTCTTGAGAACAAAATTTAGGAGGGAAGAGTAAACCTACTACCTATCAATTAAATTATCGTATTTTTTAACCATTCGGAATATTATAAAATATTAATATTAATTTCGTAATGGTATATATTAAAAATATTAATATTAATATCATAATTATATATATTAAATAATTACATATTAACCATATAATTAAACAATTTAAATAAATTTTGAAAAGATCTAAAACACTTATTTTTAATATTAATAAATATTTTTTGGATTTGGCTTGGGCGAGGATAAAAATCCTTCCCATAACCATCTAAAACTAACCGAATTGATTCAAAACATATAACGAAACGTAATATTTTTATGTCTTTAAAATAATTTGAAAATTATAAATAAATATAAAATTTTATATAATAATTAAATTTAAAATAATATTTTAAAAATTAAAATGATTAAATTAAAATAAATATTTATTACTATCTATCTATATATATATATATAATTTCATCAAATAACAATTTAAAAAGCCTCATTTTAAAAAATAAATAAAATTTTCCAAAAACTTATGTTCACTCATTTTTGTTAAAATAAATTTTGCTAGCTAAATAAACAAGCCCAAAAAATAGTCTTCCTCTTGTGGAAAGACTAACAATAGAAGAACAATTTCATATGATTTTAATATGCTACCATTTGTAGTATTATAGTAAGAATTAAGTTTAAAATGTTTATTGAATGATCTCAAATATTTTTGGTTCCCCATGTTTTAGATAATGAAGAAGCGAGTAGAATTTTCATTTGGTATCAAACTAATTTATTTTTAATGTCAAATATTTTTAGTTCCCCATGTTTTAGACAATGAAGAAGTCAATAGAATTTTCATCTGGTATCAATCTAATTTATTTTTTATGTTTAAATATCATTGAAGGAAACCTACCAAGATATGTTCATCATAGAATTCAAGAATATATTTTGAAATAAAAAACAAGCCAAACTAATTTATTTTTGATGTTTAAATATCATTGAAGGGAACCTACCAAGATATGTTCATCATAGAATTCAATAATATATTTTGAAATAAAAAACAAGGTTTTTAAGAAAATATTCCATATGCATCATAACCCGTGATTGAATAACCATTTCTACTACCATTATAAATGGGTTTTTTTTAATGGAAAAATAAAAGTTTTATTTTTTTATTTAAAAAATAAAATTGATTTTGCATGAGTAGTTGAAATATTTTAAACTATGAAATGTTAATTTTTTTTATAATTTTTTATATAAATAAAAAATATATCTTTTTATCTCATCAAATTAAAAAAATCAATTTCATAAAAAATAAATAAAAATCGTTTTCTCTCTTTCTCATTTACTACTTCATAATAAATATTTTAGAGTTTTTTTGGACTAAATTGTGTCATTATACTTACAATTAAAAGACTATAGCGAAGGAACTATATCAAACAAAAGGAAAAAAAAAAACCAAAAACTAAATATTAAGCCTTGTATCATAACAAAAAAACTTTCACACATTTAATTGCTCTCTTTCCATAAACGGTTAGATGGTAACTCAACCAATCTTCATTTCTAATGCTTCTTTGGAAATTGATTAGTTAAAGAATTGAACTCTTTATAAATATGGGTAAAGAGGTAGCACTCAAATTATATCTATACATTGGGTAGCTATATCTCCAAAATAAAATCTAGAGCTCTCTTATCCATCAAAACTACAAATTTTTCCAAAAGGACTCCAAAGTAGACCACAAAAATGAGGCTTTTTTTTTTTACAAAACTTACACGATGATTTCTATGGATAATATTCAAAAATCCATATTTGTATCAATATTTATGTTTCTAAGATCATGATAGATATATGATTTAAAGCATGGAAATTGGGAAAGATCACTAATATGACCTTTGATCTTCTAAACGTGACCATCTTTAGAAAATTATCTAAAAATACTACTCATCAATGGGATTGATTTTATTTACAACAAGTGGCCAACATTTGTGCTACATACATAACATAGATCTTTACACTTATTCCTTTTCTCTAACTTGAATGGATGTGAATATTGACTATCTCGGCAAGAGGTATCAATGCCAACAATATTATGAAGAAACATTCCATCGTAAAGAATTTAGGGTATGGTGTGAATCAAACAACATTCTATGTATAAAAAAGATTCAATGCATCAATTTTAATTGCATCACTTTTTAATCACATAAATATTTTCATGTGATATTTTTAAGTTGATTTCCTCACAATTTGGTATTTTGTAATTCATTTTCCTCTCAGTATTTCCAACAATTGGTATCAAAGTAGGTTACTCTCTAACAATCTAATCATTGGCGAGAATATCATAATCAATCATGGATCATATGGATGGCATCGCTTCATGGAAAATTCCATTATTTGATGGAAATGATTATCCAGTGTGGAGTAGTTGCATTGAAACCTACTCAAAGGTTGTGGGAGTGCATGTTTGTGTCTTTATTCTAAATGGATACAATGTTCCTAAAAATCCTCTAATTGATACTAAAGATAATAAGTTTCTAAACTACAATTCAAAATCTCTTCATGCCATCATAGGTGGATTGTCAATAATCATTAAGTCCAAGGTTATATCTTGCGACACAGCTAAATTTTTTTGGGATTAACATAAAATTTTGTATGAAGGTGATGATAAGGCCAAGTACGAAAACTTCAAAACTATAGAGCTCAATTTGAAAACCTAAAAATTGATAATAAAAAAATGAATATATTGCCACCTATTTTCTTAGAGTATAAGAAGTTGTCAACTCCATCACATAATTAGGAGAATAATTCTTTAAGATTATTTGATCATACAAAAGGTCCTAATATCTCTTCCCTTGAGATACGACGTCAAGGTATCTGCTATAGAAGAAACCAACGAGTTGACCAAGATGACAATAGAATAATTACACAACACTCTTACAACATGCGAAATGAGAATGGATATAGAAGATACACATTCATATAGAGAAGTCCCCTTTAAAGCCAAAAAGAAGACAAGAAACAAATAACTAGAGCTAAAAAAGGCACAAGGTGATGAATCAGATATAGAAGAAGAAAATTTCATCAGGAAGCTCAAAAGAGAAACCCAAAAATGGAAAGGTAAGTTACATTTTAAATGTTTCAATTGTGGCAAAATAGGTCATTATGCTAAGATATGCCCTTTTAAGGAACCCATCAACATCAAGATAATGATCATGGTGACAAATAGGTTAATGATTCAAATGATGAATAACCAAATATGAGAATAGATTATGTTTGGGGACTCAAAAAAAATTCAAAAACCAAACAAGAAGATAAAGATCTTCAAGAAAAATAAAGAATAATGAAAAGGAAAATAGCAAGCTAAAAAAAAAAACAAAAGATGAGATGAATAAATTTTCTCTTTAAAGGACCAAGTTGAAGTAGAAAATAGAGTTGAGGAAGTAATAAAGACTCAAATGATGAGGAAAGAAGATTGTAAAAAGATAGAAGAGGAAATTGTGAAATTGATGGTTGAAGTTGATAAAATCAAAAGGAACTTAAATAGCTTGATGATATTGGATAATGTTATAAATTGTGAAAGATCACCATACAATAGAATAAGTCTTGGATATACAAGTGAATCTTCAAGAAATGGGGACAAAACATCCAAGGAAGAAACCAAAACAGGCCATGTGGATGATCCCAAGAACACCCATCACAAGGATCAACAATGGATTTAACCACCTTTAAGGAAAAGCAACTTCATAAGATGATCCTACTCTCCAAAATATGTAAACAATTTTCCTTGTCATTGTTACTCTTGTGCAAATTTCTAGCATAAATGAATTCATTGTAAAAGCAATAGAGGATGCAATTATGCAAGGAAAAAATGTGATTATGGATTTGAAAGAAATGAACTTAGATCAAGAAATTTTCATGGACCTACCAATAGAAACTATAATCCATTTGAACCAATAATGAATTAGAATATTTTATGCTATGAATGCAATAATCTTGGTCGCGAGGCATAGGAATGCAGTCTTATGAAGGAAAAATGTCCAATCACTAAAAAAGAGAAGCCAACTATGACACGGGAGAAAAAGAAGAAACAAAATTGCACTCTAGCATTTAGCATCAAAGATAAAGAATATGATTATTACATAGACAATGAATTTTTGACACATATGATAGAATATGAAAACAAAAATTTGATTTGCCTAAATGGAAAAAGAGGCAGTGTTGCATATGGAGATAAATCTTTTGTCAAGATACATGGAAAAGGTGTAGTAAGTCTTGGAAGTGAACATGTGAATGAACAAAATGTTTTGCTAGTTAAGGATTTGAAACAAAATCTTCTCAGTGTTGGAAAAATGTGTGATCAAGGATATAATCTCTTGTTTGAATCTTGGAAGCGTGAAATTAGAGAATATGAGTCAGGAAGATTTCTTGCAATAGCCACAAGAAGACTAAATAACATATATATTCTAGATAAAAAAAAACAAAAGAAACTTGCAACCAATAAAAAGATTCGTTAGGATAACAAAGAAGGGAAGGATAAGAAGGCATAAGTAGTGTTAAGTGCCACATAATAAGGGAAAACAACCCAAAATACATAAGTCACCATTTTCCACTGATGTCAAAGGAGGAGAGAAAAGGAAGTGCAACATGGAGACAATGTAAGTAAAGCATGGAGACAGGGGGATCATGATGATAGGGAAGCATGCGTATTAACATCAATGACAAATGGTTTGACTTATTGGACGAAAGTTCTCATTGATGTCAAAGGGTGAGTGAGTCATTATTGATTAATGTTGTCAATGATGTCAAAGCCCTTATATTAGGGATAATTCCCTAGCTTTGGGATGATGAAAGAATATTATAATAATTCAAGAAGCCTAAAGAGAAAAAGGGTTTAAGCCCTCAAATTCAAAATTGATAGTCAACAAAAAATCAAGAAAAATGTGATCAAAGCCAAAGAAAATTGAACGAAGGAATATATCATCACGTAGACCTCATCAATATTTTCCAATGGTACATGGCACTCCCTCTAACTCGTAATAGTTGAAGAGAAATAATTTTTGGATTTTTGATGCTCCATTTGGATACCCTATCTTTGAACGCATTTTTACCTCATTTAGCTAGCTTAAATGGAATTATATCATAAATGGTTGGAAAGTTAATTCCGAGATCTTTCCAACATTATATGGAGCTCCCTATAACGCTTCATGGTTGAGGAGAAATTATTTTTTTGAATATTCACTATACATTCCATGAATTGCACTCATTCCAACTAGTGAACAAGTCGGCCCAATTAGTGGACATCTCAACCTAGTCTAAACCCCAAATGCACTATATATGGGCATGAGGAAGAGGCATTTTAGAAATTTTCTCAAGAAAAAATTGGCATGGATTTTGAAGTTATTTTTGGCATCATTTTTGTAGAATGTTGGAGCATATCTTGAAGTTATTCTTGCAGAACTTTGGACAAGATATTGAATTTATTCTTAAACGAAGTTTGGACTAGATCTTGAATTCATTGTTGTAGAATTTTGGAGCAAACCTTGATGTCATCCTTGTATAAGTCTTGAACCATATTCGAATTACATCTTAAGGAAAATCAACAGTCTTTTCTAAGACAAATTTTATAAGGGAAATCTGAGTTATTAAAAGCATGATTCGAGGTTTTTTCTAAGGAATATCTAAAGCAGATGATTGAAGATATGAATTATAATTTATTTTTTTGCGTTGGAGGTCAGAATTATAGTGGCAGACTTATTGGAGTAGATCTGAGGTTGTATATGTTTAGGCAAAAATGGCAGTGATTGTATATTGTCATATTTGGGTCACTATCCCCAGTACAGAAGCTTAAATTTTTTGTTTTTTGTTTTTTCATTGAAAGTGGTAAGTTGGTGTCAGGAAAAGAAGTTATAGATTTCTTTAAAAGATTGACACCTCCTTCGAGTGAAAACTAGTAAATCTATGGTTATGAACTATTTTCTTTTGTTATTTCCTAACTAATACAATTACATAAGAATAACGGAAGATTGTTGATCATTAATTCCATCTCACCTTGAGTCCTTATAGGTTTTTTTATAAAATAAGATATCGTTTTTATCCTAAAACAACACATTATCATCTATGCTCTAAAGGTTGTGACCCTAATCTTCTAGACCATGTGAAGTTAATCGTAATTGTTATTATAATTATTTTATATATTTTGTATTATATGTCAATCAACTTGATTAACACATTTACTTTGTGTTATTTTTGGGGTTTTATTGAATATTTTAAATTATTTATATATATTTTTAATATTTTAAATTATTTATTTATATTTTTAAATATGATATATAGTAATTATGATAATAAAAAAAGATAGTTTCTTTTTTTATTAATTTATTTATTTGAAGAAATAAAAATAAAAATATTAAAATAATTCAATAAATTTTTTTTTAATATTTATAAGAAAAAACAATACAATTATAATCAAATTTAATTAAACTACAAGACTAAATGAAAATAGATTCATAAACCTAATCTGATAATCACCCTATGAATGATCTGAGTTAAAGATTTAATAAATGAAGGTAGTACAGACTCATGTGCTGGTTTGTGTCCATGTTATTTATGCAACAGATCGATCAGATTGCAAATACACAGACACTTGAAATGGAAAACAACAGAGAAATACAGTAAGCAATTATAAGAACACAAGAATTTAATAAGGAGTTCACCCTATTCTCCAGGGCTACATCTCCGGTCCAGCTCTCAGTGTTGGCATTATTTTATTATGTCTTAAAGAAGAGAATTACAATGAAGGAGCTCAATGTGAGTCTCCTCAAATAGAGTTTGCTTGGCAGGATGTTTCTTGGATGCCCAAGCTACTAAAGTACACAGACTCTTTTCCTTACCAACTCTGTGACCTTTCTGGTTTGTAACGGAAAGAGCCCGATGTTGCGCTCAGTCTCGATAGATCCTCTCTAGGATGGCTTGAATCCCTCAAGCTCTCTGGTGCTCGATGCTGCCTTCAGTCAGCTCGGCCCTCTGTCTTCCGTTCTGCTTTTGCTTCACTGTCTTTCCTTGGTTTTTCTTTGTCTTCTTCCTTTTCTATTTTTTTCCTCCTCTCAGGGTTCTCCTCCTTCTTCTTTACCTGTGCATGGCTTTAAGGCCATTCATTCCCATGGCTTTTCAATTCCTCTTCCACTTCCCATCAGATCGCCTACTACAACTTCGCTTGGAGTTCCCTATTCAGCGTCATCATCAGGCTCATAGAGAGTGGCCACATGTCCTCCTACAGCTGCGCCAACTCGCTTCATCAGTTTGGGTCCTCCGTTACGTCATGGGATGAGTCTTTTGCCACCTTGGTAGTCAAATTGGACATCAAATTCTTCTAAATCACAACTTATTCCCTCGTTAAATCCAGTCTTGCTGTCAAGTGAGATGTCAACTGTCAGATCTGGATCCCCCAGATCCAATGCCATCTACTCATTTCGCGTGGTTGACTTGCTTGACCGTTAGCGCACGATGAGCGGCAGTTTTCTCTCTCCTCCACTTGCCACATGTCGGGCATTGAGTGGAATCGCTCTGCTTTCAGCAAAACTGCTTACTACCCAAGGAGGCCCCCGATCAATACAGCCAGTTTCGAAGTGAGTCCTGCCTTTTAGCTTTTATCATTTTGTCCCACGGTTTTCCCAACTCTCCATGCGACCGAGCATTCGGAGCCTTCCCTTTTTGTGGGTTTTTGCCCAGTGATGCGCGATTAGAGCTTAGCGCTAATCGAGTATCAAAAACTCCCTCTGTTTCCTGATTCGGGCTCCCAAGGGGTTAGTTTCACCTCCCGTGTAGTCTCCATGGGCCTCGGTCAGTGCACTTTGACCGAGGTCCTCATCGTTCCATGCTGGCTACTAACTGCCACTGTTTTATAGGTGTTTTTGATCGCTGCTCTCAATTCTTGGAAGTCTATCCCGACCTGGTACAACCATTGTTCCTTTGACTATTCTTCATGGATCCAATTCCGATCATGGCCTTCCCATTGAAAAGATTTTGGACCACCGAAAGTTGGTTTTTAAGCATTGACTAAGTGAAGGTATTGTTTTCTCACTTACCCAATCTCAATCCGCTTTGCACTGCTCAGCTTTGAACCTTTGAGCCCAATCCTAAGGTACTCTACATCTCCCCTGCGCATCGTCCTCAACTTCCAGTCCAGTATTGTGTCTTCTTGTTATAGACATATTTGGGCACTGCAACCCCAAACTCATATGTCCATAAAATAAGGGCTCCTTAAGTCCATAAAAGTGTTGTTTCATACCCTAAAGGATCATGGTCAGTTGATTACATCATTTCCCAGAAGTTCCACCTGAAAAACTACTGAGAACTGGATAAAATTGGATCATACAGACTGCTCCATGGGCAAGGTGCGATGCATACTGACTGCCAAACTGGCTAGGTGCAATGCATACTGAAATGGCCTTTAGTGGGGTGTAATGAGCGAGAATAGACAAATGGTAGAGACAGTTTGCAAGTTGGATGATCATGGAATCTTCGAGAAACTTCTCCTGTGACACTTGCCTCTCTGAATTTGCCCAGGGATGAGTAAGAGATCATGAAATCTCCAAGTGGAACCAAGAACTATCAGTGGAATGAAACTAATAAAAAACCTAGAGCTGACTCACACCCTTGCAAGACATCTATAAATGGATCCCTCATCTGAGAGATCTAGAGGCTAGAATTTTGTATTTTGTAAGGAAGTGTTGTTGGTTTGTTGGTGAGAAGAGACATTGCATTGTTGGGTGATTTTCTTGTTCATGAGGTGAAGAGGGCTTCTACAACTAGGAGGATGATGCTGGATCGGACAGCTAGGTTGTAATCCTCTCTTACATTACTATTAATAATGTTCTTTGAGTTTTCATCCATATGATCGTGTATTTGTGAATCTTATTGTTTATGAATGCAATTGTATGGTCAATTTGTTTCTAATTCCGCATTGTTTATGATGTTTTAGATAGCGATGCTTTGATACTTTGCTGTTACTTTGACTCTACAGGTACTCTTTGAAGCGGGACAAATAGGAGAGGAGTGGAAAATTCTATAAAGAGAAGGAGAAATCAAGCTAGGATCAAAGAGAAAGATCCAGGTTGGTCCTCTTTTCTTCTCTTCCATCTATCACACTAAAAGGAACTCTTGAAAAGCTTTCATTGTTTTTTTCTGAGATAGCTACCTGTATTAGTGGGACTAACAGTTCAAATCGACACTAGTTTTCCCTAAAACAAAATGGCAACTCTGCTGGGGAATGAATATTTTGTTTGTTTTTTTATTGTTTTCTTTATAAACTACAAACGGAGCATGAAGTTAGCCAGCTAGCCTTCAAAACTCCTTTGCTATGCAATTGCGAAGTAGATGAATGCTGCTTTAGTCAATCTCTGAGTTGGTTAATGAACTGAACATCTAACTTACAAAGCATTATAAGTGCCCTTGTGGTAGCTCATAACCTCATCAAATCTTACCCCTATGCTTTGTTTTTACTGTCCATCATTAGTCATCCTAAATCACTGAACTTAGCTGCAAACTTTGAGCAAAAGCCAAGCTAAGTTTCGCTCCCTGGCCCATTGCACTGTCTGTAACTATGCAACCTGGATGCATCGCACCTCCCGTGTGTTGCAGGTGAGATGCATCCCTATTTCCCTGTGTTGCAGGTGCGATGATTGAGTGATACTACTTTCTTCTCTGAAATTTGGTTTTTTTCTCCTTGTTTTCAGCTTTATTCAGTAGTTTTGCTGTACATGATCAGTATCTTCTAGCTGAAACCTTCACACTTCACATATTTCAGCCTCCATTAGTTAGGAATTGTAAATGTTTTTATATATTTGTCAATCATTTACAGTCTTCCTTTGTCAAAAGTAGCCGAATCGAACTGTTGCGTTTGATACAAGTGTCGTAATCGTCATTCTAAATCAAAAGAAGAGTGTCGTAAATTCTTCCTCTTCTAGAGAGTTGATTGTACTTTTGTCATTGTACTTGATTTGAGTTATTAGTATTTTAAGTGTCGAAAACAGTTTTCAATTCGAAATAGAAAAGTGTCGTCTTAGTCTACCTTTCCTTTTGAGAAGAAAATTGTTAGTACTGTCGCTTTGAAAGAAAATAGTTCAGATCTGTACTTAGCTTTCTTTTTGGCATTCACACATTAAGAAAGCGAAAAACAAATACATGCATGTGCATTTGCAGTTTGACTGCATGCGAAATTTGATTTAGGAAAGTTCATTTAGTGTGTGATCTATGCTCTTTGCTCAAAGAAAATCATAATCTTCTTTCCTTTGTAGCTAGGATTTTCATTGCTAAAAGAACATAAATGACTATTTATCATTTTAGATTGCATATTTAGGAATTTCACATCTACATCACGCGGTGAACCTTGAAAGACAAAATTCTAAGCAAGATCAACTCTAAAATAAATCTCAATGAACATAAAAACTCTTTGGAACCTAACGCAACACATCTAGAAGTTTGGGCTAGAGATGTGTTCCGGTGTCGTAAAACCTGGTAACTATCGTTTTCATCGAAGGTTGGGTGATTCCTCATCTTCGATACGACAAGTTCCAGTACATACTTGTGCTCCCCGTACCATCGAGTATATATTGGGAGACCACAATAGGCTGATATCCTTTATCCTTAGGAAGCCGTATCTACCACCCTACCGATCATAATGCGCTAAACACAACATTCGGGAAGATTGACTGCCGTATATAAGTCCTTGGTAATTTTTCTATCATTTATCACCAAGGTGTATTTTGTAGTTTTGCGATCGGTTTGGTAAACCCTCTGTCTAGACTTCCAGAGTAGTCACTTTCATTCCTTTTCGAATCCTTAAAAGAAAAGGTCCATCTGAGCACTTGTCACTTCAGGCTCATTAAAAATCAAAGGTGACTAGAGTCACCTTTAGCTTTTTCTCGACTCTTAAAAATTGAAAAAGCAAGTTGCATCAAAGTGTCTTTAAAATTTATTTTAATCGAAATAACATCCCTGTTCCTTCATTGATCTGAGGTTGAGATAATGGAGTCTACCAATCAAGGAGTCCCTCTTGGAGGGAAGCCTAGTCCTTTCTCCTCTTGGGGAGATATTGGTTCTCCATATATGGCTACATTGTCCCTTCCAGGAATCACAATCAGCCTGCCAGTCTGGCTTTTCTCGACCTTTGTCGTTCAAAACACCATAATTCCTCAACAATATAATCAGCAACCAGATGATACTGAAGTTACCCCTCGCCTTCTACTTCATTTGTTTCTCCTTCCCCTTCTTCCTCTTTGATTGGTGAGACTAGTGACACTAAAAACCAAGTAGCTGAGAAGAAAAAGAAAGAGAAGGAGAAGAGGAAGAAGCCAGCTAAACAAGGGAACAACAATGCATCATCTGGCAAAAATTTGCATGCTAAAGTTTCCAAACCAAAAACTCCATGCGCAATTTTCAAGGAGAGCCATTACCATCGAGATTGCCCTTGCATCTTGTAGATCTTGAGAGAATGGTCTCCCCGGTTGCACCATTCGGTGTCATCAACCTTTGATAGTTAGATTCACAGCACACCATCAACTAGTGAAAATGAAGTCAATAGAAAAAAAGGAAAAGTCAGAGTTCCATGTAGGTTATGTGGAGGTGACCATACTCTTCACCATTTTCCTTTTTTGGATGAAGCCAAAGCATTTTGAATAACCATCCTGCTTCACCGCAGCAACTTCCACCTAGATACAAGAAACTCTTGCCAAGTCCTTCACTAGTTGAAAACCCAATTGACATAACTCAATTGTCGATTGAATCGCCTATCATTGAAAGTGAACCTTCTAAGTCCATATCAGACCAAAGTCAACTGTTCGAGATGGCAGTCGACCCAGTCTTGCCTTCAGAAAATCTACCTTCAAATGATATAGTTTCCAAAGAGAATGAGACCGACACCGTTCAAATTCTTTTTGTCGATACAAAGTCTAATGAACTTGGGGGAAATCCACCCATTCCTTCACAACAGGAAGAGACCCCCCCAGTTCATGAAACTTATCCTGACATTTATCCGATACCTCCTCCAAGCAGTCTAGTTGTTTTCTTTGATTGGAATCAACTAGCGAAATCTCGCCTTCCATCTAATGTACCATTCTGAATCATAGTATAAGTTTACAAAATGATCGTGTCTAGCACTATGATAGATGAAGGGGCTTCGGTGAGTATCCTAGACTGGTGCAACTTGTTGACCAGCTTTCATTTCCTAGTTCAAACACAACTATATATCAACCATCATACCTAAATGGTCTCTTCTCATCAACAATGTCTCTTCAACCTTCATTCCATCCACCTCATTACTGTGAGTAGTTCAGTGAGTGTGATGAAGGTTAGGGGGCATGCACCCTAGTCTGCTTCAACAGGCGAACCCAGAGGAAAAGTGAGATTTTCTAGAAAGGTTATAATACTTGGATCGAAAAACATTCCCGTATAGGTTATGTGATTAGTCTGACAAAATTATTTCCTTTGTACGATTGTGAATGGAATCTCATAGCATTCACCTTCGTATGTTATGTGATTGGAAGCTCACAGCAATAACCTTTGTTTATTTCGATGGATAACGCAAAGGAAGTGTTTTTGTCTCCCAACAGAAACGATCCTGCCTGACCGCAGGAACTTCCATTTGGTATCCTGGAAACTCTTCTTTTACTGAAAGACCCGGGGGCATGCAAACCTTTGCATGCAAGTGAAAAATGGCCTTTGATTTTCTTAATTTGTAGGTTCTCAACCCTTTAACCTCGTAGCTCGGTTGTTTCTAGCTTGCATAAAAAGGTCATGAGCACATGTTATAGTAGTGTTCAAGCTCACTAAAAAATAAATCTACCAAGAGTCATTATCAAAAGATTGGTAAGAGCAATGTTCCCACAAGGTTCAAGCTCATTAAAAAATCAACCTGCACTGAGCACATGTTGGCACAAGGTTCAAGCTCATTAAAAAAAAAAACCCGCCTTTTGTAAATAACCTTTGTGATCACTTTGCTATCAGCCCTTTTGAACTTTGGTTGTGTTCTTTCCATCACCTCCATTCGTTTGGCCAACCATACGCTTCCACTCGATTATTTACCCTTTTGAGGAGCATCTACGTCGAGTGATTCTGATTGCCACCCTCTTCACACTGCCATGTTTTGAGAAGTTCCAAACTTACTTGGAACTAGCTGCTACCCAAAAATACCACTCGTTCCTAAAAAACGAGCCTCTTTTAAACTCTTTTTAGACTCTTTAAATATAAAATATTGTCAAGCTATTGGCCTTTCCAGCTCGTTAAAGTAAGGGGAATGCCATCCCTCTAATATATTCTAATCTTCTTGGACTTGAGGGATTATTAAACAAAAATATCGAGCGCTTGTCTTTATCAGCTCGTTAAAACTATCGAAAAGTCATCCCTTTCATATTATTTTACACCTTTTCGGACTTAAGGGATTATGCCATGAAAAAGGACTATTAGAGTCTCCTTTTTGTCCCTTTTCAAACTCTCTAAACATGAAAAGGACTGAGTTATCTTTGTTGTTAAACTTGTTAAAACAATAGGGACAAACTTGTCCACCTAGACAAGAATGAGTCTCACTGACGTTGGGCTCGCTAAACACAAAGCGATAGGTTTGCCGGAAGGGAAAATTATAGACCAAGCATATGTTATCCTCCTCAAGCTTGTCAAAACTAAAGAGGTACTGGTCAGCAATGACTGGGGAAAAATGGGAAGAAAACTTGAAGAACTTTATTGGTAGTAGGTCACTCTTGAACATGACACTTTCACTCCATCACCATGATTGAGTTGGGTTGGATTTTTCCGTTCACTGTCACCACTGGTCCGCCATGCCACCCATGCGGTTAACAATACCAGTCCATATCAGTGTTGCCAATATGTTCAAGAGAAGTCATTCAGAGAATTCACGATCCAAAAAACGTCTCATCCATTGCATTACATCCACGCTTCATTTTTCATGGCCACCATTCCTAAACCTTATATCATCAGATCATTTTCACCTCCACAAAAATCATTTGCTCCGTTTCGCATCGTAGATGTGGGATACATCAAGGCCCTACTACAACAGGTCATTTCTTGTCGACATCAGCTCATTATCCAAGAAGTTTACTTAGAAACAACCCTTTCAGTACTTTGAAGCTTGCAGGCCTTAATGGCAAGTTTGTCACTTCTGGCAACAGGTTTAAATCAATGACCTTTGACCGAAAGGCTTTGCGTGGTTTTCAACATCGACTCATATATTCACACCATGTGAATTGTATTGTAGTACCTTGAGGGTCATCATTATTATCGGTGACTCCTTTTGCGTCTATTAACAGCTAACATCATTGGCTGGTAATCAGGCAATGTCTTTCCATGTTTGACTTCCGAACATCTTTTCACATGGATCAACTTGTACATCGGGTGAAGATTGGATGAGTTTTGAAGACCCCGAATCTAGTTTCATCCATCCGGGCTGCAATATATTCCCGAAAATAAAGACATCAATTGTACACATAAGCTGCACAGATAGTCATCTAAGCCATGGAAGATGACTCTTCATGCGAAGAATCACCAGTCTGCAACAACAGATGATTGCTTGTCCTATGTACATGAAAATGAATTTATAAAGCTGAGCATGGGAATGCCCACCTCAGCTAGATCATGAAAATAATATGATGATGATGTATTGTATTGTATCTTATACATGTCACTTTCCAGTACAAATACCTCGGATTTTCATGAATAGAGCATTTCACCCGACATCAGAAGATTTACAACCTCATGCTTTAGGGGGCAGCTGTTATAGACATATCTGGGCACTGAAACCCCAAACTCATATGTCCATAAACTAAGGGCTTCTTAAGTCCCTAAAAGTGTTGTTTCATACCCTAAAGGATCATGGTCAGCTGATTACATCATTTTCCAGAAGTTCCACCTAAAAAACTACTCATAACTGGCCAAAACTGAGCCATACAGATTGCTCCATGGGCAAGGTACGATGCATACTAACTGCCAAACTGGCCAGGTGTGATGCATACTGAAATGGTCTTTTGTGGGGTGTGATGAGTGATAATAGACAAATGACAGAGACAGTTTGCAAGGTGGATGATCATGGAATCTTCCAAAAACATCTCCTGTGACACTTGCCTCTCTGAATTCACCCAGGAATGAGTAAGAGATCATGAAATCTCCAAGTGGAACCAAGAACTATCAGTGGAATGACACTAATCAAAAACCCAGAGCTGACTCACACCCTTGCAAGACATCTATAAATGGATCCCTCATCTAAGAGATCTAGAGGCTGGAATTTTGTATTTTGTAAGGAAGTTTTGTTGGTTTGTTGGTGAGAAGAGACATTGCATTGTTGGGTGATTTGCTTGTTCATGGGGTGAAGAGGGCTTCTACAACTGGGAGGATGATGCTGGATCAAACAGTTGGGTTGTAATCCTCTCTTACATTACTATTAATAAAGTTCTTTGAGTTTTCCTCGATATGATCATGTATTTGTGAATCTTGTTGTTTATGAATGCAATTGTATGGTCAATGTGTTTCTGATTCCGCATTGTTTATGATGTTTTGGATAGAGATGCTTTGATAGTTTGCTGTTACTTTGACTCTACAGGTACATTTTGAAGCGGGACAAGTAGGAGAGAAGTGGAAAATTCTATCAAGAGAAGGATAAATCAAGCTAGGATCAAAGTGAAAGATCCAGGTTGGTCCTCTTTCCTTCTCTTCCATCTATCACACTTAAAGGAACTCTTGAAAAGCTTTCATTGTTTGTTTCTAAGATAGCTACCTGTCTTAGTGGGACCAACAGTTCGAATCGACACTAGTTTTCCCTGAAGCACTTCCTATAGTTCATTAAGATATTCAGGTAGCAGGTCATTGATATAAGGAAATTGACTCTATTCTTCAGGGTCCTCAATCATTGAAGGTTCAAACAATCTCAAGAAATCTGCATTTACGACTGAGTAGATGTGCATGTAAGCTAGTAGATCAAGGTGAAAAGCATTTTCACCAATCTTCTCAAGTATCCTAAAGGGTCCATACCTGATAGGCTTTAGCTTTTTACCCTCACCTTGCATCCTATCCTTGCTGATATATAGCCAGACCTAGTCACCAACTTGAAAACTATGCTCCATCTGATGCTTGTCATGCCTAGCCTTGTATTTGGCTTGGCTCTTTTCCAGCTATTCCTGTACTGCCTGGAGGATCTCCTGGATCTGTTTGAACCTAGTTGCCCTGTCCACATCACTGTGTCCATCAACCATGGTATCTTTACCAAGGACAAAATCCAAAGGAGACCTTGGTGTGAAACCAAAACAGGTCTCAAAAGGATATCTATGTGTAGAAGAATGTTTTGCTCTATTGTAAGCATGCTGCACATAAAACAAATGTTCATCCCAAAGCTTAGGATGTTTGCTGCAATATCCTCTCAGTAACTGGATCACTGTTTTGTTAAATACTTCTGTCTGGCCATCAGTTTGTGGATGAAAAGTTGTGCTTTTCTTCAGTTTGGTGTCCATCAATTCCCACAAACTTGACCAAAACTTCCCCAAAAATCGGGTGTCTCGATCAGATACAATAGAAGTGGGTAATCCAAAATGAACCCATACATGTTCAAAGAACAATTTTGTAGTTTGTTCAACTGTAATCTGTTTATTACAAAGTATCCAAATACACATTTTGCTAAACCTATCCACAACAACATATAGATAATCATGACCTTTCCTAGATTTAGGCAGTCCTCCAACAAAATCCATGGAAACACTTTCCCAAGGGTGAGAAGGAGCTGGCAATGGAGTGTACAAGCCTAGTTTTCTGTTACTGGCCTTCCTTTTAGCAAACATAGCACACCCTCTTACATATCTAGAAACTGTCTCATTCATTTTTGGCCAATAACAAAATCTTTGCAGCTGTGCAACTGTTTTACTTACCCCAAAGTGACCTGATTTTAGAGAAGTGTGTGCTTCCATAATTATCTTTACTCTCTCAGTTTGTGGAATGCAGAGTTTCCCACAATGGTATAAGAGTCGGTCCTTCACATGATAATCCAATTCTTCTACTCTTTTTCCTTGACTCAAAGTTGCATATACATCTCTAAAGTCTATATCTTGAGCATATTGTACAATGTAGCTTTCATGTAGCACAAAATTATGCTTAAGTATAGTAGATGCATTTATAATGGGTCTAGATAACATGTTTGCAACTTTGTTATGTATGCCCTTTTTATATCTGATGACTAAATGAAATTGTTGTAGAAAACCCATCCATTTGTAGTGTCTTGATTACTGCAACTTAGTTTGGGAGTGTAGATATTGAAGTGGTTGATGATCAGTATGTATTACTATCTCTTTGCCCATTAAGTAATGTTTCCACTTTTTCACACTCTGAACTAATGCATACAATTCTTTATCATATGTAGGATAGTTAACTACTGTAGGATTAAAAGTCTCAAAATGATAACATATGGGTTTACCATGCTGTGTCAACACTGCTCCCATGGCATAGTCATTGGCATTAGTTTTGATCTCAAATGGTCTTTGTAGATCACGCAGTGCTAGTACAGGGGCTGTACTAATCTTTTCTTTCAAGGTGTCAAAGGCTTTCTAATGTTTGCCTCCCCACTGAAACACCTTGTTCAATCCTGTTAAAAAATGTAAGGGAGCTGCAATTGAGGAAAAGTTAGAAATGAACTTCCTCCAATATTGTGCTGCTCCTAAGAAGTTTCTCACTTTTGTAGTAGACTTGGGTTTAGGCCAGTTTACAGTGACTGCCACTTTAGAGGGATCCATTTCCAATTCACCACCCCCTAGTATATGACCCAAATAATTTAGAGATGTTTTGCCAAATTCACATTTTGAGAGTTTAACATAAAGTTTTTCTCTTTTCAAAACATATATTGTCTGCTTAACATGCTTTGAATGTTCTTCCCACGTTTTACTAAAAATCATAATGTCATCCAGATACACAATAACAAAATCATCAATAAAAGGTCTAAGTACATCATTCATTAATCTCATGAAAGTAGTATGAGCATTGGTCAAACGAAAAGGCATAACCAGCCACTCATACAATCCCTGCTTTGTTTTGAAAGCAATCTTCCATGCATCTTGTTCTGCAACTCTGACCTGATGGTATCCACTATGCAAGTCTAGCTTGGTGAAATAAACAACTTCCTTCAACTGATCTAAAAGATCATCTATGCGAGGAAGGGGATAATGATTTTTGATTGTTAACTTATTCAGTGCTCGGTAATCAATACACATTCTCCATGAGCCATCTTTCTTCCTCACCAAAATGATTGGTGACCCACATGGTGATGTGCTAGGCCTGATGAATCCCTTCTCGAGCAACTCCTGCACCTGCTTCTTGATTTCAACATTCTCTAAGGCAGACAACCTATACATTCCAATGTTAGGCAATGGAACATCTTGCTACAAAATAATATCATGTACTGTTTCCTTTTTGGGTGGCAGACCTCTAAGTTCTTGAAACAAGATATCATATTCTGACACAACCTTTTCTATATCAGCTTGTTGTTCAGCATTACAGCCCTCAAATACATTTGTTTTATCAGGTTTCTTTTCCTTTACAACCATCAGCAAGAATTGTTTGCATGAATTTATCATTCTTTTCATCTGCCCTGAGTTTATGACAGTATAATTATTCTTAAGCTTATGAGCTCTTACAAAGTATTCGATTCCATCTTTAACAAGTAGATACTTGTTCTCAGCTCTATAGAAAATAGCCTTTCTATCATACAAGTAAGGACTCCCTAAAACAATTCTACATATGTCCAAAGCAATTATGTCTAACCCAGCCTCATCTACAAATGCTGACCCAAAAGAAAACTTGAGTTTGCACTATCTAGTCACTTGTAGTTGTGCTTTATCATTCAACCATCCTAATGGGTACAGTTTCTTATGACGTGTGGTTGCCAATCCCAATTTCTTTACAATTGCTTCAGAAATTAGATTTACTTGTGAGTCACTATCAAACAAAGTATTAATCTTTTGATATTTGGAAAAAACTTGAATATGGAAAAGCTCATGTATTTTTCTCTCATTTTCTTCATCAATAACATATTGAGCAGAATTACTAGTAGATGTTTTAGAATTCTTACCTTTTATACCTGTGGCTACAATAGTTGTTTCATCTCCCGAGTCTAACCCCAAATCTTTTTGAATAGCTGCAACAGTCTTCTTCTTCTTGCCCTCGGACTTCTTAGGTCTCAGCTCTGGATGCAGAATCTAGCAATGCTCATCATCATGACCATCCATTTTATAGTGAGTGCATGAAGCTTTGATTTTCTGTGTAGTGTTAGCCTTCCTTGCTTTCCACTTCTGCTTTCTTTCTCCTTGCTCTTGCTTGCAGCGGGTTGGGATGGTCCCCCAACTTCTGGATTTCCATTCTTTCCTCTAGCTTCTAGATGAGTAGCTTGTATAGATACCTCATCTATACTAGTGGGAATAAACATGAGGATGGTATACCTCAGGTAGCTGTGTAGACCACCAGTGTACTTCAAAAGAGTTTCTAGTGAGTCTCATGAGATCCCTAGAATCAATGCTCTCTTTCTAAATTCTTGAGTGTACCCTTGCACACTTTGCCCTTTCAACTGTCAAAGAGTTTGCCAACTCATCATGGGTTGTTACATGTAGGCCAATGGATAGAATTGCTTCTTGATTGCAGAAACAAAGTCACTCCAGACAGAGATAGTCTTACCATGTCTTTTCATATCAGCTTGGGTCCTTCCTTCTCACCAAACCAAGGCAGTGCCTCCTAGGCATAGGCTTGCCAGCTGAATCTTACTCTTGTCTGAGTCAATGTTCTGTACTCTGCAATACACATCAATATGTCTAATTTGATTGTCAAACTTTTCAGCATTTAGCTCTCCATCATATATAGGAAAATCAAATTTAACATCTAGTTTGATTAAGGATGCTTTCTTATTATGCACAGGGCTATTAGGAGGGTGAGAAAGCTTTCCTCTTTCCCTTTTCCCTTGGAGTGGTCATGGAAGTGGGACTCATCTTCTTCTTTATCTTGTTTAGAACTTGATGAATCTTCAACCTTATGTTTTCTAAAGTCCCTATACATTTCTTCTACCACAGACTTTATGGCTAGGAAGCTTTCTATGAATTGAGGGTCTGGCCCTACAGAACCTTCTTTTGACATTGTCTTCCGAGGATAGACTATCCGAATTTCAGGATTAGTTTCCACCAACTCTCCTTCTTCTAATTTGAGCTTTGATCTAGTGAGCATTCAACAATTAAACCAACACAAGCTTGTCTAACCTTACAGCCTAAAGCTATGATACCACTTGATCTGATAATCACCCTATGAATGATCTCAGTTAAAGATTTAATAAATGAAGGTATTACAAACTCATGTGATAGTGTGTGTCCATGTTATTTAGGCAATGGATCAATCAGATTGCAAATACATAGACACTTGAAATGGAAAACAACAGAGAGATACAGTAAGCAATTATAAGAACACAAGAATTTAATAAGGAGTTCACCCTATTCTGTAGGGCTACGTCTCCGGTCCAGCTCTCAGTGGTGGCCTTCTTTTATTGTGTCTTAAAGTAGAGAATTACAATGAAGGAGCTCAATGTGAGTCTCCTGAAACAGAATTTGCTTGGCAGGGTGGTTCTTGGATGCCCAAGCCACTAGAGTACATAGACGCTTTTCCTTACCAAATCTGTGACCTTTTTGGTCTGTAATGGAAAGAGCCCGATGTGGCACTTAGTCCAGATAGATCCTCTCTGGGATGGCTTGAATCCCTCAAGCTCTCTGGTGCTCTATGTTGCCTTCGGTTAGCTCGGCCCTCTGTCTTCTGTTCTGCTTTTGCTTCATTGTCTTTCCTTGGTCTTTCTCTATCTTCCTTTTTCTGTTTTTGTCCTCCTCTTGGGGTTCTCCTCCTTCTTCTTTACCTATGCATGGCTTTAAGGCCATACGTTCCCATGGCTATTCGATTCCTCTTCCACTTCCTGTCGGATCTCCTACTACAACTTCGCTTGGAGTTCCCTGTTCAGTGTCATGATCAAGCTCACAAGGGTGGCCACATGTCCTCCTATAGCTGCACCAACTCACTTCGTCGGTTCGGTTCTTCTGTTTCATTGTGGGATGAGTCTTCTGCCACATTGATAGTCAAATCGGACATCAAATTCTTCTAAATCACGGCTTATTCCCTCGCTAAATTTGGTCTTACCGTCAAGCACGATGTCAACCATCAGATCTAGATTCCCTAGATCCAACGTCATCCCCTCACTTTGCGCAGTTGACTTGCTCGACTGTTAGCATGCGATGAGCGACGATTTTCTCTCTCCTCCACTTGCCATGCGTCGGGTGCTGAATGGAATTGCTCTGCTTTCACCAAAAATTCTTACCGCCCAAGGAGGCCCCCAGTCAATACCGCCGATTTCGAAACGGGTCTTGCCTTTTAGCTTTTAGCCTTTTGTCCCACAGTTTTCCTGGCTCTCCATGTGACCAAGCATTCAGGGCCTTCCCTTTTTGAGTGTTTTTGACCAACATGCTAATCACACATCCAAAACTCCCTCTGTTTCTTGATTCGGGCTCCCCAGGGGCTAGTTTCGCCTCCCGCACAGTCTCCATGGGCCTCGGTCAATGCTCTTTGATCGAGGTCCTCATCGTTCCATGCTGGCTACTAACTGCCACTATTCTAGAGGTGTTTTTTATCACTGCTCTCAATTCTTGGAAGTTTGTCCCGACCTGGTACAACCATGGTTCTTTTTACTATTTTTAAAGACAGCGAGATTCTATCCCCTTCCATTGTTTTGATTAATTCATATTTATTTTTGAGAATTAATTCTGGTTTATTGTGAGAAGAATTTTAGTAGTCAATTTGACTATTGAAATTTTAGGGTTAATTTTCTACTCATTTAATTTTTCCAATTTCAATTATAAAGAGATTTCAATTTTTCCAAAATCTAATTTCATAGACTTTATAGAGATTTGAGATGATATAACTTATTTTAGCCATTAGTTTTGGTAATGATAGTTTTGACAATAATTTTGGTAATGATAGATTTGATAATGATTCAAATATTTGATATGATTCATTTGCTATGGAATTTTTAAGTTTATATTTTTTATTTGGGGTTTAAAAAATTGGTAGTATATTTGAGTTATAGAATAAATGTGCATTATTTAGAGTAATTTTAGATTTTTAGTATTGTATCGTCTGTGATATGCTTAGATCGTTTTTAACTTTGATTTACTAAGTTATTTACTTTAACAAATTTAATATAGTTGTAGTAATTTTATCTTTATGCCTTGATCTTCATTCCATTCTTATTTTTTTATTTTTTTTCTTATTAATAGGGATAGAATTCAAACAAATCAAACCTGTAACGACATGGATTGCATAATTTATTACAATAACATAAAATTATAATCAAAAAAGTATTAATATTACTTGATGATTTCCAATAGTCAATCTGTAGAAAAATCCCATGCAATATCACTTGCAATTGTATGGGATGAATAAATTTTTATGAAGACATGAACTCATAAGGAAGCAATGTATGGAACTTACATGATGGTTTTCAATGGATAATAATTGAACCCATATTTGTATCAATATTTTTGTTGTTTACATCATGATAGCTAGAGGGTTTGAAGTCGGGAAAATGGGAAAGATCACAAACATGACCTCTGGTCTTCTAAGCATGATCATATTTAGAAAATTGTCTAAAAAGACTACTTATTGATGGGATTGATTTTATATATTACAAGTAGTCAATATTTGTGCTATATACATAACATAGATCTTTTACACTTATTCATTTTCCCCATAACTTAAATGGATGTGAATATTGACCATCCTTCCAAGAGGCATCCATGACAATACAACTATGAAGCAACATGTAGTATAATTAAAGAATATAAGGTATGGTTTGAAACATCCAATGTTATATGCACAAAAAAATAATCAAATGCATCAGTTTTGATTGTACCTCTTTCCATTCCAATGTTCATATGTGATTTTTTTAAGTTGATTTCCTCATAATTTGGCTCAAATAATTCATGAACCAACTATACAATAAGTTTTTCCTTAACAAGGTTATCATTTGTATTCAACAATGCCTATTATGTTATCAATGATTTATTAAAAATAGGCAAACATTCCAAAAAAAAAGATTTCATGGAATGGAAATTAATTATCTAAATTTTATATTAATTCTACAAGTATTCATTGATGATAATATTTTACAAATCAATTACATCTTGAACTACAAGTTGTAGAAAAATGGTGGAATGCAAACCTGAGGAATGTCATTAATTAATAAATTTGCTTCTACATGTAATCAATGTTCCTCTAGATAATGGAATCACATTTGCAATACAAGAAATTATAAGTGATGTTACTTATAGTTTCGATTGTGTCAAAGTTAACAACTAGACTAAGGATTTTAGAAGTTGTTGTGTTATCTCTTGGAACAAATTAACTCTTGAATATCATGGAGGTTCTTGCAAATTCACAAATTTATCTTCTACCAGAGACATGCCTCATAACCAATGTATCCCCATATACACTTAGTTTTACTTAACAAGTGATACAACTCTTTTTATCAACCTATTTAGTTCTAGAGGAAGATGAGAGGATACGAGTTAAGAGCCATATATAGTGAGGAAGAAGGCTAAGCAAAGTGTTGCATTGCTAAACACTACAAATGAGGCATTAACTATAGTGACAAACATCAAGTTGGAAATGGAAAAAAATGAAAATGGTTCCTGAATAAGAAGGCGGAATATATTTTTTGAGCCAATTTACTTACAATAATTCACTTCATGAGAATACAACCTTTGGTTGTAACCTAAACAAATCCCACCCTAACTCTATACCCTCTTTCGTTTCTCTAGGTTTCTCCTCTTCTTCATAGTAAGGTGTAACTAAATTATTGTTTTGATAAGTAGTTTCAAAAGAGAATATTACTTTTTATTCATTTGGTATGAGGAAATAAGTCAATACAAGTATTTCACTCCAATACTAGTTAGTTAACTTATCTACTAGATTGAACAATCAACTAAAATTGCATTTTCTTTAAAGTCTTATTCATATTTCCTTAGCTAATACTAGTATCTCATGCAAGTATTAATCAATTAACTTATCTATTAGATTGAATAAACCACTAAAAACTCATGGTCTTTAAATTATTATTCATATTCCCTTCTTTCTTCAAGGACTCAATTTGATCCATTAAATACTATGAATATTCCACTAGACAACTCATCATAACAGATCTGACAAAATTATGTTTAAAATCTGAAATCTACACTACATGGGTTAATTTTGTGTTTGATTTCTAGTTCCTCATTTATTTCATTAAGATTATGCATGCAATAGCTAAATATACAAAAAATAGAGAATAATGAAATAGAATGCAAAAATCACAAGTGAACACAAGACATAACCTAGGACACCTTTCCAGACAAAACCAAACTATAAGTTAAGGCTACTTTTCTCTCTTTATCTAAATGGAAAACGGATGCAAGTACAAATAAGTGTGGCATGTGTCTCGTGTGCTACTACAGTGCATGAATCCTCTATGTTTTCTCTCTCCATGTCTACTCTTGGCTAGTTTGCTCATCTATGAAACAAAAGTTATCGAATAGAATGGAACCCCTTCTCCTCCTAGTGGCCTAGTTATAACACAACTTGATATCCTATTATTGGTTAGGTTTAACTCATTCAACTCTTAACTAGAGATAGAATATTCTCTATGACAGAGTATTCTTCATTATAATCATGTGGCTAGCCAATTTTCCACGAGTAATGGAGGCTGACATGTCATCCTCTCTAATTATAGCAATCAAAATAAGAAGGTCAACTTCCGAGTGGCATATCTTTTGACTGTGGACTCCTATTGAGGTTATTTTTGTGTCGTTGGAAAAGTATCTATGTCTAGAATAACACACAAATTTTTCCCCTTATTTATAAAATTTTACCCCCCAAAAAATCCATTTGATGCCTCAAATTTCTCTTGAAGGGTTTCAAACCCGAATTCGGAAAATTGGGTCCCATCTATAAAAATCGTCATGTTAGCTTATTCTTCCACTTTTTCCACTCTTAAAGCTTCAAGATGGATGAGATAAAATATAATAATCCAATATAGATCACACCTCCCTACTTTTGGAGGCTTTTGGTCCCAAAAATCGTATACTTAATGAGGTGAGGAAATTTTCTCTCCAGCTTCTCTCGGATGTACCAATTAGTTCTTCTTAGATTCAATCATTTCAACCCAATATACCAAAGGTCATGCTACCTCTCTCTTATATTTAAGGACCTCTTTTACAAAATTGTATCATCTCTCAACTTTTCTTGAGCATGTGGTGCCAAATCCTCAATACAAGGTAGAATCTATTCCTCTTCTTGATTTAGAATGGAAGGCTCATAGAGTTTTAGATTCGTTACATTCACCACTGAGTAAATTCACATTTATGGTAGTAGATAAAGTCTATATAAATTTAATACAACTTTTTCTAGTATCTCAAAGGGACCATATTGTAGAGCCTTGATTTTCTTACCAAGACCCTTTAGCCTCTCCTTATTCAATTGTAGCCATACAAGGACCCTATTATTATTGAAAAGAGAAATTAACTCAAATAGATTACAGAAAAACACACATAAAAACCAGACACACAATATTGGCGGAAAAAGGCTGAAGCCTCATGCTTCTCTCTCACTTTCATACATCTAAAATAATTGAATATAGTGTTACAAATAAATAGATGAGAGACAGTGTTCTCAAGATAGTGTGTGCTATCTTAGACACTTTTGGTTGAGATAATTTCTCCTTTGGTTGAGATAATTTCTCACCAGACACACACCAATATAGGAGTTATCTAAACTAACTCCTATCTTAGAGGAACAACCCAAGAGTTAGGCACAAATTCCTAAGTTGGAATATTTAATTTATTTATTTATTTTTGGATTTATTATTGTTTTATGAGAGAGGCTAACATTCCCCCCTTCAATGATAAATCCAAAATAAGAACGAGGAACCATCTTCCAAGTTCTCATGTTGATCCTCAAAAACATTGCCTGAAAAAACCGCCAAAACTGGATGCTGGAAAAAACTCAAATCTGAAGAGAACATGAATCAGCTACATGCCTGATTCATCTCTGAATATTGCTTGACAACTCCATCACGTGCCAAGCCGGAAAAGGATCCAACTGTCCTTTGTTTGAAAACGGCATCCGGTGTCCACTGACACAATTTGATGAACGCCCACTGGCGTGTTTTGTTGATGATGATTGCCCACTGGCTGAAGATGTCGAGAAAAAACTCAATGTTGTTTTTGCTATTATGAAAGCTGCTCACTGCTGCTTTGGCTGTCGATCGCTCACTGGCGAATTGGCTGATGCTCGCTGCTGATGACAAATTCCCACTGGCTGATGAAGATGCCCACTGGCTACTTCGTTGATGTTGTCGAGACTTTCAGTCTAACAACCACTTGTCAATTTCATTGACATGTTCCCCCCTTTGTGAGCTGAAAGGAGAGACAATCTTCTCCAAAATATATTTGAACTCCCCCCCTTCAAGTGTAGGAGAGTTTCACTGTTGTACTCCCTCGTTCAACTGCATGAGAGTACCATTATCGGTTCACTGCTAGCTGTACTATGTGTGATTGTAGTCGGTTGTAGAACTGAGACAATCTTTTAACTGTGGATGACTATTCCCAAGGATCGATCCATTCATAATGTATCTTCAATCTGGCTGATTTTTTTGGTTGCGACAACTTTCTGAGGAATGATTCTACTTGCCACAATGGTGACAAGGACGGAGATCAAAACACTGGTCTTCCATATGACCGGTTCTTTGACAATGAGAACATTTCGATTGGACTTCAACTTCAGGTTGCGTACAATTCTGTTTGTCTGCAACTTTCTCAGAACCTACTGAGTTGAGTTGGTCAAGAAATCCTGCACTCACAAACTTAATTGGCTTGGAATAATCTGGGATATGTAAGTTGGTGTCATCAGTGACATATCCTAAGCCTCGTCGGTTCTTGTTATTTTGAATCTCTTCCCAGGGCTTGATGATGGGTTTGGAAGAAATTTGATTTTGATCATGAACAGCTTCGACACTTGAAGTTGTTTGGATGAGTGATTTGGAATCAACATCATTATCTTCATTTGTCTGGTTGAATGACCTGGAAGAAGCACTCTTTTGTTGCAGCTCATCTCTTTGTAGTTGCGACTCAAGTTGAAGAAACTCAATGGTTTCATGTGTTTGTTGTAGATGTCGTGAAATATCAGCAAGAGTTTCTTTGCTGATGTGCACCATGCCTTCATCACTGGAGATGATCAAACTGTGAAGAATGTTTAACAACTAAATATGTTGCGCCATCTGAACTTGCTCACTTGAAGTCAGGCTCTCTTGTCGTAGCTGTCGTGCTTTGAACTATTTCACTTGACAGGCTTGCTTGCTATGGGACTTGAATGGCACACTCGCTTGATTTGTTGCTTATTGCACTTGCTGAGAACACTTGCTAGAGTTGTAGAAATTTCTTGCTTAAACTCTGGAATTCACGCTCGCTTGATGACGATTGTGTTTGCATGAATGCTCACTTGCCTTATTTGATGACTTCACGCTCGCTTGATGTCAATTTCAACTTGCTTGATTGATGTTAAAGTTGAACTTGTTTGGTTGCTTTGATGATCTTCACTCTGGCTCGCTTGAAAGTTTGAACTTTGTACTATTTTGACGCAAATTGCTTGAATGACTACTCACGCTCGCTTGCAGGAGATGTGAACTTGTTGTTTGTTTCATTTGGAGTTAAAACTCATGGAATCACTTGATTGTGCTTTAAAGGAAGGGTGTCGAACACTGTTGAAAATGCACCCAAAAAAGCTTACAATGATTTTAATGACTCACTACAATGAATTCAGTTTGACTCAATTCAAGACTTGGGTGTCGGTTTCAACCGAGAATGCACCCTTACAATTCAATGTAATTTGAGTTTGATTACAAGTTCAATAATGTTAATGTAGATTGTGCTCTGAAACGTTGAAGTTTACAGATTCATTAACTTGATTGTAGTGATGTAGACATTGCTTTGAAATGCTGGAGTCTGCAGATTCATGAACTTGATTGTATTGAGTGAATTTGTTTGTTGAGGTAGAATCTCGATGTTGAAAACTTTGATTATTTGTTGTAGTGATGCAAATGCATGTGTTGAGCTTAATTATCCTTCCTTGCAGCTATTTTGTTACAAGTGTTGTGCTTGCTTGTATTGAACTTTATGTGTGTTAAATGAGATCATTTATGTGTCAAAACTAGACACAAATAAAAAAGCAACAACATGAAGTATACACCATCATCAACACACTCTTCGTGTACCTAAGATCCCCTTATTCAATTTCGGGTGGATCTAGGACACAATCACCACAAATAATATGTCTTTATTAAATTTTGGAGTACATAAGTGCTCAGCTTCACAACATCTTCATGGAATCAAAGTTCTAGAATTTTTTGAAAGAAAAGAAATGTCTTCAAAAAACTACCTGCACTCACTCACTCTCAAAATCTCTCTCAAAGTAAAATATTACTTCGGATTACAAAAAAAGAATTTCTCTCAAAGAATTCCACTTATCACTTTGAATACAAAATCACTTCTTACTTCAAAAAAAACTTAATCACTCCAAAGTATTAAAACATGCCCTCATTATACCACTCTTATTCCTCCAAGAACTTTACTTCAATATCACTTTATAAAAAAGTGAAAACATCACTTCAAACATTGTGTTCAAACATGCACCATGCAGTATTAAATAAACACACATAAATATGCCAGAGACAAAATACTGGGGAAAATGCCTCAACTTCAATGTATTTCTCTCATAATGTTATTGTTAATGAACCCATTGGCATGAAAATCCTGTCCCTCTTCTTGATCATCGTCACCGTTTTCATCTTGGGCACAAGGAATGTGAAGAAAAATTCGACGGCGCAGAAAATAACGAGTAGCAGCAGAGATTTCTTGATTCCAATTCCCGTGGCTTAACCTGTATCCGTCTCCTTTTCATGTGTTCTCTCCACAGCGTAAAGAAACCCAAATGCTCCCACGATATCTCCAATTTTTTTCACAGTCGTACCAATAAGAATGATTGTATGAAATCAAGTGACATCTTAATGAAACGATCGGAAGACTTACCAATCAATGTAAGAACTGTTCCAATACGTAACTCCTTCATTGTCGTCTTCCAGTTCTGCAGTGAAATATTGTGGTGTCAGCTCTACAATTTGCCTGGAAATCGATGTTGACAGAAATTGGAGTGTTGTGGTGGTGGGTGATATTCATGGCCAGTGGCACAACATTCTCAATCTACCACCCATGTGTCAATGTGCTATTCGGCTTACAGTTGACAAAGTGCACCATGAGAACCTTCTCTTAATACAGCACTGATTCTTTGACGATCTGGTGACATAAAACCTCAGATTGGATGACACATATTACCAAAAAGAAAAAGCACCCATATTACAGTTGTCAAAGCCTCCTCTTAACTCACGAAATCGGACTGCGAAAACTTCAGCTTTGGATTTTCAATGAAAATTATGTCGAGGTTACGTCGGTTGACAAGTGAGCGATTAAGCTGTCGCTGCACGGTATGGGGCAGAGGGGGCACCGTGGCCAAGAATTTGGGCCTGGAGCCCTCCTGCGGGCCTATCCTGAAGCTCGTAATCCTTATTCCTCAATAACTCAACAACTCTCAAAATAAGCAATCACATAGACAGTCGATTAACCATTTCGCTCTGGCAGCGACATTCATCCCAAAACAGAGATTTATAATCACAAACTGAGACAATACATACCCGATGAATCTTCTCTCATACCCGATATTTTGTGCAACAAATAACTACTTCCACGATGGCAGCTTAAATGCTCTGGCTTTGACAGCTGCCTTCTCAGGTCCGTAAAAGCTACAAAAATTTCAATGGCAAGCCTGAAACCCCGACAGAACAATGCCACAGGAACTGGTCAAATCGATGCATCTCCACGCAACAGAAATGTTAATGGGAGCGACTCTGTTGCAGAAACTCCGTCTTCAGTCTCTATTCCGCCATTGTCGTCTTCGTGCCCGCCTTTTCCCTCTCCAAGGTCGCCTTTATGGTTCGTCCAAGGAGGCCAAGAAAGCCATTCTAAAAAGAATCGGAAGATTTAAATATTTCTCTGTTAAATGAGGCCTTGAATGTAGACCTTTCCCAGTCCTTGAGAAAATATACAGAAAATAACGAAGGAGACAGTTATTGTCAAGGGATTTCATCGCATCAGATTCAAACCGATGGAGAATTTACAGCGTATTCTTTGAAAGAATCTGACGATGGAGGCTCTGATACCACATATTGAAAAGAGAAATTAACTCAAATAGATTACAGAAAAACACACATAAAAACCAGACACACAATATTGGCGGAAAAAGGCTGAAGCCTCATGCTTCTCTCTCACTTTCATACATCTAAAATAATTGAATATAGTGTTACAAATAAATAGATGAGAGAAGTGTTCTCAAGATAGTGTGTGCTATCTTAGACACTTTTGGTTGAGATAATTTCTCCTTTGGTTGAGATAATTTCTCACCAGACACACACCAATATAGGAGTTATCTAAACTAACTCCTATCTTAGAGGAACAACCCAAGAGTTAGGCACAAATTCCTAACTTGGAATATTTAATTAATTTATTTATTTTTGGATTTATTATTGTTTTATGAGAGAGGCTAACAATTATTGACCATATCACAGAGCCTTTATTTTCTTAATACGACCCTATTTCCTATTACTAGGCTCATTGGTACAACAAATCATGCATGCTTTTATGAACCTAGCTACATGTTCTTGCATCTTTGACCAATACACATACCTCTACAAGCTAACCATTGTCTTCCCTACACCAAAGTGCCCTACAACCTTGGAGGTGTGTGCCTCTCTAATCAACTGTGCCACTCACATTTAGGAACACATAAATTATCCAACATGTAATGTAACTCTTCCTCGAGATGGAATTCAAATTTTTGTTATCATCATGCACCTACGTCGTCATCCTATGAATATTCCTCTCTATATGCATCACGGGTGAATGATCCATGAGCATCAAAGTTACCAAACCTATGATATTTGATGTGGGTCGACTTGAAATCATGTCATCCAATTTTTTTTTGTTAGCCTTCTTGTACTATATCACTAAATGAAATTATTGCAAAAATAACACCCACCTACAATTCTTGGTTTATTGTAGCTTACCTTGGGCATGTATGTATCGTAGTGGCAAGTGATCTATGTGGATTACCATCTCCTTTTGCATTAGAAAATGTTTCCACTTCTTCAAATCTTGCACCATTTCATAGAGCTCCTTGTCGTAGGTAGGGCAGTTAAGAACTACCCTATGAAATACTTCAGAATGGTAGCATGCAAGGCTTCCTCCCTACATCAAGACCGCTCCCATAGCATATCCAATTCCATTTGTCTCCACTTTGAATGGTTACTAGAAGTTTGGTAATGTAAAATTCAATTCTTAACTGATATTTCCTTAACTCCTCAAAGGCATTCTGCTAACCCTTTCCCCACTAGAAATCTTTGCCACTCAATGTTATGATGTGGAGTTGTGCTGCAACTATTGAAAATTAGGCTATGAAATTTCTCAAGTACTGTGCTACCCCAACAAAACTCATGAACACAAAAGTATTAGTATGAATTTATCATCAGGATTCAATAACCTAGGTTCCATCTTATCCTCGCAAATAATTCCCAGAAGAGAGGTGGTTAATTTGTCTTCTCAGGAATTAGGCCCAGAAGTTATTATTGTTCTCAACAAAGGTTTAAGGTTTGTAGTTGCTCCAAGGAGCATCCCTGTTGAGAATATGATTTGTCTCATAGAGGATGGGATAAATAACCTCTCTTTGGAAGATAAGAAGGCATTAAGACAAGAATTTTCCCTCATAATGAGGAAGGCTAGAGCTCCCAAGAGTAATTTAAGTAAGGAAGAGAAAATTTCCTTTAGGTCCCTACGAAATAATGACAAAATTGTGGTTCTTAAGGAAGATAAGGGAGGGGCAACGCTAATCCTAGATAAGGAAGACTATATTTGTAAAATGAATGAACACCTCAATTGTGGAATTTATAAGAAGCTTAACACTAATCCCATTCCTAAGATTATGAGAGAGGTCAAGAAGGCAATTTCAGATTCCAATCTTGATGAAAAATTAAAGAAGAGATTAACTCCTTGTGAAACCATCCCAGGAAGTTTTGGGTTGCGCAAGAACCACAAGGAATGGGTTCCTCTTAGACCAATAGTTAATACTATTGGTTCCCCAACCTATGAACTCGCTAAGTATGTTGCGAATATCCTTAGGCCTCTTGTTGGGAATACTGATTCTTTTATCAAGGAATCCCATGATTTTGTGAATCTTATCGAAAATGAGAGGGTAGACGAGGATGACATAGTGGTAAGTTTTGATGTGGTATCCTTATTGACCAGGATTACCTTGGATGAAGCTACTTAGGTTATAAAGGAGGTTACTAACCCAGAAACTGCAAAACTTGCTGAGATTTGTTTGTAGTCAACCGTTTTCACATTCCAGGGAGGATATTATGAGCAGACATCTGGGGTGGCAATGGGATCACCCCTCTCACCAATTGTGGCCAAATTATACATGGAATTATTTGAAAAGAAAGTCCTTGAATCATACCCTTTGAGGCCAGCTTGGTGGAAATGATTCGTCGATGATACCAACCTAAAATGAATTCATGGTAGGATAGAGTTTGAAATGTTTTTTATGCACCTGAACTCTATCTCTCCTGAAATAAAATTTACTATGGAGCTAGAGGAAAACAATAGTATCCCATTCTTAGATGTTCTTATCATTAGGAAGGGGGACAGCTCTTTAGGACATAGAGTTTTTAGGAAGTCAACTCACATAGAAAGCTACCTCCACGTTGAATCCTACAATCACCCATCCCCGAAGTTTGGTGTTCTTAACACTCTTGTCATTAGGGCCTTTCGAATTTTTGACTTTGAACATCTCAAGGAAGAGAGGGAACATATATTTTCGGTCTTTAAGAGTATAGGCTATAAAGAAAAAGAAATTAAGAAAGCCATAGAGAGAGCGGAAAGGGGGTATTATCTAAGGAGCCTAAGGCCCAAGACCTACCTCAGTGTGGTAGAGTTTTCCTACCATATATTCAAGGGGTGACAGATAAGATTGCCAAAATCTTGGGAAGGAAAGACATAGTCACACAATTCTCAGCACCTAGAACAATTAAACATGGTATGAGGTCTGTCAAGGATGATATAGATAGAGAACAATTCAAGGGAGTTTATAAAATTGTTTGTTCTTGTGGAAAAGGCTGCATTGGTGAAACATGTCATTGTTTGCAAAAAAAGACTAAAAGAACATGGAACAAATATTTAGAATGGAAGGTCTCGTACTTCGGCCCTTGCGGAGCATTCCTCAAAAATAAAGCACCAATTTTGTTTGGAGAGCGCCCCAATTGTCGCAAGAGAAGAATAATATCAGAGACGGGAGATTAGGGAGGCTCTTGAAATTATAAAACATCTATAGAATCTCAATAGGGACAATGGTATCGAGATCAGTGGAAGTTGGCTTCCTTTAATCAGAGGGATTAGGAGCGCCAAAACATCTCAGGTAATCAAGTAGTTGTTTTCCTCTCCTATCCTTATAACTATCTAATCTTATATTATTAATAAAAATAAAAATAATTATTATTATTGAGTATTTATAATAATAATTATTTGATTATAAAAAATATTTATAATAATAATAATGATAATATAATTATTAATATAATAATAATTATTTTTAATTATTATTATAATTGATCGATTAGTTTATTAATCATTCATCTATTTTGGAATTAAGATATAATAAGAGTTAGTTCTAATTATCATAATGTCTACTCAATTAATTAAATAATTAATTATTCCAATTAGATAAAAGAATAATAATCTAATATGAAATTGGTTATATTATTATTTATAAGAGTATTAAAATCTATTGTTAATAACAAAAATAGTAAAAATAAATACAATTTATCTTATATTATAAAATAGATTAGAAATAATTATTATCTAATTATAATAATAATATTAATAGTTACAATAATAATTAGTATTTGATTATTATTATATTATCTATTAATCAATTAATTAATTAACTAATTAAGTTCGTTTAGATTTAGGATATAAGAATTGGAAAAAAAAATTAATTATATAAAATCTATTTAATTTATTAACTAACAATTTATTAAAAGATTATAATAAAAGCTTTTAACACTCTTAATAATTATTATAAATTAAAATTAAAATTAAAATTAAAAATTTTTAATTAATAACCAACCTAATTTAAACATAGGGGGAATTTTGAGGTGTAAAATGGGCGTCCTAAGGAAATAATAAAATAATAATGGAAATAATAAAATAAGATTAGATTACATCATCAAATTTTAAAGGGAAAAGAGAAAAAACTATTTTTTCAACTCGTAGTTTCAACTTATCGCCCTATGGGTTTACTCAAATTTTGAGCGGAAACACTCATTGGATGCATAATTTGATTCCTCATCCAAGGAGTACCTATGTTACATACTTTTGATGGACCCTATTACACGAAAAATAAAAAATACATGACAACCGTGATTGCAATCACATTGTTTCATGTATTTCTCATTTTTCGTGTAGCAGGGTCCATAAAAATTATGCAGTATGGGTACTCTTTAGATGGGGAATTAAATTTTGCATCCAATGAGTACTCCTAGTCGAAATTTGTGTACAACCTTAGGGAGATAAGTTGAAAATCTGAGTTGAAAAAGTAGTTTTATTATTTTATCATTTTTTAATTGTTTTACTTTTTTACTCCAAAACTGGTGAATCATCCCCCATGGTTGACATCATCACCTTGAATCCTCTTGGTTCTTATAAAAATTATTTTGGTTGTACATTTTTCTTAGGAGGCCCATTTTAGACTTCAAAAGTCCCCTAATGATATAATAATTAAAATTTTTAATAATATAAAATCTATTCAAATAATTAACTAATTAATTATCGTATTCATCTAATATAAAATCTATTAATCAAAATAAAAATAAAAATAAAACACAATTTATTAAAAGATTATAATAAAAACTTTTAATATTGTTAATAATTATTATAAAAAAGGTAAAAAATAAAATAAAAATATTAATTAATAGCCGACCTTCATCTCCTTAAATCAAATTATCTTATAACTATTTATCCTATCACTAAGCTCTTCTTCTATCATCATTCAAAATTGTCTTGATGATGGATCCCTGTTGGGATTTGAAACGTTGACAAATATGGTTATTACTGTGGATACTACGAGACTAAACTCAAAAGGAATTTACCACTTAACGATGGCCTCCATCTTAGCAATATCTCTCCTCATCTCTCCTCCACCTATTGCATACCCTAGCTACACCGAAGTTTGTTTTGCAAAATCACACTTCTTGAGATTGTTCAATAAATAATGCTTCTTTACTGTCTCTAGCACCCACATCAAATGTGAGATGTGATCCTCCAAAGTAGAATTGTATACTATAATACCATCCAAATAATTAAATATATTAAAGGGAATAATATATCATTCGTTAACCTCATAAATGTAGTTGGCACATTGCATAGGCCAAACAACGTGACTAACCACTCATATGAACCTTCTTGGTTTTGAAGGTATTCTTCCAAGTGCCTTATTCTTTGACTCAAATGTGTTAATATCCAGACTTTAAGTCTAGTTTGGTGAAGCATCTCGCATGTTGCAACTAGTTTAGCAGATCATCAATACTAGCTATGGTGTACTAGTTCTTGAGTGTGCCTTTATTTAGCGTAGTGTAATCTATACACATCTACCAAGTCCCATCCTTCTTTGGCACAATGATGATCGATGACCCACAGGGTGATGTACTTGGTTTAATGAGAATCTATTCCACTAGCTGCTCCAAATGCTTCTTCACCTCACTTTCTTTTATAATATAATTCTTGTACATCCCAATATTTGGCTACCATTATCTTTGTGTCCTTACTTACAAATCTCAATGGATATGGAATTGGATGATTGTGAATTTCCAATGCTAACTTGTGGACCATCTCTAATGTAATGAGATTATCTTATGATCCTAAATATTTTTCTTCTTGACCTATATCATTATATGTGGATCATAGGATAATACGTAGATTTATTAATTGACCTATATCATTATATGAGCATGTTGTAGCCACTACAACTACCCTCCAATTTCTTTCCCATGCTTTGATTTTGAAACCTCCCTTATGTCCACAAGAGCTTATCTTTTATTGTCGTCAAATATTCATGATGCGATCAAGACTTATCTTTTCATGCTTTACTTCTTATGTTTTGATCTTTATGTAAACTTTTTCACTCATAAGAAAGCTTCTAACTTGACCTTGCAGCATTGTTGGGCTTGCCTCCAGAAACTGCACAATTTTAGAAGGTAAGCTAGCCTTGATGATAGGAATTGTGCAATCCAGATAGGAAGGTATTCCTTGAGCTCAGAAACTATGAAATTATGGATGACACCCCAAGCTTGAGCCCATAAATTGCATAAAGCATCTATTCAACTCAAAAAACGTGCAATGCATCGAGTTAAGGAGTTTCCCAGTGGTTGGGAACTGCACAATTTTCCTTATCGGTGTCAATGGTCGGTTTTCCTTAAAAATTAAAAATAAAAAACCAAAAGGAATCCCTATAAAATATGGAGTGGATAATCAGTTTCCAGAAGGATGACACAACTTTCTATTTTTGAAATTCCGCTAAGTGTCGCTTTTTCCCTGATTTTAGGCATGCACATCATAAACAGTAATCGGTCTAAATCTATATAATGGATGTCCCTAGATCTAGTTTTCACATTCGATCTTGGAGCTGCAACCTTCCCAAGGATATTAAACAGCGTTTGGTGGAGTTTGCGATGCTTTTCTAGGTGAGTTTTTCGTTTATCGTCTTTTATCGCTTTCTATGTCATTTTTTGTCGCTTCGCTTCCATGAGTATTTTTCTACTTGTTTCTTTTCATGTTTTTTGGCATTGTAACTTATATTAGCTAGTAAAATTGTTGGTTTTGTCTATCTTTTTCCCTTTACAAGTGTCACATCAATTTTCTTGTTTTTTTCCAATTAGTGATCATCGTTTCAGCGACTCTCAATGCATGTTTGTTTTTCATTTTGCAAGTTGATATTTTTCACTTGATTTGTAAAAACCCATCTATAGTTAGTCATATATACACTCTAAATTGCACCATCATTCATATCTTCTATTTTCCCACACTGTTTCGAGGTAGATATGTCTTTCCCTTGGCCAGTCTTTTCCTTGTCTAGCTGACATTACGCAAGTCTAAGGCTAAAGCGTCAAGCTTGGACTATGTAACTGCGTATGCATAGTACCTAGATTTCCAAGCTACGCATTTCACATTTGAAGGGCTCAAGACTATCCCTTGGCCACTGATAATGTGCAATACACATTCACCACCTTAGTTTTCCCTGGCTAAGAATGCATGTTGTGCAGTCTCTAGCCTCAATCTACTCCCCTGGCTACTGAGACTGCATAATGAGAATTTCAAGAATCCAGTATCCCTCCTTCACCTCAAGAATTACGCAATTTTCCTTGTCAGTCCAGTGGTTTTTGTTGTGATCTTTCTTTGTGATTCAATTTTCCAAAGCTAATTTATCTCTGTCATGAGTTCATTTTCCTCGTACAGGTATTGAAATTGTTGATAAATTCTCTTTATCAGTCACTGACATCATAGCACCAAAGATCTATGCTTCAAAGGACACCAGAGAAAGAACCACCAAGGAGGCAGTTGAGAGTATGCCAATGAATTTCCCAGTTTACTCAGACACTCAACATAGAGAAATAATCAGATATCACATGGAAGAAAGTGAATTAACAATTTGCAGCAAGAATCTTGAAAGAAAACCTTGAAGACTGGAAGTTATATATCAATATCTAAAGGTTAGGGTTACATAAGGTTGCATGCAGTTACCCAGATTTCCCATGTGCAGACATTGTGAACTAGATAGTTTCTCATACAAATCCAAAGACTATGATTGTCAACAATGTTAGCAGATAAAGGCTTGCTTCTTTTCTGGCAACGGATTATCATCTCATGTACCATTCTTCGGAGTCGTAATTGCTCATGGATTCTTACTTCTTTATTTCCACCAGCTACTTTATCACAAAGGACATTTTCAAAAGCTGGGTGAAAGAGCCAACAAATTTCTGTCAGATACCCACAAACACTTACAAGGAAAAATCTCTTAGGAGGGCTTATCAGCTCTTGATAGTTCTATGTTGTAGAATCTATGGTCAGTAGAAGACTGAGACCTTCCCTGAAGGGTGGGAATTCTTACTGAACTATGTTGTGAATGAAGGAAGACCATTCAATTGGTCAGTCATGTTAGCTCCATAGCTGAGGATCCATGTATCTAATTCCCTCAGTCCCCCCGAGGGAAAGAAAGATATATTTTGCATGTCTACCTATATACTGGATGCAATATATGCTTGCAATGCATTCCCTTATATGAATTGGACTTGGACATCACAAGACCCTTCTATTCATATTTATTGCAAGCTACTTTCAGAGTGTAGTCATAGAGGAGTAATGGAAAATATGGCTGATCACCTCCTCATTTAGTTGTATAAGTTGATCTTTGAGGAAGAACCACCTTGCATGTCACATGGGGAAATGTAAGTAGTATCATAGATAGCATATTGGTTGGCCTCACTGGATGGCACTTTCCTTAGAGAGTTTGACGGACAGAAGTCTCTGCATATTTTGTTGGGGTATGTCGCCAATATATTATCCATGTAATAAGTTGTGTATCATCTCTCCACAGGGTTGTCAGTAGGTTTGCATAGGAAGAATAACTCACCTTGATCACTCTTTCTATGAAGATCAGATTGTATGAAATCGAGAATCTAAAAGTTGCAGACACCGAAAGCGAGGCAATAGAGAAATTCACATTCTTATATTTGGACTTCAAACAGTATAATCCAAGGAATGTTTGCAAATACCACTATGTGAGGATTCATTATTAATGGATAAGCAGGACCTTTCACAAACCTGAGGAGGAAGCATGGAAGAATTTTTATAATGTCTCCAAGTCCTGCAAACTAGTAAGCTTAGTTGGAACATCACGGGTTACTCCACAGAAAGAAGTCACTCCAGAGGCAATACCAGGAGAAAGCCGTAACCCAATGCACAAAAATGGTAAGAGAAAGGTTGCATACATCCCAGGAGGAGAGCGAAGCCATAAGATGAAAGAAGATCCAATCATTTTTGAAGTGGCCAAAGCATGAAAGAAGAAGACAAAAAAAGGATGCATGAAGTAGAAAAGAAGTAGAGGGAAGAAAAAGAGTAGAGGATATTGGAGGAAGAAAGGCAGAAGCAAGAAGAAGAAGAAAGCTGAAGAGTATAATAAGAATAATTAGCACGAAGAAAATCCAAAGAATAAGAGCAGAACTGACAGATAGAGGAGGAGAGAAAATAGATGCAAGACAAGGAGCTTGCTCAAGAGATTGAGGAGTTAATTGAGATCCAAGACATCGAGGTAGAACCAAAGCCATATAAACAAGATTTTGATCTGATTCCAAGTACACAATAGGTCACCATTCAATTTCACCATCCTTCAATAGTAGAGAGAGCTCCAAGCTAGGGAGAGGAAATTATTCCTCTTGATGGTGTTCTAGTCATGGACAAGTACAATCTGAATTATGAAAATATTCGTAAAAATATTATACAAGAGGGGAAGAAACATTTCCTAGATGACCTCACATCTTCTTCATTCATCAGAGGAAGGGTGATTGTGATAGGCACTAGAAGAAATTTGAATTCCATCGCCACAACCAACTTGGCCTTCGCCATAGCTACAAAGTCAAGCAGAAGTATCTTATGGCCAAGAAGAAATAATTGGAATAGAACTTGTAGAATGTCAAGCAAGAAGTTGAAAAACTATGAGCAGAGGTTCAGAACACAGCTTCGCGCAAGTTTATCTTGAAGAACTTAAGGTAGCCATACTTGGTGAAGTATTGGCATTGGGAGAAACTATGTGGAGCTTGTATGAAGAGCTTATCACTATGCATAAGGCAGTTGTCCACTTGCACGACATGCAGTATAAGTGTGAGGATAATTCCAAAGCTCTTAAGTTTGTCCATACATCCATTGTTGTCATGCATGAATGGTTAATGCAATACAAAGGGGCACCATCCGAATTGGTGAAGAAAACAAGGCAATAGACAGAGTTGGACAAAATGCAAGTGCGGATGATCATTGAGAGAAACAAACAAATTTCTTCATTCTTTGTCAATATTAAGGCCTCATATGCACGATTGTGAAACAACATGGATTTCTTGCCGAAATCACACAAGATCCTATCAGTTAGCTCACTCACTAAAGCCAAACATGGGAATCAGGCCAGGAAAGAGGTTGAAGAATACTTGGACCGGTTTAGACAAATCACCACTAAGGGAGATCTCAAAGTAAACAGGAAAAATATGTAGAAGTACATTGTTGGACCTGTCCAAAACAATACTATAATTCTCCTACTAAAGAAGGAAATCCAGGTTGGTTTCAAATTAGTGTACTTGAATGCCATGGAGGCTAGAGTCTTCTAACAGCCTGATCCCATCACAAAGTTTGGGGAAGTCATCACGCAATACAAAGCTTGGCACCAACATGTGACCAAGAATCTATAAGTCGAAGTTGTTCATGAGATGGAGTTTCCCCAAACTCAAGCTTGAATTTTGTCTTATTAGGCTATCTAGTTGGCTCTGCCCATTTTTTTCTCATATGGGTACGAGTATATTGTAATATTCTTTTGCAATTAATTTGTAAGTGAAATTCCAAGTGTCAAATGTGGAATGTGAAGAGTCATAATGTAAAAAAGTTGAAGATTCATTTTCTAAAGAAGATGAAGAGTCATTATGGGATTCCAAACATCACAAGGGGAAGTGAATAGTCATCCCTTTTGTTATAAATATTTTCTCATAACTCATGTAATGGGCTTTTGGGAGCCAATATTTTTGCTAGGCTTTTAGCTTAGAATCAGGAGCTTGGGAGTTTGTTGAGAGCCTTGGATTCTCTGTAGCATATAGGGAGTATCTTTCTTCAGAGGAGAAGGTGTAGAATTCATGTTCCACTATTGGGGCTAGTGGTTCATCAATGGTATATGTATGATTTGAACTGTCACTTTAATAAAGGATCAGAGCCGACATGTTTTCATGCATATGTTGTGACTATAATAGGAATATTATTGTTATGTTTACAATATATGTTATTACACTTACGTTAATTCTTATGAACTATTTCATTTGAATTAGTATGAATCTTATTGAATGCGTGTGGTTTTTTATTTATGTCATGGTTAACGTGTGAACTATTTTGCGGGATAACTCATGATGTCTTTATGCTCATGTGTTCCTTGCAAGTTATGTACTATTACAAGATTCTAAGGGGCTCACTTATTTTCCCCTCGTGTGTTAGAACCTTTCATACATTACACTTGACCTTCTGCAGAGTCATACACTTGCTTCCCAAAGTCACAAATCCACCACTCTATGTTTTATTACAGCCAAGGAACATCGTTAAAACCCACTTGTTTGGCAACAAGTTGTATTATGGATGGGCCTCCTACACCAAATGGTGTGAGGTCTAATTGGGACTTCATATTAAGGAGACCCCTTGAATGTTGGCGGGTCCAACACAGTCAAAATTTCTAGTGCTAAAAGGATGGCCACATGACAAGACGAGCCCATGAAATCTGTTTGAACTTTTCGTATCTTTAATGGCTTCTTCCCATATATTAGCCCAGACATGTTTTTCCAGAAGCACAAATCTGAAAGTTCCTACAGGAATAATCAATGACTTGTTGAATTTGAAGTTTGATGGCGTGGGTGGAACAACCATTCTTGATCACACCACTCTCTATCTTGAATTTTGCACTAAGAACAATATTCACTGCGAGAATGTTACTTGTAGGTTGTTCGTTCTCACAATTGAAACGTGTGTGAAGGAATGTTGGTACACAGTTCCAACTACTTCCATACACTTTCTAGAACATCTTGTCAAAGATCTCTACCTTGCCTTTGATAGGTATGATTACAAATCTGTTTTCAACAAAATCGTGATTTAAGAAAAGAACCTGAAGAATCTCTCAATGATTTTCACAATTGTTTTATTCATTGATATTTTGTTTTTTCTAAAGATGATATTGATTGGATTTTATTGAAAGATAAGTTTGAATTTATTTTTCATATTTCACTGAATCTAAAAGATTATCAATCTTTGGAAAGCGTCCCAACATTTATTGGTTATGGAGCTTCCAAATCTACGACGAAGGACGTTGTTGTTCCAAGTGACTCTTTGTCTTCCCCTCATTAAACAACTCCATTTACATAGGTTGACGCTAAAGAACTTGAAAGCCCATCTGTTGATGTCCCTCCATCTTATGCAACCCCACATATTCAGAATTTAAACACAAGTTTGGACTCTGAGTCTGATTTTTCTGATGATGTTCTTTCTCCTCGCCCTCCATTCATTGGTTATTTTGGTCCTCCCAATTGTGAGTTGTTGTATTCACCTATTTGAATCATTTCTTCTAATGTCTATCAGGATCAAACTCAAGTTGGGATTAGCGTTGACCATCTAACCTGAGATATCATTTACGAAGAGTATGTGTAGATTTTATTTCTAAACAAAAATTTGTGTTGCATGTTAACATTACTTCTTGTTCACCTCTCCCTCATTATCCTGACAACTTGAGCTATTTTTTCACACCTGTTGAGTCTTTCGAAGAATCAATTTCTGACAATATTAATTCTAATTACACTCATAATTTGGGGAATGTCAGCCTTACATCTCACTGTGGAGAGAAATAATTTTCTTTTTCAGATATTTCCAATCAATCATCTAATCATTCTCAAGAAATAGAGGGGGAATTTCTTATTTTCAATATTCCCCTATCTATGATTCATCACATCAAGAGGATGCCTCTGTTTTCAATGTTTAAATTTCTTATCATGGCTTTTGTGATATATTAATTGATTCATCTGACCACAACTCTAATTTTTCCATTGTTGATCTTTCCAAACCATTAATTTTTTATGATCTACCTTCTGATTCCATGGAACTTCTGTCAGCTCTCGAGGCACTTTAGCCTGAGCTGGTGGTTATGTAAGGTTGTTGTAGTCTTGAGGCTAGTTTAATTTTTTATCAAAGTAGTCATGTATCTTCCAAGGATCCTCATCATTCGATCACGCAAATTGAAAATTCGTTTGTATCTCAATTATTGCATCCTCCATCTGTTTTGCATGATGCCATCTCTCAATCATTGGAGGAAACATACTTGGCAAGATATATTGTGAAACATAAGTTTTTATCTTTCTTTATGTTTTCCAAGTTTAGAATATCGAAATATTTCTCTTGCATGTCTTGTTGTTGCAATGTTCACAAGCACCATCATGCATCCGCAGAGTGTTTTGCATGTGCTTTCCTTTTCTATTTTTTTGCATGCACTTTCACTCTTCGCATGTCAAGGTATGTGTCAATTTATCTTTATTGTATGTTTGCATGCTTGAATATCTTTATTAATATGGATTCCCTCACTTGTATAGGTCATCCTATGTGTCGGTGGTTACACTGGAAGTTTCGTTTTATGTAAGCCTGGCCTATTCTCAGTTATTTTAGTAGTAGGAGTAGTTTTTCTTTTTCTTTGTTTTGATTTACTTTCCTCCCTTCTCTTTTCTTTCCTTTCTATTGCAGGATAGCTTCGACATGAGATTAAGTTTGGTTTTCAAAGAAAGCATGGTAAAGTTCAGCAGGAAATTGTGCTACTGTAAATGCTTGGTTATTTTCTTATTCCCTCTCTTTGCATGTATCTTTCACCTTTATTCAATGATACCCTGATGGAAAATACGTTCTTTTCAAAGAAAACCATAGTGGAATCACAATTGTTACTCTATAAGTAGCACCACCTAATCTAATCAATTTTACAATTGTTTGGTTATGTCTTGTCAACTAAGTCGAGTAGAGTAAGGAGGGGAGGAAACTTTAACAAATGAACCATATTTCAGAGGTGGTTAAATATTCTTCTCTGAAGGGACAACCTCTACTGCTATTAATAAGATGGGATCCCTCTTTCTCCTCATAAAATCAATAAGTTCCTATGCATAATTCTTTGAACAAAATAAAAAAGTAAATAGAAAAACATATAATAAAAGGCAAAATAATAGAAAGGATTTTTGCATAGAGAGGTGAAGAAAGAAACTCCACCGGGATATTGTCCAGGCTCGCTGGCAGTGGAGCAATTTTTGTGTCCCTGAAGTGACTCCATCGGGGTACTATCCAGTCTTACTGGTAGCAGAGCAACACTAGAGATCACAACCAAGACTCTTACAATCTTGCTTCAGTTGTGTATCTATACACTCCCCATCTCCAATCAGAACAATTGAGTTCGACTTTCCTTTGAAGTGTTTCACAGATGAAGAGAATGGTAGGGACTATATCTTTTACATAAGCTAAGTAAAGAAGCTATGATGATCAATGAACTAAACAATACTTCCTGAAGTGTTAGACCTATTTTACATGAGATAAGATGCATATAGAGAGTTGTATTTCCACTAGTGTGTCGCCAAGTGTTGTAGATGCTACAACTACCCTCCAAAAATTTCCCCATGCTTTGATTTTGGAACCTCCCTTCTGTCCACAGGAACTTATATTTTCTTGTCATCAAGTATTCATAATGTGATCAAGAATTTTCTTTTCATGCTTTACTTATCATGTATCGATCTTGATTTGAACTTCTTCACTCACAAGCAAGCTTCTGACTTGAGCTTCCAACATTGTTGGGCTTGCCTCTAGAAACTATGCAATCTTGGAAGACAGGCCAACCTTGATGATTGGATTTTCACAATCCAGACAGGCTGGTCTGCCTTGAGCTTAGAAATTGCACAATTCTAGATGGAAACCCATCCTTGAACCTAGACACCATGAAAAGAATATCTTTAGCTCAAAAATTGTGCAATGAATTGAGTCAAGAAGTTTCCCACTGGTTGGGAACTGCACAATCTTCCTTGGGAGTGTCAATGCCTAGTTTTCCTGAAAAAGAAAAAAAACAAAAAGAAAAAATAAAATGGCATCCCTAGAAAATAGGGTGTGGATAATTAGTTTCTCGAAGGATGACACAACTTATTATTTTTGGAATTCCACCAAGTGTCGCTTTTTCCTTGATTTTAGGCATGCACGTCATAAACCCTAAGTAGTATAAATATATATAATGGATGTCCCTAAAGCTCATTTTTACATTCAATCTTATATCTCTAGCCTTCCCAAGGAGATCAAGGAGCCTTCGATGGAGTTTGTGATTCTTTTCCGAATGAGTTTTGCTTTTGTCATCTTTTGTCTGTTTTGCTGTCGCTCTTTGTTGTTTCGCTTCCATGTGTACTATTTTTCTTCTTTATTTTCATGGTTTCTGGTGTTTTAACTTATATTAGCTTATAAAAGTGTTGGTTCGGTTTGTCGTTCACCTTTTATAAGTGTCACATCAGTTTTCATGTTTTTTCGCATTAATGGTCATTCTTTCGATGAATCTTCTTGGGTGTTTATTTTTCCTTTTGTATGTTGATATTATGCACTTGATTTACACTAATCCATCTATCCTTACTCATATCTTCATTCTAAATTTCCCCATCACTTATGTCTTCTAGTGTCCCACACTCTTTCCAGGCTGATCTACCTTTCCCTTGGCCTACAGTTACCTTGTCTAGCTAGGCGTTGCGCAAGTCCAAGGCTCAAGCTTCAAGCTTGGCCTCTGAGACGATGCAATGTGTAGTACCTAGTCTTACCAACTGTTCACTATGCATTTCCAAGGTTCAAGCATCTCCCTTGGCTACTGAGACTGTGCAATATGCATTCTCCATCTCAGTCTGCCCAGGTTGAGACTACACATTTCATAGTGTCTAGCCTCAAGTTGCTCTTCTGGCTGTTGAGATTGCACGATGCGTAATTCAGGAAGCCAATCTCCTCCTTCACCTCGAGAATCGCACAATTTTCCTGGTCATTCCAATGGTTGTTGTTGTGATCTTCCTTTGTGATTCAATTTGATGAAGCTAATTTATCTTTTCCATTAGTGCACTTTCCTCCTATAGGTATTGCAATTGTTGAGTACTTCTCTTCATCAGTCCCTGACATCATGGCACCAAAGAGATCTGCTTCAAAGGACACCATAGAAAGAAGCACCCACGAGGTAGTTGAGAGTAGGCCAATCAACTTATCAATTTACTCTGATACTCAATTGTGAATAGAGAAAGAATCAGATATCACATGGTAGAAAGTGAATGAAGTATACTTAACAAGAAGCTTCAAAGAAGAACTTGAAGACCAGTAGGTGTATATCATTGTCTAAAGCTCAGGGTTGCATAAGTGTGCATAGGTAATCGACTTTCCCAAGTGCAGACATTATCAGCTGGATAGTTTCTCATACAGATCCGAAGAATATCATTCTCAACAATGACAACATATAATGGCTTTCTTATTTTCTGGCAACGGATTATAATTTCATGTAACATTTGTCAGATTCACAATCGCTCATGGATTCTTACTTCTATGTTGCCTCCAGCTACTTGACATAAAGGACAATGTCAAAAACTGGATGAAAGAGCCAGCAAAGTTCCATCAGACACCCACCAACACCTACAAGACAAAATCTCTTAGTAGGGCCTATCATTTCTTCATAGTTCTATGATGCAGAATCTATGGTAAGTAGAGCATTGAGACTTTCCCTGAAGGGTGGGAATTCTTACTGAACTAGGTTGTGAATGAAGGAAGACCATTCAACTGGTTAAACTTGTTGGTTTAATAGCTGAGGATCCATGTAGCTAATTCGCTGAGTCCTCCCAACGGAAAGTAAGCTAGATTTTACATGTCTTCCTATCTAATGGATGCAATCTATGCTCACAATGCATTCCCTCACATGAATTGGGCTTGGACACCACAAGACCTTGCCATGCATATTTATTGCAAGCTGCTTTCAGAGTGCAACCATAGAGGAGTAATGGAAAATATGACTGAACACTTCCTCATTCTATTATATAAGTTGATATTTGAGGAAGAACCATCTTGCATATTAGGTGGGGCAAAGGAAGCAGTGTCAGAGATAGTAGATTGGTTTGCCTCACCGGATGGCACTTTCCTCAGAGTGTTCATCAGATAAGGAGCTCGTTCAAGACATTGAGGATTTGATCAATATCCAAGACATGGAGGTGGAACTAGAGCCACAGAACCAAGATGTTGATCTAATGCTAGAAACATAATAGGTGACCATTTAGTCTCCCCATCCTCCAGCAGTAGAGCAAGCTCCAAGTGAGGAAGAGGAAATTATTCCTCTTGATGATGGTTTGGTCATGGACACATACAATCTAACTTATGACAAGCTTTAGAAAAAAATTGTACAAGTGACAAAGACTTCTTTTCCAGATGACCTCTCATTTCCTACATTCATCAGAGAAAGGCTGATTGTGACAAAAACTAGAATAAATTTGAATGCCATTGATGCAGCTAACTTGGCCCTTGTCGAAGCTACAAAGTCAAAAACGGAGTATCTGATGGTTGAGGACAAATAGTTGGAAAATAACTTGCAGGTTATCAACCAAGAAGTTGAACAAATCTGAGTATAGGTTCAAAACGTAGCTACCCCAGAAGTTAATCTCGAAGAACTTAAGGCAACCATACTTAGTGAAGTATCGACATTGTGAGAAACTATGCAGAACTTGTATGAAGAACTTGTCACCATGCATAATTCAGTTGTGCACTTGCACAACATGCATCCAAATTTTAAGGATAATGCCAAAGCTCTTCAGGTTGTCCATACAGCCATCACTGTCGTGCATGAATGGTCAATGAAATACAAAGGGGCATCGCCTGAATTGCCGAAGAAAACAAGGCAATAGGAAGATTTGGAGAAAGAACAAGTGCAGATGATCATTCAAAACAACGAACAACTCGCCTCATTCATTTCCAATATTTAGGCTTCATATGCATGATTGTACAACAACATGGACTTCTTGGTGAAATCAAACAAGATCCCATCAGTTGGCTCACTCACTGAAGCCAAACATAGGAATCAAGTCAAGAAGGAGGTTGAAGAATATTTGGACCAGTTTAGATAGATCACCACCAAGGAAGATCTCGAAGTAAACAGGCAAAATATGCAGAAGTACATTGGTGGCCCTATCCAAATCAATACTATGATGCTCCTGCTAAAGAAACAAATCTTGACTGGTTCCAAATCAATGTACCTAGATGCCATGAAGGCTAGAGTCCGCTATAAGCCTGATCCCATTGCACAGTTTGGGGAATTCATCGTGTGGTATAGAGCTTGGCACTAGCATGTGACCAAGAATCCACAAGTCGAAGTTACTGAGTAGGAGTTTCCCCAAACTCAAGCTTGATTTTTTTCTTATTAGGTGTCTAGTTGGCTCTACCCAATTTTGTCTCATATGGGTATGATTATATTGTAATATTCTTTTGTAATTAATTTGTAAGTGAAATTCCAAGTGTCGAAGGTGGAATGTGAAAAGTCATGATGTAATGAAGTTGAAGATTCATTTTGTAAAGAAGATGAAAAGTCATGAGGGAAGTCCAAGAGTCACAAGGGGAAGTGAATAGTCATCCCTTTTTTTATAAATATGTTTTCATAACTCATGTAAATGGATTTTGTGAGCCAAGATTTTGGCTAGGCTTTTAGCTTAGAATCAGGATCTTGTGAGTTTCTTGAGAGCCTTAGCTTCTCCGTAGCATAGAGGGAGTATCTTTCTTTGGAGGACAAGGTGTAAAATTCAAGTTCCACTATTGGGGCTAGTGGTTCGATAATGGTATATGTATGCTTGGAACTTTCACTTTAATAATAGCTCAGAGTCGGCACGTTTTCATGCATATGTTTTGAATATAGTAGGACTATTCTTGTTATGTTTGCAATATATGTTATTTCACTTATGCTAACACTTATGAGCTATTTCGTTTGCATTAGTATGAATCTTGTTGAATGTGTGATGTCATTTATTTCCTTCCTGGTTAATGTGTGAACTATTTCGCAGGCTCACTCATGATGTCTTTATGATCCTATGTTCCTTTCAAGTTGTGTACTATTATAGGCTTCTTAGGGGCTCACTCATTTCTCCTCGTGTGTTGGAACCTTTCATACATTGCACTTTACTTTCCACAGAATCACACACTTGCTTCTCGAATTCATGACTACACCACCCTATGCATTATTGCAGCCAAGACACATCATGAAAACCCATTGCTTCAGTAATTGGGCCATATTCCAGATGGGGATCCTACACCAAACGGTGTGAGGTCTAATTAGGACTTCATATCGGGGAGAGCCCCTTATTGTTGGTAGGTCCAACACCGTCAACATTTCTAGCGGGGATGGTAAGATTAGGCTCTTTAGAAAAACATCTCGGGATCATGATTTGGGGAAGAACCATCTTGAATAAGAGATTCAAAGCAGACTCAACGGGCACAACCTGTCATCTCTCCCTCCTCCTAGTGCCATTTTGTTGCAACTAATCTAGCAGATCATCTATCCCATGCATGGTGTACTAGTTCTTGAGTGTAATTTTGTTAAACGTAGTGTAATCTATACACATCCACCAAGTCACATCCTTATTTGGCACAATAATAATGGGTGACCCACATGGTGATGTACTTAGTTCAATGAGAATCTATTACACTAACTTCTCCAACTACTTCTTCACCTCACCTTCTTTTATAATATAATTCTTGTACATCCCAATATTTAGCTACCATTATTTTTGTGTCCTTGTACATCTCAATGGATATGAGCTTGGATGATTGTGAATTTCCAATACCAACTTGTGGACCAAATATAATGCAATGAGATTATCCTATGATCCTCAATATTATTTTCCTTAACCTATATCATTATATACGGATCGTAAAATAATACATAAATTGCTTAATTGACCTTTATCATTATATGAACCTCTATTAAAATGTATAATACATAGACATGTATATACTTTAGATTGTTGTCTACCAATTTACCACATACATGTCATAGACTATTTTAAGCTTTTCATTCCTTCTAATTTAAGAAACAGCTTGTTTAAGTCCACAGTGAATCCTAAAGCTTCGTCCCTCACTTTTTCAAGGTTGTTACATGCTCAAGTTTGATTTTTCTAGGTGACTATCTTCAGGTTCCCTCTTCGTGGATAAACTATTGATTAAGACTTTCGTGGAGACTTAAATGAAGGGCAACGCAAGTTATTATCTTCTTCGTTATTTTTAGTAAAAGGAACACCAAACCTATCAAATTACTCATACAAGATTTGGCACCAAACTGAAGTAGCTGTCGTGATCGCAAAACTTTACGTCGGAGATATGGCACGGAGCACTCCACACGAATACATCTTGAAAATACGCGTATCCAGGAATTTATCTATATCATTGATTTTGAAAATATGTTGGTATCGAACGTACAAAATGAGATGAGGATGGCATCCCTGGCTTTTGTTTCATTTTGACGTGGTCGTAATCACCACAAACAATATCTGTTATTGACTGGACAACGCCCTTTGAGTTTGAAACAAAACACATGACACATAACATAACACAACACACCAACCGTTGACTGGACAAACCAACCGTTGTCATACACAACACATAAAATTTTGAGTGGACTTACAAAGCCTTTTGACTTTGAATAAATCAAACGCGGGGGCTTTTCAGATCGAACTTAGCGTTTACCCATCGGACGCATAATCGGTAAAGTCAACATTTGACCTCTCATCCTATTCGTTCATCGTTTAATTCACGGCCAGCGAATTCAAAAGGACGGGCATGAATCTCTTATAAACGCACCTTTGTTTTCCCTTTCTAATCACTCGCCTTGTATCTCACATTTCCATTTTTTAGCAGCCAATCTCTCGTTAAACTTGTCTCAACAGACATATTTGTTCATCATTTTATTTTCCTTCTGAGGGTACGCTGTATTTCTTCTACATCGTCCACTCCATCGAAGTCGAGGAGTTTATTGAAATTCTAACATGGCAGCCACTCTGGTGTATGGCACTATAATATGCATTTCGCTAATCTCTGCGCTCTTTCCAACGGCTATTTCCAGGCCTAATTTTCTCCACGAAGTCACTGCTGACTCCAAAATTAAGGACACCTCCAATACCAATAAAATATCTGAAGCCTATTTGAAAGAAGCCGATAGAACACCCGCCATTGATATAAGTCTGCTAAATGATAAGCTTCCAAAGAATGGTTATACTCCCTCGGCTCCTTCATCCTGCCATAACATGGTGATAGACACGGTCGGTGCTGCACGTTATAGTTGCTGAGGCAGATTAAGCCGATAAATTAACCCACTCTTATTCAAAGTTCACATCCCCTGAACTGTGACATGGGATTGGAAAAATAGGTAATCGATTGACTCCAACGTCCATTCTCAAGATGTGATCATAGATAGATGCAAGTATATCTGTGAAAATCAAGATGTAATTCAGAATTACTCTACACACCCACTATTCGTGCCGTTACTTTGTATGTTTGATCTGTTTGCATTAATCCATAAATATGAACTCTACATGAAATTACTTTCCATAAGCTAAGTTGCACGTTAAATCTAAGAAATAATTTGCTTAGTTTTCTCTGTTGTTTATGAATGACCTCGCTATCCGTTTAAAGGAATTTATGGGGTTGTTTTGTGGGCCATTCCGCAGAGGAAATGTTTTAGACCAGATTAAATTAAATTGGGATTAAATTCTTGTGAACAGCACGGGAAAGTTCATTAAGAAATAATTCGTGGTGAATTTTTCATGAATTAACTGGAAATCTCTCTATATTATTACGACACAAAAACGTTGTAAATCTTCTGAGTAATTGATGAATTATTATATGTTGCCAATCTGGTGAATAAACTTCAACAGTGGTCCATCCTATCTTAACATCATACAACCAAGACCCGGAACCACCCGAATTTCTGTAACACCTCCACCAAAGATCGTAAGATGGTTTTATATTGTGTTTAAGATCATGAAACATTCTATAAAAAAAGAAGCAATGTCATTTTCATTTGAATTCATACAGTTGATTTGTATTTTTTAGATACGTGAAATTTACGATGGGCATAAAGATGTTTATTGTTTTCTTAATTTACATGTTGTTCTTTAAACCAAGTGGGTTATCCAAAGCAATCTCTGAATGGGATAGTCCATCAAACATCTCTATTCATCAGTCAACTATGTCAATTGCAAATTCCCACATCCAAGGGTTGTAGAAGTTACTTTTACTTCATGTATGGATGCATAAAATTTGAAATTAACTTAGAAATGTCAATCACCACTAACACTCATAAAAAAGATATAAAATTTACCATCAACTAATTCCCACATCCAAGGGTTGTAGAATTTACTTTTACTTCTTGTATGGATGCATAAAATTTGAAATTAACTTAGAAAGGTCAATCACCACTAACATTCATAAAAAAGATATAAAATTTACAATCAACTAAAAATGTCAATCACCACTAATATTCATGAAAAATATGCTATATAAATAGAGGTACTGTTACAGCTTTCCATGTTGAATGAGAGGGGAAAACATATTCATGTCAATCAAGCACCGACTATCAACTAAAGCTTGAGCTACGTGGGATTGAGTCATTCATGCATAGCGGTTATTGAAAAGGAAAATGTGAAGCAACTTCATATGAAATATTAAATTTTACCTTTAAACTAATTCTAAGTTTAAAGATCGTGGAAAAATATATGTGTGACCTGTCCATATATCTTTTTATGAAATGAAAAGCAGGTTTCCTTTATGACGAGCTATAGTCAGAAGTATAGCGTAACCCTTCACAAGGACAATGTTATCTATAAGAGGAGAGTACAAGGATCTTGAACTTAAGCAGCACACAGGAATGATTTAGATTTCAAATTGCAATAGTTTTTATGATAATATAGTTTTTTTTTTTTTTTTCTTCTTTTGGAATTTAGATTCTAAATTGGAATATTTGTTATGATAATAAAGTTGATGCTATGAAATTTAGTTATAGGGAGTGATCCAGTTACCATTAAGGTAGTTTTGGAGAAAAAAACCTGGTAATAATAGGGAATAAGATAAATATTATCATTATGAATATGTATAAAAAAATGGAAATTGATGGTGGAACATTTAAGTTGTATAATATTTGTAAAAATAGTTATTAAATTTATTTATTTAAAAAATAAATTTTTAAATTTTAATTATAATTATCTAAAACAAAATGTTGAACTAATTCACATCATATGGACTATTATATTTGCAAGAAGCAAACCAAAATAAAGGCTATTTAGTTAGTCTATAGCTTTTGTTGGCAAAAAGAAATTAACAAAAGTTAGGTGCCATCTATTCTTAAAAGAACATAAGTAATGTCTTTAACTTTTTAGCTAGGGAAAGAAACTAAAGACAAAACTTGATCCATCATTTTCCTAAGTAATATGTATCTCTTGTTTTAATTGTTGGATTTATTATAAAATCTCTATTAAGGGTTATATGTAGACTTTGTTTCAGAGATTTTTTTATGGGAAAAGTTTTTAATTTGATATACATAAACTATGGGATGCTACCACAATTTTAGGTAATGAACATATGTCATAATGACTTAACTAAACCACAACACCATTTTTGAAAAATATCCCTTATATGTATTAGGTGTACCTCTTGCTTGCATTCAATCTCTTTATTGCAAGTGTGATTCCTCCCAAGTTGCTAAATCTAGCAAAGGCACAAAGTGTATGGCTTCCTTGATGTAACTTGGTAGGAGAGATTGTGCATTATAGTGACAATCCATTGACTTTGATAAACATTTATCTATCTTGAAATGGAATTTTAAGGATATTTCGAGGGAATATCACAAAGTTAAGTAATATATATTATTTTGTCTTAGAAAAACTTAACAAAATAAGTTCATTTGTGGTTTATATCTTTTGACTTAGTTACTGGAGAACAGTAAAAACTATTTTTTTGTCAACCTTTCAAATCCATCATCAGGACTTGAATGTTGATAGTAGAAGAGCTTAACTGAGATATTTAAATAGTTATGAGGTAAGATGATTTAAGGATGAGATGAAGATCAGCTTGATTAATAATATTTATTATTATCTTTTCTAAGCTTTTTATTGTAATTTTTAGTAATTTTGAATAATGAGTTAATTTATTTAATTTTTAAAGTATTTAAAAATTATTATTAAATCCAATTATTAATGGAATATTAAATAAATACTTAATCCTTAATCTTAATCAAATACTAATCCTTAATCTTAATATTGATTAATAATAATAATCTTAATAATTAATATTAATAATTTAAATAGTAATTATTGTAAGATAATCTTCGGCAAAATCACATAGCGAATCTTTTGTCGACGCGTTTCGAACCAACTAGTGTGGTTCGCCAGGACAAGTTGAAGAACCAATCTAGCTTAGCGTGAATAAATAGAGTGTGCAGAGATCCCAACGGCTACATTTCTAACGGCTAATTTGACCAAGAGACCCTGGTCAAACTACTAAAAAATTATTATTCAATTAATATTTCTCTAAAAAGCTAAATATAGGTAAATATTTGGTAAATTTTAAAATAATTAGGTAAATCTACTGGTAAATTTAAAATAATTAGGTGTATTATTCTTATTATGTACCTACTTTAATTAAGAGGTTATTATATCCCTTAATATATCATATTTAAATATTATTCCAATGTAAAGGTACCAAACCCTATTTTTCTACTAGATAGTTGTGTGATAATTAATTCAAGGTCTTTGGTAAGTTAGATCTATACCAAATTTAATATTTTAATTAGATTGGTCATTAAGTCAATCAGCTAAATAACTAAATAATAATCTAAATCTTCTATTATTATTATTAGAGAATTAGCTATATTAGGTGAAAAATATAACTAATATTATGGTAAATCATAATTACCTAATAATAGTTATTCCAAGGTGAACTATTATTACTAATAATTTAAGGTCGATAGTTTATTATTAAAACTAATGTTATTGGTACCTAAAAGATTCGCTATGTGATTTTGCCGAAGATTATCTTACAATATTATGGATCACAGAAGTCTAAATTCCTCAATAGTAATTATTATTATAAATTTTTATTAATAGTTTAATTAATTATTAGATCTTAGTTATTTGAAATAATAATTATTTATAATAATAATCATAATTATTATTATAATCATTATAATTATTTGATTAAATATGAATGATTAGATAATTTTTATTGTTATTTAATTTTTTTTTTAATCTATATTAATTCATAGTTAGTTAAATGAATTATTAATAGATCCTAATTAATGATTAATAATAATTAGTAATAGTTAATAGTTAATAATAGTTAATAGTTAATAATAATTAATAATTAATAATATTTAATAATTAATAATAGTTATTATTAATAATAATAATTAATAATTAATAATATTTAATAATTAATAATAGCTATTATTATTAACAATAATTATTAATAATTAATAATAATAGTTAATAGTTAATAATTATTAAAAATAAATCCTAGTTATTTATAAATAATAATTGTTTAATAATAATAATCATAATTATTATAATGAATTATAATAATCATTATAATTATTGATTAAATATCAGTGATTAGATAATTTCTATTGTTCTTAAAAGTATTTAATCTCTATTAATTCATAGTTAGTTAGATGAATTATTAATAGATCTTAATTAATAATTAATAATAGTTAATAGCTATTATTAATTAATAATAGTTAATAATAATTAATAGTTAATGGTTACTAATAATTAATAATAGTTAATGGTTAATAATGATTAATAATAGTTATTATTATTAATAATAATTAAAAATAATCAATAATTAATAATAAATAATATTTAACGATTAATAATAATAAATAATAGTTAATATTTATTAATCATTATTAATAGTTAATAGTTAATAATTAATAATAGTTATTACTAATAATAATAATTAATAATAGTTTAATTAATTAATAAATCTTAATTAATAATCAATAATAATGATTCATAATGATAATAGTAATAATTATTATCGTAATTGTTATTGTAAATATTATAATTAAATACTTATTATTTACTAAATACTAAATACTAATTATTATTTAATAATACTTATTATTTAATAATTATTATTAATTATTAATAGATGTTATTTAATAATTAATAATAACATTTCATAATAATAATTGATGATAATAGTAATAGTTATTATCCTAATTATTATTGTAGATGTTATAACTAAATAATAATTACTATTAATATTATCATACTTAATAGTTTTTGAAAATTATTATTAAGAGTAACAATGATGTTAGTACTACTACCTATTGGAAGAGGAGAGGGAGAAATCTACCCACTGAGCGCTATATCTGAGATGTATTGGTGATCTTAATTTCTCTAATTAAGGGAAGCCAGCTTCCACTAATCTCAACACCATTGTCCTTGTTGAGATTATGTGGATGTTTGATAATCTCAAGAGCTTCTCTAATCTTTCGCTTGTTCTTTTCTTGCGACAATAACTAATATCTATTAATTAATTAAACTATTACTAAGAATTTATAATAATAATTACTATTTAAATTATTAATATTAATCAATATTAAGATTAGGGATTAGTATTTGATTAAGATTAAGGATTAAGTATTTATTTAATATTCCATTAATAATTGGATTTAATAATAATTTTTAAATACTTTAAAATTAAATAAATTAACTCATTATTCAAAAATTACTAAAAATTACAATAAAAAGCTTAGAAAAGATAATAATAAATATTATTAATCAAGTTGACCTTCATCTTATCCTTAAATCATCTTACCTCATAACTATTTAAATATCTTAGTTAAGCTCTTCTACTATCAACATTCAAGAAGATCCCTGTTGGGATTTGAAACGTTGACAAAAAATGGTTTTTACTGTGGGTTCTTTGGTAACTAAGTCAAACGATGTAATCTAATTGTTCTCAACCTTTTTTACTAGTAGCATACCATTCTATAGTTGAGGATCATGAAACTGGCATGAAAGAAGGTATGGAGATGGAAGAAACACCCAATCTACTACTACTACAGGAGTTCTATAGGAATTTTATGAAATTCCCCAATAAACAAACTCTCCATCCATAATGAAAACTGGAAAAATCTATTAGCGTTATTTTATTTTAGGTTGGTCTATGATTTTCCCTTTCTCTTCACATTAATTGTGATTTTACATATATGAGGTCTTCCATATGGACCTTCATCTAATCTAATAAAAATTCCTAAGGAAATATGACAGGGAAGGTTACCACCTTGTGATACTAAGAAGAAAGACTTATGACCTAGGTTGCAATTTTTACATGATCATCCTAATATAAATCTAGGTTTTATTGTGACTCGTGGGAGCCCTCAAAAATTTGAAATGGAATTCATATATACAAAGTAGAGAAGATTGAATGCTTGAACATGTATTTTCATAGACTAGCAAATATTGTATCCCCATGGTAGTTAGGCATGTTATTTCTCATTTTAGTGTAATACTTACATATGATAGTTCAGTTGTAGTTTTAATATTGTGGTCATCAAACTTGTTTCTCTACTATCCTATCATTCTAAGCTTGAGATACATCTTTTCTTATTCCACGTATTTTGATTTTCCTCTATTTGGAATCGTACTCCTTACATTACAAACAATCTTGTAGCTTTCCCTTGTACTAATTATTTGGTTGAGAAAAGTGTGGTAGTGTTAACACTCGATAACTTTTGGGGCATTTCACTACATTGAAAGCCCTTGTTACCCTTTCTAGTTGCAGGTTGGCATGGATTTCTATAGTTTTGGAGATATGATATGAGGAAGTTAGGGTTCCTCACTACTACCTCAAATAGGTCGGCTTGTTATTTTTGTTATAAATTTTATTCTGGAAACATTCACATTTTGAAATTTTGAGGATATTGATATGAGATATTAATGTACATGTGATAAATATTTATGATATTGGTTTGATATACTTTCAAATATATGCTTTGACAAAGTTAGGGTTTTTTTATGAGGAAAAATGCACCTCCAGTAATAAGGGGGTCTTCGAAGTGTGAATACCTAATTAAACTTCATACTATTTGGGATAAGAGCTCCATCTAATATGTGGGCTCGACTGCCACCATTTGAGTTTTCTCTTAGCTATCAAATGCAAAGGTGTTAGAGTGAAAGAGACTTTGAAATGTTGGAAAATGGGGACAAAATCAACCCATGATTGATAACTTGCAAAACATAATATAATTTTATAAAAGAAAAATAACAAGGAGTATATCTAAAGAAATGGTCAATTAGCTAAAAACCATATAAGATATACACAAATGAGAATGTACTAGATGTTTACTGCAAATTAGTTCATAATATGTTACTAGTATAGAATGAATGAGAAGGAAAAGATTCAAAGAAAAATATAAGCCATAAGCCATGTATTAGTTTGTCAACATATACCCAATATGTAAGCACACACGCATCAACAGTAAAAGTACTGGATTGCCATTACAAATACCATAAAGATGCATGGGAATCGATGCAAAGAGTGAATAAATTCTCATTAATAATGCTACAAATTCAAGTCAATAAGTCCATCAAAATACAATAGTTGAATGTATGTTACTCACATCATCTCTAACATCAAACCCTAGCTTCACTATAGCTCAAGCTACCAATAGAAAAGTGCTTTCAACTTCCTAATCACAAATAGTTATCTAAATGTTAGCTGAGCTCAAGTATTAAAAGTCCATTCTAAGTGAGGCATCATAGTATATTTACACAAATGGGGAGGTGGCTTTTCACCTTCTCCATAACCTTTCATACTCCTTATGACCCCTTGTACTTCGTGTATTGCCTTTTACAAGGGTTTACATTTATTATTTTCATAAACATAATAAAGACTAATTAAATGTTTCTTTCATAAGTAGTTTCATAAGAGCATATTCTTTTTTATTCGCTTCTTATTAGGCAATAAGCCAATACAAATATCTCAAATTAATATTAATTAACTAACTTATTTATTTAAATTGAACAAACCACTAAAAATTCACGTGCATTAAAGTCTTATTCACATTTTGTAAGCTAATAGTTAATATCTCAAGCTAATACTATGTATTGTACTTATCATATTACACAAAGCACTAAAAACTCATGCACTTTAAAGTATTATTCGTATTCCCTTCTTTCTTCAATAACATAATTTGTTGAGAGAATATATATGTGTGAGAGTGATGATGATGATTGTTCACTAATATTGATATGATCTATGGGACCTTAAAAAGGTAATAAATTACTCATTATTTTTTAAAATTTTATTTCTATGCTAAAAAAATCATTAAGAAAAGCATTCCAAGATTACCATAATTTTATTGACTTAAAAGGTCAAGAGAGTTTTTAGTGTGACAAATATTTTGAAAATTAGATCGAATTTTATTAGAAGACAGAGAATCTAAGAGAAAATATTTTTCGTCTTCAACCCTTTTAATTCCACAAAATGACACACTCTCTGATTCCATGGTGTTTTAGGCCTCAGCCAATGCCTAGTTCACTGTAAAGTTCATGAAAATTTGTTCTTCTTTTAGAGATGATTATTTTCTTCTTAACATTATCCAAGATAGATAGATAATTTTTTTTTTCAATATCAGGGTTGATCAACTGCTTATAATATATTAGCTTCCTTTCTGCGTCTATCTCTTTATCACCACACTATTTATCCTTAAACTTTGTTGTAATTGTATTTTTAATATTATCCCTACTTTGCAAAATGAACTCCTATATTCCCTAAACCTCTAGCTAAGACTAGGCATCCCTATACCATCCCCTCTTGTGTTTTAAGGTGGTTTTGGCTATAGTTAAGAGAATTTTTACAAGAAATCTTGGCTTCCATCTTGTTTAGCTTCTACTTATACAAAACATACCTAGTTATAGTCATGCTTTCAATTTGGAAAATATTGATTTAATCTAGCGGATAGGATTGGGTGTATTTCTTTTAATCTTCATATTGTAGGTTATAAACTAATTTTGGATTTGTTCATTCTTCCTCCATGACTCTAAGCAACCCCAAGTCACACATCCATATTGAAATAACAAGAGTAATGAGAATCTCAAGGAGTTTTATTTTTAAATCTCATATCCAAAGATTTACTAATTTGTAGTTGTTTGAAGACCATAATAAGTTTTCCATCCTCCATTTATCCTTTTCTCAATGCAATAATTTCAATTGAGGTTGTGGCTCATATCACTTACAAGATATTTGTCTAAAGGAACTTCCTCCAAATAACTCTTTTCATATGTGATTTTTATACAATTAATTATACTTTAGGGGAAAAAATTGAGGCTTAATTTCATATGTGGTCTAATTTTTCATGCTTTTCCGGGAAACAAGATTAGTCAATTTCTTTTTTTTCATTGGCCAAAATTGTATAAAATAAAATAATTTTATTTTTAAAATTACTGAAATTTTAAAGAAATTTTATAAGATCAATAGAAATTTAAATATTTTTAAAAAAATATCATGAAAGTTTGTATATTAAAAACTAGTATAATTAACTAAACTTAATATACTTTGAGACACAGTTTATTCTTAAAATTTGGATTTTTAATTGCTTAATAAGATTAAAATGACTCCCTACCAAAAAAAATATAATTAACCTAAAAACTAAATATTATAACTATATATTTTAGAAAAAAATGAATTGCTGGCTAAAATCATAATGACTCCTTTTATTTATATATATTGTGAAAGTTTAGGTGAGAACCGTGAAGCTTTCACCCCACTCTTAAGCAGTTGCAAGATGTTTACAATTGTTTTCTCCACTCACCTACGAAGGTGCCCTCTGGGTGTATAAACGGTTGATTAAGACTCTCGCGGCGACTCAAGTTAAGGGCAGCACAGTTATTATCCTCTTCGTGATTTGTAGTAAAAGGAACACATAATTTGCCAAATGACTCATACAAGATTTCGCACCAAACTGCAGTAGTTGTCGTGACCGCACACTTCATGTCGGAGGGATGGTTGTTCGTAGCGAGCACTCCACAATTGACCTACCTATTGAAAATCTTGTAAACCCATGCTAAAGATAAGGATGATGAATATGTCTTGAAAAGACGCGTTTCCTTGCTCACTGAAAATTTGATTGATTTTGGAATCGAACGTACAAAAAAATGAGATGAGGATGGCTATCCTGGCTTTCATTTCAGTTTGACGTGGTCATAATCTCCACAAACAATATTTGTTATTAACAACACATTTAACTTTGACTTGAAGAAACCAACCCATAATATTTTGACTGGACCTACAAACCCTTCTGACTTTATAGAAATAAAACGCGGGGGCTTATGAGAAGTCGATTATGCCTTTGGTCCATGGGAGGCAAACTACATAAAGTCAACGTTTGACATAGAAGCATGCCAAACGTACTCGTCAAAGAACGGGCATGAATCAGTTATAAATACATCTGTATTTCCTCTTTCTAATCACACGCCTTATATCTCAGCTCTCCATTTTTTCCCACCCAATCTTTCTATCTCAATAAACATATTCGTTCATCATTGTATTTTACTTCCGAGGGTACATTGTATTTCGTGTATATTTTCCACTCCATCGAAGCCGAGGCAATTATTCAAATTCTAACATGGCGTCCACTGTGGTGTATGGCACCATAATATGCATTTTGCTAATCTCTGCGCTCTTTCCAACGGCGCTTTCCAGGCCTAATTTTCTCCACGATGTCACGGCTGACTCCAAAACTAGGGACACCACCAATACCAATAAAATATCTGAAGCCTATATCAAAGAAGCCGGTAAAACACCCGCCATTGATAGTAGTCTGTTGAATGATAAGCTTCCAAAGAGTGGTTATTCTCCTTCGGCTCCTTCAGCCTGCCATAACATGGCGATAGACACCGTTGGCGCTGCACGTTATAGCTGCTGACGCAGATTAAGCCGATAAATTAACCCATTGTTATTCACTTTACATCTCCGGAACTGTGACATGAGATTGTAAAAAGAGGTAATCATTAATTAGCTACGCAATCCATTCTCAAGATGCGGTCAAAGATAGTTGCAATCATACCCGTGAAAATCAAGATGTAATTCAGGATTACTCTACACACCCACTAACTTTGTGTGTTTGATCCGTTTGTATTAATGGATAAATATGAAATTTACATGAAAGATTGTTGTTTTTTACGGTGTTTGATCCGTTTGCATAAATCGATAAATATGAAATTTACATGAAAAATTGTTGTTTTTTTTATGCAAAGTACTTTCCATGAGCGGAGGCGCAAGTTGAATCTCGGAAACAATTGGTGTACTTAATTCTGTTGTTTATGGATCAGCATAGATTTGTTTTAAATATTCATTTAATATGAATATTTATTTAATATGAGTTGAGAAGGATTAAATTTTTTAATGTGTAAATTTTTTTATGAATCTATATTATTTAAATGATTTGTATATAGTTTTTTTTTTTTTTTTTTTTTTTTATAATTTTTATTTTGGGTCACATGAACCAATGTTCATTTTTAATAATAGACTAACAGAATTACACATCATACTAAATTGTAAAATAAACTTTTAGACTCAATAATTTAGCTATCCATTTAAAAAAAATAATGAAAATATAGGCTGGCATGTTTAATTTACACTAAATTAAACTAAATTAAATTGAGATTAAATTCTTGAAAACAGCACGGAAAAGTTCGTTAATAAAAGCATTCACGGTGGAAATTTCTTTATTTAATTGGAAATCTCTCTATATTGTTAAGACACGAAAACGTTGTAGATCTTCTGAGTGATTGATGAATTATTATCTGTTGCAAATCTGGTATATATACGTTCTTCTCTTTTCTTTGTTAACTTTTCTGAGCAGCCCTTAATATGTTGGAATGTTAATTCCAACTGCAGCCAAGCTCGTGGACGCGGCATGGACTATGGAGCCATCAGGACTACGCATCCAAGACCTCAGCACCGGCGTGGATTGACCAGAAAACGGGTTGGAATTCTCTCGGGTTGATTTCAGGTGAAAGGAATAATCCGGCAAGGAGCTCCGAGAAAATATGGAGCTGACACGTGGCTTACCACTGACGTAACGCAACGTCACGTTCTCGGAAGGTAAACCTCAGCAGTTGTATGGTTTCCGATATCAACCTCCGCCGTCCGATTGTCCTCTTCGTCCTCTGCCGTCGATCTCGAAAGCTGCTGCCCGCCTGCGTCAATTCAATGCATTGCGTGGAGTGTTTGACTTTTCCGCTGACCGCCGAGGATGGAAGCGTTAATGCTCTTAATGATGTTCGTAGTTTTTTGGTGGAGGGCTTTAACTTTGGTTATGGGCCTATGTCCCATATGGTATACGTTTCATGTTTTTTTTTACGGCACGTAAAGTTTTTTTTTGTGTATTAGTTGCATGTTTTGTATTAAAAGTTATATATGTATATGAGCCACGGGAAATGTGCTCTAAGTTTTTTTAAGTGTTGACTTTTATTATTATGCATCGCACACGGGAAGAAAAGAGTGTGGGTGTTCGCAGCAGCGAAATAGAACAAGAGTTGTATGCACAGCAGTGCGGAAAAAAATCACAAGGAATAGATTGTAATGCTTTTGTGAGATATTGTAAAACAGAGTGGTTTTACAGCAGCGTAAAAAGAATGATGGCGCAGTAAAAGAAAAACAGTGTGTAAAATGAGAAGAACCAGGTGATGTAATTTCTGGAATAGCAAAAACCATGTGTGGTTTTGCACAAGCAGTGCATAAAGAAAATGGTGGAGCGAATTTTGTAAGCCTGTGTAATTTTGTTTTTCACAGCAGTAAAGTTATGTAAACTTTTATTTTACAGCAGTAAGTGTAAAAATGGTTTTTCACAGCAGTGAATGTAAAAATAGTTTTTACAGCAGTAAACCCAGCACAGTGAACTCTCAGGTGGAGAGAAAAGACAGAGTTTTGTTTTTGATGGGTGAATGTAAGTTTTGGTAGATCCCTCTGAGTGAAAGAGGATGAATGTTGTTTGAGGATTTATATTTTAATTAATAGAAATGTTTTATGGCTGTGTAATACTCTATTCTGAGTTTTTTTTAGAGGTTCTCTCCAAATGATCCTGGAACAGTAAAAACAGAGCATTGCCTCTGTGGTATTTGCTTGAATGGTTTTTGGTATTTTCCCCATTTGAAAAATACCCAACATAATAAAACTTCCGGACTAACGCTTTTAATACATAAAGAGAGAGCCGCTGCCATTTATCTTGACATTTTGTCTTATGATAATACGATTTCATGGTATATACGGAATAGCTCAATGTAGTTTTACTTTTCAGTACCCCATTCGTGATATACGGCCATTTGGTGGTATTTCCAATGATTCGAATAGAATTTATAACCGAGAGAACTGATAAGCTCAGAACACTATCATATACCAAGTAATCCATCTTGTGGAGTAATCCTTTTGATACATGGAAAAGCGCCGCTGCCATTCTATGGAGCCGATGTATAAATATAAAAACTAATGAAGGATACTAATAAGATTTCATGGTATATATGAAATTTAATCAAATCCAGACCTAGAGGATGCAGTCGTCCTTATCCAAATTCTGATAGTAGATTCAGGTAGTTAGGAGGAGCAATACAAAGTCAACCATCAACTTAACTTTTTGCGTAATCCATCTGATCATAAAAATCTAAATACTAGATAAAGTCAATACAATAAAAACGCAATAAACTCAAGACAAAACGAAATGCAAAGCTGCCGGTAAATGAATCAGGACACAAGTTACAGGTACCCTGAAATAACTAAGGAAATAAGGTTCACTAGAAGTCCGTGCTATGTTAAACATTATACAACCAAGATCCGGAGACACTCGAATTTCTCTAACACCTTTTTCTATGACCTCAACCAAAGATTGTATGATGGTTTTATGTCATGTTTAATAACATGAAATATATTATACGCAAAAGAAACGATGCCATTTTCATGTGATGGTGTCATTTTTATATTTATCTTTCAGAAAGAAAAAAACTAACAATTTTTATTAATAAAAGTTGTTACATAGTTCATAGGTTTCGTATACTGTAGTTTACTAAAAATATAGGGTTGGAAAGATCAACACTGTTCAATGACAAAGAAATCATGGAAAACATGCAATAAATAGAGATGAAAAAAATTGCAAAGTCATCACCGCAAGTAAAAAACTGATGAGTCCAAAAAAGTAAAATGGCCTTTCTCATTTTGAATCCCGAAATGCCACAGGATCAAGCAAACATAGCCAGGGGTTAGATACCCCAAGCTTAGACAGGCCATTAGCCACCGAATTCTGCTCTGTAGATATGGGAGAAAGAAATGTGGCTAAATGAAGGACGAAGAAATGTGACTAAATGAAGGACGAAGACCCAAAATCTATTGAGTCCAATGGTGCAGCCAGGGGATATCAGAGAGGAAATACCCTGAACTCAATCAATCCCCAATTTGAGTTCTCCAATCACTTTGACCTTTTCAATGGCTAGCCAACTCACAAACTGTAGGACGCCCCAAAGTGCCAGAATCTCTACTCTGCAGCAAGTACCAGTGCCACCAGACCAACAGAACATGAAATCTGTAAACCTGATGAGAGCACTACAACCACACTTGTCATGTATGCACGGACCATCAAAAAATCCAACTAAACTAGAAAAATCCAATTATGTGATAAATATCACTATACGGCGAGGCGAATGCATGGCGTCTAAGATCCTGCTTCCAAGATATAATCGAAAATGCCCAGGCAAGCTGAGTGACAAACCAGAACTTGATCTTCAAAAAGATATCTCATAGAGAAAATTTTCTTGACACCTTCCGAACGGGACAACCAAACAAATATAGAGGATCTGTCAATATTTATACAGTTGATATATATATATATATATGAAAGGAACCTATCGAAATATGTTCATCGTAGAATTCAAGAATATATTATGAAATAAAAAACAAGATTTTTAAGAAAATATTTCATGAGTAGTCATAACTCCACTGAATAACCGTTTCTACTGCGATTATAAATAGTTTGTTTCTTAATGGAAAAATAAAAGTTTTACTTTTTCTATTTAAAAAACGATTTTGCACACGTAGGTGAAATATTTTATATTATAATTATTGGTTTGGAATGTTAATTTTTTTATAATTTTTATAAAATAAATAATATTTCATATATAAATGAAATATATGTCTAGTTATAATTTTTTTTTAATTTTTTTTTATCCATGACTTTATAATAAATATTTTAGAATTTTTTTACGCCTAAAATATGTCATTACACTTACAGTTAATAGACTATAGCAAAGAAACTATATCAGACAATTAAAAAAACAAAACTGAAAACTAAATAACAAGCCTTGCATCATAACAAAAAGATTTCACACATTTAATTGTTCTCCTCAAGCAACTTTCATTTCTAGTGGTTTTTTTGAAATTGATCAGCTAAAGAATTGAAGTCTTTATAAACATGGGAAAAGAGTTAGTACTTAACTTACATCTATACATTTGATAGTTATATCTCCAAAAAAAATCTTGAGCTTTCTTATCCTTCAAAACTACACATTTTCCCAAAAAACCTCGAAAGTACAAAAAAAGAAAAAGAAAAAGATTTTATAGATATATTCCTTAGAAAATTGACCTACCAAAAAACAAATTTACATATCAATACTATTATTGATTAATAATGCAATACTTCATAATTTTGTAGTGCCAATCCATTTATCTCTCAAGAATAGGAGGGCTTAATTTAGCCATTGATCTTTAAATCTCCCATTCTTATTTACATCCTGCATTAGCACCTAAGTCTACATCTTTATTGAGATCACAACGAATATGGAAATATGATATTCAAGAGAACCCTTCCTGTACTTTCCTAATTCCTTTCATAATAATTTCTAATGTTTTATACCTTGGAGAGGAGCCCTTCACCAAATCCTAAGTAAGAAGGAGGGGGTCTCCCAAAACAATGATAGAAGCTACCTAATTTTCTTTAGCCAATTGAATCCCTTGGTAGAGTGCATAATATTATGATCTTTGTTGTTTTTAATGATTTCAAAGCCCCATGAATACTCTACAACTTTAATTTCCAAAGAGTACTCCTCCCCCTCCCACTCCCACCACCCCTATTAACCATTAATTAACTAACACATAAAAACTAAAATAGTATTTTTTTATCACTAACTACTAACTCAATAATTTATAATTTTGAAGCCATTAAACCATAATCTCCAACACATTAATTATTCAGTAACTAGTCGGCAACTTAGTCATTACAAATGCATAATTTCTTAATTACTGATGATTAATCTATTGAGTCAATTAAGCACAATTCAATTAGTATGCAACTTAGTCATTACAAATGCATAATTTCTTAATTTGTAACGATTAATCTATTGATTAAATTAAGCGCAATTTAACTTGTTGGCCATAATATTTTAATATTAATATTTTAAACTACAAAATGCAAACTACATGATACAAGAATGGAGTTTATTCACATTTTTCTTTGATTAGGTTGTTGATAAGTTTTTATGTCCTATTTTTAAGATTATTTTTATGGAAACCTTTGTTCAACTTATGGTAATTAGAGTATGTCCTTGAACTTATAAATATGGTCATTGGACTTCTTAGAGTACAACTCATTTTTTTGTATTTTTACTTGGTAGATTGGATTGTTAGTCATTTCAAGGGTTTTGAATGCATTGGACTTACAAACAAATATCTTTTTGATAATATTTTCTTTTATTAATTTTGATTTCACCTGAAAGGAAAAAAAAAGGGTTTGACTTGTTGGATGAAATTCATCATTGATTTCAAATGTGGAATGGATAATTCTTGAGTAATGTTGTCATTGATGCCAAAGCCCTAATATTAGGGACGATTCCATAGGTTTAGGATGGTCAAGCATGTGATAATAGTTCAAGAAGCCCTAAAGAGAAAAAGGGTTTAAGCCCTCAAATGAAGGACATATGGTCAACAAAAAATCAAGGAAAAGGTGGCCAGAGCCAAAGCAAACTCAAGAAATGACTATATCATCATGTATCCCTCATCAAGACCTTTCCAATGTAATATGGAACTCCATAAAACTCCTCATGATTGAAGAGAAATGATTTTTGGACTTTTGATGCTCCATTTGGATACCCTATCTCTGAAAGAATTTTACTTCATCTACCTAGATCAAATGGAATTATAACTTACATGGTGGAAATATTATTACGATATTTTTTCAACAGTATATGGAACTCCCTCTAACTCTTCACAGTTGAGGAGAAATGATTTTTTGAATATTCACTATACATTCCATGAGTTGCACAACTTAGTCCAATGAGTGGACAAGTCAGTCCAATCTAGACCCTAAATGCACTATATATGGGCATGAGGAGGATTAATTTTAGCAATTCGCTATAGGACAATTCAGATATATTAAAACAAGTGAAGAAATGAGGTGCTTCTAGCATTCATATCTCATGAGCCGAAAGTGAGGAGAGGTCGAATTAGGGAGGTTATCTATGGATGGACTTTTGTTACATTTTTAAAGGATTTTGGCACCATTTTTGAAGTTCCTTTTTGGCATCATCCTTGTAGAAGTTTGGAGCATATATTGAAGTTATTCTTGTAGAAGTTTGGAGCAAATATTGAAGTTATTCTTGCAGAAGTTTGCAACATATCTTGAAGTTATTCTTGTAGAAGTTTGGAGTAGATCTTGAATTTATTCTTATAGATGTTTGGAGCAAATCTTGAAGTTGTCCCTGTATAATTTTGGAGTAGAAATTAATGTCATCCTTGTAGAAGTATTGAAATAAATCTAAGCTACCTTTTGAGACAGATCAACAATTCGAGGTTTGTTCAAAGGAATATATAAGAAACTGCTTGAAGATGTGAATTAGAAGATATTTTTTTGCATTGGAGGTCAGCCTTATAGTGGCATATCTATTGGAGAAAATATGAGTTTTACTATTCTTAGGCATAGATAATAGTTATTATATAATATTGTATTTGGGACATTATCCCTGGTACAAGAGCTCAAGAGTTGTGTTCTTTCTTTTATTGTTGAGGGTGGTAGAGTGGTGCTTCCTTCTGGAGGGTTTTTTCTCCTTCTACTGGGAACTGGTAAATATGGGTTTGTAAACGGATACAAAGTTACTAAAAATACTTTAATTGATCATAAAGAGAAAAAGTTTCTCAACTATAATTCAAAATCTCTTCATGCCATCAAACGTGGATTGTCAATAATCATTAAGTCCAAGTTTATATCCCGCACCACAGCTAAAAAGGTTTGGGATAAACATATAACTTTGTATGAAGGTGATGATAAGGTCAAGTAGGAAAACCTCAAAAATATAGAGCTCATTTAAAAACCTCAAAATTGATCAAAAGGGAAGATATTGTGACATATTTACTCAGAGTAGATTAAGTTGTCAACTGCATTAGAGGATTAGGAGAACTAGTTTTTTGAAATCCTTCGATCGTACAAAATGTCCTAAGATCTCTTCCCTTGAGATACGATGCCAAGGTATCTACCAAATAAGAAACCAAGCACTTGACCAACATGAAAATGGAAGAATTATGTAGCACTCTTACAACATATGAAATGAGAATAGATACAGGCGATAGACGGGAATATATAGAAGTAGTCGTTGAAGCCACAAAGAAGACAAGAAACAATGAACTCGAGTTAAGAAAGGAACAAGGTGATGAATCGGATATAGAAGAAGAAAATTTCATGAGGAAGCTCAAAAGAGAAACCCAAAAAAGAAAAGGTAATTTTCCTTTTAAATGTTTCAATTGTGGCAAAATAGGTCAATATGCTAAGATATGTCATTTTAAGGAACAAATGAAAATAAAGATAATGATCATGGTGATGAAGAGGTCAATGATTCAGATGATGAATAACCAAATATGATAATATACTATTTTTGGGGACTCCGAAAAGATTCAGATACCAAACAAGAAGATAAATATCTTCAAGAAAAATTAAAGAATAATAGCAAGCTCAGAAACAAAAAAAATAAAATGAGAAGAATAAATTATCTCTTTAAAGGACCAACTTGAAGTATAACATAGATTTGTGGAAGTAAAAAAGACTAAAATGATCAAGAAATAACATTGTAAGAAGCTAGAAGAGGAAATTGTGAAATTGAGGGTTGAAGTTGATATTGGATAATATTCTCAATTGTGAAAGATCACCATACAATAAGATAGGTCTTGGATGTTTAGGTGCATCTTCAAGAAATGGGGACAAAACATCCAAGGAATAAACCAAAACAAGTCATGTGGATGATCCCAAAAACACCCATCACAACGATCAACAATGGATTTAACCACCTCTAAGGAAAAGAAACTTCCTAAGATCATCCTACTCTCCAAAATATGTAAACAAATTTCTTGATCATTGTTACTCTTGCGGAAGTTTTGAGCATAGAGAAATTCATTGTAAAATCAATAGAAGATGACATTATGCAAGGAAAAAACATGATTATGGATTTGCAATAAATGACCTTAGATCAATAAATTTTCATGGACCTACCAATAGAAACTATAATCCATTTGAACCACTAATGAATTAGAATATTGTGTCCTGCGAATGTAATAATCTTGGTCACAAGGAATCCAAATGTAGTCTTATGAAAGAAAAAGGTCCAATCATTAAAATAGAGAAGCCAATTATGACACGGGAGAAAAAGAAGAAAGAAAATTGCACTTTAGCATTTAGCGTCGAAGATAAAGAACATGATTAGTACATAGACAATGAATGTTTGACACATATGACAAAATATAAAAACAAAAATTTCCTCATCCTAAAAGGAAAAAAAGGCAGGGTTGCATTTGGAGATAACTCTTTTGTCAAGATATATGTAAAAGGTGTAGTAATTCTTGGAAGCGAACATATGAACGAACACATTTTTTTACCAGTTAAGCATTTAAAACAAAATCTTCTCAATGTTGGAAAAATATGTGATCAAGGGTATAATCTCTTGTTTGACTCCTCGAAGCATGAAATCAGAGAATAGGACTCAGGAATATTTCTTGCAATAGCCACAAGAAGACCAAGTAACATATATATTCTAGATCAAACAAAACAAAAGAAAATTTGAACCCAGAAAAAGAGTTGTAAGGATAACAAATAAGGGAACGATAAGAAGGAATAAGTAGTGTTAAGTGTCACATAATAAGGGAAAACTACCCAAAATACATAAGTCAGGCTTTTTCATTGATGTCAAAGTAGGAGAGAAAAGGAATTGCAGCATCGATACAAAGTAAGTGAAGCATGGAGACAGGGGGAGCATGATGATAGGGAAGCATGATTATTGATATCAATGAGAAATGGTTTGACTTGTTGGACAAAAGTTCTCATTGATGTCAAAGGGTGAATGAGTCATTGTTGATTAATGTTGCCATTGATGTCAAAGCCCTAATATTAGGGATAATTACCTAGCTTTTGGATGATCAAATCATATGATAATAATTCAAGAAGCCTAAAGATAAAAATGGTTTAAACCTTCAAATGCCAAACTGACAGTCAACAAAAAATAAAGAAAAATGTTGTTGAAGTCAAAGAAAATTCAATGAAGGAATACATCGTCACACAGACCTCATCAAGACCTTTCCAATGGTATATGGCACTCCCTCTAATGCCTCGTAGTTGAACATGAATGATTTTTGGGTTGTTGATGCTCTATTTGGATACCCTATCTTTGAATTCATTTTTACCTCATTTACCTATATCAAATTGAATTGCAACATACATAGTTGGAAAGTTAATTCTGAGACCTTTCCAACAGTATATGGAACTCCCTCTAACTCTTCATGGTTGAGGAGAAATGATTTTTTGAATATTCATTATACATTCCATGAGTTGCACAAGTCAGTCCAACCAATGAACAAGTCGGCCTAGTCATTGGACATGTTAACCCAGTCTAGACCCAAAATGAACTATATATAGGCATGAGGAAGAGGCATTTTAGCAATTTTCTCAAGAAAAATTTGGATTTTTTGAAACAAGCAAAGAAATTAATTGTTTGCAGCTTTCATATCTCATGAAATGGAAATGAGGAGAGGTTGGATTAGGGAGGCTATCTATGGAAGGACATTTTGCACATTTTTAAAGGATATTGACATGGTTTTTGAAGTTATTTTTGGCATCACGTTTGCAGAAGTTTGGAGCATATCTTGAAATTATTCTAGTAGAAGTTTTGGAGTAGATCTTGAAGTCATTCTTATAGAAGTTTGGAGCATATCTTGAATTCATTCTTGTAGAAATGTGGCACAAACCTTGATGTCATCCTTGTAGAAGTCTTGAAGCATATCCAAGTTACTTCTTAAGGAAAATAAACAATCTTTTATAAGACAAAGTTTCTGAGGGAGATTTCAGTTATTAAAAGCACAATTCGAGGTTTTTTCTAACTCATATCTAAAGCAGTTGATTGAAAAATGAATTATAATCTCTTTTTTTTGCATTGGAGGCCAGAGTTATAGTGGCAAACTTATTGGAGTAGATTTGAAGTTGAATATGTTTAGGAAGAGGTGGCATTGATTGTATATTATTGTATTTGGATCACTGTCCCAGTATGAGAACCTAAATTTTTGTTTTTTCTTTTCTTATTGATGTTGGTAGATTAGTGCTAGGGAAGAAAGTTGTAGATTCCTTTAGAAAGTTCACACCTCCTAAAAATGAGAACTAGTAAATCTAAAATTGTAAACTATTTTTTGTTATTTCCTAACTAATACAATTACATAAGCTTATGAATAAAGGATGATGGTTGATCATTAATTCCATCTCACCTTGAGTACTTATATATATATATATATATATATATATATATATATATATATATATATATATATTTCATAACACAAAATATTATAATATATGTCCTAAAAGTTGTGATCCTAATCTTCTAGACCATGGGAAGTTAATCATAATGGTTATTATAATTGTTGTATATATTGTGTATTATACATTAGTAAAATTGGCTGGGATTTTTTTGTGTTATTTTTTTATTTTATTAATATTTTAAATTATATATATATATATATATATATATATTTTACATTATTTATTTATTTATATTTTTAAATATGATATATAATAATTATATTAGTAACAAAATAATGATATTTGTTTTATTTATTTGAAAAAATAAAAATAAAAATATTAGAATAATTTAATAAATTTCTTTTTTTAATATTTCTAGGAAAAAACATTTATAATAGCATTTAATTAAACTACCAGGCTCAATAAAAATAGATTCATAAACCTCTCTAGACATTACCCTTAAACCAACCAAATTCTTCCTAAGATATTTCATATACTCTCAAAATGTTTTAACTAAAGGATATTAACGTCCATAAGGAAGACTATCCTCTTTTACTTGTTTGTGGAGATCTGATTCTGGCCACATGAAGACGGTGAGATTCTATCCCCTTTCAATGTTTTAATTAATTTATATTTATTTTTGAGAATTAATTCCAGCTTATTGCGAGAGAAATTTTAGTAATCTATTTGCTCTGTTGAAATTTTAGGACTAATGTTCTATTCCTAATTTAATTTTTTCAATTTCAAACATTAAATAGATTTCAATTTTTCCAAAATCTAATTTCGTAGATTCGAAATTAGATTTTACACAGATTTGAGATGATATAACTTATTTTAGCTATTATTTTTGGTAATGATAGTGTTGATAATAATTTTGGTAATGATATAATTGATAATAATTCAAATGGCGGTTTTGAAAATGGTTCAAATATTCGATATGATTCATATGCTATGGAAACTTTAAGTTTATATTTTTTATTTGGTGTTTAAGGAACTGGTAACATATTTGAGTTATACAATAAATATGATTTATATGCTATGGAAATTTTAAGTTTATATTTTTTATTTGGTGTTTAAGGAATTGGTAACATATTTGAGTTATACAATAAATTTGCATTGTTGGGAGCAATTTTTAATTTTTAGTATTGCACTCTATGTGACATGATTGGATCATTTTTAGATTTGATTTACTAAGTTATATCTTTCAACAAATTTAATGTAGTTGCCACAATGTTATCCTTATGCACTATTTTTTTATGCACTATTTTGTCTTCTTTGATCCTCATTACATTGTTATCTTTTTATCTTTTTTATTATTAATATAGATAGAATTAAAACATAGAAAACCTTTAAAGAAGGTAAACATTACTAAAAAAAAAGATTTGAGGTTAATTACGTGTGTTACATGTCATTTTACCGCATTAAGCAAATGATTGTCATTTTGGATCTTTTGTCTTCCATCAATGTGTTCCAAAGAATCGCCTGTAAGGTTAGAACCCAAACTATCCCAAAGAAAATGAAATTCCTGGATCCCAAGGCTCAAAAACTATTTTTGGCTTCCTGCACAATTTTGTAGTCTGTTTTTGTGCATATGCAAAAAAGTCCATTATAAATTACACATATATGTGTTATTTCTGACACTATGGCCTACACACATGACTTAACACAAGTAAAAATAAAAATTAAAGTCTAGAAGCATTGTTATTCAAATCTTTCATAACTAACAGAGTTCTAATGGATGTATATTCAACCTTGATCCCTCCGATCATGGAGCTACTTGCCTCTCTTTGTGGAACTCCTATCCCAACATTTGTGGATCTCATCCCTTGGGAAATGGATCCAAAACTTCCCCCTTTTGGCCTATAAAGCTAACACATGCCTGAGGATTGAGGAGGACTATTGAAGGTAGGCTTATGCTTCACAAATAAGGCTAGGAGGTTATTCATCCAAGAAGAGGGTTGGAGATTGTCAGAAGAGGCTTGTAACATCAAGGCTTTGAGATTGTAAGCTTGCTCTTCATTTTATTTAATAAAAATAAATTGTTCTTTCCTAATCATGTCTTCTTTGATATCATTCGTGGGATTCCTTGATTACTCACAAGGGTTATGATTGGTTATTGATTCAATTTATGATATATGATGAGTTAAATAGTTCATTTATGTTTCATTATATATACTAGATGCTTTGATACTTTGTGTGTTTTTGTCTATGCAGATCTCCTTCAAGACGTCATGGAGAAGTTGTGGGAAGCACTGGAATGGTCTCTAAAGCATCAAGGGGAAGCTAACTATCAAAGGCACTAAAAGGAACTTCGACAGGAATTTCGATAAATGGTAAGTGATCTCTCTCATATTGTTTGCTTAAATCAATCATAAGATGAGGAAAGGTAACAATTCTTTCTTGTTTGTTACTAGATTTCTTTGAGGTCTAGGCAGATTTGTCTTGTCTGCAAGAGGGATTAATCTTCCTAAGAAGTTGAATATGCATGGATTGCACAAATTAATACAAGGACATAAATTCATAAACAAACAAGGTATTAATATTACTTGATGATTTCCAACAATCAATCCTTAGAAGAATCCTAAACAATATCACTTGCAATTGCATGGGATGAATAAATTTGTATGAAGACATAAACTCATAAGGAAGTAGGTATGGAACTTACATGATGGTTTTCAATGGATAATACTTGAAAACCCATATTTGTATCAATATTTTTGTTGTTTACATCATGATAGCTAAAAGGTTTGAAATCTGGAAAATGGGAAAGATCGCCAACACGGCCTTTGGTCTTATAAGCATGATCTTATTTAGAAAATCATCTAAAAATATTACTCATCGATAAGATTGATTTTATATATGACAAGTGGTCAATATTTGTGCTATATACATAACATTGATCTCTTACACTTATTCCTTTTCCCATAACTTGAATGGATGTGAATATTGACCATCTTTCCAAAAGCCATCCATGAAAATAAAACTATGAAGCAACATGTAGTATAATTAAACAACTTAAGGTATCCATTGAAACATCCAATATTATATGCACAAAAAAATAATCGAACCCATCAATTTTAATTGTATCTCTTTCCATTCCAATGTTCATATGTGATATTTTTTAAGTTGATTTCCTTAGAATTTGGCTCAAATAATTCATGAACTTATTGTAGCTCATTTTTGACTATTTTTCACTATGTTTTTAATTGTGAAAAAGAAAAGGTTATATATTTCAAAATTTTAAAAGGAAAACATATTATAGTGTTAGTATTTTCAAAAATTAATGGTGGATTAACATTAAGATTAAAAATACTACATCATTATGATAAAGTATGTTTGTGGGCCCGGACGGAGTTAAATGAATTGAAAGGGTAAATGTTGGGCTTGTTCATCGGGTGGAGTTATTCCAGATGTCGGGTCCTCCCCATGGTGGAAACCTGACATTACAGAGGGTTCAAATTTTATGCATCTGAGTGGCTCCGTAAAGGAGTGAACATTAGATTGGTTGACCAGTAATCAACGACTCAGATCAATTGTGAGATCACCACTAGCGGGCCTCGCCTATTATAGTGGTAATCATTAATTACCTACACAATCCATTCTCTAGATGCGATCAACGATAGTTGCAATCATACCCGTGAAAATCAAGATGTAATTCAGGATTACTCTACACGCCCACTAACTTTGTGTGTTTGATCTGTTTGTATTAATCGATGAAAATGAAATTTACATGAAAGATTGTTGTTTTTTACGGTGTTTCATCCGTTTGCATTAATCGATAAATATGAAATTTACGTGAAAGATGGTTGTTTTTGTTAGTAAAATTTTACGGGGCAGACGAGATGAGTTGGCAAAGTCAGTCGTATGAGAATTCAATTGCGTCGAGGTAAGTAATTCACTGCGAGTAAAAGCAAAAAAGGTTGCGTAAATTTATTCATGAATAAGACGATATTCCAATATAACATATTTTTTATTATAATATAAAATACTGGAAATACTGAGGTTGCAGCTCGAAATGAAAATACAAAATACTTACGCATCACTGGGTTGAGGAGTACATGTTTTTAAAACTCCATAAAACTGGTTTTACGGTATCTACCAATATTTTCTCAACTATTTTCTGGTACTCTAACTTTCTCAATTTACAAATGATTTTTACTTGCATATTTATGTCAACATACAAATTTGACATTAATACATGACAAAGCAAATAATTAATACCCAACATGGGAGATTTTACATAGTAATTGGTTTTCTAAACTTGAAGGTGTTCAGTGGAGTAATTTATTAAATGCTTTAATCAGCGATGTACTTCTCCTCTGACTTCAGTCCTTTCACCTGAAAACAAAATCGCAACCTTGCAGTGGTTGACTGGGAAACAAGGTGTCTGTGAGTTTGTTTTTACTAGGGTGATTAGGATTATTATTTCCAACAGTTTTGACTCAAAGTACTTGAGGTTCAAGTTGAATATGAGAAACAATTAGTGTAGTTAATTTTGTTGTTTATAAGTCAGTATAGATTTATTTTAAATACAGATTTAATATGAGTCTAAAGGGATCAATTTTTAATGAACCTATATTATTTAAATAATTTGTATAGTTATTTTTTCTTTTTAAATTTTTTATTTTGATTTACATGAACAAATGTTCAGCCCAACTCGTAAAGGATAGCTTATAACCCAAGATAAGGAAGCCAATTCTACGAGATAAGAAGGTCCTGGAGGGGCTTGCGCTTCCTAGTGCAAGGAAGCTTATTCCCCAAGATAAGGACCGGTAGGGGGCTCGACTGAGGAGAGGACTGGTAGGGGCTCACCATTCCGATGGTGAGGACCGGCAGGGCTCAACTGTTAAGGAGATCTTTGATAATAAACATACATAATTACACATCATATTGAATTGTAAAATAAGTTTCCGGCTCAATATCGCACTATCCATTTAATTTTTTTTATGAAAATGTTTTATGGACCATTCCACAAATACCATGTTTAATTTAAAGTAGATTAAGTTAAATTGAGATTAAATTCTTGAGAACAGCACGGAAAAGTTCATTAATAGAAGCATTCGTGGTGGAAATTTCTTGAATTAATTGGAAATCTCTCTATATTGTTAAGACACCAAAACGTTGTACATCTGAGTTATTGATGAATTATTATCTGTTGCCAATCTGGTGTATATACGTTCTCTCTTTTCTTTTTTAACTTTTCTGAAAAGTCCTTAATAAAATTTCTGGACTAACGCTTTTAATACCTAAAGAAATAACCGCTGCCATTTATCTTAGACACTTTTTTGTCTTATCAGAATACGATTTCGTGGTATATATGAAATTTAATCAAATCCAGACCGAGAGGATGGAGTCGTCCTTATCCAGTTTCTGATAGTAGATTCAGGTAGTTAGGAGGAGCAATGCAAAGTCAACCATCAACTTAACTTCTTCAGTAATCCATCTGATCATAAAAATCTAAAGACTAGATAAACTCAATACAATAGAAGCGGAATAAACTCAAGCCAAAAGGAAATGCAAAGCTGCAGGTAAATGAATCAGGACACAAGTTACAAAAAACTAAGGAAATAAGGTTCACTAGACATCCGTCTTATCTTAAACATAATACAACCAAGATCCGGAGACACTCGAATTTCTCTAACACCTTTCTCTATGACCTCAACCAAAGATTGCATGATGGTTTTATGTCATGTTTAATAACATGAAACATATTATGCGCAAAAGAAACGATGCCATCTTCATGTGATGGTGTCATTTTTATTTTTTATCTTTCATCGAAAAAACCTCACCATTTTTATTAATAAAAGTGGTTACATAGTTCATAGGTTTTGTATAATGTAGTTTACTCGGAAATATATAATGTAGCTTACTCAGAAATATAATGTTGGAAAGATCAACACTGTTCAATCAGTATTTATATATCCAGTGCAGAGAAAATGGACAAAGAAATCATGGAAAACATGCAACAAATAGAGATGAAAAAAATTGCAAAGTTATCAGGGGAAGCAAAAAACTGATAAATCCAAAAAATAAAATGCCCTGTCTACAGGGAGATGCCAGGGGCAAACATAGCCGGGGATCAGGGGCAAACATAGCCGGGATAGATATCCCACGTTTAGAAAGGCCATCAGCCACTGAAATTCTGCTCTCGATAGATATGAGAGAGAAAAATGTGGCTAAATGAAGGACGAAATGAAGGACGAAGACCCAAAATCTGAAGACCCAAAATCTGCTGAGGGGATATCCAGAGAAGAAATACCCCACCCCCAATCAATCATCAATTTGGAGTCTCCAACCACTATAAACTTCTCAACGGCAAAGCAACTATGAACTTCTCAATGGCAAGCCAACTCGAAAACTGTAGGGCTCCCAGAAGTACCAGAATCTTCATTCTGCAGTAGATACCAGTGCCACCAAACCAACAGAATCTGAAATCTGTAAACTGGTCCAACCTGAACCTAAAATCTGTAAACTGGTCCAACCTTATGAGAACACGATAACCACAGTTATCAGGTACGCAGGCACTATCAAAGAAGCCAACTGGACTACATGCCGCCTTCCCAACAAATATGGACGAACCGTCTTTATTTATACAGTTGATTTTTCATATATGGCATTTAAAATTTGTTCAAATTAATTAATATGTTTCTTCGGAATAAAATTTAAGTTGACGGAGAAATAATCCTTCTGATTGCTAATTAAATTCTTGTATTTTTTTAATAATGCAGTATTATAAAATATTAATATTAATATCATAATGGTATATATTAAAAATATTATAAAATATTAATATTAAAATCATAATTATATGTATTAATTAATTACATATTAACAATATAATTTAACCATTTAAATAAATTTTGAAAAGAAGTAAAACACTTCTTTTCAATATAAATAAGTATTTTTTGAATTTGGTTTTCAATATAATTAAGTAAGTATTTTTGAGTTATAAGTATTTTTTGAGTTTGGTTTTCAATATCATTAAGTACTTTTGAGTTTGGGTTGAGTGACAAAGGATAAAAATCCTTCCCATAACCATCGAAAACCAACACAACATATAAAAGCTAGTATTTTTATGTAATTAAAATCAATTTTAAAATTATAAATAAATACTAAAATTATATAATAATTAAATTTAAGATAATATTTTAAAAATTAAAATGCTCAAAGACAGTTAGGCCACCTCATCAACTAAGAGTTGCAATTCAATTCGAATTTCTCTTTTTTGTAAACAGCAATGCATAATGATAGTGCCAAATAGATACATTAGTTTTTAATGTCTTATATTTCAGTGCTATTTTTTTAAAACATTTTAAGATATTTGTAAACAAATCTTGATATTTTTTCAAGATATTTTAGTTTAGAATTTGTATAAATACTTGATCAATTGAAGTAATTGGTGTTGGCTTTTGATGGCAAGACTCTTCACTCTGTAATAAGGCTTTTGTTGTAGTTTTTCTAATGAAAGCCTTATGGCTCTAGTTTTGACAGAATTTTGTGCTTGAGTATGTTTTTCCAGTTTTTCATATCTTATTTCTACACATGATAAAAGTGTTTAAAGGAAGGTCTGCAAAATAAATATCTTTAGAAAGATATTTGTTTATTGGATTGTTTTTTCATCATAACTCCTCTTTAACTGTTTTTTTTGTGCTTTCTGACAACCATTAAAAGATATTAGCTTATTGGACTATCTATCCGAAATATCTCCTCTTAGAATTGGTTGCAGTTTGGCCTTCTTGAATACACTGAATATATTTTGTTAGGTTGTAGAAATCTTCTACACGCATCCAAATTTCCCTAGTTGTGAAGTAGTCAGTTTGATTGCTCAATTATTAGGAATCCCCTTACATTCTTCTACCATAATTCTTTAAAAAGCTAAGTCATTCTGTCAGGCTGGAATCTGACACTTTCAGAAGGGACCCTATGAGAGGGGACTTTAATCATGATTAGGGATTGTCATCGGTCGCCAACCACCTCCAATTAAAACCATAAATCTGGCCATTGTGCTTCAAAGGCTGTTGTTCAGTGACAGGTGAATAGCATTAAAAAAAGCATCGTAACAAGTGAGCGAGCCCCCTTTGGTTCAAGGGCCAGCTTGAACCTAAAGGCTGGTTGAGTTGATTTCCTACTGTAGTTTTTTCAGCCAAGGACTGCCTACAGGAAACAGGTACAACATTTGGCGCCATTGCAAGGGAGCAAAGTAACAAAGATCTTTTTCTGGGGAACGATAAAATTTATATCTATTTCTTGCTGGTGAACAAGGAAAAGGAATTTGTATTGGTTGCATTATTTTCACCTGGTGACTCCAATTTGTCGGATGGCGATTCCACTGGATTACCGATCCCACTCTTTTTTTGAAATTTTAGTTGCCTTTATTACTATGCAGGGTTCATTGATACTTGCAATCAGTAGTATATGTCTTTCCCTCTCAGCCATGGTAAAAAATTTAACATGTCTACAGAGGATGAAACTTTTAAAGTACACTTGTGAGTACAAGTTTTCCATGGGATTTTCGGTTCATATTGTATATATTCTTCAGATTTTCAGGTGCTGGCAACTTGGTTGGTTAATAAATCCACTCCACACTTGGTTACGTTGGAAAGCATATTACACCTAACAATGTAAAGATTTTCAGTTCAGTTAGATAGGGGTGTGGGGTTGATTAGCTGAATAAAAAAGCCCAAAAAAATTCCTTCAAATAAATTTTGCTGAATAAAAAAGCCCCAAAAAATGCCTTCATCTTTCAGAAAGACTAAAAATTCCATATGATTTTGATAAGCTGCCATTTGCAGTTTTACAGTAAGAATTAAGGTCAAAATGTTTATTGAATGATCTCAAATATTTTTAGTTCCCCATGTTTTAGATAATAAAGAACTTAGTAGAATTTTTAGTTGATATGAAACTGGTTTATCTTTGATGTTTAAATATCACTGAAAGGAACCTACCAAAATATGTTCATCATAGAATTCAAGAATATATTGTGAAATAAAAAACAAGATTTTTAAGAAAATATTCCACATGCGTCATAACTAGTGACTAAATAACCATTTCTAGTGCCATTATAAATGGATTGCTTGACTAAATAACCATTTCTACTGCCATTATAAATGGATTGTTTTCTTAATGGAAAAATACAAGTTTTACTCTTTCCATTTAATAAATGATTTTGCAGGATATTTTATGTTATAATTATTGATTTGAAATGTTAATTTTTTTTTTATAATTTTTCCAAAATAAATAATATTTCATATATAAATGAAATATATGTCTCGTTATTTAAAATATTAATTTTATAATTTCTTTTTTAATTTTCTCTACTTTTCATCTATTACATTATAATAAATATTTTAGAATTTTTTTATGCCGAAAACATGTCATAATTAATAGACTATAGCAACAAAATTATATCAAACAATTAGATAAGCCTTGCATCATAACAAAAAGTTTTCACACATTTAATTGTTCTCCTCAACGAACATTCATTTCTATAATTGTTCTCCTCAACCAACCTTCATTTCTACTGCTTTTTTGGAAATTGATCAGCTAAAGAATTGAACTCTTTATAAATATGGGAAAAGAGTTAGTAATTAAATTATATCTATACATCGGGTAGTTATATCTCAAAAAACAATTCTAGTTTTCTTATCCTTCAAAATTACATATTTTTCCAAAAAGATTTTAAAGTAGACAAAAAAGAGAGATTTTATAGATATATTCCTTAGAAAACTCACTTACCAAAAAATAAATTTACATATCAATACTATTATTGATTAATAATGCAATACTTCATAATTGTGCAGTGTCAATCCATTTAGCTCTCAAGAATAGGAGGGCTTAATTCAACCATTGATCTTTAAATCTCCTAATCTTATTTACATCCTACATTAGCACCTAAGGCCGCATCTTTATTGAGATCACGGAGAATATGGAAATATGATATTGCAGAGAACCCTTCTGCTACTTTCCTAATTCCTTTAATAATAATTTCTACTGTTTTGTACCTTGGAGAGGAGCCCTTCACCAAATGCTGAGTAAGAAGGAGGGGGTCTCCCAAAACAATGATAGAAGCTACCTAATTTTCTTTGACTAATTGGATCCCTTGGTAGAGTGCATAATATTCTAATCTTGGTTGTTTGTAATGCATTCAAAGCCCGATGAATACTTTGCAACTTTAATCTCCAAAGAGTACTCCTCTCCCTCCCACCACCTCTATTAACCATTAATTAACTAACACATAAAAACTAAAATAGTATTTTTTTTATCACTAACTACTAACTCAATAATTTATAATTTTGAAGCCATTAAACCATAATCTCCAATGCAATAATTATTTAGTAACTAGTCTGCAACTTAGTCATTACAAATGCATACTTTCTTAATTACTAATGATTAATATATTGAGTCAATTAAGCACAATTTAACTTGTCAGCCATAATATTTTAAACTACAAAGTGCAAACTACATGATACAAGAATGGATTTTATTCACATTTTTCTGTAATTAGGTTGTTGATGAGTTTTTATGTCTTATTTTTAAGACGATTTTTATGGAAACCTTTGTTCAATTTATGGTAATTAAAGTATGTCTTTGAACTTTATAAATATGGTCATTGGACTTCTTAGAGTACAACTCATTTTTTTGTATCCTTACTTGGTAGATTGGACTCTTAGTCATTTCAAGGGTTTTGAATGCATTGGACTTACAAGCAATTATCTTCTTGATAAGATTTTCTTTTATTAATTTTGATTTCACATCAATGAAAAAAAAGGGTTTGACTTGTTGGATGAAATTCATCATTGATTTCAAATGTGGAATGGATCATTCTTGTGTAATGTTGTCATTGACGTCAAAGCCCTAATATTAGGGATGATGCCATAGGTTTGGGATGATCAAGCATGTGATAATAGTTCAAGAAGCCCTAAAGAGAAAAAAAGTTTAAGCACTCAAATGCAAAACTGGCGGTCAACAAAAAAATCAAGGAAAAGGTGGTCAAAGACAAAGTGAACTCAAGAAATGGCTATTTCATCATGTAGCCCTAATCAAGACCTTTCCAATGGAATATTGAACTCCCTATAACTCCTCACGATTGTAGAGAAATGATTTTTGGATTTTTGATGCTCCATTTGGATACCCTATGTTTGAATACATTTTTACTTCATCTACCTAGATCAAATGGAATTATAACTTACATGGTTTGAAATATTATTACGATATCTTTCCAACAGTATATGGAACTTCCTCTAACTCTTCACATTTGAGGAGAAATGATTTTTTGAATATTCACTATACATTCCATGAGTTGCATAAGTTAGTCCAGCGAGTGGACAAGTCAGCCCAGTCTAGACCCTAAATGCACTATATATGGGCATGACGAGGAGGAATTTTAGCAATTCTCTCTAGGAAAATTCAGATATATTAGAACAAGCGAAGAAATGAATTGTTTCTAGTGTTCATATCTCATGAGCCGAAAGTGAGGAGAGGTTGAATTGGGGAGGCTATTTATGGAAGGACTTTTGGCACATTTTTAAAGTATTTTAACACCATTTTTGAAGTTCATTTTTGGCATCATTCTTATAGATGTTTGGAGCATATATTGAAGTTATTCTTGTAGAAGTTTAGGGAAAATGTTGAAGTTATTCTTGCAGAAGTTTGCAACATATCTTGAAGTTATTCTTGTAGAAGTTTGGAGTAGATCTTGAAGTTATTCTTATAGATGTTTGGAGCAGATCTTGAATTTGTTCCTATATAATTTTAGAGTAGACATTGATGCCATCATTGTAGAATTACTGAAGAAAATCTAAGCTACCTTTTGAGATAGATCAAAAGTTTGAGGTTTGTTCCAAGGAATATATAAAGCAACGACTTGAAGATATGAATTAGGAGATATTTTTTTGCATTGGAGGCCAGCTGATTCGAATTTAAACAAGAACGCAACAAATTACAGAGATAACCATAAACACAGAGATGCAACGGAAATAATACTTCATTTCATTACTGTAAAATACTGAAATATGTGTACAAACAGAAGTGGAAATAAACTGGCTAGGGCGATGGTAGCTTATCTCTAAGAAGAGATGTGGTGGCTAAATGCCTCTGAACTGTGTTACAATGAGGCTCAAAGCCTATTTATTGTTGAGAAACATTGGAAAACCCTAAACATCCAAAACCCTAACTCTAGAAGATGAAACGCCAAACTGTGGGCTCCGTTTTGGGTAAATTGGTACATCAACTTCCCGGGGTCATAACGTTGGCACTTGATCTCCGTTCGATGCATACAATAGCTTGTTAGAAATATCTATCTGAGAACTATAACTTCAGGAAGAGAAACATCAGTCCATGGACCCATGTTGCTCCCAGATTTCCCAAAAAACGTCGTTTAGGGCCTCAAAATGGCTCCCGAAGTTCAAGACTTGAAAACTTGCTAAAAATAGTAAATTGTGCTACAATTATGGAAACTAAAAAATTGAAAGAGACAGTTGTGGGGGTCCAAGTGGGATAGGTGGGTGGCCACCAACATCCACTTGGATCACCAGCCTTATAGTGGCATATCTATTGGAGAAAATATGAATTTTAATATGCTTAGGCATAGATAACAGTTATTATATATTATTGTATTTGGGTCACTATCCCTGGTACAAGAGCCCAAGAGTTGTGTTCTTTATTTTATTTTTTAGGGTGGTAGAGTGGTGCTTCGTTCAGGAGTTTTTTTTTCTCCTTCATGATACTAAATTGTAAGAAAAATTGAAATATTGTTTCATCCCCCCTCTCAGTATTTACAACAATTACTGTCAAAGTAGGTTACCCTCTAACATTCTAATCATTGGACGGAATATCATAATCAAGTATGGATCATATGGATGACATATTCATGGAAAATTCCAATATTTGATGGAAATGATTATGCGGTGTGGAGTAGTTGTATTGAAACCTACTCAAAGTCCATGGGAGTGAATGTTTGGCTTTTTATTGTAAATGGATACAAAGTTCCTAAAAATCCTTCAATTGATCTTAAAGAGAAGAATTTTCTCAACTATAATTCAAAATCTCTTCATGCCATCATAGGTGGATTGTCAATAATCATTAAGTCCAAGGTTATATCTTGCACCACAGCTAAAAAAGTTTGGGATAAACATAAAACTTTGTATGAAGGTGATGATAACGTCAAGTAGGAAAACTTCAAAAATATAGATCTCGTTTAAAAACCTCAAAATTGATAAAAAGGGAAGATATTTCGACCTATTTACTCAGAGTAGATGAAGTTGTCAACTCCATCATAGGATTAGGAGAATTACCTTTTTAAGATCCTTTGATTGTACAAAAGGTCCTAAGTTCTCTTCCCTTGAGATACGATGCCAAGGTATCTACCAAATAAGAAACCAAGGACTTGACCAACTTGAAAATGGAAGAATTATGTAGCACTCTTACATATACGAAATGAGAATAGATACAAGAGATAGATGGTAATATAGAGAAGTAGCCTTTAAATCCACAAAGAAGACAAGAAACAAAGAACTCAAGCTAAAAAGGGAACAAGGCGGTGAATCAAATATAGAAGAAGAAAATTTCATGAGGAAGCTCAAAAGAGAAACCCAAAAAATCTCTTGACACCTAATCATAGGGATTGGGTAAACAACTGTAATTAATGTAAATAAATAATAGACAATATGGAGAGTCATCGGGAGATGAACTGAACAGTCACTCCCTCTTGTATATAATAGTGAACAACCTGAGTGAATATCATGATTTGATTTGAGGAGTTACCTCCTAGTCTGACATGGTATCAAAGCCAGTTCCATTTATGGCATTGCAGTCTGCCATTGTAACTCTCTTCTGTCATTGTTTTCATAAATTTGTCCTGCATTTCTTGCAGTCTGACATATTCTTGAGTTCTCTTCCCTCTGAGTGATAACATGGTGTAACGTTTGGTATACTGGAGGAATCTAGTAGAATCATTAGTGCACACTCAAGGCATTTTTTGGGCCTTTCAGTGCTATTGCCTATCTTCACTGGGAGCACAGTCCCTGTCTTCTTCGCACACACACATTCCTTCCAGTGCACACCCATCTACTTTTTCCTCCATTGATTCATGCTGCAATAATATTTTATCCATCAAGTCACTAGAGAATAGTCCATCGGGATCATATTTTTTCATAACATGTAAGAATTTCCCAAGGTTGGGATACTTGGCCCCGGTGCCTAGAAAAGCAAGGTTTCTGTTCTTGGCCCACTGAAGGATAGCCTCGTGCTTGAAGAAGGCCATCAGATCCCTCCTTATATCGTGCTCCCATCGTATCTACTCCACGGTGAACGCTACTCTGATACGACTTCACAACCCTCCTCCATAACTCGGCCTGACATATCACGCTATCGGTTGACACGCTGTTGGTAATTTGAATGCTATTGAACCCTATCCATAAGTATAATGTTGTCCATAAGTTGAATGTTGTTGAATCTGCTCCAATATATACGTTGTTGATAAGTTGAACGTTGTTGGTATAATGCAATTTCTAGAGATAGTATAACGTTGTCCATATACAATATATTATTTAACCTGCATTTCCATTTTGGTATTATTTCAGCTGCGTTTCCATCATAATAATGTTGTCTAACGTGATATAACACCTTCTCCAAATACCACCTTCCCCACATAATACCTTTGTCTTCATATATCAGAATCAAATTTTTTTAGGAGTAAAATTTTGCAGCAAAAGTATTGTTTCCCACAGTACACAAATTTTAAAATGCATTCAATCATATCTATTGTGGGAGTAGTTCTCACTGGCAAGGAGAACTATCTTGAGTGGTCCTAGAAGATAAAACACACCCTCATTTTCAATGAGTTGTGGAAAGGAGTGCGTTTTGGAGACGGAGACAAAGATCCATAATAGCCTACTTTAGACAAGGAGTTTTCCATTTGGGAAAATAAGAACAACAAGGTCTATGCATTGATCACATCATCAGTAAGTGAAGAGGTGAGTCGACATATTTCTCCATTTTCAAATACTTTCAAAGCCTTACAAAAATTGAAGGAACTCTATGACTCACACTCTGCACTTGAAGTTGTTCAACTCATGATTAAACTCTTCACCCTTGAATTACAAAATAATGATCCTCTTGCTCTTGCATCAGAAGTAAAATCTATAATGCATGATATCAAAGTCACTAATGTTGACCTGGATATTCCTTTGATAGCTTTTCTCAAGGAACTTTATCCCACTTACTCAAATTATCTTGAGTCATTGCAAGAAAATGGCAACCTCAAAGATATTACTTTTGATTCCCTTGTGAAAAAATTGCTGAAAGAGAGAAAGATTTTGGGGAGAAGACAACTCCTGAGTATTCTAAAGAGGTTGTGTGCCTTGCTCATAGAGAAAAGAATCTTTCTCAAGATTCTTCCAAAGGAAGAGGTGGTCGAAGAGGAAGAGGAAGAAATTTCAGAGGCAAGGGGGGCAAACACTCTCAAGGAGAAAAGTCAAATTTCCACTGCATACTCTACAAAAGAGATGGATCACATGATGCATCCACATGCAAGCTGCCTCGGGATAGAATTGAGTAGGAAAGAAACCAACCCAAAGGTAAAACTAATGACAAAGAAAAAGGTAAAGCACTTGAGTCTGCTCACTATGTTGTGGCACAGTGTAATATTGGAGTAAATGAAGGCTTATTTAATGCTTCACTTGCTTCTTGGAAAAATGATTGGTTGCTTGATTCAGGAGCAACTTGCCACATGACTTTTAGAAGATAGTTTTTTGAAGAATTTACTGACAATGTTGATGTAGCAGTATAATTTGTAAACAAATCAAAACTCAAGCCATCAGGACTTGTCACAATCAGGCTTAAATTGTCTGGTCTTCCAGACTTTCTTCTGCATCATGTTCTATATCTCCCACAGCTGAGGAGAAACTTGTTGTCCTTGGTCCACATCCACTAGCAAGGACACTCCATTCATATATTTGATGGTAAGCTTGAGGTGAGAAAATCATCAGATCACTTACTTGTCATGATGGGGACAGAAGAAGAAAGGCTTCTCAAACTGCAGAGTACCTCTGCTCATGCACAAAATTTCTCATACAATTCTCATTATGAAGGTACATTTCCATCAAGTTTATTATGGCATGCTAGATTTGGACACTTGAACTATGACAGCCTCCACTTGTTGAAGAAAACAGTGTTACTGGTTTGCCTACAATTCCTAAGAAACTTAAGCAATGTGATGCTTGCATTCTAGGAAAGCATAGCAAATAGCCTTTTCATGATTCACATTCAAGAGCACATAGAAAAATTGAACTCATTCATTCAGATTTATGTGGTCCAATGCCTGTTCCTTCTGCAAATGGAAATAAATATATGATCACATTTATTGATGACTACACCAAAATGTGTTGGGTTTATGTATTGAAGAACAAATCTGATGCTTTTTAAACATTCAAGAACTTTTATACATGGATTGAAAATGATGCACAATATCATATTGGCTCTATTCGTGTTGATAATGGAAAAGAATACACTTCAAATGAATTTGAAAACTATCTTCGCCAACATGGGATCAAACATCAAATAATTGTGCCTTATATCCCTAATAGAACAGAGTAGATGAAAGAATGAATAGGACAATCTTAAATATGGTACACTCCATGATGTTTTTCAAAATGTAAAATTGATGTTTTGGGCTGAAGCAGTTCTATGTGATGTATATGTAAAGAATAGATGTCGATCTAATGCTATTAGAAACAAGACTCCTTATGAAATGTCGTATTGGCACATTCCTTCAGTAAAGAATCTCAGGGTCTTTGGTTCCACATGTTATGCCTTGATACCAAAGGTACATAGAAACAAACTTGGTGCAAGAATTTGTAAGTGTATCTTCGTGGGGTATTCAAACACCTCTAAAGCATACCGTCTCTATGATGAAGTCAATAAAAGTCTTCTTGTATGTAGAGATGTAATCTTTCTTGAATCATCCAAAACTAACAATGTTGTTGAGCAGCAACTTGATCGCTTGGATAGATTCACAAATGCAAAATCATTTCAAGAATTTGATAATTAGATTCCACATCCTGAAGGGGGGGATTCCTATACTAGATCAACCTGCAGAATCTTCTTCTGAAGCACTCTCTCCCCCGCATGAAACTCCAACAACGGATGATACTTTGAGTGATGTGATTAATAGAATTGGGAGACTTAATCTTGATTCAGTCCCAACACAGTCAACGGAGCAGCCTGGACCATCTGAGAAAGGGCCCCCAAAGTGGCTGACAAAGAAAATTGAAAGTGTTCATCCTGATGAGGTTGGAAAGACAGGAACTTGAAATTCAAACTGACAAAATGGAGGTGATATAGATGACTCTGATTCACTTGTTGATATGGATGTTTCTTATGTTTGTGAATTGAATTTGTCTACAGATTTTGAACCAAATTCCTTCAAAGAAGCTACTTCTCATGATGAATGGAAAGAAGTGATGCAAAAGGAGTATCATGCCCTAATAAAGAATGGCACTTGGAAGCTAGTTGATCCTCCATTGGGAACCAAACCTATTGGTTGCAAGTGGGTCTCCAAGAACAAGTCTAAAGCTGATGGCTCACTTGACAAGCACAAATCCAGGCTTACGGTAAATTTTTTTGCACAGAAGGAAGGGGTTGATTATGAGGAGACTTTCCCACCATAGCAAAATGGGCTACCATCCAGACACTCTTTACCCTAATAGCTTAAAATTGTTGGAAAGTCCATCAAATGGATGTAAAAACTGCTTTCTTCAATGGAGACCTAAAAGAGAATGTTTTTATGTCTGAGCCTGAAGGATTTGCTTTGAAAGGACATGACCATAAAGTATGCAAACTTGTGAAATCCCGGTATGGCCTCAAACAAGCACCGTGAGCCTGGTATGAAAAACTAACTGAGCATCTTCTGAAACTCAATTTCAAACATTATGATCTTGATGATGCAACTTTGTTTGTTAGGAAGGTTGGAAAAACAATTGTATATCTTGTTGTATATGTAGATGATCTTGTGATGACAGGGAACAATGAGAGCTACATTGCATCCATAAAGAAGGAATTGAGGAAAGGTTTTGAAATGACTGATTTGGGCTATGTTCATCACTATTTTGGTGTTGAAGTAACTCAACATCCGAAGTCCATATTCCTTTCTCGAAAGAAGTACATCGGAGATTTGTTGAACAGGTTTGGCATGACTGAATGCAATCCTCTGACTACTCCAATGGAACAAAACTTAAAGCTCACATCCATTGAAGGAAAAGAATTTGAGGATGCAACCAAGTATAGACAGCTTCTAGGAAGTCTCAACTACCTAACTGCTACCAAACTAGACATTTCGTTTGTTGTTGGAATCCTCTCCAGGCTTATGCAAAAGCCTTGTGAGGGACATTGGTCTGCTGCAAAATGAGTTCTAAAGTACTTGGACGGAACTCAAGACTTGGGAGTCAAGTATACACTGGTGGGCGACTTCAACTTGATTAGATACTCTGATTTAGACTTCGATGGAGACAAAGAAACTGGGCTATCTACTTCAGGTTATGCTATGAGTTTTGGATCAGGAGCTATCTCTTGGAGATCACGCAAACAATCAGTTCCAGCAGATTCCACAACAGAGGCAGAATATGTGGCAATAGCTGAAGCAACAAAAGAAATTGTATGGCTCAGGAAAATTCTTGAAGATTTGCATGTAAAACAAGCACAATTGACTCCACTCATGATTGACAATACCTCGGCAATAAAGTTAGCTAAGAACCCAAATTTCCATGATCGAACGAAGCACATCAATACTAAATATCATCTAATTTGACATCATGTTGAGGCCAAAACAATCCATCTCTGCCATTGTTCCACTAATGAGAAAATTGCAGAAATCTTCACCAAAGCGCTTGGAAGAGAAAAGCTTGAAAGATTCAGAATGATGCTTGGACTCACCAACATCCCTTCAAATTAAGGGGGGGAATGTTGACTCCTAATTATAGGGATAGGGTGAATAACTGTAATTAATGTAAATAAATAATAGAGAAGATGGAGAGACATTGGGAGATGAACTGAACAATCACTCCCTCTTGTATATAATAATGAACAACCTAAATGAATATCATGATTCGATTTGAGGATTTACCTCCTGGTATGACAAAATCAAAGGTAAGTTTCCTTTTAAATGTTTCGATTGTCACAAAATAGGTCAATATGCTAAGATGTGTCCTTTTAAGGAACCCATGAAAATAAATATAACGATCATGGTGACGACGAGGCCAATGATTTCGATGATGAATAACCAAATATGAGAATAGATTATTTTTGGGGACTCATAAAAGATTCAAATACCAAAGAAGAAAATAAAGATCTTCAAGAAAAGGAAAATAGAAAGCTCAAAAACAAAACAAAAAATGAGAAGAATAAATTATCTCTTTAAAGGACGAACTTGAAGTATAAAGTAGAGTTGAGGAAGTAATGAAGACTCAAATGATGAAGAAAGAAGATTGTAAGAAGCTAGAAGAGGAAATTTTCAAATTGAGGGTTAAAGTTGATAAAATCAAAAGGAACTTAAATAGCTTGCTAATATTGGATAATATTCTCAATTGTGAAAGATCACCATAAAATAAAATAGGTCTTGGTTGTACAAGTGCATCTTCAAGAAATGGGGACAAAACATCCAAGGAATAAACTAAAACAAGTCATTTTGATGATCCAAAGAACACCCATCACAACAATAAACGATGGATTTAACCACCTCTAAGGAAAAGCAACTTCATAAGATCATCCTGCTCTCCAAAATATGTAAACAATTTTCTTGGTCATTATTACTCTTGCGGAAATTTCGAGCATAAAGAAATTCATTGTAAAATCAATAGAGGATGCAATTATGCAAAGAAAAAATAGGATTATGGATTTGCAAGAAATCACCATAGATCAATAAATATTCATGGATCTACCAATAGAAACTATAATACATTTGAACCACTAATGAATTCGAATGTTGTGTGCTACGAATGAAATAATCTTGGCCACAAGGCATCCAAATGAAATCTTCTAAAACAAATAGGTCAAATCATTACAACAGAGAAGCCAACTATGACACGGGAGAAAAAGAAGAAAGAAAATTTCGCTTTAGCATTTAGCGTCGAAGATAAAGAAGATGATTAGTACATAGACAATGAAAATTTGACACATATGGCAGAAGGTAAAAACAAAAATTTCATCGGCCTAAAAGGAAAAAGAGGCAGTGTTGCATTTGGAGATAACTCTTTTGTCAAAATATATGTAAATGGTGTAGTAATTTTTGGAAGCGAACATATGAAAGAACAAAATGTTTTGCTAGTTAAGGATTTAAAAAAAATGTTCTAAGTGTTGGAAAAGTGTGTGATCAAGGGTATAATCTCTTGTTTGACTCCTGGAAGCGTGAAATCGGAAAATAAGACTCAGGAAGATTTCTTGAAATAGCCACAAGAAGACCAAATAACATATATATTCTAGATCAAACAAAACAAAAGAAACTTTCAACCAAGAGAAAGAGTCGTAAGGATAACAAAGAAGGAAAGGATAAGAAGGCATAAGTAGTGTTAAGTTCCACATAATCATGGAGAACTACCCAAAATACATAAGTCACCCTTTTTCACTAATGCCAAAGGAGCAGAGAAAAGGAATTGCAACATCGAGAGAAAGTAATTGAAGCATGAAGATAGGGGAAGCATGATGATAGGGAAGCATGAGTATTCACATCAACGAGAAATGGTTTGACTTGTTGGACAACAATTATTATTGATGTCAAATGGTGAATGAGTCATTGTTGGTTAATGTTGTCACTGATTTCAAAGCCCTAATATTAGGGATAATTCCCTACCTTTGGGATGGTGAAAGCATATGATGATAATTCAAGAATATTAAATATAAAAATGGTTTAAGCCTTCAAATGCCAAACTGACAGTAAAAAGAAAAATCAATAAAAATGTTTTCAAAGCCAAATAAAATTAAATTAAGGAATACATCAACACGTACACCTCATCAATACCTTTCCAATCGTATATGAAACTCCCTCTAACTCCTCATAGTTCAAGAGAAATGATTTTTTGATTTTTGATGCTCTATTTGGATACCCTATCTTTGAATTCAGTTTTACCTCATTTACCTAGCTCAAATTGAATTATAGCATACACATTTGGAAAGTTAATTCTGAGACCTTTCCAACAGCATATGGAATTCCCTCTAACTCTTCATGGTTGAGGAGAAATGATTTTTTGAATATTCACTATACATTCCATGAGTTGCACAAGTCAGTCCAATTGGTGCACAAGGTGGCCCAGTCAGTGGACATGTTAACCCAGTCTAGAGCCTAAATGTACTATATATAGGCATGAAGAAGAGGAATTTTAGCAATTCTCTCAAGAAAAAATTGGATTTTTTGAAACAAGAAAAGAAATGAATTGTTTTCAGTGTTCATATCTCATGAAATGGAAATGAGGGGTGGTTGGATTAGGGAGGCTATCTATGGAAGGAAGTTTTGCACATTTTTGAAGGATTTTGGCATGGTTTCTGAAGTTATTTTTGGCATCATTTTTGCATAATTTTGGAGCATATCTTGAAATTCTTCTTGTAGAAGTTTCGAGTAGACCTTGAACTCATTCTTATAGAAGTTTGGAGAATATCTTGAATTCATTCTTGTAGAATTATGGAGCAAACCATGATTTCATCCTTGTAGAAGTCTTAAAGCACATCCGAGTTACTTATTAATACAAATCAATGATATTTTATAAGACGTAATTTCTGAGGGAAATTTGAGTTATTAAAAGCACAATTCGAGGTTTTTTGAAACTCATATCTAAAGCAGTTGATTGAAAATGAGTTATAATCTTTTTTTTTGCATTGGAGGCCAGAGTTATAGTGGAAGACTTGTTGGAGTAGATCTGAAGTTGAATATGTTTAGGAAGAAGTGGAATTGATTGTATATTGTTGTATTTGGGTCACTATCCCTAGTACAAGAGCCTAAATTTTTTGTTTTTTCTTTTGTTATTGAGATTGATAAATTATAAAATTGAGGCTTATGTGATCCATATCAATTTTACGAGAGATTTTTCAGCATAAATCACATGAAATATCATTTGTTGATGTGTTTTGAACCAACCAATGTGGTTCATCGTCAGGACAAGTTGAAGAAATAGATCCAGCTTTGCATGTAAAATAGTTTGAGCAGAGCCTCCAACAGCTAACTTGACCAACAACTAAATTTGACTTTTGGACAAGGGTCACAATTTTTATTTTATTTTAATGGAAGTTAGTTATATTACGTGACCATGGCTATATATATTTATATATAGATATATATAAAAAGTAATTTTAAGTGGTTGTTAAGTTAATAGTTAGTTAAAAATGTATTATTTAATAAATACATTAAAAAATCATTTAGTAAATTAAATGGAATTAAGTGACCTTATTTATATATATATATATATATATATATATTAATTTTTAATAGGTTTTTAAGGTAATAGTTAGTTAAAAGGTATTAATAAAAATATAAACATTAGAACGAAAAAATAATATTAAGTTAAATTGAATATATAATTGTTAAATTAAAAAAAAAAAAAAAAAAAAAAAAAAATTAAACAAGGTGTGGAAAGAATAAAATTATTTTAATTAATCAGAAAAAAAAAAGAAAAAAAACTGTATATGTTAACCTAACTTAACATTATAATAATCTAACAGTTCACAAAAAAAATAAAAATAAATAAATAAATAAATTAGATGAGCCAAGAAACGAGGAGAGGGCGGAAGGGGGCGGAAAAGCAACTAGGAAGAGAGTGCTGGGACCCAACACCTACAGATTTTCAAGCCATCCTCTCTATTAAGATTGCTCGACCTCTTTTCAATCTCAAGAGCTTCGCTAAATTTCCGATGATGGAACTGCGAAACTTTAGCAATAACACTAGCCTCCTCAATACAAACATAATGATTGGTTTCTTCCGCATGTTCAGCTAAAGTGGAAGACTTTTCTCTCCTATGCTTAAGGCCAGTTGCATTATCACTAATATTTTGATTAATATAGCGACCAGTCTCACCAATATAGGGGGTCCCAAAGGAACAAGGGATAATATATACCCCTTTCATATCCTTAGGGTCAATAGGAACCTTCACTAATCAGAGTGACATACAAATGGTGTTAAGGGGCCTAAAGGTCACAGGGACACTATGCATCCTGAGAATCCTTGCAATATTATCAGTGGTTCGCTGAACAAACGGAAGATGGACACCTGGAATCTGCTCCTTCAGTTCCCTTTTAGCAAGAGAATTCTTGGTAGCTTTTAGGAAAGCCTTCTGACCCATGAATCTACTATAACCATTCTCAACAAAGACATCAAGGAGATGGGATTTTTCTTTCTCAAAACTCTTTTTGTATGAGATCCTTAGGGCACGAGTAGCAAGGGTATTGAGAACACCCATCTTCTGAGCCAGGAAATGGTGGGAACTAGCATGAAGATACTACTCCGTATGTGTTTTCTTTCGAAAAACTTGGTGGGAGAAGGAACCATCACTATTCTTATAAATAAGAATATCAAGGAACAGGAGGCAACCATCAGCTTCCTGTTCCTCAGTGAACTTAATGGCCGAGGATTGATTGTTGAGATGATCGAAGAAGAGATCTAATTTCTCTTGGCTGTGAGACCAGATGACATTGGTGTCATCCACATACCTTTTCCAAAGCTTGGGCAGGAATCGGGATGAGTTTAGAGCCTTGAACTCAAAATATTCCATAAAAAGATTAGCAAAGATAGGGGATAGGGGTGAGCCCATGGCAACCCCACAGGTTTGCTTAAATAACTCCCCCTCAAAACTGAAAAAGGTGGAAGTGAGGCAGATCTCAACTAGCCAAGCGGTGTCAGGATCTGTTAGGCAGTTGATCACCTCCATAGCCTCATTAATAGGGATGAAAGTGAATAGGGAAACTACATCAAAACTAACAAGAATGTCCCTAGGGTCAAGCTTAATGTCCTTGAGTTCATCAATAAAGGAGGAAGAGTCTTTTACGAAGGACTCTGTATGACCAACTAAGGGCTTAAGCTTTAATGCAAGGAAATTAGCAAGAAGGTAGGTAGGAACTCCAATGGTGTTGAAAATGGGCCTTAAGGGAGCTCCTTCCTTGTGAATTTTGGGGAGACCATAGACTCTAGGAGTGATAGGGTTTCTCTCAATGAGTTTATGGTGCAGGGAACTCATTGAGCTAATGGATTTAATGGCAAGAGCCACATTCCTAGCAACCTTTTTTAATGGGTTTTTGGGAAGCTTTTTATAGCTACCACTATTATGAAGATGACCCAACATCTTATTGCGGTAATCAACCCTGTTAAGAATGACGACAAATCCACCCTTGTCTGCCTTTAGAACAACAATATCTTTGTTTTGGTTTAAGGATCTTAGAGCTACTGATTCTTCCTTGCTAAGGTTGCTCTTAGGGGGCTTAGCCTTTCTCAAGACAACCACACAATCTTGCCTAATAGTATCCTTGATCCTATCAGGTAAAAATTTGATCCCAAACTCTATGTCACAAATGATATCATCCACAGGGATTTTCTTAGGGGCTAAGGAAAAATTTAATCCTTTACTCAAAACTTTAAAAATTGAAAGGGGAAAGGAGAAACTAGAAAGATTTACAACCATGTTATTAAAATGAGGAGGGGGAAGATTATTAATACCATTAGTACTATGATTTAAATTATTATTATCAAAATTCAATATCTTATTACTTTCCGTGTTAGAATTGTTTGTATTAATAAACACTGAATCCTCTTTATTAATATTATCATTATTAATTTTGACCCTCATACTATTACTATTACTAATAATAATAATATTATTATTAAGAATATTATTATAATTGTTATTATTGTTAATGAAATTATTATTATTATTATTAATATTATTAATAATATTATAATTGTTTAGATAATCTTCGGCAAAATCACATAACCAATATTATAATTAATAATATTATCACCAAGTTAATAATTATAACCAATTATAATGTTTGTATTGAGGAGGCTAGTGTTATTGCTAGAGTTTCGCAGTTCCATCATCGAAAATTTAGGGAAGCTCATGAGATTGAAAGGAGGCCGAGCAATCTCAATAGAGAGGATGGATGGAAAATTAGTGGTGTTGGGTCCTAGCACTCTCTTGCCAGTCACTTTTCCGCCCCCCTCCGCCGCCCTCTCCTCGTTTTCTAATTTTTTTTTTTTTTTTTGAACTGTTAGATTATTATAATATTAAGTTAGGTTAATATATACATTATTATTATTATTATTATTTATTTTATTTTATTTTTAATTTTTAATTTTATTTATTCATTTATTTATTTTTATTTTTATTTATTTATTTTATTTTTAATTTTTAATTAATTAACTAATTAATTTCTGATTAATTAAAATATTTTTATTCTTTCTGCCCCTTGGCTTATTTTAATATTTTTATACTATTAACACCTTTTATAACTAACTTCGATCCTAATTAAATTTATATATATATATATATATATATATATATATATATATATATATATATATATATAGAGGTAGTTTAATCCTTTAGGTATATTCATATATACAATTATTTTAAAATAATTTAAATAAATTGATAAATTTATTTATTTATTTTATTATTATTATTATTTTCAATTTAACAATTAGATATTCAATTTAACTTAATATTATTTTCTCGTTCTCATATTTATATTTTTATTAATACCTTTTAAATAACTATTACCTTAACGACCTATTCAAAATTACTATATATATATAATTTATATATATTTAAAGGTAAGGTCACTTAATTCCATTTAATTTACTAAATAATTTTTTAATGTATTTATTAAATAACACATTTTTAACTAACTATTAACTTAACAATCAATTAAAATTACGTTATATATTTATATATGTATTTATAGGCATGGTCACCTAATATAACTAACTTCCATTAAAAAAAAATTGCGACACTAGTCCAAAAGTCAAATTTAGCCGTTGCTCAAGTTAGCCGTTGGAGGCTCTGCTCAAACTATATTAAATGCAAAGCTGGATCTGTTTCTTCAACTTGTCTTGACAATAAACCACACTAGTTGGTTCGAAATGCATCAACAAATGATATTTCATGTGATTTACACCAAAAATCTCTGGTAAAATTGATAAATTAGTGCTAGATTAAAAAAAGTTATAAATTCTTGACAACTTGTCCTAACATTGAACCACACTGGTTGGTTTGAAATGCGTCAACAAATAATATTTCATGTGATTTACACCAAAAATCTCTTATAAAATTGATAAATTAATACTAGATAAAAAAAATTATAAATTCTTTTAAAAAGTTAACACCTCGTTCTAATAAAAACTAATAAATTTAAAATTATAAACTATTTTTTTTCGTTATTTCCTAACTCATACAATTACATAAGCTTATGAATAATGAAGGATGGTTGGTCAATAATTCTATCTCACCTTGAGTCCTTAAATATTTTTTTTTTTTTTTAATTTAAGATATCGCTTTTATCCTAAAACAAACATATTCTAATATATGTCCTAAAGGTTGTGATCCTATTCCACCTTGAGTCGTTAGTTTTCTTTTTTAATTTAAGATATCATTTTTATCCTAAATCAAACATATTCTAATATATGTCCTAAAGGTTGTGATCCTAATCCTCTACACCATGCGAGGTTAATCGTAATGGTTATTATAATTTTTGTATATATTGTGTATTATAAGTCAGTGGAATTGATTGGCATTTTTCCTATGGTTATTTTTTTATTTTTTTGAATATTTTAAATTATTTATATATTTTTGAATATTTTAAATTATTTATTTATATTTTTAAATATGATGTATAATAATTATGTTAGTAAAAAAATAATGGTATTCATTTTTTTGTTTCGATTTATTTATTTGAAAAATAAATATTAAAATAATTTAATGATCTTCTTTTTAAGTAAAATTATAATAACATTTAATTAAACTACCTAGCTCAATGAAAATAGATTCATAAACCTTTCTTGACATTACCCTCCAATCAACCAAATTCATCCTAATATATCTCATATACTCTCAAAATGTTTTAACTAAATAATATTGAATTCCATTGGGAAGATGATTCTAGTCACATGAAGACGGTGAGATTCAATCCCCTTTCAATGTTTTGATTAATTTATATTTATTTTTGACAATTAATTTTGGTTTATTGTAAGAGGAATTTTAGTAATCAATTTGCATGTTGAAATTTTAGGATAATGTTCTACCCCTAATTTAATTTTTTCAATTTCAAACATTAAATAGATTTCAATTTTTCCAAAATCTAATTTCATAGACTTTACCAGATTTGAGATGATATAACTTATTTTAGCTATTAGTTCTGATAATAATTTTGGTAATGATATAATTCATAATGATTCAAATATTCGATATGATTCATATGCTATGGAAACCTTAAGTTTATATTTTTATTTGGGGTCTAAGGAATTGGTAGCATATTTGAGTTATAGAATAAATGTGCATTGTTGCGAGTAATTTTTAATTTTTAGTGTTGCACTTTATTTGACATGCATGAATCCTTTTTAGCTTTGATTTACTAAGATATATCTTTCAACTTAATGTAGTTGCCACAATGTTATTTTTATGCACTAATTTTTTTTGTATCCATGTTATGTTGTTATTTTTTTTCTTATTGATAAGGATAGAATTCAAACATAGAAAACTTTTAAAGAAGGTAAAGATTATAAAAAAAAAGAAGAGACTTTAGGTTAATTATTTGTGTTACATGTCATTTTGTTGCATTAGGCAAATCACCGTTAGTTTGGATCTTTCGTCTTCCATCAATGTGTTCCAAAGCATCTGCTACAAGGTTAGAACCCATACTATCCCAAAGAGAATGAAATTCATGAATCTCAAGGCTCAAAAACCTATTTTTGGCTTCCTACACAGTTCCCTAGTCCATTTTTGCACATACGCAAAAAAGTCCAGTAGAAACTACACATACGTGTGCTCTGTCTGACACTATGGCCTACGCACATGACTTAACACAATTAAAAATAAAAAGTAAAGTCTAGAAGCATTGTTAGTCAAATATTTCCTAACTAACAAGCTTCTAATGGATGTCTATTTAGCCTTGATTCCTACCATCATGGAGCTACTTCTCTCTCTTTATGGAACCCCTATCCCAACATTTTTAGATCTCATCCATTGGGAAATGGATCCCAAGCTTCCCCCTCTTTGCCTACAAAGCTAACACTAGCCTGATGATTGAGGAGGACTATTGTAGGTAGGCTTATGCTGCATAAATAAGGCTAGGAGGCTATTCATCCAAGGGGAGGGCTGAAGATTGTGAGAAGAGGCTTGTAAGATCAAGGCATTGAGGTTGTAAGTTTGTTCTTCATTTTATTTAATAAAAAGCAATTGTTCTTTCCTAATCATGTATTCTTTGATATCATTCGTGGGATTCCTTGATCACTCACAAGGGTTATGATTGGTTATTGATTCAATTTATGATATACAGTGAGTTAAAAAGTTCATTTATCTTTCATTATACATAATAGATGCTTTGATCCTTTGTGTGTTTCTTTCTCTATAGATCTCCTTCAAGACATCATGGAGAAGTTGTGGGAAGCACTGAAATGGTCTCTAAAGCATCAAGGGGAAGCTAACTATCAAAGGCATTGAAAGGGACTTCAACAGGAATTTTGATAAATGGTAAGTGATCTCTCTCATGTTGTTTGTTTCAATCAATTGTAAGATAAAGAAAGGTAACAGTTCTTTCTTGTTTGTTACTATATTTCTTTGAGGTCCAGGGAGATTTTTCTTTTCGGCAAGAGGGATTAGTCTGCCAAACAAATTGAAGATGCATGGATTGCATAAATTGCTACAAGGACATAAATTCATAAACAAACAAGGTATTAATATTACTTGATGATTTCCAACAACCAATCCTTAGAAAAATCCTAATAAATATCACTTGCAATTGGATGGGATGAATAAACTTGTATGAAGACATTAACTCATAAGGAAGTAAGGTATGGAACTTACATGACGGTTTTCAATGGATAATACTTGAAAACCCATATTTGTATCAATATTTTTGTTGTTTACATCATGATATCTAGAGGGTTTGAATTTTGGAAGATGGGAAAGATCGCCAACATGGCCTTTGGTCTTATAAGCATGATCATATTTAGAAAATTATCTAAAAAGATTACTCATTGATGCGATTGATTTTATATATGACAAGTGGTCAATATTTGTGCTATATACATAACATATATCTCTTACACTTATTCCTTTTCCCCATAACTTGAATGGATGTGAATATTAACCATCCTTCCAAGAGGCATCTATGACAATACAACTATGAAGCAAAATGTAGTATAATTAAAGAATTTAAGGTATTGATTGAAACATCCAACATTGTATGCAAAAAAAAAAAAAATCAAATGCATCAATTTTAATTGTAACTCTTTCCATTCCAATGTTCATATGTGATATTTTTTAAGTTGATTTCCTTAGAATTTGGCTCAAATAATTGATGAACCTATTGTAGGTCATTTTTCACTATGTTTTTAATTGTGAGAAAGAAAAAGATATGTATTTCAAAATAAAAATAAAAAACAAAAACACAAAAAAACATACGTATTATAGTGTTAGTATTTTCAAAAGTTAATGGTGGATTAGCATTGAGATTAAAATAATGCAGAATTATGATGAAGTATGTTGGTGTGGCCCTAACGGAGTTCAATGAACTGAAGGGTTAAATGTTTGGCTTGTTCGTTGGGTGGAGTTATTCAAGATGTCGGGTCCTCCCGATGGTGGAAACTCGACATCACACAGGGTTCAAAATTAATGCATCTGAGTGCCTCCGTAAAGGAGTCAACATTAGATTGGTTGATGAGTAATCAACAACTCAGATCAATTGCGACATCACCACTAGCGAGCCTTGCCTATTATAGTTGGTTCTCTCGTAACTCTGCGGCAAGCGAGCATGACTCTACAAGAATAGTTGACATTCATTACCATGTCACTTTTTCCACATAATCCCATCCCATACACATCACTTCAACGTTAAATATTTTTTTTGTCCCTCGTATTTTCCCATTTTCTCCATAAAGTCTGTTTCCATTCTCATAATTCACATTGTCAGCTTCATTTTCCAGTGTCCGTAGCACATTTGCAATTCTTTTCCTACTTGAATTCAAATTTCTAACACTAACTACCATTATCCAGCAACAACAATAAAAGATGGACCCTCTACAAATGACCCTGCATAGGAATCACAAATTACTCAATGAAAAAGGGCCACCTGTTATTTTCATGATATTTTTCAAAATTTTATTTTTAATAATAATATAATTGTTCATTAGTTTATCATATATAAAGTCCTTCAAAAGATAGAATAGACCAAACTAGTTCAAGTAGTTAGTAGTTATTTGATAGTCAACAGTTTTCATAAATGTCAATATTATAATGATCATACAAAATAAATTTTGTTAGGTCCCAATAACACTAGTATATTCCCTCATTATTATTAGTGTATCCACCTTATTTTTATTATTGTGCCCATGTAGTCCCCATATTGTGATTGTTCTACCCCATAGAAGTTGACTATTGTTATTTTTGTGCCCTTACATTATTATTGTTATGTCAACTCTGATTATATTGTGAACCCTTAGACTCCTATATATATAAAGGATGTTTTTTCATTTGAATCATCTAAGAATTGTTCATTTGCCTAATTAAATGAGGTTTCCCCCTCAAAGAGGTTGATTTTGATGTCATTGATCTATATTTTCTTCTATTTTGTCAGTTGGTTACATAACATTTGTTATGATAGCTTTGGATTCTAGGGTTTCGCTGCTTCAAATAGGTCATCTTGGAATTTTTGCTATGGCGTGTTTTCAACGAAGCTTTAGATGCTAAAAAAAACACCCATTTGATACAACATCATGAATAACTTTGTGTCTGAATTTTAGACTGTTTCTCACAAAATTTTTGGAGATATGAACTGACGAAGCTAGGGTTTTTGCAGGCTCTAGAATTCCATCCCAAACAGGTTACCTTGGGAAAATCGTCATAACTTTCTATCTCAGCATTGGATTCAAATTTCATAAAAAACTAAAGAAATAGGATAGACTATAGTTTGTTGGGTATCGTTTTGAGGGCAGAAGGTTGAAACAATGATACATGGAACTTTGTACAAGTTCGCTCTACTAAACTAGTCTATAATCAGGTCATTGTGGGAGATTGGACATAACTCTCTCTTGGAAAATCCAATTGTTGTAGCGGCTGCAACACCCTCCAAAATTTTGGCCTGCATCCAATTTCAGAGCCTTCCTTTCGATTTTCTTGCTATTTCGCACTTGTGCTCTTCCCATGAGTTCGTGTTGAGCCTTTTCACCCTTCTCGCTTGACCATTCACCGTACATCTTCCTGCCAATTCCATCCATAACTGGGGTATGTTCAAAAGGATGTTTTTGGAAAAATTCATTGATGACAAAACCCAAGCCATGTTGCTCAAAGAGTTGGGAAGTCTAAAGATGGAGTCGAAAGAAAAGGTAAAATATTTAAATCAAAGGTTTTTGTGCATATTGAACAAGTTTGTAGCAAACACGAAACCTCATGACTCCATTACTGTTGACTATTATATGTCTGCATTGCCAACCAGTATTGTGTAGTTCGTCAAGCAAGCTGCGAAACGATTGCTATTATAGAATTGTGAAGAGGCGATCATTATGGAGAAAGACCTGTATGCGATTGGAGTCATCAGGGATGATTAACCGGCAAAGGAATCTAGAGATACGAGTAGGAAGTCCCAAGCTACGGCGAGCAAGGGTAAAGATAAGGAAGAAAGTGAAATTGAAACCCTTACTCATCTTGTTAAGAACTTGACAACATAGGTGTCTGAGCTAAAACAATAAACGATTGACACATCTATGAGCAGCTTGCCTCCTAGACAATATAAAGGAAGCATATCATAAGCCAGTAACCACTTCCTGGCTAAAACTGCAGAGATATCCAACTCAGTGTTCTAGATGGAACTGTGCGCGAACAACAATTTTTTCTCATTCCATGAAGATGTTCACCTGGATGGGACTTGTTGGGAATGGAAACAAGTTCCAGACACACTATGTAACTGCGCACTAAACATAGTTAATGATGTGGAGTGCTGGCCGAGAGACATAGATGATGATGAAGATGTTGCATTTGATGAGGCACCCAACACTGTGCAGGTGATCAAAATGTATCAGTGCTCACAAGAAGTGTAGAAAATGAACAACGAGAAGCATCCCTAGAACCAAAATGGTTGTTACAATTTAGAAGTCAAGGGGCTACACCTATGATTAGGGAAATGTGAGAAAATCTTGAAATATTGAGGAAGGTTGATCCACCAGCTATCCAAAAGCAGAAAGCGCAAAGCAAGCCCAGGAAGATAGTAGCAAACAAGAGTATATCCATGAGCATTAAACTGCAGAACACTCTGCTGGACAGTACAAACATGAGTCGAACCCCAGACATCTTGGTGAGTCTACCCGCCCTTCATTACAACATTGTGGAAGATATGAAGAAAACTCGTGAAAACATCTCTTTGTTCGAGTTAGCTAAGATTCAGGGTCAGCGGGATATCCTATTGCACGCACTAGGGAAAACATCTACAGACAAGAAAACCTTTATTAGAAAGGGAGCAAGCACATCTCCTGGTTCACTCAAAACTGTGCTCAACACACTCCAAATGGAAGAATAAAACTCTATTTTCCCTCCATTCTTTCCTTCATTCAAAATATTTAACTGTAATGTTCACAATTGTTTGCTTTATTCTGGCACATCAACCATTGGCATGCCACTCTCCATTGCCAAGCAGATCAATGCGCAATAGAGCAAGTCATTTGTGCAGATCATCCAACTTGATCGAATGTGTGTACCAGCCATTGTTGAAGTTTAGTATGTGACCATCCGATTATCTCATGATGAAGAATTTTACTAGTGCATCATCATTGTCTTGAGGACATACTGGAAGCATATGGCTTACTGCTTAGCAGAGACTAGTCTAGAAGTTGAATGGGTATTTTTCTATAGACTAATCACATTTGTGGCTTCCATACTAGGGCGAAAGAAATGAGATCTGGTTGTTATCCGAGAGATACATGAGACACAATGTCACTCCCATCAATGGTGAGAACGAACTGTTGGCTTTCACAGAACTCATGTTCGGTAACTACCGCTTGGAAGCACAACTGGGGTGTTATCTCGCACATCCAACTCCAACCACACTAGACACGCAGTTGGGTCTCCTTCCTTGCCCAACTATTGGAAATGAAACTTGTACAAAACATTGTAACACTAGTAGGAGTAGCAGTAGCAATAGCAGTAGCAACACTAGCACATCAATTGGTCTGTGTACAGGATAACTCTAGAGTCAGGTGTGTCTTTATAGACCCAAAGCACAGGAAACATTTGATCTCAAGTCTCTTGGAGTTTGAGTGCACGAACAAAACTGCGGAATACGAAGCACTCGTATTAGCCTTGCACAAAGCCATTAGCCTCAATGTTGTTGTGCTTAAAGTGGTAGGTGAGTCAGAATTCATGTATGGTAGGTATGTAACACCATACACTTTTTGTCACGTCATCTTGAAATTTATCAGTAAGAGGTATGGCAATTAATCTCTAACTTCCAAGCTTTCAATATCATTGTTGTGCCAAGAACGTGTAATGCCATTAGGGGAATTTTGAGGTCTAAAATGGGCCTCCTAAGAAAAATGTACAACCAAAATAAACTTTATAAGAATCAATCGGATTCAAGATGATGATGTCAACTATGGGGGGTGATTCACCATTTTTGGAGTAAAAAAGTAAAAAGATTAAAAAATAATAAAATAATAAAACTACTTTTTCAACTCGTATTTTTAGTTTATCCCATTTAGGTTTTACTCAAATTTAGAGTGGGATTACTCATTGGATGAAAAATTTAATTCCTCATCCAAAGAGCACCCATGTTGCATACGTTTGATGGATCTTGCTACACGAAAAATGAGAAATACATGAAAAAATGTGATTGCAATCACGTTTTTCATGTATTTCTCCTTTTTTGTGTAGCAGGGTCCATCGAAAGTATGCAACATGGGTACTCCTTAGATGAGGAATTAGATTATGCATCCAATGAGTGTTTCTCATTGAAATTTGAGTAAACCCATAGTGAGATAAGTTGAAAATACGAGTTGAAAAAAATTGTTTTTTATTTTTTCCCTCTAAAATTTCATGATGTAATCTAATCCTATTTTATTATTTCCACTTTTATTTTATAATTTCCTTAGGAGTCCTATTTTAGACCTTAAAAATCCCCTAATTAGTTGTCGATGCCTTAGTAAATGTAACTTCTACGATGTCACTGCTTAGGGATAGGATTACTGTTGAAATTTTGTACAAGCCTTCTATCCCTGATACCATAGTTATTTTACGCATTTTTGATGATGATAAAAAATTATTGCACTTCATGGCCAACGCTGATGTCAACAAGAACACAACAATTGGCAAAGATGAACACGAGCAATCTCTGTAAGCTGTAGTTAATGGCAAGAAAGGAAACCTCATCCCCAAGGGTGTTGTATCTCTCAATAAGCTTTATGACTTGCAGAACTGCTTCCAAGGGTCAATAAAAAGAAAAACCCACAAGTCCACCATGATGTACAAACAAATCAACCTTGTAACATATCATGATCTTATGTTCGTTAGTCTCGGTACGTGTTGCACACCGCAGGAGCAACAAGTTTTTGTCCGCTTGTTCAAACAGTACCGGGATGTGTTCGTGTGGATATATGATGATATGAAGACATACGACAAGCGAATAATACAACACGTGATTCCAATTAAGGAAGGGGTCAAGCCATTGCCACAGAAACTTAGGAAACTACATCTGTCACTTGAACCCCTCATACAAAAAGAACCGACTAAGTTGTTGGATGCTTGGATCACTTGCAAAGTTCGTCATTTTACATGGGTTTCTAATTTAAGTCATGTATGTAAGAAATCTAGGGAGATCCACTTATGCATTGATTTTCGAAACTTGAACCATACCTTGGACAAAAACAACTACCCCGTCTCATCAATGGAACCTCTGTTACATGTAATATCTGGAGTAGGAATGTTGTCTATGCTCTATGGTCTTTCGGGATACAACCAGGTTCTATTAGCATAACCTGGTAGTTTAAAACTGTTTTAGGAGAAGCTTGGCCCACACACATATTGTCTGCAATAACTTGATAGGAGGATTGATGACCTTTCTGTCAATGACCAAGATATCAAACACTACTTTCAGTAAGTCAGGGTCGCGCCCCATGCCATGTACATAGTTTGTTAACTACTTGTTCTCTCTTCACTTTGCCTTACTGTTTTTTTTTGTCTTGTTTGGTTTGCTTAGTGTCATGCTATTTTTGGTTTTGTAAATAAGTTCTTCCCTCTACTCAATTCTGGATTTTGAATGAGTATGTGGCTGAGATCCAAAGAGTCTTGTGACACTGCAGCACTTGTCTAGCCCTGCGTTCATCTTCTCTATGCTTGGTTATAACCTTCGGCCGATGAAGTCATGAAGAAAAATAAATATCATCTGCAAGGGAAGCTTGGGTCTGACCATGAACCTATGTCCACACTGGGAAACCCCTGTGCCTGTACATAGCCTTCTTCTCTGTGTGTTCAAGCTCATCCAACTAGTAGAAACGGAGAAAGGGAAATTCTAAATGAGCAAACCTATGTCAGAGGTCTTACATTCTTCTCTAAAGGAACAAACTCTTCTTCTCTTAATAAGTCGGGATCCATCTTCTACCCCCAAAAAATATGTGCCTATGGATAGTCCTCTTAAAAAAATACAAAGGCGAAAGAAGAGAAAAGCTTCCTACGCAGTGAGGTGAAGCATAAAACTCCATTGGGCTATTAACCAGGCTCGCTGGCAGTGAAGCAATGTGTGTGTTCCTACGTAACTCCAATGGGGTATTGTCTAGGCCTATTATCAATAGAGGAACACCAGAGATGAAAACTTATACTATGAAATTTTTTAACTAGTGAGCCAAGCTACCCTTCCCAATTTTAAAACATTATGATCAAGCTGAAACTTGTTGTTGCGTTTGACTGAGTTGGAAAAAGGTGAAACATGTTTGTCCATGTGGTAAGTGGGGAAGTTGAAGTAACCTACACAATGTTTCAATACTCCCTAATAGGCCAAGGTCCTTTGCTGTTAATGGACCAAAACATATAAGTTGGTATTCAACTAGTGTGTCACCAAGTGTTGTAGAGGCTGCAACACCCTCCAAAATTTTTAGATGCATCTAATTTCAGAGCCTTCCTTGTGTTTCTCCTTGATGTTTGCAAGCACTCAGGCTCATCCCATGAGATCATGTTGAGTCTTTTCACCCTACTTTCTTGATCATTCATTGGAAATCTTTTATTATTTTGGTCACAATGTCATGCTTGCAATCATGTTATGGCTATGTTCATCCTTCTTCGTGTGTACAAGTTTTATTTTCTATGTAAGAATATTTTGCACTCACATATGAAGTTGTATGCAATGTCGAAAAGTTTCATCACAGTCATTCAATGATCTATCCCAAATGTCGTGCTTGTCGCCCACACCTATTGGTCAGTCACACTAAGCATGTTGTCTTGTTGGTTTGAGGCATCTTTTCGTCGAGTCGTGTTGAGTGTGTGTTCACAAGGTTGTGCATCCATGAGTTTAATTGTTCACACACTTATTCATTTTTCTGAAACTCTATCGACCGGATCACCCTCTAACAGTTGGACCTCTGCTGAGCTACATTGTGCAGTCTCAGCTCTCAGTGATCATGTACTTCTTCCCTGAATTGTGTAGAGCTTGAGACTTCCTACCAAGATGTATGCATTGTGCAATCCTAGAATCAACCAGACTAATTGTCACCAAGAATAGTACAAACATTTCTCAGCAAGCCATCTCAATATGTGCTTCCCACAAGAAAATCTATTAAGCTTCTTGTTGGTCAACTGGAGAATTTGACTGGGCAGTGACCTCGAGCTTCACTCCTCCGAAAATTGTATAGAATATGTCAGCATGCCTACTTCCACTGACTGAAGAAATTGTGCAGACATGAATGACAAGCACCCGGTGCTTGTCACTGCACTCTCCTTGAAATTTGTGCAGTTCTGTCAGCAAGTTCCCCTATCAGCTGACCTGTTGCTTCTCTTGAAAACTACGCAATTTTCTTGGGTTGTCCTCCACCTAGCCGACACCCCGCTCAGCCCAGAAACTGCGTAGAGATTTCCTCAAGGCTAGCCTCTGAGTTTTGTGCAGTTTTTTCCAGCAAGCTCCAGTAGCTCGCTGCAGGCCTTCCCGGAGAGTCTGTGTAGTTTTCATTGCCAATGTCCTCCCTACCGCCTGAAATGCCTCCCTGGAAAATTTCCACATTTCTTCCCTCTAGCCGAGCCAGATCCCGCAGAAGGTCACTACTGTTCCGGACTGCTCATCTCATCCTCCAAGTGACCTCTGCACAATTTTCCTTGATAGTGTCCCAGAGGCTACCTCCCTACCTGAAATGTGCTCTGTGTAGTCTAAGAGACTTGTCCTCTCTCTCAGTCATCTGCACCAGAAAAATAAATATGATGCATCATGGTAGGCTAGGATATTTCTAGATTTGATTTCGTCTCGTCATGAGTGATTGCAAATATAGGTACATGGATGTGACATCACACAACGACGAACGTGACAAAAAAGGAGCGCATGCTAGGAGAATTTTTCGCAAAAGGATGAACACATGAAGTATGCCAAGTACAAGTGAAGGAGATACATGCATGTGCAACATCAAGCAAACACCAAGACCATCGAAGACTTCGCACACCTTTCCATGCGAAGGTGAAGCTATAATACACCAACAGCACACTCATCACTCAATAGCACTGCAGCTCGACATGGATACCACCATCAGCATGAACATACCAGCACTATTGTGTCTAGTCATGTCATGAGTCATCTCGGCCACATCACTACTATGAGCCATACATTTGTAACAATGTAATGTAACGTGGAAGTCCAAGAGACCCACATGTAAAGTTGAAGAGTCATGTAAGTCAAACAATCATGAGGGAAGTCAAAGAGTCACAAGGGCCAGTTTCACCCTTGGCTATATGTACCCCTCATTTTTACATGCAAAATACTTTTCACCTTGGCTCCTCCCACATAGCTTTGAGAGTCTGTAGTATTTTCTTGAGGAGCAAGTAGTGTCTCCAACACCCCGCTATCAGGGTTAGTGATGTATGGTGTACCGATGTGCCTTGGAACTTTTGCTTAATTAAGAAGCCTGATCATAGGCCAACACGTTTTCGCACATGTATTGTATTCAATTGTAACACTATTCTTTGGATGCTTGTAATGCATGTTGCTTTAACCTATATTAAGACAGTTTAACTATTTTAGTTGTTCTAGTACATATGCTTTCGAAAATGTGTTGTTTCAGTTGTTTACATTGTCTCGCATGTGTGGTCTACACTGTCGGATAGCCGACATATTCATTCTCATAATATTGTTATAACGATTGTCACACTCATGTGGAATATTCCGCTGGGTGTCGTACAGGTTATATGTTCACTGTGTTTTTGTGACTTTCACAACCGTGTGGACTATTCTGCCAGAAACTGTTCATGTCATGTTGTGTTGTGTGTCTCTAATAGAGCTGGGACTATTCCCTTTTGACTTGAGAATCACCTTCACCCTCTCTCTCTGCAGTGAAAGAACCTTTACACAAGTAACACTAAGTACTCACCAGGCATGCAAACCTTGCTATTCAAAGACAAAGCACAACACTCTCATGTTCTAACAAGTAAGAGTTAAGTCAAATATTTAAGATAATGGCAACCGGGCCATCTTACTAGATGGGACTCCTACACGAAATGGTGTGAGGTCTAGTTGGGACTTCATACTGGGGAGATCCCCTGAATATTGGTAGGTCTAGTACCATCAACACCAATCTTGATCAGACTTGTGGCATTAGAAAGAGGACTCAGAGATCTACAACATGACAAAATTTAATACCTTGGATATCTGCAATTTCGGAGATACATCAGATTCAAAATCAAGCTCCTACAAAGCAAAAAAAATAAAATAAAAGGTGTGCAGTCATTTTTAAAATTTGCATAAGTTTTGTTTGAAAAATTAATTTGAAGTGATTCATAGGGAATATGGAAGCATAATTATCATTAATTTATGCCCCAAAGAAATAAAGTGGAAACACCTAATAAGCAACCCAAAATCTCTTCTATGACTCATGAAGAAGAGGAACAAATGCAACATGATATATAAAAATTACGAGACCAAGGGAAACAAATTTCACTGTCACAAAAAGTAACAAAACTTAAGATGGATGGTTTGAAGAATGGCATAGAATCTAATATTGATGGTTTGAAGAATGGCATCAATGAATCAAAAGGAAACATTGAATATTTGAAGAAAGACATGGAATATTTGAATGGAAATTTGGCAAATTTTCTACACAAAATGCTTATTAATGGAAAAAAGGTAGTAGAGGAAACTCATGATGAGAACAAAAGAAATATTAATCATGATTTCATAGACTCTAATACTGGATTGAAGACCCAGAAGAGTCCAAATATAGATATGAGGAAGTTTGATGGCAAGGATCCCGTAACATGGATACTACAGATGGAGGAATATTTTGATCTCCATAATATGTAAAACACACAAAAGGTATGCATTGAAACTTTATAATTAGAACCTAATCAGTTTGTATGGTATCAATGGATTTTCTCTCGTAAAAAAATTGTCACTTGATCAATTTTTACAGAGGAAATGATAACACATTATGAGGATACAAAGAGGAACACCTTCCTTGGCCAATTGATAAATCTCAAACAAAAGGGTTCAATAGTGGAGCAGATTGAGGAATTCCAAAAATTGAATATAAGGGTAAATGATATTCCAGAGGAGCATAGGATTGATGTCTTCATAGGGACTCTAAAGGATAACATCCAACATGAGGTTCACCTTTGGGAGCCTAATTCATTGGAGAAGGCATTTTGGTTGGCAAGAAAAATTGAAAGCAAAATGATGGCAACAAGGAAGCATACCACTCATAACTACAAATATGGAATTGTGGTTGCTCATAAACTTCCATAATCGACAAGGTTGACGCCACAACAATTGGAAGAAAAAAGGAAAAAAGGGCTTTGTTATAGTTGTGATAGAAAGTACACTAAAGGTCATAAGTGTGTTTAGAAGAAATTATTTTACATCGATTGTGAAGAGGAGGAAGAAAGGGAACAATAAATGTCAAAAGAGGAGGTTACACACCAGGAACCAACCCCATAGAAAGAAGAAATTAATCTGACCATATCTTGTAATACATTGGCATGAATTACCACTCCTCAAACTCTCAAGATAGAAGGAAATATCAAGAATAAAAAGGACTTTGAGCATCTTAAAGAGGCAATATGCCAAGCACCGGTATTATCTATGCCAGAATTCACAAAAAAATTTATTGTGGAATGCAATGCCTCATGAAATGGAATTACTGTTGTTTTAATGCAAGAAGGAAGACCCGTTTCTTTTGAAATTCGTTCAATCAAAGTATTTACACAAAGCTATTTATGAGAAGGAAATGTGGGAAATACTACATGCACTTAAGAAATGATGACCTTACCTAATGGGAAGGCACTTCAAGGTAAGAAAAGATCATGATAGTCTTAAATAATTTTTAGAACAAATATTATCTTCAGAAGAGCAGCAAAAATGGGTAACAAAGATGTTGGGTTATGACTTTGAAAACATCTGCAAAAAAGGTAAGAAAAATATTGTTTTCGATACACTCTCAAGAAAGGATGAGGATGTGGAAGCATTTCTTTGTTTTATCTCTATTATCCAACTAGATTGGATAACCAAAGCAAGGGAAGAATGGAAGAATGGCGAGGAGGTATGGGCACTCATTCAAAAGTTGCAGCAAGATCCTATTACATATAAGACATTCAACTAGAATAATGATTCATTATGGTACAAAGATCACTTGTACCTTTGTAAGAATTTCCAACTCAGACAAAATATTCTTAGAGAATCGTACACCTCTCCATTAGGAGGGCACTCAGAATTTTTGAAAGCTTACCACAAGGTTAAGAAGGATTTTTATTGGGATGGCCTTAAATCTGGTATTCAAAAGTTTGTGGCGGAATGTTTCATTTGCCAACAAAATAAAGTTGAGACAATTAAGACCCCAGGTCCGTTACAACTTTTAGCCATTCCAAGTCATCATTGGGAGGAGGTTTCAATGGATTTTATCACAGGTTTACCCAAGTCTAAAGGAAAGAGTGTCATCATTGTGGTAGTTGATAGACTTGCCAAGTATTGTGCATTATCTCATCTATTTAAAGCTATTATATTTTCTTTTGCATTTAGGGAAACAATTCAAAAGCTACGTGGAAACCCAAAGATTATTGTAAGCGGTAGAGATCCTATTTTCACTAGAAAGTTTTGGATGGAATTATTTTTTTGTCAGGGCACTCATTTAGATCATAGCTCATCTTATCATCCACAATCGGATGGGTAAACTAAGATAGTGAAAAATAAATAGAAAGGATATCTTCGTTGCTTTTTGTTTGACAAACAAACACAATGGGTCATGTGGTTACCTTTGGTTGAATGGTGGTATAACACTTCCTTCCATATTGCAGCAAAAATGATCCCATTTATGGAACTTTATGGATATCATCCACCGCCCATCAGATCATATTTACGCGAAAATTATGAGATTCAAGTAATGGAAGATCACACCTAGCATCAAGAACAAGTTCTCCAACTCTTAAAGGATAAGCTCACGTTGGCATAGAATAGAATGAAGCAACAGGTTGATCAACATCATAACGAAAGAAGTTTTGATGTAGGCGACTCGATATTTTTTTGGCTACAACCATACAAACAATTTTCCCTAAAGCAAGCTAAGAAGGATAATAAATTATCACCAAAGTATTATGGTCCTTACAAGGTGTTGCAAAAGATTGGTACTATGGCATACAAATTGGAGCTTCCTACATCTTCTCGAGTGCACCTAGTTTTACATGTTTCATGCTTAAAGAAGGTTATAGGTTACAAGTTCCAAGTTCAAACAATATTGCCAGAACGTGATGAGGAAGGAAAAATCATATTGGAACCATAAGTATTCATGGAAACAAGAACTCGGTGGCTATGAAATCGATCAATTTCAGAGTATCTCATCAAGTGGAAGAACTTCCCCATGAAAGATTCCACATGGGAGGATGATAATTTTATACAGAAACATCAAGAACTACTCAAGTGTTGAGGACAACACTTTTGTGAAGGAGAGGGGCATGTTAGGTCCCTATAACACTAGTATATTCCCTCATTATTATTAGTGTAGCCCCCTTATTGTTATTGTTGTGCCCATGTAGTCCCCATATTGTTATTGTTATGCCCCATAGAAGCCCACTATTGTTATTGTTGTGCCCTTACATTATTATTGTTATGTCGGCTCTGATTATATTGTGACCCCTTAGACTCCTATATATAGAAAGTGTAGGTTTTAACCCTGTAGAGAAATTACCTGCATACGAGTTCTAAGAACAGAAAATAAACAATGTGAGAGCATAACACATAAAACACATATACACAAAGATTTTCCCCTGGATCCCAAAACCAAGACTACTAGCTCAATTTTTCATTATGTTCCTTTCAATGTTATAATACATATTTATACATGCCAAAGCATCGAATACCATGGAACAAAAACCATCGCATCCAAAACCATGGACCGAAAGCCATCGCATCCAAAAACATGTGCAAAAATCATGCACAAAACCATTGGTGGGTCTACCCAACCTAACATAGGTTCCAAAACCAAAATTTTTTGGGGCGCTGCCCTGGACCCTAGAGAGTGGGGTTATCTGCACCCCTCAAACCCCCTGTGACCCCCCCACTATGCAATCGGTGCAAGGGGTAGTCGTGGAAAGAATATAACACAACCCAGCATTCTTCCACTTGTCGTTTTCTTTCCACAGGGGGCCACAAGAGAGCTTAATCATTTATCTATCCCTGCAATGCCCATAGTTCCTCTACACCAAGAGAACTTCTCAGAGCTCATAGATTTTGTCAATGCATTTGTAGTATTCTTCAAAGTGTCCACCTTTACCAACAACACCTTTTTGTCTTCTATCATATCCCTCACAAACTGATACTAAACATCAATGTGCTTTGTCTTTGAATGATATGTAGGGTTCTTTGCCAAGAAAATTTCACTTTGGCTATCACAGTCTATCCTTATAGCTCCCTGTACTAACTCCATACTTGAACACAATCTCTGCAACCATACCGCTTCCTTGCTTGCATGAGTGGCTGCGATGTATTCTAACTCTGTACTTGATAGTGCCATTATAGATTATTTCTTACTCATCCAACTGATTGCACCTCCAAATAGGTTAAATACATACCCACTTGTGGATCTTCTCTGATCCAAATCTCCAACCCAGACTGCATCAACAAAGCCACGAATATCCAACACTCTGTCCAATCCTGGTTTTCCTTGGTAGCACAAACCATAATCACTAATGCCACACAAATACCTGAAAAACCACTTCGCTGTTGTCCAATGCTCCATTCCTGGTTTTGACATAAACCTTCTCAATACTCCCACTGCATGTGCAATGTCTAGTCTAGTATAGACTATTGCATACATCAAGCTACTTACTGCACTTGCATATGGAACACGGGACATGTCCTCTTCCTCTTCTGGTGTCTTGGGACACTGTTCAATAGATAACTTTACACCTACAGGAATAGGAACCTTCAATAGTTTACTATCCTGCATATTAAATCTCTGCAATATTGTCTCAACATAATTCCTCTGGTTTAACCAGAGCTTCCTTTTTTCCAATCTCTTTTAATTTCCATGCCCAAAATATAGTTTGTAGCACCAATATCTTTCGTGTCAAATTTGGAGGACAATTGGGTCTTCAAATCCTGGATAATTTCTTTGTCATTACCAACCAGCAACATATCATCCACATACAAGACCAAATAAATAACACTGTCACCAATTAATTTAAAATACACACGATGATCTGCTTTGCTTCTGGCAAAGCCAAGTCCTCTTATAAATGTATCAAATTTCTGATACCACATTCTTGGTGATTGTTTTAACCCATACAAAGACTTCTTTAACTTGCATACCAGTTCTTTCTTACCCTTCACTGCAGAGCCTTCAAGTTGCTTCATGTAGATTTCCTCTTCCAGATCCCCGTGAAGAAAAGCTATCTTCATATTAGTTTGTTCTACCTCAAAATCAAAAGCAATAGCAACATATAAAAGTAATCTAATACAAGTTACCTTGGAAACAAGAGAAAAAATATCACCAAAATTAATTCCCGGCACCTGGGAATAACCTTTTTCTACCAACTGAGCTTTGTATTTCTCCACCTTTCCTTCTGCATTTGTCTTATTCTTGAACACCCATTTGTTGCCAAAGGGTTTCCTTCCATCCGACAGCTCCACCAGATACCAAGCCTCATTTTTGTGCAAAGATGCCATTTCATCAACCATGGCCTCTTTCTAGAGTTTTCCATCCTCTGAATATATTTCTTCCTTGACAGTTCTGGGATCATCATCAGTAATAGATAAAGCAAAATTTGAACAAAAAGCAGATGGACTATACCTTTCTAGCTACCTTCTTTCTAGAACTGATCTTCTCACACCCAGAGTTTGTGGCTCTTCATATTCTGATTCCTCCTCTACTGTAAAGTCTGATTCTTCCTCCTTTAGCTCAAACTCTATCTTCTCAAGTTCCTTTGGTTGGACTTCATGTTTAAAAACATCTTTCACCTCTATGAGCATGACATCTCGGTTGTACAAAACCTTCCTTATTACTAGGTTCCAAAGCTTATATCCCTTTAAACCATCCTTATTGTTGGAAATAATACTGAGAGGGGGGGTGAACCAGTATTATCAGGTCAATTATTTTTCATTTCACAGTCAGATTTGTATACGCTACTTCAGTTAGTAATAACCGCATATGTATGCAACTACAGCTAAGGAAACTAGCGTATAACCAATAGACTTGTAATTTAAATTATTCTTCAGATGTTGATCATTAATTTGTGCATCAAACCATATAAACAATAACCAAGAATAGTAAAACAGAATAGGCAATCACACATAAGAACACAAGATATAAGGTGGAAACCCAATGTGGGTGAAAACCAGCTGCTGCAATTCGTCTCTATCTTCTTTTCATTAGAGACTTCTTTTTACAATGTTTCTGTACTAGTGCAGTCTTATACCAGTACGCAGGCTGCTATCTACTGAAGGCTACAACCTTCTCTCATTCTCCAGATTCTCCTGGAAGGGAACTACAACCCCCTTAGCTCTTGTACTAGCTGATGTACTAGTACATAGGTGCTGACCTACAAAAAGCTACAACCTTCTCCTTTCTTCCAGGGACCATGTTTCATAAATTTTCAAACTAGGTCCATGAATAACATCAATCAAACATCAAGTATATCTTCATCAACCAATCTCCTTTGCACCAAACAAAACTGAATCAAATAGTCACTTCTCTAAATGCTGTACACAGAAAATAGTAACAACAACCAGACACCAATTCTGAACCCAGAATTGGGCAGCAATAAATAGAAGTAGCTAAAACATATTTCAAGATAAGTACGCTACTTCAATGTCTACAACCTGCATGCATACACTGCTGAATTAAGGCCAAACTGCATATACGCTATTTTGAATTACCTAACCAGTGTGTATACGCGCCTTTGCTTCGTTGAACCTGCGTACATATATATAAAAGATAATTTATCCTTTTCACTTATTTAGACATCAGTTATACCCAGATTATCAGATTTATAGATCAAGTCATGCGCCAAATATAACAGATCAAAATCACAAAAAGATACTATTATTCAAGCCTTAGGATCTTGACCCATCAATAGAACTTATCCTTCTCCTTGAGCTTAGGTTCCTCCTTGATTTAGATTCAGCTATGCATCATAACCTAATGACCAGTATTCTAGATCTTGCACTTCATAAGATATTCAATACTTGAGTCAATGCCTTTGCCCAATGATCTCCTTCCCCTTTTATAGTCTTTGGCCTTACTCAATACCATGGTCCAAAACCATACATAATCAATACCTTGGACCAAATACCGAGGTTTAACACTTCAGATGAGATACCATGGTCCAAAACCATAGTTCCAGATACCAAGGACTAAATACCATGGACCAAAAATAAGTTTTCCCACATGTACACGCTTTTCTTTGCATGAAAGTGTGTGCATACATATATGCGCCTTTTGATAGTCTATCCCACCTATATACGCGCCTTGGTTAAAAGGAACCTGCATATATCTCTTTTTCCTTCATTCTGAGAGCCTGAACTATGATCTGCCATTTGAGTGAGTTTCCATCAAGTACAACACTTGTGTCATAGCACCAAACCTGTGTCATAATGCCAACAATCTCCCCCTTTGGACTTGATGGCAACCCCAAGTCACTCAAAGTCATTCTCCCCCTTTGTCATCAAGGGAAAAGGGTTATGCTCCCCCTGAGTACATGCTAAAATCTCTACTCTGCTGAGCTGTCCATGCTCCCCTGGATTGTAGGCAAGGTCTGCAAAAAGAAGTTCTACAAGAAGAAACATTACTTTATACATCATATATGACCTTCCTATCACCAAGGACACATACATACATCCATATCTCAACCAAGTGGGGATACACCAAAAGTTTACACATGATAAAACAAGAATATTATATCATCCATCCCAAGCATAGTGGGGAAACCAACATAGGCTGTTACATGACCTTGATAATAAAAGAAATACATGACATAGAGACTAAATATCTAAGACAAGACTATGTTAGTCATCAGCAACTAACAATATTTTTCAATCATCATTCAGTCCAGCAACCAAGATCTCCCTCTGCATCTGTTCCACCTGAAACAGAAACAGCTGTGAAATTGAACGAAGATCTTCTAAGATAATTCCAACAATGCATTATTAGAAGTATATGCTCCCCCTAAACCTATGCCAAATGGTCTCTGTCAGACCCATATCAGACTCTTTTCATCCTGAGTCTGTTCCCACTGTTTTTCTTCAAACCAACATATACGCGATTGTACCCACAGAAACCAGCGTATATACGCATATACGCTTCATGAAACTCATGTAAAACCACTGTTCTCTGAAACAGATAATTTCAACAGCAAGACGATGCATCAAATACTCCCAGCTTCTGTCTGAGGTATTCAAATGTCTCCCTAGGCAGTGATTTGGTAAGTATATCAGCAACTTGTTCTTTGGAGGAGACATACTCCAATTTTACCTTTTGTTCAAGCACTTGTTCCCAGAGAAAATGATACTTGATAGGTATGTTCTTGGTCTTCGAATGCATGACTAGATTCTTTGAAATACTGATTGCACTTGTATTATCACAAAAAATGGAGATAGGTGGAGTACAAGTGATTTGAATGTCTTGCAATGTTTACATCATCCAAAGAAGTTGTGTGCCGCAAGAAGCAGCAACCACATATTCTGCTTCAACTGTAGATATTGCAATTGAACTTTTTTTCTTGCTGAACCAAGATATTAATCTATAACCCATAAAGAATGCACCACCACTGGTGCTTTTTATGTCATCCACGCTTCCTACCCAATTTGCATCTATATATGCATGAAGTGTGAGATCTGTATCTCTAGGATACCATAAGATACAGTTTTGAGTTCCATGAAGATACTTGAAAATTCTCTTAACTGCTTGAAGATGAGTTTCCTTTGGATTTGCTTGAAATCTTCCAACTATTCCCACTGCATGCATGATGTCTGGTCAGGTACCTGTTAGATAGAACAGGCTACCAATCATGGATCTATAGGTTGGTTGATGTATTGCTGCCAATTCATCATTTGCGCTGAGGTTGCATCTTGTTACCATAGGGGTACATACTAGTTTCGAATCCTCCATCCCATATTTCTTCAAGATTTGCTTGAGGTACTTGGTTTGTGATAGAAAAATACTGTCTTTGTTTTGTTGTACTCGTAAACCAAGAAAATATGTGAGCTCACCAAGCAGGGACATTTCAAATTCTTTTTGCATCACCAAGGCAATGTTTTGACTCATGTCTTCTTCATTGCTACCAAAGATGATATCATCAACATACACAACAAGTATTAACAACTTATCGTTGTCATTTTTTATATAGATTGATATCTGTGGATCCTTTTGTAAAACCTTGTTGATGGAGGTACTTATCAAAACGATAATACCAAGCCCTTGGAGCCTGTTTAAGGCCATAGAGAGCCTTTTTAAGTCTGCATACAAGTTTTGGATCATTTCCAAGGATAAACCCATCTGGTTGCTCAATATACACTTCTTCATCCAAGTATCCATTCAGAAAGGGAGATTTCATGTCCATTTGATATGCTTTGAACTTCTGAAAGCTAGAAAGAGCAAGAAACATTCTTATTGCTTCAAGTCTAGCAACTGGTTTAAACGTTTCTTCAAATTCTATACCTTCTTGTTTAGCATACCCTTTGCAAACAAGTCTGGCCTTATTTCTAATAACATCTCCATTCTCATTCGGCTTGTTTTTGAATATCCATTTAGTCCCTATGACATTCTTATCATTTGGTCTAGGAACCAACTCCCAAGTTTTATTCTTTTCAATCTGCTCAAGTTCTTCATTCATGGCCTTGATCTAGCATTCATCTTTGCATGCTTCACTTACATTTTGTGGTTCAGTGGAGGAGAGTAATGCTAGATAGCTTGAAGCTTCTAAAATATCTCTTCTTGTTTGTACACCTACCTCTTTCTGTCCCAAAATTTGAGTCTCTAGATGATTCTTTTGGACGTACCTGGATGGAGTCTTTTCTTCTACCCTTATCTATTTTTCTGGTTCCTCATAGGTTTCTTCTTCATCATTAGTCTGATTTGATGTTGAAAGATAGTCCTCATCATCTTTGAAATCTTTGGATTTTACCTGCCCTGGAATGTTTCCTTCTTCATCGACCACTACATCAATACTTCCAACAATTTTTCTAAGTCTTTTATTGTAACACTTATATCCTTTGCTTTGGGGAGAGTAACCAAGGAGAATTCCTTCATCTGCTCTAGGTTCAAACTTGCTAAGGTTTGCATCAGCCCTTTTGATGTAACATTTGCTTCCAAAAATTTTGAAGTATTTTACCGTAGAGTCTTACCATACCAGAGTTCATGAGGAGTATGAGTGTTGTTCACCCAAACGTTTGTCTTGTTGAGAATAGTAACAGCAGCAAATGCAGCTTCAACCCAGAAGGTTGCAGGAGTTCCAGACTCATCAAGCATAGCACGAGCCATTTTTTGAACCATTCTCTTCATCCTTTCTACTACTTCATTTTGTTGAGGAGTCCTTGGAGTAGAGAATTCCCTTCTTATTCCATGTTCTTCACAAAAATCGAAAAATTCTTTCGAGGTAAATTCCCCTCCTCGATCAGACCTGAGGCATTTGATTTTGCGATCTAATTCATTTTCAACCAAGGCTTTGAATGCTTTGAACTTTTCAAAAGCTTCGTCTTTATGCTTCAGAAGTCCTATCCAACACATCCTAGAAAAGTCGTCAATGAACAACATGAAGTATTCTTCTCCTTGAGGTGACCTTTTCCTGGATGGACCACATACATCTGTATGGACAAGTTCAAGTGGATTGCTGATCCTTCCTTCTCAGGGAAATTAGTTCTGGTTTGCTTACCAAATTGACATGATTTTCATATTGTATTTTCTGGAATTCTGATGTCAGGGAGATCACGAACTGCCTGATATTTGCATGCTTTCCTTATCTGAGAGAAACTTAGATGCCCCAATCTTCTGTGCCATAGCCAGTGTTCATCATTCTTGCTTAGATAGCATTGTTGCTGTCCTCCCTTGACTATGTATAAATTATTTGGAGTTCTTATGCCTTTGATCACTATTTCTCCTGTATCAAGCTCACGAACAATACATCCATTTGATCAAAATATTACCTCATTTCCTTGATCACACATTTGACTGATACTCAATAGATTATGTTTTAAGCCATCAACATACATAACATTTCTAGCTTTGACTTTCTCTTTCAAAATAACAGAACCTTTACCTTTTATGAATGCAGGGGTGTCATTTCCAAATGAGATCTTCCGTTCCTTTTCGAAGGCACTATATGACTGAAGTTTTTCTTTATCACCTGTCATATGTTTTGAGCATCCACTATCGATGTACCACTGATTTTCTTGTCCTTCTGCATATAAGGCTATACCACATCTTTATGGTTGCAGCTCTTTCTTTTTCCATGTTTTGGGACTCAATGAAGCTTGCTCCTTCTAAGTTGTTTTCTGAAACCTACTCTTGCATTCAGAATCTTCATGTCCGAAGTTGTTACAAATAGAACATTCTATTTCATTTTCAAGAGCAGAAAAGTTATTGTAGGTTTTTTTCATGATTCCATTTACACTCCTTTGATTTCGTGCTTCTCTGGTCATGATGGTCTTGTAGGCAACACATTGAGCTACATTGTGTCCAAAATTATGACAAGAGAAACATTGGCCATTGAAGAAATTTCTGAGATTATCAAACCTTTCATCCGGGTGATTGTAGTTTCCATAGACATTCATTCTTGAGGCAAATTGAGAATGATTTACCTATAGTTGATTGTAGCTTTTGTTCATCATTGAAGTAGATTGTCCCTGATGTAATTGGTGATATCTGTTCATCCTTGAGTTAAATTGACTCTGATTTACCTGGTGATCTTCTTTATGCCTTTGTTGTCGATTGTCAACCTGTTCACTTCTCCTTGCTGCATCAAGATAACTTTTGGAGGTGGATGGCTTCTGTGCTTGAGATGCTTCTTCAGTATATCCAAGACATGTCTTGATTAGTGGAGAACGTTGCACCTTTATAATCTCATCTAAAGTTTCAGATCCTTTAGCAAATCTAGGATTAAAAGCTTTTGTTTTCTCAATATCTTTTCTAAGTCCCACAATTTCACATTCTAACTTTTCATTGTGTTTTTCCCTTTTAGCAAGTTGGAATGTTAGAGTATCTATGATCATTCTATTTTCTTCTAAACAGATTTTAAGTTTAGAAATTTCTTCATAGAGATCATTTTCATCTATAGCATGCAAGAAATCATCATCTTCAAAAGCCATCAAAAGTCTATAATAATTATATTGTTCATCTTCATCACTAATTGAAAATCCATCACTGTCTTCATGTGTATAATAGCTCTTCTTACTTACATTCTGTTTTTTGTTCCACCTAATTGGTTCCTTACCTTTATCAAGTTTATCTTTATGAGGACACTTGGCTACATAGTGACCGACTCTTCCACAAGTGAAGCATTTAAAAGGTAGCTTACCTCTGAATCTTCCAGAACCTCGTTGAAGGTTTTTGACAAAGTTTGATTCTTCCTCTCCTTCTGACATATGTTATAACTCATTGTAATCTCCTTTTCTTGAAGCTTTGAATGCGGTTTCTGTCCATCTGATGGTCCCCCATTTCTCATTTCAAAAGCAGTTAGGATTCCATGCAACTGTGACATGGTAACACTCTGTAGATCCTGTTTTTCTTCTATGGCGGAGACTTTTGATTCAAACTTAGAAGATAGGGATCTTAGAACCTTTTCAACCAAAGTAACTTCTTTTATCTCTTCACCCAAGTTTTTCATATGATTAACAATCTCATCTATATGTAAGAAATAATTAGCCACACTTTCATCATTGTACATTCTGAGATTTTCATATTGAATTCTGAGAGTTTGTAGTTTTGAACATTTTACCTGATCATCTCCTTCATAGCTCAGAATGATCTCGTCCCATATTTCTTTTGTGGTTTTGAGCTACATAACCTTGACAAATTTTGATTGAGATAAACTCCCTAATAGAGTATTGACAACCTTTGCATTTGTTTCATATTGCTTCTTGCCAGCCATATCTGTAGGAGTTGTTGATAGAAATGTGTATCCTGCTTCCATGATATCCCAAACTTCTGTACCAAGAGATTGAAGATAGGTTGTGATTCTTACCTTCCAATATATGGAGTTGCTCCCATCAAAAATTGGTGGCCTGATCGATGCCTCCTTTTCGTAGTTTCTCATGATGATAGATCTTCCTTCAAGTGATCAAGCTTCTTCTGAAGGACCTGCTCTGATACCAATTGTTGGAAATAATACTGAGAGGGGGGGTGAATCAGTATTATCAGGTAAATTATTTTTCATTTCACAATCAGATTTGTATAGGCTAATTCAGTTAGTAATAACTACATATGTACGCAACTACAATTAAGGAAACTAGTGTATAACCAACAGACTTGTAATTTAAATTATTCTTAGATGTTGATCATTAATCTGTGCATAAAACCATATAAAAAGTAACCAGGAATAGTAACACAGAACAGGCAGTCACACATAATAACACAAGATATAAGGTGGAAACCCAATGTGGGTGAAAACCACCTACTGCAATTCGTCTCTATCTTATTTTCATTAGAAACTTCTTTTTATATTGTTTTTGTACTAGTGTAGTCTTATACTAGTATGCAAGTTGCTACCTGCCGAAGGCTACAACCTTCTCTCATTCTCCAGCTTCTCATGGAAGGGAACTACAACCCTTAGCTCTTGTAATAGCTGATGTACTAGTACATAGGTGCTGACCTATAGAAGGCTACAACCTTCTCTTTTCTTCCAGGGACCACGTTTCATAAATTTTCATATTGGATCCATGAATAACATCAACCAAACATCAAGTATATCTGCATCAACCAATCTCCTTTGCACCAAACAAAACTGAATCAAATAGTCACTTCTCTGAATGTTGTACCCATAAAATAGTAACAGTAACTAGACACCAATTCTGAACCTAGAACACTGCAGCAATAAACCAAAGTAGCTAAAACATATTTCAAGAGACGTACGCTACTTCAATGTGTACAACCTGCATGCATACACTACTGAATTAAGGCCAACCTGCATATATGCTATTTTGAATTACCTAACTAGCATGTATACGTGCCTTTGCTTCGCTAAACCTACGTACAAATCTATAAAAGATAATTTATCCTTTTCACTTATTTAGACATCAGTTATACCTAGATTATCATATTTATAGATCACGTCATGCACCAAATATAACAGATCAAAATCACACAAAGATACTATTATTCAAGCCTTAGGATCTTGACCCATCAATAGAACTTCTCCTTGTGCTTAGGTTCCTCCTTGATTCAGATTCAACTATGCATCATAACCCAATGACCAGTATTCTAGATCTTGCACTTCATAAGATATTCAATACTTGAGTCAATTCCTTTGCCCAATGATCTCCTTCCCCTTTTATAGTCTTAGGCCTTACACAATACCATGGTCCAAAACCATACATAATCAATACCTTGGACCAAATACCTGTGTTCAACACTTTAGACGAGATACCATGGTCTAAAACCATAGGTCCAAATACCAAGGACTAAATACCATGGACCAAAAATAAGTTTTACCACACGTACACGCTTTTCTTTGCATGAAAGTGCGTGCATATGTATACGTGCATTTTGATAGTCTATCCCGCGTCTATACGTGCCTTGGTTAAAAGGAACCTGCGAATATCTCTTTTTCCTTAATTCTGAGAGCCTGAACTATGATTTGTCATTTGAGTGAGTTGCCATCAAGGAAAACACCTATGTTATAGTGCCAAACCTGTGTCATAATGCTAATACTTATACCCAATAAAGATGCACTTTTCATATTTATTATCCAACTTGGTTTGCTTCTCCTTTGGAACATGTACATATGCATCACATCCAAATACCCTCAGATGTGAAAGAGAGGGTTTCTTACCAGTCCATACCTCTTGTGGAGTTTTATCCTCCAACGCTGATGAAGGTGATCTATTGACCAGGTAACATGTTGTATCCACTGCCTCTACCCAGAATTCTTGTCCTAACCTAACACCACTGAGCATTCTTTTTGCCCTTTCCATCAATGTCTTGTTTATTCTTTCTGCAACTCCATTTTGTTGAGGTGTATATGTAGTAGTCTTCTGCCATGTTATACCGCACTTCTTACAAAATTCTTCAAATTCCTTACTGCAAAACTCTCCACCGTTATTTGTCCTCAGCACATTTATCTTCTTCTCTGGCTGGTTTTCCATCAAAGCCTTGAATTCTTTAAACCTGTCAAAGACTTCAAATTTCTTCTTAAGGAAATATATCCATGTATTCCTTGAGAAGTCATCTATAAATGATACATAGTACATGGACTTACCCAGTGATGGAACCTTCACAGGTCCAAACACATCACTATGCACAAGCTCAAATATATGTTTCGCCCTCTTACCACCGGAGGAGAAACTCACCTGATTCTTCTTCCCATATACCCAATTTTCACAGAAATCAAAATCCAGAGAGCTATTACTCATACCTTCTACCATACCTTTACCATGAAGTATTCGAAGGCCCTTCTCCCCGATATGTCTAAGTCTTTGATGCCACAACATGGCCTTCTCTCTAGAGACCACTAGATTTTCTGCTCCACTTTTAGGAACCACAGAACTATTGCACCCATCAACAATTGTGATACCTTGAAGCTTGTACAGAGTTCCAATACGAACTCCCCACATCAATACCAGTGCTCCCCGAACCATCTTGCAGGTTGTTGACACCTAATCTTCATGATTGGGAATTTATGTAAATAAATAAATTTGGAAGGTGAACAGTCATTGGGAGATGAACTGAACAATCACTCCCTATTGTATATAACAATGGGTTACCTATGGAATATACACGAATCAGTTTTTTCTGCCTTTGGAGAGTTACTGCCTGGCCTGACATGGTATCAGAGCCAGTTCTAAAAATAGTTGTAACTCCTAATCATTTCTACCACTGCCTCTGTCCTGATCATTGCTGCCACTGCCTCTGTCCAGAGCGCTACTCTGCCTCTGCCTCTGTCGCTCTCTGAGTAGTCAGACCATGCCATAATTTCTTCCTCGCCCTCTCTAGTTAAGGTGGCACGCAAAACGTTGTCTACCTAATGCTGAGGCCGATATACCAGCTCTGAATGCCAGCACTACTGTCGCTCTGTTCAATTGCCATCATCATCTTTCAATCTCCTGAACTCTCACCAGTGGCGGCGCCTTTGCCGTTGCTGTTTCCATGATAATTGATCAGTCCAGATACTGCCCAAAACTCTGGAGAGTGCTTCGGTGAGTGTTCATTGTGCGCGCTTTTGAAGGAGTGGTTCCTGATCTCTCTCATCTGGGGGAGGGATGCACCCTCGAGGCTGAGATTCAATCGGCTTCGCTGCACATCGGGGTTACGGTTGTTCAATTTGTTGTTTGTTGGGATGGAATGCAGACCGGTTTCCGAGTGGGGGGAAGCCTTCTTCTTGGTCTTCAAAATCGACGGCAGTACTCAAGTGTGACCTAGGTTCGATCCCCAACAACGGCGATTGACGTTTTGCCTTCCTGTGAACGCCTATTCAATTGCCATCGACGCAGTGGTATTATCGTTTTTGAGTTTTGAATTCGCAGTGCTCACGGCAGTGGTATTATCATTTTATTGAATGCGCAGCATTATTAATGTTTGAATGCCTGAATGCGTTTGCATTACTAACGCCATTTTAAAGCTGAATCCGCTCACTATATTCGAGCATTGAACGTATATTCAAGCTTGGCGCCCGCTTGGGAGTGACTGTATACACTTTTGCAAACAAGGGAATGAACAGAGCATCGGTCTGATTGTATCTTACTTGCTATCCAATATTCAACTTATAGAAACTTGACTTCGGTGATGGCTATGCAATTGGTTCAAGGTGTCTTCCTCGTCTCATTTTGATCTTAATGACAATTTTTCTTCTCTGTTTTAACCCAGTGGATGGCTCAACACTCTTTCAACCTTACCTGTGGATCAATACCTCATTGGCCTGAACACAACCTTTGATTTGAATGCCTGACATAATAGTATTGCGTAGTTTTGTTAAAAAATCATTCAAAGCATTTGTGGAGGTGAATAGTAGTATTGCACAGTTTTTTTTATCATTTGAATGGTAATGCTGCGTTGTAAAGTTAAAGCATTAAAGTGATATGTAATATTGAAGTGATACGTACATAATATTTCAATGAAATGTTGATGCTTCTATCAAACATTAGAGGGATTTGAAGAAAATATAGTGCATAAGGCTGTAATGTAAGGAAGTTTTTTTATCAGCAGAAGTTATTTATCAGCAGAAGTTTTTTTTTATCAGCAGAAGTATTTTTTACAGAATGCATTCAATCATCTCTATGGTAGGAATAGTTCTCACTGGCAAGGAGAACTATCCTGAATGGTCCCGGATGATAAAACACACCCTCATCTTCAATGAGTTGTGGAAAGGAGTGTGTGTCGGAGAAGGAGACAATGATCCAGTGCAGCCTACATCAGACAAAGAGCTCGTCATTTTGGAAAACATGAACATCAAATCCTATGCATTAATCGCAGCATCTGTAAATGAAGAAGTAAGTCGCCATATTTCATCATATTCAACTACCTTTGAAGCTTTACAAAAGCTGAAAGAACTCTATGACTCACATTCTGCACTTGAAGTTGTTCAGCTCATGATTAAACTCTTCACTCTTGAACTGAAAAATAATGATCCTCTTGTTCTTGCATCTGAAGTAAAGTCTATAATGCATGATATTAAATCCACTAAGGTTGAGCTGGATATCCCTCTTATTTCTTTTCTCAAGGCACTCTATCCTACCTACTCCAATTATCTTGAGTCTTTACAAGCAAATGGAAATCTTAAAGATATAACCTTTGACTCTCTTGTGAAAAAGTTTGCTGAAAGAGAAAAAGCCTTTGGAAAGAAGACAGCTCCTGAATCTTCTGAAGATACTGTGTGCCTTGCTCATAAAGAAAAGCATCCTGCTCAAGATTCTACAAGAGGAAGAGGTGGACGAAGAGGAAGAGGAAGATACTTCAGAGGTAGGGGGGGCAGACATTCTCAAGGAGAAAAGGTAGATCTGCATTGCATTCGCTGCAAACGAAATGGATCACATGATGCTTCTACATGCAAGCTACCATGGGACAAAATTGAGCAGAAAAGAAACCAGCAGAAAGGTAAAACTGATGATACAGACAAAGGTAAAGCACCTGAATCCGCTCACTATATTGAGGCACAATGTAACATTGGAGTAAATGAATATTTGCTTAATGCTTCACTTGCTTCTTCAAAAAATGATTGGTTGCTTGATTCAGGAGCAACCTGTCATATGACTCATAGGAAAGATTTTTTTGAAGATTTCACTGACAATGTTGATGGAGCAGTATACATTGCAGATCAGTCAAAAATCAAGCCATCAGGGCTTGGCACAATCAGGCTTACACTGCCTGGTCTTCTAGACTTTCTTCTGGATCATGTTCTATATCTCCCACAACTCAAGAGAAACTTGTCATGAGGGGAATAGAAGAAGAAAGACTTCTCAAACTGCAAGGAACCTCTGCTCATGCACAACATTTCTCATATGTTACTCATCATGAAGAAGGTACACTTCCATCAAGTTTATTATGGCATGCTAGATTTGGACATTTAAACTATGACAGTCTCCGCTTATTGAAGAAAAATGGTGTTGCTGGTTTGCCTACAATTCCTAGGAAACATAAGCAATGTGATGCTTGCATTCTAGGAAAGCATAGCAAACAGTCTTTTCATGATTCACATTCAAGAGCGCATAGGAAGCTTGAACTCATTCATTCAGATTTATGTGGTCCAATGCCTGTTCCTTCTGCAAATGGAAATAAATATATCATGACATTTATTGATGATTACACCAGAATGTGTTGGGTTTATTTATTGAAGAACAAATCTGATGCTTTTCAAACATTCAAGAATTTTCATAAATGGATTGAAAATGATGCACAATCTCATATTGGGTCTATTCGCACTGATAATGGAAAAGAATATACATCAAATGAATTTGAACACTATCTTCGCCAACATGGGATCAAACATCAAACAATTGTGCCTTATAATCCCCAACCGAATGGTGTAGCTGAAAGAATGAATAGAACAATCTTGAATATGGTACGGTCCATGCAGTTCTTCAAAAATGTAAAGATAATGTTTTGGGCTGATGCTGTTCTATGTGCTGCATATATAAAGAATAGATGTCCATCTAATGCTATAAGAAACAAGACTCCTTATGAATTGTGGTATGGACATGTCCCTTCGGTAAAACATCTCAGGATCTTTGGTTCCACCTGTTATGCTTTGATACCAAAGGTACATAGAAACAAACTTGGTGCTAGAAGTCGTAAGTGTATCTTCCTGGGGTATTCAAACACCTCTAAAGCATACCGCCTCTATGATGAAGTAAATAAAAAGTTTGTTGTATGTAGAGATGTCATTTTTCTTGAATCATCCAAATCTGACAATGTTGTTGAGCGGCAACTTGATCGCTTGGATAGATTCGCAAAAACGAAATCATTTCAAGAATTTGATAATCAGATTCCACATCTTGAAGGGGGGATTCCTATACTAGATCAACATGTGGAATCTTCTTCTGAAGAACAATCTCCCCTGCATGAAACTCCAACAACGGATGATGCTTTAAGTGATGTAATTGATAAAATTGGGAGACTCAATCTTGATTCAGTCCCAACTCAATCAACAGAGCAGCCTGGACCATCTAAGAAAGGTCCCCCAAAGTGGCTGGCAAAGACACTTGAAAGTGTTCATCCTGATGAAATTGGAAAAACAGGAACCAGAAATTCAAACCGACGAAATGGAGGTGATGTAGATGACTCTAATTCACCTGTTGATATGGTGTTGTGCCCTACAACAACCCCCCATTTCATATCATTCTTATTTACAAAAAATTAACATATGGAATGGGTCCCTTTTAAAAAAATTTTGGCGTCAATGCTTGTATGTTCAAAAAAGGCCGGATAATCAAATGAGTTTTCATGTGTTTAAGCCTTTTTGGGATATTAATGTTTCAAATAATAAATAATCTTTTGTATTGCGATAAAGCGATCGCAAGATCGCATATCGCAATAACATGAGACATGCATTCAAATGGCATTTTGGTCTCCGCCGATGCGATATCGCTATCGGCGATCGGCAATGTTTCATGCACACCAAGTAACGACACATAACTCATGCCCCGACGCGACGCGATATTGGCGATCGGCTATCGGCGATACCTCATACGGAACCGCTTTATGTTATAAATCCCAGCCCGATGCGATATCGCTATCGGCCGTCGGCAGAATTCCATGCACTTTAGTAAGGCACCCAGTTCCTATCCCCGGTGCGATGCGATATCGCAATCGGTAACCCCCAAACCGTTTTATATGCACCTAGCTCTGTTTCCATGCGCTAGCCCGATGCGATATCGCTTATCGGCTGTCGGCAGGATCTTTTGGTGATAATTGTACAGCACTTATTTCCGAAGCGATGCGATATCGCTCATCGGTGGTCAGGATTCTTAAAAGCCATTATTTAAAGCTTTAATTTTATATTCACATCCGGTTGACAAAGCGCGAATCCCAAAATGCCGTTAAATGCAAGGGATAAGGTAATGCGTGTGTATTTAAAATATTTTGCCCCTTCGATTAACGAACACTTGCGCTTAACCACCAGAATATCTGTTGCACACTTAAGGGAGTCATTCACCCGGATAACGGTGTAATCATCACATTTAATGGGTAGCAGGCCTCAAATCACCATTAATGCATCTGCAATATCCTCTCAGCGATTGGATCCGCAGCCACCTTTGAAAATTAATCTCGCCACGCTTTAAGTGATATATATCTTTCCCATTATGGATTCTCATCGTTATTTTTCTTGTTACGATTTCTCTTGCATTTGTGTAGAGTTCATCTGTTGAGAAAAGCCTGAACATGATGGGGAAGAAATCCAAGAGGACTGCTGGTTCCACTGCTACATCTGTTGCAGGTCAAGCTGCCACAAATCCGAAGAAAGGCCTAATTTCAGACACTACGTGCACTGGTCTCACTAGGACCACATGGCAGGGCACGTATAATCTATTAGAAGCTGAGCAACCGGAAAAGACAGTGACGGAAGCTACTGTGGATGTACAAAAGAAGTCCGACGCAACCCTAAAAGACTTGGCCGACTCCTTTTTGCACAGGATAGCAGCCAGAGAGCAGGTCCTCCCTTACACTGATGTGGTGCGCTGGGCAATTGAGGAAATTCCCATCACTGATAGAACTTTTCATACAAGGGATGGAAGGATTTTCGGGTCGTTCAAGCCTGATAACCTGAGACAAATGTATCATTTGCCTGAACCAGAGCTAATCTATAACAGAGCCTTCGTGGAGAAATTTGCAGCCGAAAATGAATCACCATCTGAACCCATCCGAGATTGGAGGCAGAACCCGGCCAAACACAAGCACGAGAGTTCGGGTAAGTACTCCGTCGATTCTTTGGCTTCTCCCTATTGCTATGCGGGGATTATGATGTGTAGACTATGGGGGTTACATGACTCTGCTAATATCAATATTGATATGGTTCCCCTAATGGAAGCAGCTGTTAATAGTATAATCATGGATTGGGCCACCATTCTTTCTGATAAATTGGTCATAGCTGTTCGTGACTTTAGAGCCAAAACCATAGTCACCGAAAGGAAGATCCCACCATTTTATTATACTGCTTACATTATGGATACTCTGTGCTTTAATTCTGAGTTTCCTATCCTCGGTTGGAGGTGGACCACCCAAGACCCTTCACCCATTCATTTGTACCATCAGAAATTGTGGAAGTCCTCTTACAAGGACCATTTGTATCAAATTTGCAATGGTTTCATGGTGCCCATTTACTATTCCATCTATGACAAACCCATCCCAAAAATTTCCTATGAAGCTTCCTTCGACTTACCAGCTATAGCAAGTTGGTTCGGGGAAGAGCATTTTACCTATGTTAGGGTTTTTGGGAGCCAGGCCAGGCCGCATGTTCTCCCTTTATATATTCCAGATGTTAACACCCAGGTTGTTCCCTATGACTCCCAAGGGAATACGGCCGGGGTAACCACTAACCAATCTTTGGATCACGGCTTCTAGCCAAACTGTGATCAGAGAGGGCTCTCTCTTTATAATTTGTCTCTGTTATGATGGTGTTTTAGGCTAGCTATTATGCTCAGGTTTTGGTTTATGTTTTTTGGTTGAGGGATTTCTTTTAGGTCTTATGATATAGTGTTTAGATAGTATAATACCATTGGGCAATGGAGTCTGGAGTTGTGAAATGATCTGATACGCTGGATAGGTGGTGTTCAAACAGCAGGGCCTATTGTGTATTTAGACAGACAAAAATTTGAATCCAATGGTGATGTATGTCAACCAACAGAAAGCAATTAAGGATTTTCTATTAAGTTGGTGGGATGAAAGTGAGCGCACTGCACAGGAGCAAAAGTCGAATTCCTGAGACAAAGGCCACTGTGAAAGATGTATTCTGTAAGTGCAGCAATTAAGAATTACACTTATCTAGATTACACCTGAAGAAAACATTTATAAACAACACAGATTGAACTCAGGGTACTCAGTGAATAAATCCTGAAAGCTATTCTTTTTCCTTGTTGCTTAGTATTGAAACTAGATAACGTATATGGATTTTAACAAAACAACTGATTAACAGAGAGAGATACAGATACTTATTGTGTGGTGAAATACACAGGAATCCAGCAGTTACCAACAGACACCAGAACGCATCCAACACCTCAGAAATCCGAGAAATTCCATTGCTTTGCTCTATTAACTTCTGAAAAGAATTACAGCATAAGAACTTCTTTAGGAGAAATCAACAACAACCTCATCTCTAGTGCGAGGGCTCTATAAATACAAAACATCTTTACAAAATATCAAGGCGTTGAGTCATCTGAGAAATAACTCTTTCACCAACTTTGTCATTACAGCGGAGTAAAAGTTAATGCTTCCTTTAATACAACATAAATGCTTTTGCATTTGTCAGAAGATATTTTAGCTTTGGGAATCCAACGAGTCGGTTGGAGTGATCCGCATCAATGCTGAAGAAGGCGTTGTGGAGCTGTTCCACTGTCTTTCTTGGCTGGGACACATGTAGCTTTCCCTTTGCTGTGCTGGCTATGGGCTCTGCTGAGTTGGCTCAGCTTTCGTCTTAAATGCCTGCTGACCGAAATAAACTGTCCTGTGCATGACAATTCAGTTTTTTCTGTAACCGAAATTTAGTGGATGGCCTGCTGTTCATAAAATCATTTGAATTGCCTTGACCCACCAGTCCTGTGGAGGCATTTGATGCCTAAGAATGGCCTCCATTGTTTCCTCTGCCTCTGTATATTTGAAAAAATTTGGGGCTACATCAAACAAGTGATTAATTTCATTCATTATAAAAAATAGATTTTCTATCTTACTATAGAAATCCTGCCCTGTAATAGGTCCTATGTCTTCTGAAGTGCTGGCCTTCTCATTGATCTGTGCTGAGGCAAAAATGTTTACTCTTTTAGCATACTGTTCATGGGTGAATAATTTCCCTCCGCTGTTCAGTAAGCTAGGGAGTCCTCTGTTCTGCAATACCTGAAATCTCTCCATGAACCTGTTTACCTCAGTGTGCATATCCTGAGTTCTTCTGTCCAGTGTTTGCACCAAATTTCTCAAAGTAAGCACCCTCTTGATCATTTGAATAGTCTCAGTTCTGTTTGTGATTCCAATGGTGGCTAACTGAGAGCTTGTCCTATTATTGAGTACATTGATCATTTTGGTGGCCACTTCAGGCATATTGCTCAATGCAGCTCTTGCCCTATGGACCTCCTTTTGTGCTTTTGGGATGAGATCTAATTGCTCATGGATTGTCTCAATGTATTGCCATTGATTTGTAATAGATTGGCCAATATTGGCCCATATCATTGCTCTGACTTCAGATACAATCTTAACCAATCTGAGCTGCTTTTCCAGCTCTTTGATCCTGTCATTAAGGGCCTTGATCTCCCTGCCCTTTTCTGCCACTTCTCTTTTTGATTTATCATATTTATCATTGATCTTGGCCAGCTTTTCCTTGGTCTCATGCAGCTCTGTCATTTGAGCTTCCAGGATTTGTATCTCATTCCTCAGTTTCTGCATGTCTAGGCTATGTGCCTGTTCTGTACTTGTAGGTGCTGCTGAAGTGGATGTAGCAGTTTGCTCAGTTTGTTGAGGTGGAGGCACAGTGGTAGGAGAAGTGTTCTCAAGATTGATGACCGGGGGAGGCTGAGAGGTCTGGCCCTCTTCCCTTTGCTTTAGTGCTGCTTGCAGTGCCACCTGTGCGGCCTCAGACTCTCCTAATTTCTCTTGTGTCTGCAGGAGCTGCTTATATATAGATATTAGTAGATCTGTGGCGTCCTTTTCCATCCTTTGTTGGGCTACCTCATCTGTTTGGGGGTGAATGGTAGCTGGGAGTTTGACTTTCTTCCTTAATGCAGCCATGTCAGCATCTCTTAGTTTCAAGATCTCCTGTATCCCTTTGATGTCCCTGGGGTTATGCCCAATTTCCACAATGATGTCCTCTAGGGATCTTATCCTGTTGTCTTTGGCCTGAGATGAAGCCCTCTCCAATTCTAGTTGGGAGGCTGTAGCATTGAGGTTGCTTGTTAATTTGTAATTCTCCAACGTTTTGTCTCCCAAGGAGGCGTACACCATTTCACCAGTTTGCTTGTGCAGCTCAATTTTATCCATTGGGTGGATGTCCTTGGCCAGGACCTCTAGATTAGTCCTGAGATAATCTGCAGTAGATTGTGGCTGGAGCGTAGTGGGTATGAAGTGACTCATAGTCAACTTGCCTTCGTCCACATCAAAGGCAACCATTAATCTTTGTTGGTTGGAGGGAGCCATTTTCAACAAATGGTTATATAATTTGACTTTCATGGGTTCACTCTTTCTTTTGATGTCTATAAACTGCTGTTTGATGCCTACCTCTCCTTCCCTCTACTGGCTGGAGGAAGTGACCTCCCCTCCCATGGTTCTGTCTTGTTCTTGGTGGAAGGAACTCACCGAGGCTTCCCTGCTGGGTGGGCCCATACCCATTGCTTGTCTAATTGCCGCATCATCCTCTGAGAAGTCATTTAACCTTTGTCTCTTCTCCTCTTGGTTGATGGATGAAGTCATGGGTGTTTCTCTGTCCCTTTTTCTACTTAGGTCCTCCTTCTGTGGAGTTTGAAGGACCGAGGCATCAGTAATGTTTTCAGGCCTTGAGTGTTCTACATTTTGGGCCTGCTGCTCAGTGGTAGTTGGGGTATCTACCACTCTTTCTTGGTGTAAGGGCTGTTGTGTTTCAGGTTGCCCTTCTCCTTGCTGCTGTTGCTGTTTTTATTGTTGTTGCTGCTGCTGCTCTGCCTGTTCTTTCTCTTGCTGCTCTGGCTCTATCTCCATCACCTTTTCTTTTCCCTTCTCTGATATATTTCCAGCAACTCTCGTGGCTTGCTGTTGGGCGGTTGAAGAGGATGCTGCTGCTCCAATTTGTATGCTTGGTAGTGAGCTGACCTGTGAATAAAACTCAAGGTCAGCCATTTTCTTTATGTTTCTTTGAGCTCTTTGATTAAGCTCTTCTTGAGTAACAGCTTCCTCTAAAGTCCCTCTCCTCCATTTACTTTGATTGGCATGTTTTTCTATGTGAGGAAGGCTGCAATGATCATAAGCAGACAACTTGTATTTAAGCCTCCTCATGGTAATGAAGTTGTTAGGGTCATAAGGTTTCCATAGGAAGCTGTACTTGAGACCAAGGCCCCCAAGTATTCTATCTGCTTCTTTCGACCCTTCCTCCCTTTCGTTATAGAGGAAATGGCCAAGTTGACTTTTGACCTTTAGCTGTGCCTTCTTACCTTTGCCTGAAAAGTGGACCATATCCACAAAGCCAAACTGCCTGAAGTATTCTAAGGCAAATAGTCTCATGGGCACAAACCTGGGTAGTCTAAATGGGGGAAACTCACAGCCATATATTCTAATAACGGTGTGGTGTTGGTAGAAGTACCAATCCCCAATGCTGTATGCTTTTGATAAATGCAGGAGTCTTTGCATCTCATCTGTCAATCTGGGAGGAGGTGAGCCCAAAAGTAGAGTCATGGCTGGATGAATGAAGTGATCAATGAACTCACAGTAGGTGTATGGAGAATAGAAATTGAGGTGGAAAGCAGATGTCCAGTACACCACCGATCTCAAATTTCCCTGTGCATCTTCTCTTTTCATTGGGAAGGAGAACTTCTCATGCTGGAAGTATAAAAGCAAATGATATATGTAAGAAGTATATTTAAATACCCTATCTCTTGATAGGTTCATCAACTGCTCATGCATCTTGTCTGAGATGTATGTGGTATAGTCATAGCAGACTGGTTTTCTTCCTGGAGAAAACATGAGCATTATGTGCATAACTGTTTCATCGACATACTCCACTGAATCATATCCCAGGATGGGACTGATCATGTCAACAAGGTCCAGGCCCAATTGGTTGAGGTAGACATAGTTGATGGGAGGGACTTGCACAGTGTCAGCTTTGATGAATAACTGGTTAAGTTTTGTAATCTGGGCCTCTGTCATTCTGGCTCCCTCCATAATCAAATCAGCTAGTGATAGAGGGACCAACTTCTTATCTGTTTTGAACTGCAGCATCTCCCTGATGGCTTCAGGGGTAATGGAAAACAAAATTGCGCCTGAAGAATCAAGCACTGCCCTCTGGGATGCATCATAATACTCAGCACACAAGTGGATGAGTTCTGGGAATTGGTTGACCTGTGGTAGCTTGAAGATTGGGAGAGAGGAATCCCAAATTCCCAAGATGTCTGTCCCATTCTGATGTTGGACTTTGATTTCATTTAGTATTTGGAGATGAAACCTGCTCCTGCTTAGCATTTTTTCTGATATCTTATAGTCTAAGTCAGCTAATGCTTTCCAGTCCAATGCTCTGTGAGGGGCATTCAGAAGGGCTACATTGAGGGCTATAGGAGCCACAGGGGGATCCATAGTTTTTCTTAGGATTCTGGTTCTCTTTGAAGACTGTTGTTGCTATGCAGAGTAACACCGACAAAGTTTCTTTACAGAGAATGATGGTTTTATGAGTGAAGGGTGAAGGTGAAAGGCTGCAGCAGTTGAAATACTGCCTTTGAGTTAATGGGTGAGTTGCAGACCTGAATAGAGTTTGTTTTTAGGAAAATTAGCTTTTTGCAGGTGACTGGCTCACGATTGCGCGAGCCAGTAACAGGTTCACGCTCAATTTGCCCAATGTGGCCCTATGAACATGTAGTGGCAGCTCTGGTTTGGTCTGAATGCTAGTTCAGTGGTCCTTTAATGGTGAATTTTGAGTTTGGAGGTCTGTTATTTATTGATACGCGAAATGCAGTGAAAATGGAGTTTCAGAGCTCAAATGAGGAATACCTGTAGAGTTGGACTGGTTAGAGCTTGCTGGCGCTGAAGAGATGAACGTTTTGGCGGTCAGGAAACACTTTTCCACGGCTGGTGCAGGTTTGGTCGTAATTATGCATGCAGGATAAACGACGATGAATGCACTCAAAATGGCAAAAAAAACACGAATTTTCGGCCAAAATAGACTTTTTGGTGATTGTGGCGCGAATTCGTGCTGACGTCATTATGACGTCATGAGTGGGGTCGGGGCCAGATGACGTCAGCAGGACGTCATCGGGCCAGGTGGCGGGGTCTGGTTGGTCCACTGGGGCAGTGAGATGGCAGGGCAGGTGGACCAATGGCTGGGCAAGGGAATGACAAGATGGCGTACCTGGGTGACGGAGCGATGACGGGTTGCTGAGGTCACATAGGCGGGAACGGCAAAACCAGAAACCGCGGCGGTTTGATATCGCACCGCCTATGGTACGATGGCGGTTTGCAGTAGTAGTACCTCCGACGGATTGTGGAGCCGACGTGTGGATACAGCGTGACGTAACCTTTATACGACCGTCGGGAGGTAACCTTCGGGCATCGGATGAGCTCCGACGCTATGGTGGCCGTCAGATCTGGAGGAGCCAAATCGGACGGTGATCGGAATACTGATGTGACAGGGAGATAGCGTACTTAATTTTCAGACGTCGGAAGGACTCCGACGCGATCAGGGCCGTTGGAACGGGAGGTATTTGATCGGACGGTTTTCGGGACAAGTAAAGTGACAACCAAGTACGGGGAGGGGGAGGATTAAAATAATGTTTTTTTTGGGAATTTGCGCGATGGCGGAGACTGTATAAAAGTGGGTTTTCACGTTTTGTTTGAAAATAACTCCGCCCTTTAGGCCTAGCATAAAGATAACATGTTGGTTTTCATGAGTTTTGGCCATTTGAAGCGGGTGAGGGTAGAAATTAGGATTTTTAGGGGTTTTTATGTGCAAAAAGGGGTCAAAATGAAGGAATTAGCTCATGAAGGGGTAGAGGTACTTGGCCTAGGTTCATCAACATGACCAGGTGTCATTCGATCCCTGACTCAAGACTTATTGGCTATAATACCAAGGGGTGGGTATTTATATAATGTTTGGGGTTTATACACCATGGTGTTAGTAGTAATAGGGGAAAAGGTAATATAGGGGATTTACATAGTAGAATTAGAGTTAATATGGATGAGGGGGTAAGTGGAGGGGAAACCATTTAAGTTTATGTGAAACAAACTTGGTTTTGAGAGTAGATCAAAATGAAAAGATTTTTAGACAAGAAATGTGGCTTCTAAAGATTAAGAACCACCATGAAACCTTAGTCTTTTCCATGAATCTTAGCTGATGGGGGAATGTTAGAAATGAAATTGGAGGGGAATGAGGGAAATTAGTCATGGTCCTTGCTGCAACTTGATGAATATGCACACCTTGTCACTTGATAGACTTTGCCTTGGTAATCATAGTCACCACGCCTGCAATGGTGAAAGTAGCCTTTTCTGCAACCACCACTACCTACCCAACTATTTTCCTAGCATTTTTATTTCTTCTTGGAGGGTGCACTTGGACTTGCAGACCCTTACTTGCCTTTTCTTTTCTTTGGCTTTTTTCTTTTGCTTTTTCTATCTACCTCTACCCTTATCTCTTCCAAGGTCCCAGATTAAGCTGTTGGGAGCCTTTTCTTCTCTACTTGAACGAGTTGTCTGCCAAGATTAAGCAGTTTGGACAGACTCCTTTCTCTATTCTATAACTAAAAATTGAAAACATGGCATGAACCAGATTAAACTGTTGGATCATCCACCAAAATTGAAATAAGATCATCAACATTGAAACACTTTACACACCTCTTGTTCTTTAGGAAATATGGGATCTTTGTGATATCAAAGCAGAGCATATTGGACTTTCCCTTGTCAATCATGAAATATGAAACCTATTGGTATAGGTATCTAACAGTGGCTCCACATGGGGATGGTGTTTCTTTTGAAAGACCAAGAACAGCAGGTCAGATTGCCTTGTTCCATTGCTGCCTATATCATCCTTGAAGTTTGCTGCTTTGAAGTGCCAAACTTTGTGCTTCCCTTCTTGGTAGACCTCTGATTCTATTTGCCTTTTGCTGGTTGGTGAATAACTTGGAAAACTGCATTTTTACAATCTAAACAGAAAATAATATGTACATCCGCATATATACAAAGGAACCTCAGGCTGCACTCATGGGAAATAGTCAAAATAATGCTTCAGCATCCTGCCATTGACAGGATCTTCATCCAAGTCAACTTCAGTTAGACTTTTGAGGAAGTAAGTGTTGTTACCTTGTACTGCTTGGACAGCAAATGGTCCTCTCCAAAGGGAATCAAATTTCCCATGTTTTCCTTTTTCTTCTCTCCTTGCATCCCACTTGAGGACTTTATCACCAATGCTGAAATCTTCTGCCTTAGTTCTTCTATCAAAGGCTTTTTTTAATTTTTCTTGTAATATCTGAACTCTGCTGAAAACTTGTTCCCTAGTCTGCTGTAAACAGATTATCTGATTGATCCTCCTTTGCACATCATTTGGTTCTGCTTGACTCTCTTGAAGAAGCTTCATAACAGGCACTCCTAGTGATGAAGGAAATTTGGCTTCTAATCCATAAACTAACTCATATGGGCTAGTCCCAATTGATCTTTTTGTTGTTAGTCTATCTACCCATAAAGCATTGACTAGTTTCTTGTGCCAGTTCTTTTTGTTCTCTTCCAGCACCTTCTTTATGATATTTATTAAGCTTTTGTTAGATGATTCAGCTAGGCCATTTCCTTGGGGATAGTATGCCGTAGAGTGACCCAAAGTAATATGATATTTGTGGCAGAAGTTTACCATTTTCTTGGATCTGAAAGCAGCAGCATTGTCTGTTATTATTTTGTCAGGACAGCCAAACCTAGCCAGTATGTTATTTTCCAAAAACTGAATGATTACTGAGTCATTTGCTTGTCTGCATGGGGCAGCTTCGATCCATTTGGTGAAGTAGTCTGTGGCTGTCAAAATCCATCTATGTTGGCCTGAAGATGAGGGATGAATTTCCCCAATGAAATCCAAGCCCCATTGTTGAAAAGGTCTCTCTGTTGCAATAGGTCTTAGGGGGAGTGGCAGCAACTGTCTTTTGCCCTCAAACAGTTGGCATTTGTGGCATGAGGTAGTGAATCTCTTGACGTCAGAGAACATGGTGAGCCAGTAATAACCAGCCCTCATTATTTTGTCCACAGTGGACTTCCAGTACAAATGTCCGCCGCAATGACCTGCATGAAATTCTTCCATGATTTTGTTAGTTTCATTTTCAATTAAACAGTGCAGCAATATACCTTCATGGTTTTTCCAAAGCAGATTTCCATCCATCACACAAAATCTTGATGTTTTCATTTTTAAGAACCTACACTTAGTCCTGGACAGTCCTGGAGGAGCACACAGGTTTTGTAATACATAGCAGATGTCAGAGTACCAAGGAGATTGTTCAAAGGCTACATTGATCTTTGGAGTCGCCAGCTCTATTTCACTGTCCAGCTGATTGATATCTAGGGCTTGGAAATTTGTTTCTGTCATTAATTTGGCCAAGCCTTGCCCTTTTATTAGCTTTGTAGGTTTTATTTCAATGTCAAATTCTAGTATGCTGGCAATCCATTTTCCTCTTCTGCCCTCTAAGTTTTCTTGGGTGAGAATGTCTTTGACAATAGGGCTTGGTACATAAGCCACAACATGGGAATAAAGGATGTAAATCCTAAAGTCTTTAATGGCCGTAACCAAAGCATATGCTTGTTTCTCCATAATTTGATATTTTAGAGGTGCATCTCTAAGAGCCCTGCTGAAGAAGGCAATAGGCTTCTCATTTCCTTGGTCATCTTTCTGTAATAAAACAGTAGCAATAGTATGCTGGGAGGCAAAAGAGAAGATAATGAACTCTCTGTCAAACTGAGGATTGGTTAACACCGGGGTTTGAGTGAGGGCCAGCTTTATGCCTTCAAAGGCTTGCTTTGCTTCAACTGTCCATTTCACCTTTGAATCTTTCTTTAACATATTGTTAAGTAATCTGATCAACTCGGCCAGATTTGGGATAAATCTCCTTAAAAAATTGATTTTTCCCAAAAACCCTTGTAATTCTTTTATATTTCTTGGGTGGGGCATTTGTAGGATAGCTTGTATCCTATCTGGATCAATTCTTATGCCATCTTTAGAGATGATGTGGCCCAATAGTTTACCTTCCTCTAGGCCAAACAGGGATTTTTTGGGATTCAACGAAATTCCATATTTCCTACATGTAAGGAAGATCTGTCTCAAATGTCTCAAATGTTCTTGGTCAGACTTGGAAAAAGGTGTGAGGTCATCCAAATAAATGACAAGGAAATCATGAATCTCCTTCGCAAAAGCAATGTCCATTGCTCTTTGAAATGTTGCCCCAGCATTCTTCAACCCAAAAGGCATTTTAACATACTTGAAAGTTCCCCATGGGGTTGTAAATGCCGTTTTGTCTTGATCATCAGGGTGTACTAGGATTTGATTGAAACCCGAGAATCCATCAAGTAATGAGATCCTTGAGGCCCCTACCACTCTTTGGAGAATATGATCCATCTTAGGTAAGGGATAATTGTCTTTGAGGGATACTTGGTTCAGATTTCTTAAGTCCACACACAGCCTAATTTAACCAGTCTTCTTTCTTGTAGGGACTAAGTTGGATATCCATTCAGAGAATCTGATTGGTGCTATGATGCCTGCCTTAAACATTTTTTGTACTTCTTGTTCCATTGCTGGGAGAAGCATAGGATTGATTCTTCTCAATTTTTGTTTAAAGGGTTTTTGATCAGGCTTGAGAGGGATAGTATGCTGAATAACAGAGGTGTCATAGGACTTCAGGTCCTCATAACTCCACGCAAAGACATCCTGGAACTCTTTAAAAAGGTCAATGTATTTTGGCTTTTGATCAGGAGGTAAGGATGCAGACAATTTAATTATTTTGGGTTTGTCAATTGTACCTATGTTGTACTCTTCTATGGCATTGTTGATGGGCTGCATTTTTGGCTTGCTGGGAACATCATTTGAATTAAAAATGTCTTCCAAAGGAGCCAAACCAGCGGGTAAAAAGTTGTCTTTCAGCTCTATGATTTCAGCCTCAGCGCTGGTCACCTCTTCACAGTCAATTTGGTGAATTTGCTGAATGTCTTCGTTGTTGAAATTGGTTGGATTCAGTAATTGTTTTGCTGTTCTAGGTGATATTGGATGAACCATTTGTTGAAACAGTTTTTGTGATTGACTTGCTTTGTCATTGTCAATATTTAGTCCTGAAAATTCCTGCTGCAAAGTCAAGAAATTGTTTATTTGCTTGTCATCATCAAACACTTGCCAATCTTTGACATTGTTTGGAATGGAGGGTCTGTACTTGACCTCGGCAGTGAAGCAGTTGTTGGGTTCCAGTGGAAATTTGAAAGTGCTGGCAAATGTTGCCAAGCTGTGTGCATGGAGATTGTGACTCCTTGAAATTTTTGTGATAAGGAACTCAGAGAAAGTGTTCAATATTTCTATTACAGCGGACCTGTAAGACCTCAACCTTTTGTCATTGGTGACAAAGCTTCCTTTCACTTGTTGAATCACTAGATCAGAATCTCCCATGATCGAAACTGTAGGAGCTTGTAATGCCTTTACTAGCTTGAGACCTAGTAACAGAGCTTCATACTCTGCCATGTTATTAGTGCATCTAAAGTTTAATCTATAAGCTCTGCCTTCTGCATGGGTTTTCTCTTTGTTATGTATCCAAACTCCAGCTCCTGCCCCTAACTTGTTGACAGAGCCATCAAATTCTAGGAACCACAGGATATCTTGCTTGACAGGAGATTTAAAAATCGGTTCATGGGATGGCAATGCAAGCAGGAGTCGGGGTTTTGTCTCAAGTTTGTCTTCTAGGGCAATTTCCTCACTTAATTGGCTATGCTTGGGATTTAAAATAGCAGCAGTATTTAGTGTTTGTTTAGCTGCTGTTTCGTGGGTGGTGATACTTTCAGTTGAGTCCTTTTTTTGTATGATTGTCCTGATTTCAACTTCCCCTTGTAAGGGAGTTGTGGTGTCATTGAAAAGGATATATGAGTCTATGTCTGAATGGATAGCATATATGGGGAAATTTTGAGGCTTTTCCTCACTGCTGACCATGTATTTCATCAGTGTTTCTCTATATAGTCTTTTTGGTTGCCCAAAAACAGAGATGGTGGCATATGACATGTCTAATTGTAAGGAACCTTGGAGTTTAGCTCCCCATGATCTTGATAACAGCATCCCATACTTGGGTGGGATGTCAGCGACTACCACATCCATTAGGATTGTCTTGTTTGGGTATTGAACTAAAGACACACATAAATCTTTTATGAGACCTAGACATTTGACTTGGCTGGAGTCAAAGGAAAATAGGTCCTTATATGGTCTTGTTATGTCTAGGTTCAGTCTTTCCATGACAGCTTTTGGCATAAGATTGTGAGATGCACCTGAGTCAAACATTGCGTTGTGTAGTACTTTATCATGGATGTGTAAGCTGACATAAAAAGGTAATACTCCTGCAACTGCTGTTTTTCCATCCACTTCTGGGCCAAACAGTAATTCAGGAGTGTCATCCAGCACATTGACATCATCTTTGCTGTTAGTGAGTTGTAGTGATTTCTTGATCTGTCGTTTATAGATGTCATGCTTAGCTAATTCTGAGAGGGGAATCGCTATCTTTAGTTTGCCAATTTCTGTACCTAAGTCAAAAGGTTTATCAGATTGGGTTTTGAGGTTATGGATAACAGTCCTTTCTTTGTTGATCAAGTCTTCTTGTTGGTTTTCATCTTGACTTTTAGGCTTGCCCTTTTCACTCATCTCATGAGGAACAGAGTTTAGATTAGAGCAAGAGGATGAAGCTGCCAAAGGCTGCTGTTGTGGTGGCAATGGTTCAATTATCTCTTCAACAATCACTTCTTGTGTATGTGAATTTATTTTGTCACCAGGTTCTGTGCCTGTGATTCTTTCAGGCTGCTGATTATCCTTTTCCTTTTCAGGCTGGTTAATATTTACAGTTCTGCTCCTCAGCTTGTATTGTTTATGGACTTCATAAACTGCAGTGTCATAGCCTTGTTTGAAGTCAAAGGATTCTCCTGATTTAGTTTGGAATAGTTCGATTTCCTCATCCTCTTGATCTTTTTGTGTTAGAAAAACTTGGCTTTTAGCATCCAGACCTATTAAATTAATCTCAGGATCTTCATTGGGCTCAGTTGATGTTGAAGTTTCTGCATAATTTTCTTGGAAAGGGGGTCGTATGTCTTGGTCAGCATTGGCCTTGCCAATGTTTGGGTTTGGGTTTCTCCTAAAATTTGGATTCCTAGGAGGATTGTTTTGTGGTGCCTCCCATGATGCTTTTCTCTCAACCGATTCTACCCTATCACCCAATCTTTTCATACCATTAAGTATTGCATCAAGTTTTTGATCAAGGGCTGTAGGTTCTTCTTTGTATATGTTTCTCTTTTCTAACCTTGCCCTGTTCCTTTTGGCAATCAGGTTTGCCTCCACTGTGACAGCAGCCTTCTGGGCATCTTCAAGGGTTTCAGGTTCTCTTTCCTTCAACTGATATGCCATGTCAGGATCAAATCCATCAGGGAATTTGTATAAGGCTAAATCAGGAGGAGGTCTTAGGTTTTGTGGTATTGCATTGTACACATTGTTGAATCTAGCACAATACTCCAGAACGGTTTCTTGCGGACCTCTCTTGATTGTTTCATATTCAGCAAGTATGTGCAGGGGATCTTTCTTCTTCTCCCATTTGGTAGTAAAGGCTTGATACAGATCATTGGGAGTCGCAATGGAGTTTGCATTCAGGGATCTAAACCAAGTTCTTACATCCCCGGTAAGGCTTTGAACAAACATCCTCATTCGGACACTGTCATCATCTATTTCATAGGTCTCAAAATGGTCTTGCATCTTCTTGGCATGTTGGACAGCTGTTAGAGAGCCATTGGAGTCAAAATATGAGATTTTGCTTTGATAATCTTGAGGTAAAGCTGCAGCATTAGCTGGTATCTGTAGAGGTGCATACCTGTTAGCCATATTTATGGGATTTAGAGGGTTGATAGGAACAAGCGGGACAACAGGGATCACTGGTATAACCGGGTTAGTGGGATGAATGGCTAGCGGGAAACTGGTTAAAAGAGTATGTGCAGTGGAAGAAGGTGAAAGAAGAGGACTTTGAGATGTTGATGGTGAACTAGGAGAACTAGGAGTGGACCGGAAAAGAACCTTTATTGGAGTAGAAATGGGGTTGGGATGAACTGTACGAGGGGTTAAATCAGCAGTTTGGTCCTGCCTTTGCTGCTTCCTAATGTTTTTTCGAATGGTATTTGGATTATCAACAATGATGGGTGGATTAGGGTCAGGATTTGCCCTAGTGTGTCGAGGATTTTTCTTAGGAGCCAGTTTCTAACTGTTTTTCAGGATTTTTATAGAAATTTTTTTATATATGCAAGGACTGGATAAAGATTTTGAAATGGCTCTATATGCTTCAAAGCTGAGATGAAGATTCCCTATCTAGCTCTTCCCTAAAGCTGTCACTGTGAAACAGAAACAGTTCTAAGGCATCTTGGCTGGTTTTGGGCTTGATGATAGCTTTGGAAACAGATAGTAATTGAAAAACCTAAAGCAGTCCCCAGCGGAGTCGCCAATAATGTTAACACCCAGGTTGTTCCCTATGACTCCCAAGGGAATACGGCCGGGGTAACCACTAACCAATCTTTGGATCACGGCTTCTAGCCAAACTGTGATCAGAGAGGGCTCTCTCTTTATAATTTGTCTCTGTTATGATGGTGTTTTAGGCTAGCTATTATTCTCAGGTTTTGGTTTATGTTTTTTGGTTGAGGGATTTCTTTTAGGTCTTATGATATAGTGTTTAGATAGTATAATACCATTGGGCAATGGAGTCTGGAGTTGTGAAATGATCTGATACGCTGGATAGGTGGTGTTCAAACAGCAGGGCCTATTGTGTATTTAGACAGACAAAAATTTGAATCCAATGGTGATGTATGTCAACCAACAGAAAGCAATTAAGGATTTTCTATTAAGTTGGTGGGATGAAAGTGAGCGCACTGCACAGGAGCAAAAGTCAAATTCCTGAGACAAAGGCCACTGTGAAAGATGTATTCTGTAAGTGCAGCAATTAAGAATTACACTTATCTAGATTACACATGAAGAAAACATTTATAAACAACATAGATTGAACTCAGGGTACTCAGTGAATAAATCCTGAAAGCTATTCTTTTTCCTTGTTGCTTAGTATTGAAACTAGATAAAGTATATGGATTTTAACAAAACAAATGATTAACAGAGAGAGATACAGATACTTATTGTGAGGTGAAATACACAGGAATCCAGCAGTTACCAACAGACACCAGAACGCATCCAACACCTCAGAAATCCGAGAAATTCCATTGCTTTGCTCTATTAACTTCTGAAAAGAATTACAGCATAAGAACTTCTTTAGGAGAAATCAACAACAACCTCATCTCTAGTGCGAGGGCTCTATAAATACAAAACATCTTTACAAAATATCAAGGCGTTGAGTCATCTGAGAAATAACTCTTTCACCAACTTTGTCATTACAGCGGAGTAAAAGTTAATGCTTCCTTTAATACAACATAAATGCTTTTGCATTTGTCAGAAGATATTTTAGCTTTGGGAATCCAACGAGTCGGTTGGAGTGATCCGCATCAATGCTGAAGAAGGCGTTGTGGAGCTGTTCCACTGTCTTTCTTGGCTGGGACACCTGTAGCTTTCCCTTTGCTATGCTGGCTATGGGCTCTGCTGAGTTGGCTCAGCTTTCGTCTTAAATGCCTGCTGACCGAAATAAACTGTCCTGTGCATGACAATTCAGTTTTTTCTGTAACCGAAATTTAGTGGATGGCCTGCTGTTCATAAAATCATTTGAATTGCCTTGACCCACCAGTCCTGTGGAGGCATTTGATGCCTGAGAATGGCCTCCATTGTTTCCTCTGCCTCTGTATATTTGAAAAAATTTGGGGCTACATCAAACAAGTGATTAATTTCATTCATTATAAAAAATAGATTTTCTATCTTACTATAGAAATCCTGCCCTGTAATAGGTCCTATGTCTTCTGAAGTGCTGGCCTTCTCATTGATCTGTGCTGAGGCAAAAATGTTTACTCTTTTAGCATACTGATCATGGGTGAATAATTTCCCTCCGCTGTTCAGTAAGCTAGGGAGTCCTCTGTTCTGCAATACCTGAAATCTCTCCATGAACCTGTTTACCTCAGTGTGCATATCCTGAGTTCTTCTGTCCAGTGTTTGCACCAAATTTCTCAAAGTAAGCACCCTCTTGATCATTTGAATAGTCTCAGTTCTGTTTGTGATTCCAATGGTGGCTAACTGAGAGCTTGTCCTATTATTGAGTACATTGATCATTCTGGTGGCCACTTCAGGCATATTGCTCAATGCAGCTCTTGCCCTATGGACCTCCTTTTGTGCTTTTGGGATGAGATCTAATTGCTCATGGATTGTCTCAATGTATTGCCATTGATTTGTAATAGATTGGCCAATATTGGCCCATATCATTGCTCTGACTTCAGATACAATCTTATCCAATCTGAGCTGCTTTTCCAGCTCTTTGATCCTGTCATTAAGGGCCTTGATCTCCCTGCCCTTTTCTGCCACTTCTCTTTTTGATTTATCATATTTATCATCGATCTTGGCCAGCTTTTCCTTGGTCTCATGCAGCTCTGTCATTTGAGCTTCCAGGATTTGTATCTCATTCCTCAGTTTCTGCATGTCTAGGCTATGTGCCTGTTCTGTACTTGTAGGTGCTGCTGAAGTGGATGTAGCAGTTTGCTCAGTTTGTTGAGGTGGAGGCACAGTGGTAGGAGCAGTGTTCTCAAGATTGATGACCGGGGGAGGCTGAGAGGTCTGGCCCTCTTCCCTTTGCTTTAGTGCTGCTTGCAGTGCCACCTGTGCGGCCTCAGACTCTCCTAATTTCTCTTGTGTCTGCAGGAGCTGCTTATATATAGATATTAGTAGATCTGTGGCGTCCTTTTCCATCCTTTGTTGGGCTACCTCATCTGTTTGGGGGTGAATGGTAGCTGGGAGTTTGACTTTCTTCCTTAATGCAGCCATGTCAGCATCTCTTAGTTTCAAGATCTCCTGTATCCCTTTGATGTCCTTGGGGTTATGCCCAATTTCCACAATGATGTCCTCTAGGGATCTTATCCTGTTGTCTTTGGCCTGAGATGAAGCCCTCTCCAATTCTAGTTGGGAGGCTGTAGCATTGAGGCTGCTTGTTAATTTGTAATTCTCCAACGTTTTGTCTGCCAAGGAGGCGTACACCATTTCACCAGTTTGCTTGTGCAGCTCAATTTTATCCATTGGGTGGATGTCCTTGGCCAGGACCTCTAGATTAGTCCTGAGATAATCTGCAGTAGATTGTGGCTGGAGCGCGGTGGGTATGAAGTGACTCATAGTCAACTTGCCTTCGTCCACATCAAAGGCAGCCATTAATCTTTGTTGGTTGGAGGGAGCCATTTTCAACAAATGGTTATATAATTTGACTTTCATGGGTTCACTCTTTCTTTTGATGTCTATAAACTGCTGTTTGATGCCTACCTCTCCTTCCCTCTGCTGGCTGGAGGAAGTGACCTCCCCTCCCATGGTTCTGGCTTGTTCTTGGTGGAAAGAACTCACCGAGGCTTCCCTGCTGGGTGGGCCCATACCCATTGCTTGTCTAATTGCCGCATCATCCTCTAAGAAGTCATTTAACCTTTGTCTCTTCTCCTCTTGGTTGATGGATGAAGTCATGGGTGTTTCTCTATCCCTTTTTCTACTTAGGTCCTCCTTCTGTGGAGTTTGAAGGACCGAGGCATCAGTAATGTTTTCAGGCCTTGAGTGTTCTACATTTTGGGCCTGCTGCTCAGTGGTAGTTGGGGTATCTACCACTCTTTCTTGGTGTAAGGGCTGCTGTGTTTCAGGTTGCCCTTCTCCTTGCTGCTGTTGCTGTTTTTGTTGTTGCTGCTGCTGCTGCTCTGCCTGTTCTTTCTCTTGCTGCTCTGGCTCTATCTCCATCACCTTTTCTTTTCCCTTCTCTGATATATTTCCAGCAACTCTCGTGGCTTGCTGTTGGGCGGTTGAAGAGGATGCTGCTGCTCCAATTTGTATGCTTGGTAGTGAGCTGACCTGTGAATAAAACTCAAGGTCAACCATTTTCTTTATGTTTCTTTGAGCTCTTTGATTAAGCTCTTCTTGAGTAACAGCTTCCTCTAAAGTCCCTCTCCTCCATTTACTTTGATTGGCAGGTTTTTCTATGTGAGGAAGGCTGCAATGATCATAAGCAGACAACTTGTATTTAAGCCTCCTCATGGTAATGAAGTTGTTAGGGTCATAAGGTTTCCATAGGAAGCTGTACTTGAGACCAAGAACCCCAAGTATTCTATCTGCTTCCTTCCACCCTTCCTCCCTTTCGTTATAGAGGAAATGGCCAAGTTGACTTTTGACCTTTAGCTGTGCCTTCTTACCTTTGCCTGAAAAGTGGACCATATCCACAAAGCCAAACTGCCTGAAGTATTCTAAGGCAAATAGTCTCATGGGCACAAACCTGGGTAGTCTAAATGGGGGCAACTCACAGCCATATATTCTAATAACGGTGTGGTGTTGGTAGAAGTACCAATCCCCAATGCTGTATGCTTTTGATAAATGCAGGAGTCTTTGCATCTCATCTGTCAATCTGGGAGGAGGTGAGCCCAAAAGTAGAGTCATGGCTGGATGAATGAAGTGATCAATGAACTCACAGTAGGTGTATGGAGAATAGAAATTGAGGTGGAAAGCAGATGTCCAGTACACCACCGATCTCAAATTTCCCTGTGCATCTTCTCTTTTCATTGGGAAGGAGAACTTCTCATGCTGGAAGTATAAAAGCAAATGATATATGTAAGAAGTATATTTAAATACCCTATCTCTTGATAGGTTCATCAACTGCTCATGCATCTTGTCTGAGATGTATGTGGCATAGTCATAGCAGACTGGTTTTCTTCCTGGAGAAAACATGAGCATTATGTGCATAACTGTTTCATCGACATACTCCACTGAATCATATCCCAGGATGGGACTGATCATGTCAACAAGGTCCAGGCCCAATTGGTTGAGGTAGACATAGTTGATGGGAGGGACTTGCACAGTGTCAGCTTTGATGAATAACTGGTTAAGTTTTGTAATCTGGGCCTCTGTCATTCTGGCTCCCTCCATAATCAAATCAGCTAGTGATAGAGGGACCAACTTCTTATCTGTTTTGAACTGCAGCATCTCCCTGATGGCTTCAGGGGTAATGAAAAACAAAATTGCGCCTGAAGAATCAAGCACTGCCCTCTGGGATGCATCATAATACTCAGCACACAAGTGGATGAGTTCTGGGAATTGGTTGACCTGTGGTAGCTTGAAGATTGGGAGAGAGGAATCCCAAATTCCCAAGATGTCTGTCCCATTCTGATGTTGGACTTTGATTTCATTTAGTATTTGGAGATGAAACCTGCTCCTGCTTAGCATTTCTTCTGATATCTTATAGTCTAAGTCAGCTAATGCTTTCCAGTCCAATGCTCTGTGAGGGGCATTCAGAGGGGCTACATTGAGGGCTATAGGAGCCACAGGGGGATCCATAGTTTTTCTTAGGATTCTGGTTCTCTTTGAAGACTGCTGTTGCTATGCAGAGTAACACCGACAAAGTTTCTTTACAGAGAATGATGGTTTTATGAGTGAAGGGTGAAGGTGAAAGGCTGCAGCAGTTGAAATACTGCCTTTGAGTTAATGGGTGAGTTGCAGACCTGAATAGAGTTTGTTTTTAGGCAAATTAGCTTTTTGCAGGTGACTGGCTCATGATTGCGCGAGCCAGTAACAGGTTCACGCTCAATTTTCCCAATGTGGCCCTATGAACATGTAGTGGCAGCTCTGGTTTGGTCTGAATGCTAGTTCAGTGGTCCTTTAATGGTGAATTTTGAGTTTGGAGGTCTGTTATTTATTGATACGCGAAATGCAGTGAAAATGGAGTTTCAGAGCTCAAATGAGGAATACCTGTAGAGTTGGACTGGTTAGAGCTTGCTGGCGCTGAAGAGATGAACGTTCTGGCGGTCAGGAAACACTTTTCCGCGGCTGGTGCAGGTTTGGTCGTAATTATGCATGCAGGATAAACGACGATGAATGCGCTCAAAATGGCAAAAAAAACACGAATTTTCGGCCAAAATAGACTTTTTGGTGATTTTGGCGCGAATTCGTGCTGACGTCATGAGTGGGGTCGGGGCCGGATGACGTCAGCAGGACGTCATCGGGCCAGGTGGCGGGGTCTGGTTGGTCCACTGGGGCAGTGAGATGGCAGGGCAGGTGGACCAATGGCTGGGCAAGGGAATGACAAGACGGCGTACCTGGGTGACGGAGCGATGACGGGTTGCTGAGGTCACATAGGCGGGAACGACAAAACCAGAAACCGCGGCGGTTTGATATCGCACCGCCTACGGTACGATGGCGGTTTGCAGCAGTAGTACCTCCGACGGATTGTGGAGCCGATGCGTGGATACAGCATGACGTAACCTTTATACGGCCGTCGGGAGGTAACCTTCGGGCATCGGATGAGCTCCGACGCTATGGTGGCCGTCAGATCTGGAGGAGCCAAATCAGACAGTGATCGGAATACTGATGTGACAGGGAGATAGCGTACTTAATTTTCAGACGTCGGAAGGACTCCGACGCGATCAGGGCCGTTGGAACGGGAGGTATTTGATCGGACGGTTGTCGGGACAAGTAAAGTGACAACCAAGTACGGGGAGGGGGAGGATTAAAATAATGTTTTTTCTGGGAATTTGTGCGATGGCGGAGACTGTATAAAAGTGGGTTTTCACGTTTTGTTTGAAAATAACTCCGCCCTTTAGGCCTAGCATAAAGATAACATGTTGGTTTTCATGATTTTTGGCCATTTGAAGCGGGTGAGGGTAGAAATTAGGATTTTTAGGGGTTTTTATGTGCAAAAAGGGGTCAAAATGAAGGAATTAGCTCATGAAGGGGTAGAGGTACTTGGCCTAGGTTCATCAACATGACCAGGTGTCATTCGATCCCTGACTCAAGACTTATTGGCTATAATACCAAGGGGTGGGTATTTATATAATGTTTGGGGTTTATACACCATGGTGTTAGTAGTAATAGGGGAAAAGGTAATATAGGGGATTTACATAGTAGAATTAGAGTTAATATGGATGAGGGGGTAAGTGGAGGGGAAACCATTTAAGTTTATGTGAAACAAACTTGGTTTTGAGAGTAGATCAAAATGAAAAGATTTTTAGACAAGAAATGTGGCTTCTAAAGATTAAGAACCACCATGAAACCTTAGTCTTTTCCATGAATCTTAGCTGATGGGGGAATGTTAGAAATGAAATTGGAGGGGAATGAGGGAAATTAGTCATGGTCCTTGCTGCAACTTGATGAATATGCACACCTTGTCACTTGATAGATTTTGCCTTGGTAATCATAGTCACCACGCCTGCAATGGTGAAAGTAGCCTTTTCTGCAACCACCACTACCTACCCAACTATTTGCCTAGCATTTTTATTTCTTCTTGGAGGGTGCACTTGGACTTGCAGACCCTTACTTGCCTTTTCTTTTCTTTGGCTTTTTTCTTTTGCTTTTTCTATCTACCTCTACCCTTATCTCTTCCAAGGTCCCAGATTAAGCTGTTGGGAGCCTTTTCTTCTCTACCTGAACTAGTTGTCTGCCAAGATTAAGCAGTTTGGACAGACTCCTTTCTCTATTTTATAACTGAAAATTGAAAACATGGCATGAACCAGATTAAACTGTTGGATCATCCACCAAAATTGAAATAAGATCATCAACATTGAAACACTTTACACACCTCTTGTTCTCTAGGAAATATGGGATCTTTGTGATATCAAAGCAGAGCATATTGGACTTTCCCTTGTCAATCATGAAATATGAAACCTATTGGTATAGGTATCTAACACCAGACAAATTGTTGGCCCGAGAAATCTCTTACCAGATTATGGCCGAGAGTGTCACACAAACTCTAAAGGAAGAAAAGAAGAGGGGCTGGCCCTCTTTTCCCTTGAGAATTGGTGTTTTTACTCTGCATAATCTCAAGCATGCAGAAAAAGAGGCAACAAAAATGCAAGCTTTATCCCTGGCCACTATCCCAAGTAGACTCTATGATCCAAATAAAACCGCCTACACTGCCCTAGAACAGGCGAAGTTAACAAAAGTTGATCATCAAGAGGATATGTTTGATGACATGTTCATCGCCGCCGATACAATCGGCCATGCCAAAGAGCTTGCGCGAATGAAATATAATGATGAGACGTTAACTGAGTTTAATAAACTTAGGGAGCAGAGGTTGCAAACTCTGCCTCTAGATTTATTATCCACAACCCCGGCATCTTCCGCAAGCGAGCCTGGTCGGCAACAGACACGCCCACCTCTTGTTACAACTAAAGAACAAGATAAGCAACAGGAGGAAAGGCAAAAGAAGCTACAGGCAGAAAAGCAAAGAAAAGAGCAAGCAAAAAGGCAGAAAAAGGAGCAGATAGAAAGACAGCAAAAGGCACAGAAGGATCAAGAGCAAAGAAAGCAGAAAGAGATAGAGGAGCAGAGGAAGAAGAAAGAAGAAGAGAAACAGAAAAAGAAATTGGCAGATAGGCAGAAAAGGGAGCAAGAGGAGCAGCAGCGAAAAGAATTAGAGGAGCAGCGAAAAGCGCTAGAGGAGCAGCAGCGAAAAGCATGAGAAGAGCAGCAAAAGTTAGAACAAGAAAAAGAACTGAGCAAAGCCCACACAGAGCAACATAAGCAAACCTCCACCGATCCTGAATTGATTAAACAATGGAACCAATTCGATTCCATTATCAGTGGTAAGGAAGGCTCCAAAGACACAGACACCTCTAAAACAAGCGATGCGCCCGATACCACTTCTTCTCAGGTTCTAGGAGGAACTAGCCGCCCACCCATTTCACGGGATGTCGAGATAATCAATAAAGACCCTTCCGATCAAATTGTTCTCCAGGTGGAAGAAATTCCTCCCCTGGATATTTTCTACAGCCCAAAGCATAGAGCCGTTGTTAAGCGCTCTAAGAAGAGACGAAGGCTTGATCAACCTTCTATCTTTCCTGAGCAAACAGTCACGGGCAATGTGGTCTAGAAGGAGGAATTGGACCCCTCCGATGATCTAACAAAGCTGTCGCAATTTGCGGGAGCTTATTCTGCAGCGACTATCGACAAGGCATCAGAGGTAAGTCTTCTGTTGAAGACTAAGGACCATGAGATTTATGCATTACAGGCAGAGGTAATTGAGGCGAAAAACAAGGCAGCACAGGTAGAAGAGCAGTTGTTGGCACAACAGCAGCAGAATAATGAATTAACACAGCAACTGCAAGCCGAAAAATAGAGGATAGACCAGAGCGCAATCCAGAGGTAGAAAGAGTTGTCGGACACATTGTCGCAGTTGAGAACGGTGAACGAGCTGATGATGAAATCAAAAGATGAGCGAATAGCACAACTATCAGCACAGCTCGAAGGTATCAAGGGCACCCAGAATGTGAAAGATTTCTGAGCAGAGGCAGCTCAAATAAATGGCGCATTACTATCTCAGATCAGACTTCTATGCTGACAACTTTCTAAGGCTGAGCTATTATGCGAAACATCTACAGCAGTTTGTGAGCAAATAGAGAAAGCCAGAAGCGAGCTAGATCAGGCCGAAGAAACCATATCCGAATATCTTGAGTGGCAAGATTCTGAAGAGGGAAAAGCGGCAAATTTTCCCTGAATCTATGAAACGTACAAGAACATACTCTTCACGGAATGGGAAACTCAGGTGATGAAAGTGGAGAGGGCAGCTTCAAGGTGTAAAATTATTGCCACCAATATGATCGATCTAGTCAACGACACACTCTATTTAGCAAACATGATCTCTCAGTGCACACCTGGAAGTATAACAACAGCAAATATGATTGAACAAACAAGTTATCATGACTTGGATGATCAGAGGAAGTTAATTACCGGAGTAAATACTTTAACCTCTGAAGCATATTGGTCTTTTCTCATCAAGCCACACACTCAAAGGTCGGCTCTCAAATGTTTAACAGATGCCCTCGGATGCCTGATCTCCGACATTCAGGATGCCACATATGATGCCCAGCTCACTTCACGTCTCAACACTCCACCAGAAGTAGAGCCAATGCTGGCGATATGTCAGCTAAGGTGTAAAGGCAAAGAGACCACCGAATGAAGCATTACCGCCGACTGCCAGATCGCCAAGAAAGATGGAAAAATATTTATTGATGCCAATTTAATAGCTTTTCAGTTTTTTTTAGATATTTAGATTAGCATAGTATTTATAGACCCTTTCATTGTTTTGGAAAGGGTCGTAAAATTTTGTAATAGACTTAAAGGCTGAAGTTTGCACTATTGTGCTTCAGTCCATATTCTTTTGTGAAACTCGACTGATGGTTCTTAATTTTGATTAGAAGGCTATTGTATACAATTGCGCACTACTGTCTCTTGTTTGGAATGCTTTCTGGTTTGAAGGAAGGACTGCGACATAGTGATTAATATACTGGATTGATCAAGTAGCTTACATGGTACTTTTATCTGCATCTGTGTTCTTTCCTCTTATATGAATTGCTGTGTTATTATCTTTGCTATTGTTGAATACATGTATGCGATATAACAGCAAATCTTCATTTCATTTCACTATTGAATGTTTTGTGATTTGTTATCTCTTTTACTCATGCATGTAGCAATGATATAAATGACTAAGTGTAGTAATTCGCTATTATCGCTCTGCATAACTAATTATGCAGAGCAATCTTAAATGGTTTAAACATCTATGCTTTAGTGTTAGAGTCATCTATATGCCTGCCTTAAAGCACAGATTATCAAACGCTACGCTCTACCAATTGATAAGTCCCGGGATTAGATTATAGTTATTATATTTCGCCTATAGTTTAGCTCTTCGCTTATTATCATCCTATATCATAAGTCACTCATCCATCCCGTTTACTTATAATTCTTGGGAAACTGGTCCCATTATCCCCAATCGGAGCCACTATTCCAAACGGAAAAGGAGCTGCACTAAGGTCCGGACCGGGTGGTTTCCCCAATGTTGTTGCAACGATTTTCGGGGCATCAACTTTTTTGGCGCTAGAAGGAGGGCCTTGGCTATGAATGGCAAGCAAACCAAAATCTGCAAGTCATTCTAAGAGTAATTCTCCCTCCAAATCTCCTCGTACTTCTCACTCGCATGCTGGTTCTCCAGCACACAATCAAGAAGAAGAGGAATCAACCACCACTACTCAAACCCATCATACTTCAGAACAATTAAGTCTTGAATCCCCTGAAGTCCAATCTCTTATCCACAAACTTCAGAGCTTCTCGATTTCGCCACAGAAATCTGAAGTATCACAAAGCAGTGCGACTTCGCAGTTCAATTTATCGCATCCACTTACCAGACTTCAAAGCGAAAAGCTTGGTATCGAGCCCACCGAATTCCCTTTACCCAAAAGGAAAAAGGCGAAGAAATATATTGAAGGATCTGATAGTGGAGAACATTCATCCACATCCTCCATCTCATCCCCTCATATGCAAAGTCAACCATCCACTCCTCCATTACATATTGTTGTTCACCAGGGATCACAAGCCTCAACATCCCAGCCTGCTCACTCCTCAACTTTATTTCCTGCTCATTCATCTGGAATCCCAACAGTAGTATCAACCCCTATTGTTATCATAATGGCAGACCCATGGACCAGGCCAGGAGCAGTTAACATGCCTGCACCATTGCATGATCTACCAGATGCTCCCGAAAAATGGCTGCCTAAATTCAATCTTGATGACGGAACCCAGGCTGAAGAACACATTAACAATTTTATGTTAGCAGTTAACTTAAAAGGAGTAACAGAGCAAGATGTTGTGGTTAGACTCTTTCCCTACACATTGCAAGGATCAGCAGGATCCTGGTATTTTTCTCTACCCTCTGGTTCTATTACCAGTTGGAACACATGCCAAGAGCAGTTTCTTACCAAATATGGAGATGATAGATCTTTGGCTACTTTAATAAATGACCTCTCCAATTTGAGAATAGAGCATAGGGAACCAATAAAGGAATTTAATGCCAGATTCAATAAACTCCTGAACAAAATCCCTACAGCTTCTAAACCAAGTGAACAGATTCGAAGCGAATGGTATATCACTGCCCTACCTACCAATATAGCCATTTTTGTAGATAGAGCCGGGAAACCTACCTTAGCCGAAAACATGAAGGAAGCACTTGCTGTGGAAAAACGCATAAATGCTCTAGAGAAGAAAGCTGCTCTAGAAGACCGAAAAGCTAAAAAAGTCTCGTTTAAAGAAGATTCCAAGAAGAAAACCCCAAAGGACCCCTATGACATGGAAGGTTTACAAAAGGTCCTTAAAACATTGTCTAACGAAATGGTTGATATCAAGAAGCAGGTAGCCGAAACCTCAAACAAAAGACCATTCAGAGCTTATAAGAAAACTGAATCAAAGCTGCCCAATGTTATATCTAATGCAGATGCAGATCAAGAAGAAGAGGAAGAGGAAACAACTTCACAAACCGATCAAGAAGAAGATGTAGCTGAATGCCATGGAATGTGGGATTTTATACTCCCAAGCTCCGATACCGAGAATGAAGAAGAAGCCTTTCCAGTTACTACTAGAAGTAAAAGTACTTCTGAACCTGCTCAGGCAACTTCAAAGAAGAGGAGCGCAGGTGCTGCTACAGCAAAGGAAAAAGTCCCCCCTAAAAAATCGCCTGTAGTAGCCCCCCAAAACCAGCCTTCAACTTCTAATTCTCCTTCAACATCCAAGACATTAGTAATATCTGATTCAATGGAGTATAACATTGTTGATGACATGAAGAAAACTAAGGCAAATATAACTATGTTTGAGCTTAGCAAATTAAAGCATCAACAAAAATTACTTCTCAAAGAATTAAATGCAGTTCCCTCTACTCCCCTTCCCAGTGCAAGAGCTGCCAACGATTCAGGTCAGCCTCCTGCAGGTATGGTTGAAGCTACCGATTCAGTTCTAATTGGAGATAAGTCAAATTCTCACACTCCACCCTTCCTGCTGACGTATGAGATTTATAATAGAAACCTGCACAACTGTTTAATTGATTCAAGGGCTTCATCTAATATAATGCCAGCTTCAGTTTGCTCTAAGCTGAATATTGAACCCCAGAAGTCTGCCACTCATATTGTACAGTTGGATAGGACTAAAGTGCAGGTTGTGGGAGAAATTAATTCTGTAACCATCAGGTTGTCTGCCGACCCTAGGGTTGTACAGAGAATTGACATTTTAATTGCCGACATACCTGAATTTTATGGTTTAATTTTGAGCAGAGATTGGTCCGAAAAACTACATGGGTATATTTCCACAGATTGGTCACATATGTGGCTTCCCTATAAAGGAAAGCCAAATCAAATAAGGATCGATCGTGAGAAGCATATGACCCACACAGTTACTGAATTTGAGCAAGAAAACCAACCTGTGGCATTCAACAACAACATTTTGGGGAACTATTCGTCAGAATCATTCTTTGGCAACTTTGTTGCCCAATCATCTCCTTTTTCAGTCAATCATTTTACATCTCAAATTGAAAATTTTTCACAAACTGATAAGTCCAGATGTTTTAATGATGCTGAGAAAAATGTAGATATTTTTGTTAATATTCCTTTATTTTGGTCTTTATATTTTGATGGCTCTAAGTCCACTGAAGGCTCAGGAGCAGGATGTATATTGGTTAGTCCACAAGGAGAAAAGACAATGCTGTCTTGTAGGTTAGAATTTGAGTGCACTAATAATACAGCCGAATATGAAGCTTTAATCCAAGGATTATACAAAGCAATCGGCCTTGAGGTACGATATCTAAAAGTATTCGGCGATTCGGAAATCATTGTCAAGCAAGTTAGAAATGCAATTCATTGCCTTTCGACTCACCTTAAACATTACCAATCGCTAGTCCAAGAGCTTACCTCACACTTTTTGGCATTCAACATTTCCTCCATTCCTCGATCCCAAAATTCGGCAGCTGACCTACTAGCCAATGTAGCTTCTAAGCTTCTACCTTCTGAAGACTATAGCCTTGATAGATTTTCTGTAGAATTACTGTTTAGACCTTCAATTCCTGACAATGTCACTAATTGGAGAGTATTTAATCATGATGATGATATTTTGCAATTTTTAACTTCTGAGAATTCTTATGATAAGCAAGTTATTGAGGAAGATGATCATGATTCCCAGATGAAAGAAGTGCCCCAAAAAAATTCGATCCCTAAACCAGTGGTAAAACTAGAAGATCTTTATGATATCAAAGACAGGTTTAAACCTGTAATTAATACAAAGCTTCAAAGTTCTACCCTTAGGTTTGAATTAATAAATCTAGGCACCAACGATGCTCCTCAAAACATCAACTTAGGAACAGGACTTTCTCAGGAAGAAAAGGAAGCATTTATTAAATTGTTAAGAAAAAACAAACAGGTCTTTGCATGGAAATATGATGACTTAAAGACATATGATACATCTATTATCCAGCATACCATTCCTATGCTTCCTGATCAGAAACCAATCCAACAAAAGTTAAGGAAAATACATCCAAATTTGGAGAGCCAGATTAAGTCGGAGCTTAACAAGCTCTTAAAAGCCAATATTATTTTTCCCATCCGACATTCAAACTGGGTCTCTAATATGGTGCCAGTCAGAAAGAAAAATGGCGACATTCGAATCTGTATTGATTTCAGGAATTTGAATAAAGCGAGCTTAAAAGACAACTTCCCATTGCCTACTATGGAGCAAATCCTCCAATCGGTGGCAGGTTCTGAATTGATGTCTTTTCTAGACGGTTTTTCAGGGTACAATCAAGTTCTGGTGCATCCTGATGACCAGCTTAAAACTACATTCAGAACAAAATGGGGAACCTATGCATATCAGAAAATGCCTTTTGGACTCATAAATGCCGGAGCGACATTCCAGAGAGCCATGGACATAGCCTTCAAAGGGTTAATTAATCGATCAGTAGTCGTCTATCTAGACGATATTACCGTGTATTCTAAAAAGAGAAATAATCATTTGCATGACTTAAATCAAATCTTTCAGCGATGCAAAAGATATGGTATTTCTCTCAACCCAAAGAAGTCTTTCTTTGCTCTTGATCAAGGAAAACTCTTAGGCTTTATAGTATCCAAAGATGGCATTTATATTGATCCTGATCGGATTAAGGAAATTTCTGAAATCCCTTTCCCACACAATAAAAAATCGATGCAGTCATTTTTGGGTCAGATTAATTTTGTCAAACGATTTGTTCCAGATTTCTCTCAAATTGTATTACCACTTCAGACAATGATCAAGAAGAATTCAGTCTTCAAGTGGGGATCAGAAGAAAAGCAAGCTTTTGATGTTATCAAGCAATCAATAATCAATGCCCCAGCCTTGAATACTCCCAATTTTTCTAATCATTTTACATTGTATACCGTTGCGTCCGATGTATCCTATGCTGCAGTTCTTATGCAGCCAAATGCTCACAACTTGGAAGCACCCATTTCATTTTTTAGCTCAAATCTTCAGGGCGCCGAATTAAATTATTCTGAAGTGGAGAAACAAGCCTTTGCTGTGTTCAAAGCAGTCAAATATTACATACCCTTTCTTTTGAAAACTCACACGAAAGTTATAGTCCCTTTCCCAGCAGTAAGGCAACTATTAATTCAAAAAGAATTGGGTGAAAGAAGGGCCAATTGGGTCACAGCGCTTCAAGAATATGACTTAGAAATAAAGCCAGCAAAGATTGTTAGGGGCCAAGGTTTTTGCAGGATATTGGCAGGAGCATCAAACATTCCTGAATCAAGCGACTTGGATCAGACTGAATCAATCAATCAGATAAGTGTCACTGATTCTGAATCTCAATATGCAGATTTAATATTTTATTTGAAGAACGGTTATGCTCCTCCAAATTTATCTTACAAAAATAAAAGGGCCATTAGATTGAAAGCAAAGAATTTCACTCTCATTGATGATGTGCTTTTTAAACAAAATTATGATTCTATTCTGTTAAGATGTCTTGAGAAACCTGAAGCTCAAAAGGTTTTGCAGGAACTACACGATGGACCAGCTGGAGGACATTTTGGAGCTGACACAACAGCTCACAAGATTATTCATGCTGGATATTATTGGCCCACTCTATTTAGAGATTGCCATGAGTATGTAAGGAAATGCCTTAATTGCCAAACTTCTAGTGGGAGACAACGAAAATCAGCTTTCCCTCTGCAACCTGTCAACATTGAACAGCCATTTGAACAATGGGGATTAGATATCATCGGGGAAATTACTCCACCATCTTCCAAACAACATAGGTATATCCTCACTGCTACCTATTATTTTACTAAATGGGTAGAGGCTATTCCTTTGAAAGCAGCGAATTCAGATGTAATCATCGAGTTCATAGACCAATTCATCATTACCAGGTTTGGTGTTCCAAACGCTCTCGTTTTTTATAATGCTTCCTATTTCTCAGGAAATGCTATATATGATTTCGCTATTAAGAGGGGGTTTAAACTGAAATACTTTGCTAATTATTATCCCCAGGGAAATGGCTTAGCAGAATCTACTAATAAGAATCTCATCAAAATCATTAAGCGAACTATTGAACAGAATCATAGAAACTGGCACAAATCTTTAGTATTTGCATTATGGGCTGATAGAATAACACAAAAGGCTTCTATAGGAACCTCTCCTTTCAATCTTGTGTATGGGAAAGAAGCCGTATTGCCTACGAATCTGGTTCTTCCATCTTTAGCCCTAGTACAATACATTGAAGAGACTCCTTCTTCTTCTATCCAACTTAGACATGACCAAATTCTTAAATTAGAAGAAGAAAGGGAAAAAGCTAGAATCACTCATGCCAAACATCAACAAATCATCAAAGCATCCTTTGACTCAGCATCATCCGGTTCCAAACAGCTTCAAGTTGGTGACTTAGTTCTCAAATGGGACAAGGCCCATGAAGATAAAGGTAAGCATACCAAATTTCAGAAAATGTGGCTTGGACCATTTCAGATCTGTGAGAAGATAGGCCATTCAACCTTTATATTGCAAGATTTATCAGGGTTGAGAGATTCTCTCCCTGTTAATGGCCTGATCCTGAAGAAATTCTTTAATTGAGAAGGTAATCCCTTCTCCTCTTTGTAGATTTGCGTAGTTTGTAGGATTGGTAGGAAATAAAATTGTAGAGTATCCCCATTGACCTTTTGCTGTGTTTGATGAAGCTGTCTCACAAAAATAATATGAATATTTGCTTTTAGATAATAGAACCCTCAACCAAAAGGAATAATTTTTAGGAAATTAGATATCCTTGTGTTCTGAAAATACAATCTAACTTTTGAAGACTCTTCTCAAGAGGTAAAAGTTCTGTGAATCATTTTCTGTTTTCAAAACTGCTCTCCAAAGGTTATCCATTTTAAGATAGAAACTAACCCATTTTCAGCATCTACAACTCTTCACCTGTTATCCATTTGCTCTTAAGGAGAAGATTGTTCACCCCATTCACTAAAGTTTATGGTTACTCAGAGTGTAATTCTAAAATATAAAAGATTAAAGATAGGAGGTCTTATTACAAGCCTGCTTACCATGTTCATAGGAAAATAGTTTGACTGACATTACCAATACTGCCTATCAAAACAGGGTAATGGCTTGAAATTACAAGACAAGGGGTCTCATCACGAGCCGGCTTGTTCAGTTAAATTACTACCAGTGAATGGCGTTGTCAACAGCTGGCCACCAAACCAGGACAATGGCTTTTTATCTTATCAATAAAAAAGAAGAAAAAATAGGTGAAAAATAAAATATGGGAACATGTTTTAGATTCATTCTGTTAACTACACTCTTATGTGAATGGAAAAGTGAACAATACTATGGTTAAAAGGTATCCCTATCGAGACTATAAACGTTTGCTGGCAACAGAGGCTCTACCTATGACAGAGGAGTTAATTATAAAAGCTGATTTGGGAAAGTTTTTGTTTTATCATTATAAACCAATAAAAGGCCTAGTTTGAAGACTTAGGATGTATTTATTTTTCTTGAAGCCAAAAGGAAAGAAGTTAACAGAATAAGTTCACTTGGTTCAGAACGCGCGAATATCCATTTAAATTAGAAGTTTTCCCTCCTGATTGAGTTTCTATTTCCAAGAAGTTTAAGTGTTTGTTTTAATTTTAGAGATAACTGGTTCTTCCAGCGAATCGCCAATTGTTGTGCCCTACAACAACCCCCCATTTCATATCATTCTTATTTACAAAAAATTAACATATGGAATGGGTCCCTTTTAAAAAAAATTTGGCGTCAATGCTTGTATGTTCAAAAAAGGCCGGATAATCAAATGAGTTTTCATGTGTTTAAGCCTTTTTGGGATATTAATGTTTCAAATAATAAATAATCTTTTGTATTGCGATAAAGCAATCGCAAGATCGCATATCGCAATAACATGAGACATGCATTCAAATGGCATTTTGGTCTCCGCCGATGCGATATCGCTATCGGCGATCGGCAATGTTTCATGCACACCAAGTAACGGCACATAACTCATGCCCCGACGCGACGCGATATCGGCGATCGGCTATCGGCGATACCTCATACGGAACCGCTTTATGTTATAAATCCCAGCCCGATGCGATATCGCTATCGGCCGTCGGCAGAATTCCATGCACTTTAGTAAGGCACCCGGTTCCTATCCCCGATGCGATGCGATATCGCAATCGGTAACCCCCAAACCATTTTATATGCAACTAGCTTTGTTTCCATGCGCTAGCCCGATGCGATATCGCTTATCGGCTGTCGGCAGGATCTTTTGGTGATAATTGTGCAGCACTTATTTCCGAAGCGATGCGATATCGCTCATCGGTGGTCAGGATTCTTAAAAGCCATTATTTAAAGCTTTAATTTTATATTCACATCCGGTTGACAAAGTGCGAATCCCAAAATGCCGTTAAATGCAAGGGATAAGGTAATGCATGTGTATTTAAAAGATTTTGCCCCTTCGATTAACGAACACTTGCGCTTAACCGCCAGAATATCTGTTGCACGCTTAAGGGAGTCATTCACCCGGATAACGGTGTAATCATCACATTTAATGGGTAGCAGGCCTCAAATCACCATTAATGCATCTGCAATATCCTCTTAGCGATTGGATCCGCAGCCACCTTTGAAAATTAATCTCGCCACGCTTTAAGTGATATATATCTTTCCCATTATGGATTCTCATCGTTATTTTTCTTGTTACGATTTCTCTTGCATTTGTGTAGAGTTCATCTGTTGAGAAAAGCCTGAACATGATGGGGAAGAAATCCAAGAGGACTGCTAGTTCCACTGCTACATCTGTTGCAGGTCAAGCTGCCACAAATCCGAAGAAAGGCCTAATTTCAGACACTACGTGCACTGGTCTCACTAGGACCACATGGCAAGGCACGTATAATCTATTAGAAGCTGAGCAACCGGAAAAGACAGTGACGGAAGCTACTGTGGATGTACAAAAGAAGTCCGACGCAACCCTAAAAGACTTGGCTGACTCCTTTTTGCACAGGATAGCAGCCAGAGAGCAGGTCCTCCCTTACACTGATGTGGTGCGCTGGGCAATTGAGGAAATTCCCATCACTGATAGAACTTTTCATACAAGGGATGGAAGGATTTTCGGGTCGTTCAAGCCTGATAACCTGAGACAAATGTATCATTTGCCTGAACCAGAGCTAATATATAACAGAGCCTTCGTGGAGAAATTTGCAGCCGAAAATGAATCACCATCTGAACCCGTCCGAGATTGGAGGCAGAACCCGGCCAAACACAAGCACGAGAGTTCGGGTAAGTACTCCGTCGATTCTTTGGCTTCTCCCTATTGCTATGCGGGGATTATGATGTGTAGACTATGGGGGTTACATGACTCTGCTAATATCAATATTGATATGGTTCCCCTAATGGAAGCAGCTGTTAATAGTATAATCATGGATTGGGCCACCATTCTTTCTGATAAATTGGTCGTAGCTGTTTGTGACTTTAGAGCCAAAACCATAGTCACCGAAAGGAAGATCCCACCATTTTATTATACTGCTTACATTATGGATACCCTGTGCTTTAATTCTGAGTTTCCTATCCTCGGTTGGAGGTGGACCACCCAAGACCCTTCACCCATTCATTTGTACCATCAGAAATTGTGGAAGTCCTCTTACAAGGACCATTTGTATCAAATTTGCAATGGTTTCATGGTGCCCATTTACTATTCCATCTATGACAAACCCATCCCAAAAATTTCCTATGAAGCTTCCTTCGACTTACCAGCTATAGCAAGTTGGTTCGGGGAAGAGCATTTTACCTATGTTAGGGTTTTTGGGAGCCAGGCCAGGCCGCATGTTCTCCCTTTATATATTCCAGACAAATTGTTGGCCCGAGAAATCTCTTACCAGATTATGGCCGAGAGTGTCACACAAACTCTAAAGGAAGAAAAGAAGAGGGGCTGGCCCTCTTTTCCCTTGAGAATTGGTGTTTTTACTCTGCATAATCTCAAGCATGCAGAAAAAGAGGCAACAAAAATGCAAGCTTTATCCCTGGCCACTATCCCAAGTAAACTCTATGATCCAAATAAAACCGCCTACACTGCCCTAGAACAGGCGAAGTTAACAAAAGTTGATCATCAAGAGGATATGTTTGATGACATGTTCATCGCCGCCGATACAATCGGCCATGCCAAAGAGCTTGCGCGAATGAAATATAATGATGAGACGTTAACTGAGTTTAATAAACTTAGAGAGCAGAGGTTGCAAACTCTGCCTCTAGATTTATTATCCACAACCCCGGCATCTTCCTCAAGCGAGCCTGGTCGGCAACAGACATGCCCACCTCCTGTTACAACTAAAGAACAAGATAAGCAACAGGAGGAAAGGCAAAAGAAGCTACAGGCAGAAAAGCAAAGAAAAGAGCAAGCAGAAAGGCAGAAAAAGGAGCAGATAGAAAGACAGCAAAAGGCACAGAAGGATCAAGAGCAAAGAAAGCAGAAAGAGATAGAGGAACAGAGGAAGAAGAAAGAAGAAGAGAAACAGAAAAAGGAATTGGCAGATAGGCAGAAAAGGGAGCAAGAGGAGCAGCAGCGAAAATAATTAGAGGAGCAGCGAAAAGCGCTAGAGGAGCAGCAGCGAAAAGCACGAGAAGAGCAGCAGAAGTTAGAACAAGAAAAAGAACGGAGCAAAGCCCACACAGAGCAACATAAGCAAACCTCCACCGATCCTGAATTGATTAAACAATGGAACCAATTCGATTCCATTATCAGTGGTAAGGAAGGCTCCAAAGACACAGACACCTCTAAAACAAGCGATGCGCCCGATACCACTTCTTCTCAGGTTCTAGGAGGAACCAGCGGCCCACCCATTTCACGGGATGTCGAGATAATCAATAAAGACCCTTCCGATCAAATTGTTCTCCAGGTGGAAGAAATTCCCCCCCTGGATATTTTCTACAGCCCAAAGCATAGAGCCGTTGTTAAGCGCTCTAAGAAGAGACGAAGGCTTGATCAACCTTCTATCTTTCCTGAGCAAACAGTCACGGGCAATGTGGTCTGGAAGGAGGAATTGGACCCCTCCGATGATCTAACAAAGCTGTCGCAATTTGCGGGAGCTTATTTTGCAGCGACTATCGACAAGGCATCAGAGGTAAGTCTTCTGTTGAAGACTAAGGACCATGAGATTTATGCATTACAGGCAGAGGTAATTGAGGCGAAAAACAAGGCAGCACAGGTAGAAGAGCAGTTGTTGGCACAACAGCAGCAGAACAATGAATTAACACAGCAACTGCAAGCCGAAAAATAGAGGATAGACCAGAGCGCAATCCAGAGGCAGAAAGAGCTGTCGGACACATTGTCGCAGTTGAGAACGGCGAACGAGTTGATGATGAAATCAAAAGATGAGCGAATAGCACAACTATCAGCACAGCTCGAAGGTATCAAGGGCACCCAGAATGTGAAAGATTTCTGAGCAGAGGCAGCTCAAATAAATGGCGCATTACTATCTCAGATCAGACTTCTATGCCGACAACTTTCTAAGGCTGAGCTATTATGCGAAACATCTACAGCAGTTTGTGAGCAAATAGAGAAAGCCAGAAGCGAGCTAGATCAGGCCGAAGAAACCATATCCGAATATCTTGAGTGGCAAGATTTTGAAGAGGGAAAAGCGGCAAATTTGCCCCGAATCTATGAAACGTACAAGAACATACTCTTCACGGAATGGGAAACTCAGGTGATGAAAGCGGAGAGGGCAGCTTCAAGGTGTAAAATTATTGCCACCAATATGATCGATCTAGTCAACGACACACTCTATTTAGCAAACATGATCTCTCAGTGAACACCTGGAAGTATAACAACAGCAAATATGATTGAACAAACAAGTTATCATGACTTGGATGATCAGAGGAAGTTAATTACCGGAGTAAATACTTTAACCTCTGAAGCATATTGGTCTTTTCTCATCAAGCCACACACTCAAAGGTCGGCTCTCAAATGTTTAACAGATGCCCTCGGATGCCTGATCTCCGACATTCAGGATGCCACATATGATGCCCAACTCACTTCATGTCTCAACACTCCACCAGAAGTAGAGCCAATGCTGGCGATATGTCAGCTAAGGTGTAAAGGCAAAGAGACCACCGAATGAAGCATTACCGCCAACTGCTAGATCGCCAAGAAAGATGGAAAAATATTTATTGATGCCAATTTAATAGCTTTTCAGTTTTTTTTAGATATTTAGATTAGCATAGTATTTATAGACCCTTTCATTGTTTTGGAAAGGGTCGTAAAATTTTGTAATAGACTTAAAGGCTGAAGTTTGCACTATTGTGCTTTAGTCCATATTCTTTTGTGAAACTCGACTGATGGTTCTTAATTTTGTTTAGAAGGCTATTGTATACAATTGCGCACTATTGTCTCTTGTTTGGAATGCTTTCTGGTTTGAAGGAAGGACTGCGACATAGTGATTAATATACTGGATTGATCAAGCAGCTTACATGGTACTTTTATCTGCATCTGTGTTCTTTCCTCTTATATGAATTGCTGTGTTATTATCTTTGCTATTGTTGAATACATGTATGCGATATAACATCAAATCTTCATTTCATTTCACTATTGAATGTTTTGTGATTTGTTATCTCTTTTACTCATGCATGTAGCAATGATATAAATGCCTAAGTGTAGTAATTCGCTATTATCGCTCTGCATAACTAATTATGCAGAGCAATCTTAAATGGTTTAAACATCTATGCTTTAGTGTTAGAGTCATCTATATGCCTGCCTTAAAGCACAGATTATCAAACGCTACGCTCTACCAATTGATAAGTCCCGGGATTAGATTATAGTTATTATATTTCGCCTATAGTTTAGCTGTTCGCTTATTACCATCCTATATCATAAGTCACTCATCCATCCCGTTTACTTATAATTCTTGGGAAACTGGTCCCATTATCCCCAGTCGGAGCCACTATTCCAAACGGAAAAGGAGCTGCACTAAGGTCCGGACTGGGTGGTTTCCCCAATGTTGTTGCAACGATTTTCGGGGCATCAACATATGGATATTACTTATGATTGTGAATTGAACTTGTCTATAGATTTTGAACCAACTTCCTTCAAAGAAGATGCTTCTCATGATGAATGGAAAGAAGCGATGCAAAAGGAGTATGATGCTCTCATAAAGAATGGCACTTGGAAGCTGGTTGATCCTCCATTTGGAACCAAACCAATTGGCTGCAAGTGGGTCTACAAGAAAAAGTACAAAGCTGATGTCTCACTTGACAAGAACAAAGCTAGGCTTGTGGCAAAAGGTTTTGCATAGAAGGAAGGGGTCGATTATGAGGAAACTTTTGCCCCCACAGCAAAATGGGCCACCATCCGGACACTCTTTGCACTAGCAGCTCAGAACGGTTGGAAAGTCCATCAAATGGATGTAAAAATTGCATTCTTGAATGGAGATCTAAAAGAGAATGTTTTTATGTCCCAGCCTGAAGGATTTGCTGTGAAAGGACATGAACATAAAGTATGCAAACTTGTCAAGTCCTTGTATGGCCTCAAACAAGCACCGCGAGCCTGGTATGAAAAACTAACTAAGCATCTTCTGAAACTCAACTTCAATCATTTTGATCTTGATGATGCAACTTTGTTTGTCAAGAAAGTTGACAAAACAGTTGTGTATCTTGTGGTATATGTAGATGATCTTTTAATGACAGGGAACAATGAAAGCTACATTGCATCCATAAAGAAGGAATTGGGGAAAAGTTTTGAAATGACTGATTTGGGCTATGTTCATTACTATCTTGGCATTGAAGTAACCCAACATCCAAAAGCCATATTTCTTTCTCAAAAGAAATACATTGGAGATTTTTTAAACAGATTTGACATGACAGAATGCAATCCTCTTTCTACTCCAATGGAACAAAACTTAAAGCTCACATCTATTGAAGGAAAGGAATTTGAGGATGCAACAAAGTATAGACAACTTGTAGGAAGTCTCATCTATCTCACTACTACCCGACCAGACATTTCATTTACTGTTGGAATCCTCTCCAGGTTCATGCAAAAGCCTTGTGAGGGACATTGGTCTGCTGCAAAAAGAGTTCTAAGGTACTTGAAGGGAACTCAAGACCTTGGAATCAAGTATACACAGGTGGACGACTTCAGCTCGATTGGATACTCTGATTCAGACTTCGATGGAGACAAATAAACTGGGGTATCTACTTCAGGATATGCTATGAGTCTTGGATCAGGAGCTGTATCCTAGAGATCACGCAAACAATCAGTTCCAGCAGATTCCACAACAGAAGCAGAATATGTGGCAGCAGCTGAAGCAACGAAAGAAATTGTGTGGCTTAGGAAAATTCTTGAAGATTTGCAGGTAAAACAAGTACAATCAACTCCACTCATGATTGATAACACCTTTGCAATAAAGTTGGCCAAGAACCCAAAGTTCCATGATCGAACAAAGCATATCAATACTAAATATCATCTGATTCGACATCATGTTGAGGCCAAAACAATCCATCTCCATCATTGTTCCACCAATGAGCAAATTGCAAACATCTTCACCAAAGCACTTGGAAAGGAAAAGCTTGAACGATTCAGAATGATGCTTGGACTCACCAACATCCCTTCAGATTAAGGGGGGGAATGTTGACACCTAATCTTCATGATTGGGAATTTTATGTAAATAAATAAATTGGGATGGTGAACAGTCATCGGGAGATGAACTGAACAATCACTCCCTATTGTATATAACAATGGGTTACCTATGGAATATACACGAATCAGTTTTTTCTGCCTTTGGAGAGTTACTGCCTGGCTTGAAACAGGTATCCTTCTTGAACACTATTTTTACACCGCATCATCCAACTTGCTTACAAAAATCAGATTTCTGGCCAATACAGGAATATGCAGAACACCTGGAAGTGTTCTAACCCTTCCACCTTGCAACTTCAACTTTACCTTTCCACAACCAACAATTCTAGCCTTCCTATCATGCCCTAGGAAGACATCACCACCATCGTATTTCTTATACTTGCAGAACCACTCTCTATGGGGAGTGAAGTGAAAGGATGCACCTGAGTCAATCAACCATGCCTCATGATCTACATGTGTACTTGAAGAAGGTAGGTACACATCCCCACCTTCATCTGAGGTGCTTTTTTCCTCTGCAGAAGGAGCATCATTAGATCCCTTTCCTTTATCAGGAGCTTTAGATTTACATTCCCTTTTGTAGTGCCCTTCCTTTCCACATTTCCAGCACACCACCTCTACAAGTTTTCCTGGAGATTTAGATCTCCCACTCGATGACTTATTTTTGTTTCTGTTCTGGGACCATCCTCATACAGACAAGGCATCACCATTCTGGCTCTCCATATTTTTCCATCTCATCTCCTCCATCACCAAGGATGAGACTATTTCATCAAACTAGAAGGCAGTTGCATTGCTACCTATTGCAATATCCAGACTATCCCACGAATCTGGTAGAGAACACAACAAACTGATGCACTTATCTTCATCTAAAATTTTAATATCAATAGATGCAAACTGACTTACCATAGTATTAAATGCATTCAGATGCTCTGTCACTGAGTCTCCATATTTCACCCTCAGGTTATACAACTTTTTCTACAGCAATAGTTTATTCATGAGAGACTTATATTGGTACAAAGTTGCTAACTTGCCCAACAAAGCCTTCACTATAGCTTCCCCTAATACATTCACCAATACTGAATCTGAGACACACAATCATATTGTGCTCTTTGCCTTCCGATCCAACTTCTTCCACTCTTCATCAGACACTCTTGTTGGTTTAGTACCGAGATCTACCACGATCCACTGAGATTTATCCACCAACAGATCCCCCATCTTGAGTTTCCACAACTCAAAACTCTGACCATTAAATTTCTCTATCTCTATCTTTCCACTACTCGCCATCTTCACTCACCACCAAAATTGATCTCGTAGATCTCCCACTGAACAAGGCCTACCACAGGCCCGAGTGAAACCCCTCAGCAACAAAGGCGTCCCCTTGAAGACAAAACAACTCTGCTACCAAATGTAGGTTTTAACCCTATACAAAAATTACTTACATACGAATTCTAAGAACAGAAATAAACAATACGAGAGCATAACACATAAAACACATATACACAGAGATTTTACCCTAGATCCCAAAACTGGGACTACTAGCTTGATTTTTCATTATGTTCCTTTCAATGTTATAATACATATTTATACATGCCGAAGCATCCAATACCATGGACCGAAAACCATTGCATCCAAAACCATGGACCGAAAACCATCGCATCCAAAAACATGTGCAAAAATCATGCACAAAACCATAGGCGAGTTCGTCCAACCTAACATAGGTTCCAAAACCAAAATTTTCTGGGGCACTGCCTCGGACCCCATAGAGTGGGGTTACCTGCACCCCTCAAACCCCTTGTAACACCCCACTAAGCAATCGATGCAAGGGCTAGTCGTGGAAAGACTATAACACAACCCAATGGAAAGGAAGTTTTGTCATTTGAGTCATATATTAATTGTTCATTTGTGTAATGTGAAGGAGGTTTCCCCCTCAAAGAGGCTAATTTTGAAGTTGTTAATCTATATTTTCTTCTATTTTATGAGTTGGTTGCATAAAAAAATTTGGAGAACCATTGAGGGTTCCAAATTTTGACTTCAGAAGGAAAATACTTTTTCTGGTTAATGTTTTTTTCATCTTCTTGAAGATTTAAATAAAAAAATTTCAAGGTTATTCCGAACAGATCTTTGAATGTGATACATGTTCTTATTTCTTTGTGAATCATTTGATGTTTTTATTCTATGGGAAAGAGTAAGGACGCTGTTGGTTTTTAATGATATGTTTGTTGGGTCAAGACAAAGGTATGTTTTCTCCTTGGTAATAGATTTATTTAGCACTCATCCTCATGTGATTATATTTGTTTATGAATAAAAGTAGAGGAAATAATAGCTAAAGTCGAGTAAAAGTAATCAATAATAAATTAGGAAAATCTAAGCAGGAAAAACTAATTTTTATCATCTTTATGTGTAGAAGATGTGAATTGAATGATAGTTTCTCAATCGACAGAATGGCAAAATCTCATAAGGGAAAGAGATAGGGTGAGAGGCAAGGAAGGATAATGGAAGATCGGGCAAACCAATGACTATTTGTATGACAAAATTAGATCCCCTGATCCCGTGGATTCACTTTTATCTATTTACTTTCTAAATGTAATATATAAGGCTGAAAGGAAACACTACACAGAGTTCAGATTTTCGCAGTTTGTAATTATTCTTTTGGACATATAATACTGTTATCTTGGATGATGTAACTTGGTTACTTATTTTAATGAATAAAGATTGCATTTAACTCATACTTATATTCTGAGTATCTCCTAGCGGAGACTTATGGTGACTCTGGGCCCAGTCAAGAGAAGATCTACTGCTTCACCTATGTCATAAAATTTTCTATTTTATTCTTTATTGATTGTTCATGTTAAGTTAATATTACTTTTTATTATCATAAGGATTGTCGATTCAATTTTCTTTTTCTATTTATTCGAGATTCAGATTGATCCATGTGTTATACATGAGTAATTCTTTTGATTAAATTGGTTATGCTAGTTCTAGCTCAGATCGTTATTCATTTCAAGTAATGTTATAATAGATTTCAGACACAGAATTGATCACTTTATGCTTATACAGTCATTTGCCATTTAGACATCGTCTTTTATTCCAATATCGTTTGCTGTTCAATTACAATTTGTTGTTCAATTCATTTTGTTGTTTAATTCAGATTTGATTTTCAATTAGGATTTACTGTTCAATTCAGATTTTCTTTTCAATTTGGATTTGTTGTTTAATTAGTATTTGTTGTTAAATTATCATTGTTGTCAATTGTTACAATTCTCTTTCATGAGTGATCGAGTTAGCTTCAATTCTATTTAAGACTGCCAAGCGTGATTCTTTGTAAGTTGTATTCAAATCCTTTTGCTTTCATGATAGATTAAGTAGAATTGTAGAGTACATTATGAATTTCTTTCAGGGTTACTTGTTTCAGAGTTGTTTGGATTGAGTTTGAAGAAGATAGTCACTAGCAACCGCAACGATTTTTTATTAGTTAACCTCTGAATTCACTGCATATATAGTGTTGACACTCTTGAAATAAAAAGACTTGCCTTGGGTTGACAATTAATGTAGGAATTAAGATTGCATGTAAAAAGGCATCTTAGTGCACCAACAACATTTTTACTAAATTCACAATATTTGTAAATAGAAGTTAAGTAACCTTCATATGCGCTCCTCTTTTCTATATTTTCATTCGTCTTTCTTCTATGTTTCTGCTAAAGTTCGAAGCAAGAGATTCTGCAATAAGTAGCCTTTTGTTCAAGACTTTCAATTGTCTTTTTCATCACTTTAATACAACTTAAAATAAAATTCATTGTGAGTGAGGCCACTTTGAAAGGTGTTACTTATTCCAATAAGATTTCATAATTATTACCTGTAAAAATACTTCTAAATTTTCACAATGGAACAACAAATAAATCTTGTTATCTTTTTGAATCTGTCTTAGGCACTGGCCTCTACTTAGCTAGGGGTTGTCTCTAAGGTTACAATAGATCCAAATGTACAATAATTTTTCCTTAACAAGGTTATTATTTCTATTCAACAATACCTCTTATGTTATCAACAATTTTTTAAAAATATGTAAACAATCCTAAAAACAAAAATGGCTTCATGGAATGGAAATTCGTTATCTATATTTATATTAATTCAAGTTTTCTTTGATGATAATATTTTACAAATCAATTACATATTCAACAACAATTTGTAGAAGAATGGTCGAATGCAAACCTGAGGAATTCCATCAATTAATAAATTTTCTTCTACATGTAATCAATGTTGCTCTAAATAATGGAATCTCGTTTGAAATATAAGCAATTATAAGTGATGTTACTTACAGTTTCGATTGAGTCAATGTTAACAACTAGACCAAGGATTTTAGAGTTTGTTTCATTATCTCTTGGAGAAAATTACTTTTTGAATATCATGGATGTTCTTGCAAATTCAACAATTTATCTTCTAGTAGAGACATGCCTTATAACCAATGTATCCTCATATACAGTTAGAGGCATCAACTATAGTGATAACCATCAAGTTGGAAATGGAAAAAAAAATTGAAAAATGGTTCCTCAATAATAAGGCAGAAGGGATTTTTGAGCCAATTTACTTACAATAATTCACTTCATGAGAATACAACCTTTGGTTGTAACCTAAAAAAATCCCACACAAACTCTATACTGTCTTTCATTTCTAGATTTTTCCTCTTCTTCATAGTAAAGTGTAACTAAATTCTTGTTTTGATAGGTAGTTTCAGAAGACCATATTACTTTTTATTCATTTGATATTAGGAAAAAGTTCAATACAAGTATTTCAATCCAATTCTAATTAGTTAACTTATCTAGTAGATTGAACAATCCACTCAAATCTCATTTTCTTTAAAGTCTTATTCATATTTCCTTAGCTAATACTAGTATCTCAAGCACGTATTAATCAATTAACTTATATATTAGATTGAATAAATGACTAAAAATGCATGTGCTTTAAAGTATTATTCATATTCCATTATTTATTCAAGGACTCAGTTTGGTCCATGAAATAATATGAACATTCCATTGGATAGCTCATCATAACAAATGTGACAAACTTAAGATTAAAATATGAAATCTACACTATGAGGGTTAATTTTGTGTTTGATTTCTAGATTATGTATTTATTGCACTATGATTATGCATGCAATATATAAATATACAAAAAATAGAGAATAATGAAATAAAATGCAAATATCACAAGCAAACACAAAATATAACCTAGGACACCTTTCAATAGAAAACCCAACTATAAGTTGAGGCTACCTCTATTTATCTGAATGGAGAATGGATGCAAGTACAAAGAAGCGTGGATCATGTGATACTAAAATGCACAAATCCTCTTTGTTTTCTCTCTCCATGTCCACTCTTGGCTACTTTTCTCATCTATGAAAAAATGTTATCGAATAGAATGGAACCCCTTCTCCTCCTAGTGGCCTAGTTATAACACAACTCGATATCCTACTAGTGGTTAGGTTTAACTCATTCAACTCTTAACTAGAGATACACCATCTATCCATTGTCTTCCCTACACCAGAATTCCCTACAACCTTGGGGGTGGAAGCCTATCTAATCTCAGCTACAAACGGCCACCTTTAGGAACAAATAACTTATCCAACATGTAATGTAACTCTTCCTGGAGATGGCAGTCAACTATGTTGTTATCATCATGCACACGAATCTAGCTTTGCAACTACTAAAACACCTCCTAGAATTCGTCATCCTCTGAATATGCCTCTATTTATGCATCATGGGTGAATGATCCATGAGCATAAAATATCCCAAACCTATGATCTTTGATGCGGGTGGACTTGAAAGCATGTCATCCAATTTTTTTGTGTTGGCCTCCTTGTACTAGATCACTAAATGAAATTGTTGCAAAAACAACATCCACTTGAAATTCTTGGTCTATTGTAGCTTACTTTAGGCATGCAGTTGTTGTAGTGGCTAATGATCTATGGATTACCATCTCCTTTTGCATTAGACAATGTTTCCACTTCTTCAAATCTTACACCGTTGTATACAGATCCTTGTCATAGGTAGGGTAGTTAAGAACTACCTTATGAAGTACTTCAGAATGGTAGCATGTAGGGCTTCCTCCCTGCGTCAACACCACTCCCATAGCATATCCAGTTGAATTTGTCTCCACGTTGAAGGGATACTAGAATTTTGGTAATGCAAAATCCAATGCTTAACTATTATATTTCCTTAACTCATCAAATGCCTTCCGCTAACCCTTTCCCGCCTAGAAATCGTTGCCACTCAGTGTTATGATGTGGACTTGTGCTACAACTATTGAAAATGAGGCTATGAATTTTCTGAAGTACTGCACTACCCAAAGAAACTCCTGAACTCAAAAGTATTAGTAGGAATTGACCACTTCATGATGTCCCCCATCTTAGAAATATCTATGTTCATCTCTCCTCCACTTATTGCATACCCTAGGTACACTGAAGTTGTTGTGTAAACTCACACTTCCTGAGATTTTTCAATATCTAGTGCTTCTTTGATGTCTCTAGCACCTACATCAAATGTGAGATGTGATCCTCCCAAGTAGAATTGTATATTATAATATCATCCAAATAATTAAATATATTAGGGCACAAGATATCATTCGTTAATATCATAAATGTAGCTGGCACATTTCATAGGCCAAACAACATGACTAACCACTCATACAAAGCTTGCTTGGTTCTGAAGGTATTCTTCCATGTGTCCTCTTCTTTGACTCAAATGTGCTAATATCTAGACATTAAGTCTAGCTTGGTGAAGTATTTGGCTTTTTGCAACTAATCTAGCAGATCATATACCCTAGGCATGGTGTACTAGTTTTGGAGTGTAATTTTGTTTAACATAGTGTAATATATACACATACACCAAGTCCCATCCTTCTTTGGCACAATGATGATGGGTGACCCACATGGTAATGTACTTGGTTTAAAGAGAGTCTACCCCACTAGCTTCTCCAACTGGTTGTGAACCTCACTTTATTTTATAATAGAATTCTTGTACATCCCAATATTTGGCTACCATTATTTTTGTGTGCTTACTTACACATCTTAATGGATATGGGCTTGGATGATTGTGAATTTCCAATGCCAACTTGTGGACCAACTCTAATGCAATGAGATTATCCTATGATCCTAGATATTTTTCTTCTTGATCTATATCATTATATGAGGATCATAGGATAATACATAGATTGTTTAATTGACTTATATCATTATATGAGCATGTTGTAGCCACTACAACTACCCTCAAAAAAATTCCCATTCTTTGATTTTGGAACCTACCTTATTTCCATGGGATCTTAACCTTTATTGTCGTCAAATATCCATGTTGTGATAAAGACTTATCTTTTCATGCTTTTCTTCTTATGTATTGATCCCGATATGAACTTTTGCACTCACAAGAAAGGTTCTAACTTGACCTTGCAGCATTGTTGGGCTTGCCTCTAGAAACCGCACAATTTTAGAAGGAAGGCTAGCCTTGATGATTGGAATTTCACAATCCATACAGGCAAGTCTGCCTTGAGCTCAGAAACTGCGAAATTATGGATGACACCCCAACCTTGAGCCCCGAAACTATGCAAAGCATCTCTTTAGCTAAAAAATTATGCAATGCACTGAGATAAGGAGTTGCCTAGTGGTTGGGTACTGCACAATATTCCTTGCCAATGCCAATGGATGGTTTTTCCCAAGAAAAAACAGTGAGTGTATAGTTAGTTTCCTAAAGGATGACAGGACTTCTGATTTTTGTAATTTCACTATGTCACTTTTCCCTTGATTTTAGGCATGTGAGTCATAAACCCTAATCGGTCTAAATATATATAATGGAATCCCTAGAGATTATTTGTACATTCAATCTTGGAGCTATAACCTCCCCAAGGATATTAAGGATCCTTCGGTGGAGTTTGCAACGCTTTTCCGAGTGAATTTTTCTTTTGTCGTCTTTTATCACATTATTTCTCTCTTTCTGTCATTTTGCTTCCATGAGTATTATTTTTCTTGTTTCTTTTCATGGTTGTGAGCATTATAACTTATATTGGCCCATTATTTAGAGGACATTGTTGGTGTTTTAGTATCTAATTTTTCTGTGATCGACTGATATTTATCTACCAATAGATCCTCCATCTTGAGTTTCCACAACTCAAAACTCTGGCCATTAAATTTTTCGATCTCTTTCTTTCCACTTCTCTCCATCTTATTTCACCACAAAAATCGATCCCATAGATCTTCCACTGAAAAAGGCCTACCATAGGCCCGAGCAAAAACCCCTCATCAGAAAAGGCATCCCCTTGAAGCCAAAAAATCTCTGATACCAAATGTAGGTTTTAGCCCCATACAAAAATTACCTTCATATGAATTCTAAAAACAAAAAAAAAATGAACAATGGCGAGAGAATAAAACATAAAATAGATATACAAAGATATTTTCCCCTAGATCCCAAAACCAGAACTACTAGATTGATTTTTTAGTATGTTCCTTTCAGTGTTACAATACGTATTTATACATGCTGAAGCATCCCTAAACACTAATCCATTAACCCTGCATTAGAAAATAACAGTATTTCCTTGACCGGATCTGCAAAATACCATGGATATAAAACCATCATGCCCAAAACCATGTGTGAAATCCATGCACAAAACCATAGGTACGTCCACCCACCTAATATAGGGTCCAACAAAAATTTTTCGGGCCTCTGCTCTAAACTCTATGCAGGGGGCTATCGCCCCCCTGCAAACCCCCTGACAGGGGGGCCACCACCCCCCTTGTTGTGCCCCATGCAATGTACAAGGAGGGATACTACCTCCCTTATGACGCCCTGCCTCCCCTTGTGCATGGGGTAGTCGTGGAAATAATATAACAAACACCCAACATTCTCCCACTTGTTGTTTTCTTTGCATGGGGGGCCACATGAGAGATTAGTCGTTGGTTTAGCCCTACAATGCCCATTGTTTCTCTAGACCAAGATTACTTCTTAGTGCTCACAAACTTTGTCAATGCATCTACAGTATTCTTCAAAGTGTCCACCTTTACCAGTGACACATTTTTGTCCTCAACCATATCCCTCATAAAGCGATACTGAACATCAATGCCCTTTGTCTTTGAATGATAAGCATGGTTCTTTTCCAAGAAAATTTTACATTGGCTGTCAGAGTCTATCCTTATAGCTCATTGTACTAACCCCATACTTGAACACAATCTCTGCAACCAAACTTCTTCCCTGCTTGCATGAGTGGCTGCCAAGTATTCTGCTTCTATAGTTGAAAGTGCCACTACAGACTACCTCTTACTCATCCAACTTACTGCAACTCCAAAAAGGTTAAACACACACCCACTTGTAGATCTTCTATGATCCAAATCTCCAGCTCAGTCTTCATAAAAAAAGCCACGAATGTCCAAAACTATATCCAATCCTGGTATTCCTTGATAGCACAAACCATAATCACTAGTTCCACATAGATACTTGAAAACCTGCTTCACTGATGTCTAATGTGCCTTTCCTAGTTTTGACATAAACTTGCTTAATACTCGCACTGCATGTGCAATTTCTGGTCCAGTATAGACCATTGCATACATTAGTCTACTGATTGCACTTGCATATGGAACACGGGACATGTCCTCTTCCTCTTCTTGTGTCTGGGGACACTGTTCAACAAATAAATTTACAACTACAGGAATAGGAACCTTCACCGGTTTACTATCTTGCATATTAAACCTATATAGTATTATCTCGACATACTTCCTATGGTTTAACTAGAGCTTCCTCTTTTCCCGATCTTGTTTAATTTCCATGCCCAAAATATAGTTTACAGAACTAAGACCTTTCATGTCGAATTTGGAGGACAATTGGGTATTCAAATCTTGGATAATTTATTTATCATTTCCAACCAGCAACATACCATCCACATATAAGACCAGATAAATAACACGCTAACCAATTAATTTAAAGTACACACAGTGATCTTCTTTTCTTCTGGTGAAGCCAAGTCCTTGTATAAACGTATCAAATTTACGATACCACATCCTTGGTGACTGTTTTAACCCATACATAGAATTTTTAAACTTTCATACCAGTTCTTTACTACCCTTCACTTAAAATCCTTCAAGTTGCTTCATGTAGATATCTTCTTCCAGATCCCTGTGAATAAATGTTGTCTTCACATCCATCTATTCTACCTCAAAATCAAAAGCAGGAGCAATAGATAAAAGTAATCTAATAGAAGCTGCCTTGGCAACATGAGAAAAAATATCACCAAAATCAATTCATGGCACCTGGGAATAACCTTTTTCTACCAACTGAGCTTTGCATTTCTCTACCTTTCCTTCTACGTTCATCTTGTTCTTGAACACCCATTTTCTTAAAATGGGTTTCCTTCCAGCTAGCATCTCCACTAGATACAAGGCCTCATTTTTGTGCAAAGATGCCATTTCATCAACCATGGCCTCTTTCCAGATTTTTCCATCCTCTAAATCTACTGCTTCCCTCACAATTAAGGGATCATCATTAGTAATAGATAAATCAAAATTTAAACAGAAATAAAATGGACTATACCTTTCTGGTTGCCTTCTTTCTTGAATTGATCTTCTCATAGCCAGAGTTTGTGGCTCTTGATCTTCTAATTCCTCTTCTACTGTAGAGTCTGATTCTTCCTCCTTTATCTCAAACTCTATCTTATCAGGTTCCTTTGGTAGGAATTCATGTTTAATAACATCTTTCACCTCTCTAAGCACCACATCATGGTTATACGCAACCTTCCTTCTTTCTAGGTTCCAAAGCTTATAACCTTTTAAACCATCCTTATACCCAATAAAGATGCACTTTTCATATTTACTATCCAACTTTGTTCTTTTCTCCTTTGGAAAATGTACATATGCATCACATCCAAATAGCCTCAGATGTGAAAGAAAAGGTTTCTTACCAGTCCATACCTCTTGTGAAGTCTTATCCTCCAATGCTGATGAAGGTGATCTTTTGACCAGGTAACATGCAATCTCCATTGCTTCTACCCAAAATTCATTTCCTAACCTGACACCACTAAGCATGCTTCTTTCCCTTTACATCAACATCTTGTTCATTATTTCTGCAACTCCATTTTTCTCAGGTATGTATGGAGTAGTTTTTTGTCATGCTATATCACACTTCTTACAGAACTCTTCAAATTCTTTGTTGCAAAACTCTCCACTGTTATCTATCCTTAATACCTTTATCTTATTCTTTGTCTCCTTTTCCACCAGAGCCTTGAATTATTTAAACCTGTCAAAGACCTTAGATTCTTCTGGAGGAAATATATCCATATATTCCTTAAGATCTCATCTATGAATGATACATAATACATAGAGTTTCCCGTGATGGAACCGACACAGGTCCAAGCACATCACTGTGCATAAGCTCTAATATTTGTTTCGCCCTCTTACCACCAGAGGGGAAACTCACTCGATTATTCTTCCCATATACACAATTTTCACAAAAATCAAAATCCACAGACCTATTAGACATATCTTCTACCATACCATTACCGTGAAGTATTCAAGGGCCCTTTTCTCAAATATGTCCAAGCCTTTGATGCTATAACATGGTCTTTTCTCTAGAGACCATTAGATTTTATGCTTCACTTTAAGGAATCACAGAACTATTGCACCCATCAATAACATTTCCACCTTAAAGCTTGTAAAGAGTTCCAATCCGAGCTCCCCACATCAATACCAGTGCTCCCTAAACCATATTGTAGGTATCTTTCTCGAACACTATTTTTACACCTGCATCATCTGGCTTGCTTACAAAAATAAGATTTATGGCCAATGCAGGAATATGCAAAACACCTGGAAGTGTTCTAATCCTTCCACCTTGCAACTTCAATTTTACTCTTCTGAGACCAACAATTCTAGCCTTCATGTCATCCCCTAAGAAGACATCACCACCATCATATTTCTCATACTCGAAGAACCACTCTGTGGAGAGTGAAGTGAAAGGATGCACTTGATTCAATCACATGCCTCATGATCTACGTGTGTACTTGAAGAAGAAGTCAAGTACACATCCCCACCTTCATTTGAGTTGGCTTTCGCCTTTTCAAAAGGAGCATCATCAGATCCCTTTCCTTGCTCAAGAGATTTATATTACAGTCCCTTTTGAAGTGCCCTTCCTTTCCACATTTCTAGCACACCTTTATAGGTTATCCTGGAGATTTAGATCTCCCACTTGAGGACTTATTTTTGTTTCTATTCTAGGACCGTCCTCATACATACTAGGCATCACTATTCTGGCCCTCCATATTTTTCCGTCTCATCTCCTCCAACAACAAGGATGAGACTATTTCATCAAACTGCAAGGTAGTTGCTATCAGGTCCCTATAATACTAGTGATTCCTCCATTACTATTGTCATTGTATCCCTTATTGTTATTTTTGTGCCCCTATTTCCCCATATTGTTATTATTGTGCCCCATAGAATCCCACTATTGTTATTTTTGTGCCTTTATATTATTATTGTTAGGTTGGCTTGGTTATATTGTGTCCCCTTAGACTCCTATATATAGAAAGGAGGTTTTGTCATTTGAATCATCCAAGAATTGTTCATTTGTGTAATGTAATGGAGGTTTCCCACTCGAAGAGGCTAAATTCTAAGGCGTTGATCTATATTTTTATCTTTTTGTGAGCTAGTTTCCTAACATTTGGTATCGGAGCTTTCGATTCTAGGGTTTTGCTTCTCTAAATAGGTCATCGTGGCATTGTCGCTATAACTTTTTTCTGCGACTTTTCAGAAGCGAAAAAAAAACCCATTTGAGATGAAATCATGCTGAACCTCGAGTCCAAATTTGAGAGCTTGTCTCACTATATTTTCGGAGATATGATCTGAGGAAGTTAGGGTTTTTGTAAGCTCCAGAATTTAAGCTAAAACAGGTCATCGTGGCATTTTCTCTATAACTCTTTCGCTACCAAGTTTCAAGAGCTAAAACAAAAACCCATTTGAGAAGAAATCTGTCTGAACCTTGACTCTAAATTTTAGATCCTGTCTAGCTATATTTAGGAAATATAGTCTGAGGAAGTTAGGGTTTTTTGCAAACCCCCGATTACATTCCAAACAGGTCACCATGGAAAAATTGTCATAACTACTCTCTCTGAGCATCATATTGAAATTTAGTAAGAAGTTACAGAAAGAGGACAAACTGTGGTTTCTTGTATATATTGTTTGGATCCAAAGGTAAAAACAGTGACACGTGGCACTTCATACAAGTTCGCTCTTCTCAAAAGGTATATAATCATGTCATCTTGGGAGATTTTGTATAACTCTTCCTTAGAGAATCCAATTTTGATCAGACTGGTGGCATTGGAAAGAGGACATAGAGGGCTACGACATGTCATGATTTCAGAATTGGAACAACTGAAATCATAAAATACATCAGATTCAATATCAAGCTCCTACAAAGTGAAAAGAAGGTGTGTATTTTTTTTTTCAATTTTTGCATAAGCTTGGTTTGAAAATTAGTTTGAAGGAATAAAAAGGGTAGAGTGAAGCATTATAATTGGTAATTGATGCCCCGAAGAAAGAAAATGGAAACACATTGTAAGCAACCTGAAAGCTCTAGCATGACTAATGAAGAAGAGGAAGAAATGCAACATGATATATCAAAATTACAAGACCAAGTACAACAAATGTCACTCGCACAAAACATAACAGAAGCTAAGATGGATGATTTAAAGAAAGACGTAGAAGCTAAGATGGATGGTTTAAACAAAGACGTGGAAACTAAGATGGATGGTTTAAAAAACGACGTAGAAGCTAAGATGAATGGCGTGGATGCTAAGATGAATGGTGTGGAAGCTAAGATGGACGTCGTGGAAGCTAATATGGATGGCATGGAAACTAAGATGGAAGATTTGAAGACAGGCATGGAAGATTTGAAACAAATTTAACAAATTTTCTACAAGAAATTCTTACTAATGGTGAAAGGGTAGTAAAGGAAACTCATGATGAGAAGAAAATAAATGTTACTAATGATTTCATATACTCTAATGTTGGATCGAAGAACCACCATGTTCCAAAGATCGATATGAGGAAGCTTGACGGCAAGGATCGCGGAACATGAATACTATAGATGGAGAAAAATTTCGATCTCCATAATGTGCAAAACACACAAAGGGTACACATTACAACTTTATATTTGGAACCAAATCAGTTTGTATGGTATCGATGGCTTTGCTCTCATAAACAAATTTTCGCTTGGGCTATTTTTACAGATGAAATGAGAACACATTATGAGGATAAAAAAAGCAACACTTTTTTAAGCCAATTGATGAATCTCAAACAAAAGGGTTCAATGATGGAGCACATTGAGGACTTCCAAAAATTGAATATAAGGGTAAAATATATTCCAGAGGAGCATAGGATTGATATGTTCATAGGGAAATTAAAAGATAACATCCAACATGAGGTTCACCTTTGGGAACCAGATTCATTGGAGAAGGCATTCAGGTTGGAAAGAAAAATGGAAAGAAAAATTATGGCAATAAGGAAGCCTACCACTCACAATCATAAAGATAGAAGTTTTGCTGCCCCTAGCCATCCACAACCTACAAGGTTGACACCACAACAATTGGAAGAAAAAAGAGAAAAAGGGCTTTGTTATAGTTATGATAGCAAATACACTAAAGGTGATAAGTATGCCGAGAAGAAATTATTTTACATAGATTGTGAGGAGGAGGAAAAAAAGGAGCAAGAAACATCAAAAGAAGAGGATATACACTAGGAAAATACCCTAGAAAAAGAATAAATGAATCCGACCATATCTTGTAGTGCATTGGCTGGAATTACCACTCCTCAAACTATCAAGATAGAAGGGCATATCAAGAAGAAAAAGGTAATAATGTTGATTGATTTGGGAAGTACCCATAATTTTATTCATTATAAGATAGCCAAAGAATTGAATTGCCTCCTATATCCAACACCAGAGCCTCAAGTGATGGTTGCAAGTGGAGGAACCATAAATTTCTCAAGAAAGTGACATAATATCAAGCTATCCATGGGAGAATATGTATTTAATAGCCCAATGCTTTCCATTCAAATGCGTGGTGCTGATGTTGTACTAGGATTCCAATGGCTACAATGCTTGGGTACAATAGCTTTTAATTTTCAAAAACTTTTCATGAAATTCTTTTCAGAAGGAAGGGAAATTGAATTAAGGGGTATCGCAGGGAAACCAGGAATGATAATCAGCTCTAATGGATGAAAAAGCTTCTAAAGAAAGAACAATAAGGCATAATTGCACAATTATGTTCACTAGAGGTTCCCACATTAAAATCATCTATTTCTCCAGATCTCCAAAAAGTCTTGAACAATCATTCCGAAGTATTTGAGACTCCCAAAGGCCTCCCACCTATTCGCGATCATGATCATGCTATCAATTTGATTCTAGGAAGTGTTCCTCCAAACATCAAGCCTTACATATATCCCTATGTCCAAAAGAGTGAAATTGAAAGTATGGTTGCAGAAATGCTAGAGGCTGGTATAATTCAACCTAGTCAAATTTATTTCTCTGCTCCAGTAGTATTGGTTCACAAGAAGGATGGATCATGGCGCATGTGTCCATATTATAGGGAGCTCAACAAGCTCACTATTAAAGATAAATTTCCCATTTCTATCATTGATGAATTATTGGATGAATTGTATGGATCAATTTACTTCACCAAGTTGGATCTTCATTCAGGATATCATCAAATCAGAATGAAGACTGAAGACATTCCAAAAACAACATTTAGAACTCATGAGGGTCATTATGAATTTTTGGTCATGCCTTTTGGCCTTACTAATGCACCTTCTACATTTCAAGGTTTGGTGAATTCCATTTTCAAACCCTTCCTTAGAAAATTTGTGTTAGTATTTTTTAATGATATACTAATCTACAACAAGTCTTGGAAGGATCATGTCCAACATGTTGACATGGTGCTCAAATCATTGGAGGAGAAACAATTATATGCAAAAAAATCCAAATGTTTCTTTGGAGTACAAGAGGTGGAATATTTGGGTCATATTGTATCTCATGAAGGTGTTAAGGTAGACCCTAGCAAAATTAAAACCATTAAGTAATGGAAAATCCCCACATCCATAAAGCATCTACGAGGACTTCTGAGGTTGACAGGGTATTATCACAAGTTTGTTAAGAATTATGGGAGAATAGCAGCACCTCTAACAACATTATTGAAGAAAGATTCATTCTCATGGACTCCAGAAGCAACGAAGGCCTTTGAACATCTTAAAGAGGCAATGTGCCAAGCACCAGTATTAGCTACACCGAACTTCACAAAAACCTTTATTGTGGAATGCGATGCCCCAGGAAATGGAATTGGTGTCGTTTTAATGCAAGAACAAAGACCCATTGCTTTCAAAAGTCATCCAATCAAAGGAAAATATTTACACAAATCTATTTATGAGAAGGAAATGTTGGCAATACTACATGCACTTAAGAAATGGTGACCCTACCTAATGGGAAGACACTTCAAGGTAAAAACAGATCATGATAGTATTAAATACTTTTGGAACAAAGATTATCTTCTGAAGAGCAGCAAAAATGGGTCACAAAGATGTTGGGATATGACTTTGAAATCATCTACAAAAAATGGAAGCAAAATGTTGTGGCAGATGCACTCTCAACAAAGGATGAGGATGTGGAAGAATTTCTTTGCGCCATTTCTATTATCCAACTAGATTGGATAAAAAAAGCAAGGGATGAATGGAAGAATGACGAGGAAGTGTGGGCACTCATTCAAAAGATACAACAAGATCCCAGTACATCTGATACATTTAGCTGGAAAAATTATTTGTTATGGTACAAGGATTGGTTATACCTATGTAAGAATTCCCAACTCAAACAAAAGATTCTTAGGGCATTGTGCACCTCTCCCTTAAGAGGGCACTCAGGATTTCTAAAAACCTACCACAGGGTTAAGAAGGAAATTTTTTTGGATGGCCTTAAATCAAATATTCAAAAGTTTGTGGCGGAATGTTTGGTTTGTCAAAAAAATAAAGTTGAAACAATTAAGACCCCAAGACTATTACAACTCTTATCCATTCCAAGCCAACGTTGGGAGGAGGTTTCAATGGATTTTATCACAGGTTTACCCAAGTCCGAAGGAAAGAGTGTTATCATGGTGGTAGTTGACATATTTACCAAGTATGCACACTTTTGTGCATTATCTCATCCATTTAAAGCGAGTACAGTTTCTACTGCATTTACGAAAACAATTCAAAAGCTACATGGAAACCCAAAGATTATTGTAAGTGACAGAGATCCCATTTTCACTGGAAATTTTTGGACAAAATTATTTTCTTGCCTTGGGACTTAGTTAGATCATAGCTCATGTTATCATCCTCAATCTGATGAGAAAACTAAGATAGTAAACAAATGCTTTAAAGGATATCTTTGTTGCTTTGTATCCGATAAACAGACACAATGGGTCAAATGGCTTCCTCTGCCTGAATGGTGGTATAACACTTCCTTCCATACTGCAACAAAAATTACCCCATTTATGGCACTTTATGGATATCATCCACCATCCATCACATCATATTTAAGACAAAATTCTAAGGTTCAAGCAGTGGAAGATCACATCGAGCATTAGCAACAAGTTCTCCAACTCTTAAAGGATAACCTTACCTTGGCACAGAATATAATGAAATAGCAGGCAGATCAACATCGCAACAAAAGAAGTTTTGATGTAGGTGATTGGGTATTCCTACAGCTACAACCATATAAACAAATGTCCCTCAAGCAAGCTAAGAAGGATAATAAATTATAACCAAAGTATTATGGTCCGTACAAGGTGTTGCAAAAGATAGGTACCATGGCATACAAATTGGAACTTCCTGCAGCTTCCCAAGAGCACCCAGTTTTCCATGTTTCATGCTTAAAGAAGGTTATAGGTGAAAAGATTCCCGTTCAAACAATATTGCCAAAACTTGATGAGGAAGGGAAAATCATATTGGATCCTAAAGTAGTAAAGAAAACAAGAACTCGATAGCTACGAAATCCATCAATTTCAGAGTATCTCATCAAGTGGAAGAACTTGCCCATTGAAGATTCCACATGGGAGGATGAGAATTTTATACAGAAGCACCTAGAACTACTCAAGCGTTGAGGACAACACTTTTTTGAAGGAGAGCGGCATGTTAGGTCCCTATAATACTTGTGATTCCCCCATTACCATTGTCATTGTATCCCTTATTGTTATTGTTGTGCCCCTATTGTCCCCATATTGTTATTATTGTGCCCCATATAATCCCACTATTGTTATTTTTTTGCCTTTATATTATTATTGTTAGGTTGGCTTGGTTATATTGTGTCCCCTTAGACTCCTATATATAGAAAGGAGGTTTTTTCACTTGAATCATCCAAGAATTGTTCATTTGTGTAATGTAAAGGAGGTTGCCCCCTCAAAGAGGCTGAATTCTAAGGTGTTGATCTATTTTTTTTTTTCTTTTTGTGAGTTGGTTTCCTAATAGTTGCATTGCTACCTATTATAACAACCAGACTTTCCCACGAATCTGGTAGAGAACATAAAAATTGATACACTTATCTTCATTTGAAATTTTAATATCAACAGATAATAACTAACTCACTACATTATTAAATGTGTTCAGATGCTTTGTCACCGAGTCTCCATCTTTCATCCTTAGGTTATACATATTTTTTTGTATAAATAGTTTATTTACCAAAGACTTAGATTGGTACAAAGTCCCTAAATTGTCTCAAAAAGCCTTCATTGAAGCTTCCCCTGATACATTCAACAACACTGAATCTGAGACACACAATCGTATTGTGCTCTTTGCCTTCTAATCCAAATTTTCTCAGTCTTCATATGACATTGTTGTTGGTTTAGTACATGGATCTACCATGATTCACTAATCTTTATCCACCAATAGATCCTCCATCTTGAGTTTCCACAACTCAAAAGTTTAACCATTAAATTTATCGATCTCTATCTTTCCATTGCTCACCATCTTCTTTCACCATAAGAATCGATCTCGTAGATCTCCCACTTAACACGGTATACCACAGGCCCAAGTAGAAACCCCTCGACAGCAAAGGTGTCCCCTTGAAGCCAAAAAGTCTTTGATATCAAATGTAGGATTTAAACCCATACAGAAATTACCTTCATACAAATTCTAAAAATAAAAAATATAAACAATGGCAAGAGCATAAAACATAAAATAGATATACATAGAGATTTTCCCCAAGATACCAAGGCCAGGACTACTAGATTTATTTTTCATTATGTTCCTTTCATTGTTACAATACATATTTATACATGCCGAAGCATCCATAAATCCCAATCCATTAACCCTGGATTATAACATAACCATAGTTCCCTCGACCAAATCTACAAATACCATGGACAGAAAACCATCATGCCGAAAACCATGTGTGAAATCCATGGACAAAACCATAGGTAGGTCTATGTGTAGGGTAGTCGTGGAAAGAATATATCACACTGAACACCTTGTAACTTATATTAGCTTTTAAAAGTATTGGTTTGCTTTGTCATTTTCCTTTTACAAGTGTCGCATCAATTTTCTTGTTTTTTCCCATTAGTGGTTGTTGTTTCAGAGACTCTCCATGCATGTTTCTTTTTCCTATTGCATGTTGACCATCTGCACTTGATTTGAAATAAGCCATCTATACATAGTCATATATGCACTCTAACTTGCACCATAACTCATATCTTTTAGTTTCATACACTCTTTAGGGCATATCTGCCTTTCCCTTGGCTAGCAGTTGCCTTGTCTAGCTGGGCATTTTCCAAGTCCAAGGCTCAAGCTTCAAGCTTGGCCTCTTAGATTGTGCAACACACAATAGCTAGCTTTCCTAGCTATAGATTGCACAATTCCAAGGCTCAAGCATGTCCCCTCACCACTGAGACTGTGCACCTCAATTGTCCCAAGTTGAGTTTGCACATTACAAAGTCTTTAGCCTGAAGTTGCTCCCCTGGATACTGAGACTACGTAATGAACAGTTCAAGCATCTAGTATCCCTCCTTAACTTCAATAATTACACAATGTTCCTTGTCAGCCCAATGGTTTTTGTTTTGATATTTCTTTGTGATTAAATTTCCAGAAGCTAATTTATCTTTGCCATGAGTGCATTTTCCTCCTACAGGCATTATAGTCGTTGAGAACTTCTCTTCATCAGTCACTGACATCATGGCACCAAAGATATATACTTCAAAGGAAACCATAAAAATAATAACCAAGGAGGTAGTTGAGAATACGCCAATGAACTTCCAAGTTTACTCAGATACTCAACATAGGAAAGAATCAGATATCACATGGAAAAAATTGAATGAAACATTCTCAACAAGAAGATTCAAAGAATACCTTGAAGACCAAAAGGTGTATATCAATGTCCAAAGGTCAAGGTTACATGTAGGTATCTGGCTTTTCCATGTGCAGACATTGTCAATTTCATATTTTCTCATACAGATCCAAAGACTATGATTCTCAATAATGCCAGCTAAAAAAGGCTTTCTTCTTTTCTAACAACGAATTATCATCTCATGTACCATTTTTTGAAGCCACAATCACTCATGGATTCTTACTTCTATGTTTACAGCAACTACTTGAACACAAAAGACATTGTCAAAATTTGGGTGAAAGAGCCAGTAAAGTCTCGTCAGACACCCACCAACACCTAAAATAAAAAATATCTGAGGAGGGCCTACCAGCTCTTGATAGCTCTATATTGCAGAACCTATGGTTAGTAGAGCACTGAGACATTCCCTAAAGGGTGGGTACTCTTATCGAGCAAGGTTGTGAATGAAGGAAGACCATTGAATTGGTCATACTTGTTGGCTCAATAGTTGAGGATCCATGTAGTTAATTCCCTCAGTAATCCTAAGGGCAAGCAAGATAGATTTTACATGTATGCCGATCTACTGAATGCAATCTATGTTCACAATGCATTCCCTGGCATGAATTGGACTTGAACACCACAAGACCATGTCATGCATATTTATTACAAGTTGATTTTAGAGTGAAGTCATAGAGGGGTAATGGAAAGGATGACTGATCACTTCCACATTTCATTGCATAAGTTTATTTTTGAGGAAGAACCGCCTTACATGTCACATGAGGTAATGGAAGCAGTGTCAAAGATAGCAAATTGGTTTGCCTCACCGGATGGCATTTTCCTCAAATTGTTTAGTGGACTGAACTCTCTGCATCTTTTGCTGAGGTATGTCTCTGTTAGATTAGTCATTCAATAAGTTGTGTACCATATATCCACGGGGTTTTCAGTATATTTTCATAGGAAGAAGAAGGCACCTTGGTTGGCTCTTCCTATGAAGATCAAATTTTATGAAATTGAGAATTTGAAAGTTGTAGACACCAAAGGAACGGCAATAGATAAATTCACATTCAGTTGTTTGGAATTCAATCTCTATGATTCAAGGAATGTTTGCTAAGAAATACCTTTCACAAAACTGAGGAAGAAACATGGAAGAATTGTTATAATGTCTCCAAGTCCCATGAACCAGTCAGCTTCGTTGGAACATCGCAGGTTACTCCACAGAAATAAGTCACTATAGAGGTAGTACCAATAGAGAGGCACAACCCAATGCACAAAAAGGGTAAGAGAAAGGTTGCACACAGCTTGTGAGGAGAGAAAATCCACAAGATGAAAGAAAATCCAACCATTTTGAAAGTGGCCAAAGCAGCAGAGAAGAAGAAAAAATGGATGTAGGAAGTAGAATAAAAGCAGAGGGAAGAGAAAGAGAAGAGGATATTGGAGGAAGAAATGCAAATGCAAGAAGAGGAACAAAGATGAAGATTATAATAAGAAGAAGTCACAAGATGACAAGCTTCGAGGTCCAAGACAATGAGGTAGAACTAGAGCCATAGAACCATGCTATTGATTTCATGAGAAGTACACAGAAGGTCACCATTCAGTGTCCCCATCCTTCGGCAGTAGAGCAAGCTCTAAGCGAGGAAGAGGAAATTATTCCTCTTGATGGTGGTTTGGTCATGGACATGTACAATTTGACTTATGACAAGATTCATAAAAATATTGTACAAGCGAGGAAGAAAAATTTTCTAGATGACCTCGCATATCCTGCATTCATCAGAGAAAGGGTGATTGTGACATACACTAGAAGAAATATGAATGCCATCACCATAGCTAACTTGTCCTTTGCTTGAGCTAAAAATTCAAATACAAAGTATTTTATGGCCGAGAACAAATAGTTGCTAATGAACTTGTAGGCTACCATGAAAACAAATGAACAACTCTGAGCAGAGGTTCAGGACACATATCCTGCACAAGTTTATTCAGAATAAATTAAGGCAAGCATAATTGGTGAAGGATCGACATTGGGAAAAAATTTGTGGAGCTTCTATGAATAACTTGTCAATGTGCATAAGTTTGCCACTTGCACAACATGCAGTATAAGTGTAAGGATAATTCCAAAGCTCTTCAGGTTGTCCATAAACCCACTGTTTCCATGCATGAATGGTAAATGCAATACAAAGGGGCACCATCCGAGTTGGCAAATAAAACAAGGCAACAAGTGGAGATGGAGAAAGTGAAAGTCTGGATGATGATTCAAAGAAACAAACAACCCGCCTCATTAATCATCAATATTAAGGCCTCATAAGCATGATTGTACAACAACATGGATTTATTTTTTATATCGCACAAGATCCCATCATTTAGCTCACTCATTGAAGTGAAACGTAAGAATCAGTTCAGGTAGGAGTTTGAAGAATACTTGGACCGAATTAGAAAAATCACCACCAAGTAATATCTTGAAGTAAATAGGAAAAATATGCAGAAATACATTGATGTCCCTTCCCAAATCAATATAATAATGCCCCTGCCAAAGAAGGAAATCCAAGATGGTTACAAATCAGTGTACCTGGATGCCATGGAGGCTAGAGTTGGCTACCAGCATGATCCCATCTCACAGTTTGGATTAGTCATCACACAGTAAAAATATTGGCGCCAACATGTGACTGAGAATCTACAAGTCGAAGTTGTTGAGCATGATTTTCCCCAAACTCAAGATTGACTTTTGTCTTGTTAGGTTGTCTAGTTGGCTCTGCCAAATTTTGTCTCATATGGGTACGAGTATATTGTAATATTATTTTGTAATTAATTTGTAAGTGAAATTCCAAGTGTCAAATGTGGAGAGTGAAGAGTCGTGATTTAATGAAGTTGGAGAGTCATTTTGTAAATAAGATGAAGAGTCATGAGGGAAGTCTAAGAGTCACAAGGGGAAGTGAATAGTCACCCCTTTTGTTATAAACATCAGAGGAAATTTTAGCCTAAAAGTGCCCATGAAATTTTCACATAATTTCCATTTCATAATATGTAAACCAATCAAAATTCTTTTAATTTAAAAAGAGGTACATGTAAATATTTTGGAGGGAAAAGAAGGAAAACTACTTTTTTTAATTGTATTTTTAGTTTATCTCCTTATAGGTTTACTCAAATTTCAATTGTAGACACTCCTTGGATGCCAAATTAAATTATGCATCCAACATGTACCCATTATGCATACTTTTGAGAAGACCCACATTGATAAAAATTGCATATACATTAAAAAAGTGTGTTGGACACAATTTTTTAATGTATATGCATTTTTTTATCAATGTGGGTCTTCTCAAAATTATGCATAATGGGTAATCATTGGATACGGAATTTAGTTATGCATCCAATGAGTGTATACACTTGAAATTTGAGTACACTTATAAGGAGATAAGCCAAAAATACAATTAAAAAATAGTTTTATTCTTTTACCTCCAAAATTCATAACTCTTATTTTATTATTTTAACTATTATTTTATTATTTTCCCTTACAAGGCCACTTTTAGGCTGAAATTTCCTCTAATGTATGTCTCATAACTCATGTATAAGGCTTTTTGGAGGCAAGCTTTTGGCTAGGCTTTAGCTTAGAATCAATAGCTTTGGAGTTTGTTGAGAGCCTTGGCTCTTCCGCAGCATAGAGGGAGTATCTTTCTTTGGAGGAGTAGGTCTAGACGTCATGTTCCACTATTGGGGATAGTGGTTCATCAATGGTATATTTATGCTTGGAACATTCACTTTAATAAAAGATCAGAATCGACACATTTTCATGCGTATGTTGTGAATATAGTAGGACTATTCTTGTTATGTTTGCAATGTATGCTATTTCACTTACACTAGTGCTTATGAACTATTTTTTTTGCATTAGTATGAATCTTATTAAATGTGTGTTGTTATTTATTTCTGTCATGGTTAACGTGTGAACTATTTTGCGGGCTAACTCGTGATGCCATTACACTCATGTGTTCCTTTAAAGTTGCATACTATTAAAGGCTTATAAGGGGCTCACTCATTTTCCCCTCATGTGTTAGAATCTTTCATACATTACACTTAACCTTCCACAGAGTCACACACTTGCTTCTCAAAGTCATGAATACACCACTCTATGTGTGACTGTAGCCAAGGCACATCATTAAAACCAACTTCTTTGGAAACTGAATCGTATTCTAGATGGGGCTCCTACACCAAACAGTGTGAGGTTTAATTGGGAATTCATATTAGGGATACCCCCTGAATGTTGGCGGGTCCAACACAGTCAACATTCCTAGTGCTAGAAGGAGGGCCAGATGAGAAGCTGAGCCCATGAAATTTGTTTGAGCTTTCTATATCTTTAATGGATTCTTCCCATATCTTAACCCGATATGTTTTTCTAGAATCAAAAATCTCAAAGTGCCCGCAGGAACAATTAGTGACTTGTAGAATTTTAAGTTTGATGGTGAGGGTGGAATAACCATTCTCAAGCATACTGCTTGCTTTCTTGAAATTTTAACTAAGCAATATATTCACTGTGAGGATGTTTCTTGTAGGTTGTTCATTCTCACATTCGAAGTGCACGTCAAGGAATGGCGTTACACATTTCCAGTTGCTTCCATACACTCTTTAGAACATCTTTTCAAAGATCTCTATCATGCCTTTGATAGGTATGATTACAAATCTATTTTCAAGAAATTCATGCGTTTAATAAAAACACCTCATGAATCTCTCAATGATTTTCACAATCATTTTATTCATTTCTATTTTGATTTTTCTAAAAATGATATTGATTGAATTTTAATGAAAGAGAAATTTGAATTTCTTGTTCATATTTCAATGAATCCAAAAGAATATCAATCCTTCGAAAGTCTCCCAACATACATTGGTTATGGAGATTCCAAATTTGCGATGAAAGAAATTGCTATTTCTAGTGACTCTTCGTCTTCCCCTCATCAAAAAGCTCCATTTACATAGGTTGAGATTGGAAAACTTGAGAGCCCATTTGTTTATCTTCCTCCATCTTCTCCAACCCCATATATTCAAAATTTTAACACAAGTTTGGACTGTGAGTCTAATTTTTTTGATGATGTTATTTCTCCTTTGTAACACCCTCCTCACACATCAACCCAATCAATTGGCCAGCCGAGGTAAACATGCGATGAGATTCCACTATGATATGATTTGACCTCCTAAGTCATGTTAAGGAAGTGGAACCGATGGAAACACACCATACAGACATTAAACATGAACATTAGGATAGTCAAAAACCAATCCAACCTTTCTACCAACCAGCCCTTGGGTCCCACAGATATTTTGGACCACTTGACCTTTGGATGCTCTCATGTCAGGGGCCTGCCAACATCCAAGGACCTTTGGACACTCTCACAGGACTGCAAGCCAGCATCAAGGGACTATTTTGAACAATGTTGTGCCATTGCCCCTGGGATTTAAGCCAGTTTCAAGCCCAAAGCCCAAATCACTGCCCAGAATTGAATGACATCTTCAAAATAGTAAAATAATAGACGAGTGAAAATACAAATGCAATCACTTGAATAAGACCTTGAATGGACCCCTACTAGCCATGATAGGCATTTTGTCAAACATATCACGAATATGTAATCTATAGGTGTGAATAATATATCTAAGCATAGGGGTCTCATACTTAGCTAAGAATCACTGAGAAACATTGATGCCTCAACACATCAATTGTCATTTCATCCATTAGGTCATAGATGCATTGTTCATTCATTTACTAGTAAAAACATGATGAGAGCCATACATAGCTACTGTCATCAAACATATATATAACCAGCATAATAGCAACATAATTACCAATGAAATCACAACCATCTAAACCACATATAACCAATATAATACTCATAGAATTACAAGGAGAAATAATTTCATATTGATGATAAAAAATCCAAACCCAAGATGGGACTTCCACGTTCCACCCGACCATAAAATGGTTGAGCCAAATCTCTCTTTAGCCATTCACCCTCATACCATATTCCAAGCATGAATGTGTGATCTCATAAAAGACGTCAATCCAAAATCATACAACGCTTCTAGAGGTCATCCACCTCAACCCATCAAATAGTGATTCCACTTCACGGTCAAACATCCAAAACCATCATCATATTGGCCTCTATCCAAGCCTTCCAGGGCTTCGAGAGAATTTGTCCAACTAATGATCATAGGACTAGTAACTCAACCCACAACTTTTACTGGGCTTCCAGAGTAGTTGTCCAACCAGGGAATCCAAAACTAGTAACTCAACCCACCAAGGGCTTCTAGAGCTTTTTTCCATCCAAGGATTCCAGGACTAATAACTCAACCCAAGATGTTACAGGTCTTCTAGAGTGTTTTCCCAACCAGGGCTTCCAGGACTAATAACTCAACCCAAGCTAAGGAAACATGAGAACCAACCAAAACAAAACAAGAAAATCAAATCCACAATCACCATAGTTATCCAAGAAATGGAAAGGCTAGCCAATCCACTATCAATCTCGGCCCTCCTCAATCTCAATGACATATAAAAACCAACAAACTACATGCATATGTCATGCATGCCAAAACTAGTGAGGAAAATATACATGCAACTCAGTATGTGCAAGCAAAATCCATTGTAGTTGTTGATCCTAATGTCCTCTTGCACTTTCCTTCTCTTCTTTCCCCTTCTTTCTCAAAATTCCAAGTATGCCACACCCTCCAAGAGTTCTCCATTAAAAATCTAAGTATCCAAGAGTATGAGAGAGAGAGAATAATGAGAGAGCCCCAACACTAAACTGACAAAAGTTTACCAACTTATCCTCATAAGACCTTTTATGAATGAGGCCTCTATTTTCTTCGTTTTCCATTATTTTCCTTCATTTTCCTCCTCACATGCAACCTATGACCTTTCACCTCCCTTTTCTCATAATTTCCATTGATTTCATAAATAAAGGTGCCAAAAATGCCATTTTTCCCTTCCAAATCCTTAGCCATTTCCTTTGCCAATTTCCTTAGCCATTAATGACAGAATGAACACCCACACTAGGATGTATTGCCAAATATTCATCTTGGAATAAGTTTCCCATCAACCGTGGTTATTATGTTTTCCTTTATTAACTTTTATTACATGGAATTTTCACTAGGTTTGTTACAAAACCCTCCTCCTTGGGGGAACACCGTCCTCAGTGTTCAACAAAGCTTATAACCATAAAATTGTTGTAAGCAAAATATACAGCTGATGGATCTTTATAACTTAGGTTGATGCAGTATTTACGATGATGAACTAGGTTTGAAGCAACCCAACATGAAAACATAACATCATAATGACATGGCACCCATACTACTTGTTGGAGCTTTATAACATAGCTCATGGAATTATTTACATCCATATATGTATGTACATATAGAAAAATCACCAAAACATATACCAAAACTCCTTTACCTTAACTGAAAAACAAGGAAGGATACATATCTTTCATCTAATCCACCATCTCCCATGTAGCTTCATCAGGCCAAAGTGCTTCCACTACACTTTAACTTGCTCAATTGCTCGATTCCAGAGCATGAGAAAATTTTTCTAAAATATACACTAAGGATCTGGCTCAAATTCTCCATCTCATTCTGCCTGCAATATAGACCATTCAATCACATGATAAACATCTCTAACATACTTCTTAAGAAATGAAACATGGAAAACATCATGGACTTTCACTTTCGGAGGCAGTGCAAGTCAATGCGCTATTGGACCAATCCTCTCAATAATATTGAAGGGTCCACAAAACCATGGTGCCAACTTGGCACATGATCCAATTCCTAAGGACATCTTCTTCGGTTTGATTTGCAAGTATAACTGTTCCCCAACCTGGAACTTCTTGAACAACCTGTTCTAATCTGCATAGTTATTCTTCCTATCTTGTTTTGTCTTTAGATTATTCTTAATCACCTGCATTTCTTGTTCCATGTCTGTTAATGTTGGGTCCCTATAATACTAGTGATTACCCCATTACTATTGTAGTTATACCCTTTATTTATATTGTTGTGCCCCTATTACCCCCGTGTTGTTATTTCTATGCCCCATAGAATCCCTCTGTTGTTATTATTGTGGCTTTATATTATTATTGTTAGGTCAACTGGATTATATTATGACTCCTTAGACTCCTATATATAGAAAGGAGGTTTTGTCATTTGTATCATCCAAGAATTGTTCATTTATGTAATGTAAAGGAGGTTGCCCCCTCGAAGAGGCTGAATTCTAAGGTGTGGATCTCTCTTTTCTATCTTTTTGTGAGCTGGTTTCATAACATTTGGTATCAGAGCTTTGGATTCTAGGGTTTCGCTGCTCCAAACAGGTCATCATGGAATTTTCGCTATAATTTTTTTTCTGTGACGTTTCAGAAGTCGCAAAAAAACCCATTTGAGAAGAAATCGCGCTGAACCTTGGGTCTGAATTTCAGAGCTTTTCGCGCAATATTTGCGGAGATATGATCTGAGGAAGTTTGTCTTTTTGTAGACTCCTGAATTACATTCAAAACAGGTGACCTGGGGAAAATCATCATAACTTTCTCTCTATGGATCGGATTGAAATTTCGTAAGAAGGTAAAGAAAGAGGATGGACTGTAGTTTCTTGTATACATGTTTCATATTCAAAGGTTGAAATAGTGACTCGTGGCACGTCGTACAAGTTCACTCTACTGAATTAGTCTAAAAGCAAGTCACTGTGGGAGATTTCACATAACTCTTCCTTGGAGAATCGAATTTGGGTCAGACTTGTGGCATTGGAAAGAGAACACAGAAGGCTACTATAGGTCGCAATTCCAGAACTGGATGATCCGAAATTACAGAGATACATCAGATTCAATATTAGGCTTCTATAAAGTGAAAAAAAAGGTGTGTAGTTTTTTTTTTAATTTTTGTGTAAGCTTGGTTTAACGGAATTCAAAGGGCATAGTAAAGCATTATTATCGGTAACTGATACCTCGAGGAAAGAAAATGCAAACACCTAGTAAGGAGCCTGAAAGCTCTAGCATGACTCATGAAGAAGAGGAAGAAATGCTACATGATATATCAAAATTACAAGAACAGGTGCAACAAATGTCACGCTCACAAAAGCTAACAGAAGCTAAGATAAGTGGCGTGGAGTCTAAGATAAATGGTGTGGAATCTAAGATAAATGGCGTGGAAGCTAAGATGGACAATTTGAAGATAGATTTGAAGACAGATTTTAAGAAAGACATGGAAAATTTGAAGACAGATTTGAAGACAGACATGGCAGATTTGAAGACAGATTTGACAAATTTTCTACAAGAGATACTTACTAATGGTGAAAAGGTTGTAAAGGAAACTCATGATGTGAACAAAAGTAATGTTAATCATGATTCCATAGATTCTAATGTTGGATCGAAGACCCACCATATTCAAAAAATCGATATGAGGAAGTTTGATGGCAAGGATCCCGCCACATGGATATTACAGATGGAGCAGTTCTTCGATCTCAATAATGTGCAAAACACACAAAAGGTACGTATGGAAACTGTATATTTGGAACCAAATCAGTTTGTATGGTATCAATGGCTTTGCTCTCGTAAAACATTTATCACTTGGGCAATTTTTACGGAAGAATTGATAGCACATTATGAAGATACAAAAAGCAACACTTTTTTTAGCCAATTGATAAGTCTCAAACAAAAGGGTTCAGTAATGGAGCACATTGAGGAGTTCCAAAAATTGAACATAAGGGTAAAAGATATTCCAGAGGAGAATAGGATTGATGTGTTCATAGGGTCTTTAAAGGATAATATCCAACATGATGTTCACCTTTGGGAACTTGATTCATTAGAGAAGGCATTCAGGTTAGCAAGAAAAATGGAAAGCAAAATTATGGCAACCAGGAAGCATACCACTCACAACTATAAACACGGAAGTGTTGTTGCCCCTAGTCTTCCACAACCTATAAGGTTGACACCACAACAATTGGAAGAAAAAAGAGCAAAAGGGCTTTGTTACAGTTGTGATAGAAAATACACTAAAGGTCATAAGTGTGCTGAGAAGAAATTATTCTACATAGATTGTGAAGAGGAAGAAGAAAAGGAGCAAGAAAGGTCAAAAGAAGAAGATATACTCCAGGAACAAAGCCTAGATGAAGAACAAATAAATCCGACCATATCTTGTAATGCATTGGTGGGAATTACCACTCCTCAAACCATCAAGATAGAAGGACAAATCAAGAATAAAAGGTAATAGTGTTGATTGATTCAGGAAGCACCCCCAATTTTATTCATTGTAGGGTTGCAAAAGAATTGAATTGCTTCCTATATCCAGCACCAGAGTGTCAAGTGATGATTGCAAATGGAGGAACAATAAATTGCTCTGGAAGGTGCCATAATATCAAGCTATCCATGGGAGAATATGTATTGACTAGCCCAATGCTTTCCATTCCAATGGGAGGTGCTAATGTTGTACTAGGAGTCCAATGGCTACAATCCTTGGGTACAATAGCTTTTAATTTTCAAGAACTTTTCATCAAATTTTCTACAGAAGGAAAGGAAGTTGAATTAAGGGGTATTGCAGGGAAACCAGGAAAGATAATCAGCTCTAATGGTATGACAAAGCTTCTAAAAAAAGGAGCTAAGAGGTGTAATTGTACAATTATGTTCGCTAGATGTTTCCACATCGGAATCATCTATTTCTCCAGATCTCCAAAAAGTCCTGGACAATCATTCCAAGGTATTTGAGACTCCCAAAGGTCTCCCACCTATGCGTGATCATGATCATGCTATTCATCTGATTCCAGGAAGTGTTCCTCCAAACATCAGGCCGTACAGATATCCCTATGTCCAAAAAAGTGAAATTGAACGTATGGTTGCAGAAATGCTAGAGGCTGGTATAATTCAAGCAAGTAAAAGTTCTTTCTCTGCTCCAGTAGTATTGGTGCACAAGAAGGATGGATCATGGCGCATGTGTCCAGATTATAGGGAGCTCAACAAGCTCACTATTAAAGATAAGTTGTTATGAAACCAGCTCAAGAAAAGATAGAATAGATAGATCAACGACTTAGAATTCAGCCTCTTCGAGGGGGCAACCTCATTTACATTACATAAATGAACAATTCTTTTATGATCAAATGACAAAACCTCCTTTCTATATATAGGAGTCTAAGGAGTCACAATATAATCTAGCCGACCTAACAATAATAATATAAAGCCACAAAAATAACAATAGAGGGATTCTATGGGGCACAGAAATAACAATATGGCGGTAATAGGGGCACAACAATATAAATAAGGGGTATAACTACAATAGTAATGGGGTAATCACTAGTATTATAGGGACCCAACATGCCCCACTCCTTCAAAAAAGTGTTGTCCTCAACGCTTGAGTAGTTCTAGATACTTCTGCATAAAATTCTCATCCTCCCATTTGGAATCTTCAGCGGATAAGTTCTTCCACTTGATAAGATACTCTGAAATTGATCGATTTCGTAGCTGTTGAGTTCTTGTTTCTGTGATTGCTTCCGGTTCCAATATAATTTTTCCTTCCTCGTCAAGTTCTGGCAATATTGTTTGAATTGGGAGCTTGTCACCTATAACCTTCTTTAAACATGAAACATGGAAAACTGGGTGCAATCGAGAAGCTGCAGGAAGCTCCAATTTGTATGCCATAGTACCAATCTTTTGCAACACCTTGTACGGACCATAATACTTTGGTGATAATTTATTATCCTTCTTAGCTTGCTTTAGGGACATTTGCTTATATGGTTGTAGCCGTAGGAATACCCAATCACCTACATCAAAACTTCTTTCACTGCGATGTTGATCTGCCTGTTGTTTCATTCTATTTTGTGCCAACACGAGGTTATCCTTTAAGAGTTGGAGGACTTGTTGTTGATGTTCGATGTGATGTTCCACTGCCTGAACCTTAGAATTTTCTCTTAAATATGATGTGATGGATGGTGGTTGATACCCATAAAGTGCCATAAATGGGGTCATTTTTGTTGCTGTATGGAAGGAAGTGTTATACCACCATTCAGCCAGAGGCAACCATTTGACCCATTGTGTCTGTTTATCAGATACAAAGCAACGAAGATATCCTTCCAAACATTTGTTTACTATCTCAGTTTGCCCATCAGATTGAGGATGATAAGATGAGCTATGAGCTAACTGAGTACCAAGACAAGAAAATAATTCTGTCCAAAAATTTCCAGTGAAAATGGGATCTCTGTCACTTACAATAATCTTTGGGTTTCCATGTAGCTTTTGAACTGTTTCCATAAATGCAGTAGAAACTGTACTGGCTTTAAATGGATGTGATAATGCACAAAAGTGTGCATACTTGGTAAGTCTGTCAACTACCACCATGATGACACTCTTTCCCTCAGACTTGGGTAAACCTGTGATAAAATCCATTGAAACCTCCTCCCAACGTTGGCTTGGAATGGATAAAGGTTGTAATAGACCCGGTGTCTTAATTGTTTCAACTTTATTTTGCTGGCAAACCAAACATTCCGCCACAAACTTTTGAATATCTGATTTAAGGCCATCCCAAAAAAATTCCTTCTTAACCCTGTGGTAAGTTTTTAAAAATCCTGAGTGCCCTCCTAAGGGAGAAGTGTGCAATTCCATAAGAATCTTTTGTTTTAGCTGGGAATTCTTACAGAGGTATAAGCGATCTTTGTACCATAACGAATCATTTTGCCAGCTAAATGTATCAGAAGTACTGGAATCTTGTTGTAGCTTTCGAATAAGTGCCCACACTTCTTCGTCATTCTTCCATTCCTCCCTTGCTTCGTTTATCCAATCTGGTTGGATAATAGAAATGGCACACAACAATGCTTCCACATCCTCATCCTTTCTTGAGAGTGCATCTGCCACCACATTTTGCTTCCCTTTTTTGTAGATGATTTCAAAGTCATAACCCAACATCTTTGTGACCCACTTTTGTTGCTCTTCAGAGGATAATCTTTGTTCTAAAAAGTATTTAAGGCTATCATGATCCGTTTTTACCTTGAAGTGTCTTCCCATTAGGTAGGGTCGCCATTTCTTAAGTGCATGGAGTATTGCCAACATTTCCTTCTCATAAATAGCTTTGCTTAAAAACTTTCCCTTGATTGGACGACTTTCAAAAGCAATGGGTCTTTCATCTTGCATTAGAACAGCACCAATTCCATTTCCTGAAGCATCACATTCCACAATAAAGGTTTTTGTGAAGTCCGGTGTAGCTAAGACCGGTGCTTGGCACATTGCCTCTTTAAGATGTTCAAAGGCCTTTGTTGCTTCCGGAGTCCATGAAAATGAATCTTTCTTCAATAATGTTGTTAGAGGTGCTGCTATTCTCCCATAATTCTTAACAAACTTGCGATAATACCCTGTCAACCCAAGAAATCCTCGCAGATGCTTTATGGATGTGGGGATTTTCCATTCCTTAATGGCTTTAATTTTGCTAGGGTCTACCTTAACTCCTTCATGAGATACAATATGACCCAAATATTCCACCTCCTGGACTCCAAAGAAACATTTGGATCTTTTTGCATATAATTGTTTCTCCTCCAATAGTTGTAGCACCCTGTCAACATGTTCAACATGATCCTTCCAAGACTTGCTGTAGATTAGTATATCATCAAAAAATACTAACACAAATTTTCTAAGGAATGGTTTGAAAATTGAATTCATCAAACCTTGAAATGTTGAAGGTGCATTGGTAAGGCCAAAAGGCATGACCAAAAATTCATAATGACCCTCATGAGTTCTAAATGCCGTTTTCGGAATGTCTTCAATCTTCATTCTGATTTGATGATATCCCGAACGAAGATCCAACTTGGTGAAGTAAATTGATCCATGCAATTCATCCAGTAATTCATCAATAACAGGAATGGGGAACTTATCTTTAATAGTGAGCTTGTTGAGCTCCCTATAATCTGGACACATGCGCCATGATCCATCCTTCTTGTGCACCAATACTACTGGAGCTGAGAAAGAACTTTGACTCGGTTGAATTATACCAGCCTCTAGCATTTCTGCAACCATACGTTCAATTTCACTTTTTTGGACATAGGGATATCTGTACGGCCTGATGTTTGGAGGAACACTTCCTGGAATCAGATGAATAGCATGATCATGATCACGCATAGGTGGGAGACCCTTGGGAGTCTCAAATACCTTGGAATGATTGTCCAGGACTTTTTGGAGATCTGGAGAAATAGATGATTCCAATGTGGAAACATCTAGCGAAATAATTGTGCAATTACACCTCTTTGCTCCTTTTTTAGAAGCTTTGTCATACCATTAGAGCTGATTATCTTTCCTGGTTTCCCTGCAATACCCCTTAATTCAACTTCCTTTCCTTCCGTAGAAAATTTGATGAAAAGTTCTTGAAAATTAAAAGCTATTGTACCCAAGGATTGTAGCCATTGGACTCCTAGTACAACATCCGCACCTCCCATTGGAATGGAAAGCATTGGGCTAGTCAATACATATTCTCCCATGGATAGCTTGATATTATGGCACTTTCCAGAGCAATTTATTGTTCCTCCATTTGCAATCATCACTTGACACTCTGGTGCTGGATATAGGAAGCAATTCAATTCTTTTGCTACCCTACAATGAATAAAATTGTGGGTGCTTCCTGAATCAATCAACACTATTACCTTTTTCTTCTTGATTTGTCCTTCTATCTTGATGGTTTGAGGAGTGGTAATTCCCGCCAATGCATTACAAGATATGGTCGGATTTATTTTTTCTTCATCTAGGCTTTGTTCCTGGAGTATATCTTCTTCTTTTGACCTTTCTTGCTCCTTTTCTTCTTCCTCTTCACAATCTATGTAGAATAATTTCTTCTCAGCACACTTATGACCTTTAGTGTATTTTCTATCACAACTGTAACAAAGCCCTTTTGCTCTTTTTTCTTCCAATTGTTGTGGTGTTAACCTTATAGGTTGTGGAAGACTAGGGGCAACAACACTTCCGTCTTTATAGTTGTGAGTGGTATGCTTCCTGGTTGCCATAATTTTGCTTTCCATTTTTCTTGCTAACCTGAATGCCTTCTCTAATGAATCAGGTTCCCAAAGGCGAACATCATGTTGGATATTATCCTTTAAAGACCCTATGAACACATCAATCCTATGCTCCTCTGGAATATCTTTTACCCTTATGTTCAATTTTTGGAACTCCTCAATGTGCTCCATTATTGAACCCTTTTGTTTGAGACTTATCAATTGGCTAAAAAAAGTGTTTCTTTTTGTATCTTCATAATGTGCTATCAATTCTTCCGTAAAAATTGCCCAAGTGATAAATTGTTTATGAGAGCAAAGCCATTGATACCATACAAACTGATTTGGTTCCAAATATACAGTTGCCATACGTACCTTTTGTGCGTTTTGCACATTATTGAGATCGAAGAATTGCTCCATCTGTAATATCCATGTAGCGGGATCCTTGCCATCAAACTTCCTCATATCGATTTTGGGAATATGATGATTCTTCGATCCAACATTAGCGTCTATGGAATCATGATTAACATTTCTTTTGTTCTCATCATGAGTTTCCTTTACTACCTTTTCACCATTAGTGACCTTTTCTTGTAGCAACTTCTTCAATTCTTCCATGTCTGTCTTCAAATATATCTTCAAATCTACCATGTCTCTCTTCAAATCTATCTTCGAATCATCCATCTTAGCTTCCATGCCCTTTATCTTAGATTCCACGCCACTTATCTTAGCTTCTGTTAGCTTTTGTGAGCGTGACATTTGTTGCACTTGTTCTTGTAATTTTGATATATCATGTAGCATTTCTTCCTCTTCTTCATGAGTCATGCCAGAGCTTTCAGGTTTCTTACTAGGTGTTTGCATTTTCTTTCCTCGGGGCATTAGTTACCGATAATAATGCTTTACTATGCCCTTTGAATTCCGTTAAACCAAGCTTACACAAAAATTTAAAAAAAAACTACACACCTTTTTTCACTTTATAGAAGCCTGATATTGAATCTGATGTATCTCTGTAATTTTGGATCATCCAGTTCCGAAATTGCTACCTGTAGTAGCCTTCTGTGTCCTCTTTCCAATGCCACAAGTCTGAGCCAAATTGGATTCTCCAAGGAAGAGTTATGTGAAATCTCCCACAGTGACTTGCTTTTAGACTGGTTCAGTAGAGCGAACTTGTACGACGTGCCGCGAGTCACTGTTTCAACCTTTGAATCTGAAGCACACGCACAAGAAACTACAGTCTGTCCTCTTTCTGTACCTTCTTACTAAATTTCAATCCGATCCCCAGAGAGAAAGTTATGACGATTTTCCCCAGGTCACCTGTTTTGAATGTAATTCAGGAGTCTGCAAAAAGACCAACTTCCTCAGATCATATCTCCGCAAATATCACGCGAAAAGCTCTGAAATTCGGACCCAAGGTTCAGCGCGATTTTTCTCAAATGGGTTTGTTTTGTGACATCTGAAACGTCACAGAAAAAAAGTTATAGCGAAAATTCCACGATGACCTGTTTGGAGCAGCGAAACCCTAGAATCCAAAGCTCCGATACCAAATGTTATGAAACCAGCTCAAGAAAAGATAGAATAGATAGATCAACGACTTAGAATTCAGCCTCTTCGAGGGGGAAACCTCCTTTACATTACATAAATGAACAATTCTTTTATCATCAAATGACAAAACCTCCTTTATATATATAGGAGTCTAAGGAGTCACAATATAATCTAGCCGACCTAACAATAATAATATAAAGCCACAAAAATAACAATAGAGGGATTCTATGGGGCACAGAAATAACAATATGGGGGTAATAGGGGCACAAAAATATAAATAAGGGGTATAAGTACAATAGTAATGGGGTAATCACTAGTATTATAGGGACCCAAGATAAGTTCCCCATTCCTGTCATTGATGAATTACTGGATGAATTGCATGGATCAATTTACTTCACCAAGTTGGATCTTCGTTCGGGATATCATCAAATCAGAATGAAGATTGAAGACATTCTGAAAAGGTCATTTAGAACTCATGAGGGTCATTATGAATTTTTGGTCATGCCCTTTGGCCTTACTAATGCACCTTCAACATTTCAAGGTTTGATGAATTCAATTTTCAAACCATTCCTTAGAAAATTTGTGTTAGTATTTTTTGATGATATAATAATCTACAGCAAGTCTTGGAAGGATCATGTTGAACATGTTGACAGGGTGCTAAAACTATTGGAGGAGAAACAATTATATGCAAAAAGATCCAAATGTTTCTTTGGAGTCCAGGAGGTGGAATATTTGGGTCATATTGTATCTCATGAAGGAGTTAAGGTAGACCCTAGCAAAATTAAAGCCATTAAGGAATGGAAAATTCCCACATCCATAAAGCATCTGCGAGGATTTCTTGGGTTGACAGGGTATTATCGCAAGTTTGTTAAGAATTATGGGAGAATAGAAGCACCTCTAACAACATTATTGAAGAAAGATGCATTTTCATGGACTCCGGAAGCAACAAAGGCCTTTGAACATCTTAAAGAGGCAATGTGCCAAGCACCAGTCTTAGCTACACCGAACTTCACAAAAACCTTTATTGTGGAATGTGATGCTTCAGGAAATGGAATTGGTGCTGTTCTAATGCAAGATGAAAGACCCATTGCTTTTGAAAGTCATCCAATCAAGGGAAAGTTTCTAAGCAAAGTTATTTATGAGAAGGAAATGTTGGCAATACTCCATGCACTTAAGAAATGGTGACCCTACCTAATGGGAAGACACTTCAAGGTAAAAATGGATCATGATAGCCTTAAATACTTTTTAGAACAAAGATTATCCTTTGAAGAGCAACAAAAGTGGGTCACAAAGATGTTGGGTTATGACTTTGAAATCATCTACAAAAAAGGGAAGCAAAACATGGTGGCAGATGCACTCTCAAGAAAGGATGAGGATGTGGAAGCATTGTTGTGCGCCATTTCTATTATCCAACCAGATTGGATAAACGAAGCAAGGGAGGAATGGAAGAATGATGAAGAAGTGTGGGCACTTATTCGAAAGCTACAACAAGATTCCAGTACGTCTGATACATTTAGCTGGCAAAATGATTCATTATGGTACAAAGATCGCTTATACCTCTGTAAGAATTCCTAGCTAAAACAAAAGATTCTTATAGAATTGCACACTTCTCCCTTAGGAGGGCACTCAGGATTTTTAAAAACTTACCACAGGGTTAAGAAGGAATTTTTTTGGGATGGCCTTAAATTAGATATTCAAAAGTTTGTGGCAGAATGTTTGGTTTGCCAACAAAATAAAGTTGAAACAATTAAGACACCGGGTCTATTACAACCTTTATCCATTCCAAGCCAACGTTGGGAGGAGGTTTCAATGGATTTTATCACAGGTTTACCCAAGTCTGAGGGAACGAGTGTCATCATGGTGGTAGTTGACAGACTTACCAAGTATGCACACTTTTGTGCATTATCACATCCATTTAAAGCCAGTACAGTTTCTACTGCATTTATGGAAACAATTCAAAAGCTACATGGAAACCCAAAGATTATTGTAAGTGACAGAGATCCCATTTTCACTGGAAATTTTTGGACAGAATTATTTTCTTGTCTTGGTACTCAGTTAGCTCATAGCTCATCTTATCATCCTCAATCTGATGGGCAAACTAAGATAGTAAACAAATGTTTAGAAGGATATCTTCGTTGCTTTGTATCTGATAAACAGACACAATGGGTCAAATGGTTGCCTCTGGATGAATGGTGGTATAACACTTCCTTCCATACAACAACAAAAATGACCCCATTTATGGCACTTTATGGGTATCAACCACCATCCATCACATCATATTTAAGAGAAAATTCTAAGGTTCAGGCAGTGGAACATCACATCGAACATCAACAACAAGTCCTCCAACTCTTAAAGGATAACCTCGTGTTGGCACAAAATAGAATGAAACAACAGGCAGATCAACATCGCAGTGAAAGAAGTTTTGATGTAGGTGATTGGGTATTCCTACGGCTACAACCATATAAGCAAATGTCCCTAAAGCAAGCTAAGAAGGATAATAAATTATCACCAAAGTATTATGGTCCGTACAAGGTGTTGCAAAAGATTGGTACTATGGCATACAAATTGGAGCTTCCTGCAGCTTCTCGATTGCACCCAGTTTTCCATGTTTCATGTTTAAAGAAAGTTATAGGCGACAAGCTCCCAGTTCAAACAATATTGCCAGAACTTGACGAGGAAGGAAAAATTATATTGGAACCGGAAGCAGTCACAGAAACAAGAACTTGACAGCTACGAAATCGATCAATTTCAGAGTATCTTATCAAGTGGAAGAACTTATCCGCTGAAGATTCCACATGGGAGGATGACAATTTTATGCAGAAGTATCCAGAACTACTCAAGCGTTGAGGACAACACTTTTTTGAAGGAGAGGGGCATGTTGGGTCCCTATAATACTAGTGATTACCCCATTACTATTGTAGTTATACCCCTTATTTATATTGTTGTGCCCCTATTACCCCCGTGTTGTTATTTTTGTGCCCCATAGAATCCCTCTATTGTTATTTTTGTGGCTTTATATTATTATTGTTAGGTTGGCTGGATTATATTGTGACTCCTTAGACTCCTATATATAGAAAGGAGGTTTTGTCATTTGTATCATCCAAGAATTGTTCATTTATGTAATGTAAAGGAGGTTGCCCCCTCGAAGAGGCTGAATTCTAAGGCGTGGATCTCTCTTTTCTATCTTTTTGTGAGCTGGTTTCATAACAGTTAACATGTCTGGTCCAATCAACACCCTATTAACTAGATCACTCCAACTGAGAGGAATGTTTCAATTCCAGCCATACAATGCCTCAAATGGACTCATCCTCAAATATTTCTAATACCCATTATTGTAAGAGACCTCTACTAGTGGAAGGTACTCTTGCCACTTTCATTTTTGATGGATCACATACATCCTCAACATGTCCTCCAATATCCTGTTGAACCTCTTTGTCTTTCCATCTGTCTGCAGATGATAAGCTGTACTGAAGGCCAACTTTGTGCCCAAACCTCCAAACAAATCCTTCCAAAAATTGGAAGTGAAATTCGCCTTCCTATTTGACACAATATTCTTTGGAACACCATGCAATATGACCACATATCTAATGAATACATGTGCAACCTTTGTCAACTTTTCCACAATAACCATGATGGAATCATGTTGTCTCACTATCCTCGGAAAACATATGATGAATTCCATGGAAATTACTTCCCATTTCCACTCTGGAATCACAATTGGCTTTATCAGTCCACCTTGATGTTTACACAATACCTTCACACACTGAAAATGAAAACACTTAGCCACAAACTTTGCTACATCCCTCTTCAGGCTCAGCCAATAATAAAATCTCTTCATAGCCGTCAATATCTTCTAATAACCTGGGTGACCCGAATATGGTTTCACATGAAACTCCCTCAATATCACTTTCTTGAGCTCATTACTATCTGGCACGTATATCTTGTCTCTGAACCAAACAAATCCATATGTTGTAAGGAAATAGTCTACATCCTGTGCACCTGCACCTGCACCTGTACTAGTACCTATACCATTACCTGTACATGTATCTATACCTATACTTGTACTATCACCTGTACCTATACCTATACTATCACTTGTACATGTACTTGTACTAACACTTGTACATGTACTAATACTCTACTGCAACCTATGCATAATCTCCATATATCTGACATCCTGTTGACCTGCTTGCAAGATCCTATCCTGTAAGTTTGTCCCACAGGAGCTCATAGTTGCTAAGTGATTTACCTATATCTGCTTGCTAAGAGAATATTCCTCTTTGTTCTCTTTGCCTTTGATGTACTTGGTCTCAAAGTTAAACTCATTGATCATAGCGAACCACTGAGCTTGCCTACCATTCAGATTCGATTGGTCAAATAGATACCATAAACCACTATGATCACTCATAAATTTAAACCTCCTACCCAGAAGATAGTGTCTCCACATATTCAATGCAGGTATAATCTCTTCCAACTCAAGACCATGTGTGGGGTAGTTCTAGTCATGCTCATATAGTTTCACGATTCATAGAATACAAACTGTCCATCTTGAATAAGTACTCCACCAAGTCCTTTCTCACAAGCATTTGTGCATACTAAAAACACTTTTCCCGGATCTGCAATCAATAATGTTGGTGCATGTTTCAACAACTACTTAAGTTGCTCAAAACTAGCTCCACACTCCTTTGTCCATTCTAATTTCTTACCTTTCCTTTGCAACAATGTGATAGGATAAGTAATCTATGAGAATTTCTTGATGAATACAGACACAACACACTATTCATCAAGCACATAAATGTAGTCAGAGAATTAGTTAAGCCAAATGGAACTACAACAAACTCATATTTCCCATACCCAGTCCAGAAGGTTGTCTTGTAAATGTCCTTATCATTGATGCATACATGATGATATCCAAATCTTAGATCAATATTCGAGAACATTGTTTCTCCCTTCAACTAATTGAATAAGTCACCAATAATCAGTAACATATATTTTTTCTTAATGGTCTCTTTGTTCAACTCCCTGTAGTCAATGCACAATCTGAGAGTACCATTCTTCTTCTTCACTAAAATACTGGTGCACCCCATGGTGATACACTTGGCCTAATGTATTCCTTGTCCAACATTTCGTTCAACTATAGCTTCAACTCTACCAACTCAAGTGTGCTCATCTTGTAAGGTGATTTTGATACCAAAGTTGCCCCTGGCACCAACTCTATAGAAAAATCTACCTCCCTGTAAGGTGGCAACTCTGAAATATCCTCAAGAAATACATCCTTGAACTATTGTAGAATTGGGTACCTTCTCAAAACATCTACATCTTCATCTTCCTTACCCTTGTCACTAGAAATGTGTACTGCAAATAGCACATACCCTTTTTTATGACTGCGCTGTCCCTGCATTGATGTCACCATCATAACTGATTTGTCTTTCTTCTTTCCCTGTAAAATTCTCGGTTCCCCATTGTCATCCAAGCACTCAGTGGCTTTATCATAAAAATACACCTTGCTTCTATGAAGGTAGAACCAATCCATGCCCAAAAACATATTATATAATTCCAATGATAATACATTAAAATATGTTGCGATAGGCATAGAATTGAAATCAAAAGCATAAGCTCTTACCCAGTGATGAAATCGCTTCTTTGTACCTATAGCCAGCTGCACTAACCAAGATTCTGCATACGATTCCTCACTCAAACTACACTTATCCACCAAGTTAGGACTAACATAGTTATAATTAGATCCAGGGTCAGTCAAAATAGAAATAACTTGATCACAAAGCTTACCATCCATCTCAATGATAGATGCCTAATGGTCTTCTTGTTTGTTATCCAATACTGCATAAATACAAGGAACACTTTGACCAACATCCCCAATAGTCAATTAATGCTATGCACTATATATCTTAGGCCTACTACCCTGATTCTGTAGACAATCTCTCATGCGATAACCCTTGCCACAAGTCCAACACTCTATACGCTCAAGCTTGCATCATTATCCTGCTCCTTAGATCAAAATCCTTGTCCTATGTATGATGCATTGAACTTCTTTGATGGCACTACATTCTCTTTATTACCAGAATCCTTTGGTCTTACTCACTTCTTGTCCCATTTTCCTTTATTCTTTGGATTGCCTTTCCATACTAGCTTAGTCTCAGATCTGTGCTTCGATTATTCATAGCAATGCTTTAGCTTTCAGATGGCCTCCTCCAATGATCTATTATCATTGAACTCAATCCTATCTTTGAATGTCATTGGTAACCCACTAATGAATCTCTAAATCTTGGCCTTATCCTCCTTGAGGTAAGGCACATACCTCAGTAGCTCCAAGAACTTGCTAGGGTACTCATCGTCTGTCATAGATCCCAACTTTAGTTCATAGAATTCCTTTTCCATGTCATCAAAGTATCTCTCTGATAGGTGCCTCCTTTTGAATAGCTTCTCAAACTCATTTCAATTCAAGTCATCCTCCTTTATACCTCTGAATTTCTTCACATCTTCCCACCAAATGTTTGCTTTACCTTTGAGAATGAATGTAGCTACTATGGCTTTCATGTTCTCTAAATAGTCATGCAACCTAAAGAACTTCTCCATCCCAAGAAACCACACCTTTGCATCTTGTGATTTCTTCATCTCTCAATCAAATATTGGTGGCTTTTCTTTCTTAAACACATTTGGCAAGTATACCGTATCACTCCTCTACGATTGATAATGATATCAATCATCATGCCTGTCATAACTAGAACTAGAATGCTACCTGTGTCGATCACTTCTCCTATCCAGAGTGTCCAAAAATCTGCCATCTCTAATCATGTCATCTATATCTGACCTGTGACCACCATGCAACCTATTACCATATGCCCTATTATTTTTGTCCTCCTACTCATGGCTGATCCAAATCAATCCCTATCACTGCAAATCTAACAAGCTCTGAAGTATCACTACATTTACCTTTTCTAGCTTCTCTTGTGGCTATATGATTCTTTCATTATCTTCCTTACAACTCCTTATTTCTCCCTTTAAGCTTCTCAATGTATCTACTAAATTGGAAGAGTTCCCAACACCATACTGCTCATCTGATTCATAGGGAGAGTCTTTGAAGTCTACCATATTGCTTTCCATTTTATATTTCTTCCTGCAAGGTATATCATGCTAGCTAAACCAAATCAAAATAAACCAACGTACCTTAGTATAGCTCGAGGAGGATACCTTGTTTGTAAGATCAACAAATCAATGTGATACATGTAGAACACAATCAAGACAACATATAGAAGCATAACACATAAGTATATAATGATGCAACCATCATTCTAGCTAGGGTCCAACCATCAATATATGAGCTTATCAACAATGCATACCACGACCTCTTGCATAACAACAACTATTACATCACTATACACTTGACCAGATGCAAACATTAACGTGCATAAACACATGTAATCAAGCATAAATGAATAATACTTGTAACCAAACCTACAATAATGATACATGTAACCAAGCATACAAGAATGTAACCAAACATATGGGAATATAAGAAAGCATACAAAATGATACATGTAAGCGACATATAACGACATGTAACCAGTCATACACTTATGATGATGCACTCCACAATAGCAACATCAACCTCCACATGACAACATCACTACAACCACAATAAACATCATGCAAATACAACAAGCACATGGATTGCAAGCGTAAATGACACACATGCAACTAACATGCATGCATGACCAACACATATCCCATCCAGTCCGAGGGGTGAACCATGCTCTGATACCACTTTGTAACACCCTCATTCCACATACACCAAACAAACCGGCCAGTAGGGGTAAACATGCGACGAGAGACCACACAAGTATACAAGTATTCAACATTAGCATTAGGACCCTCAAGAACCAATCCAACCTTTTTGCCAACTAGCCCCTGAGTCCCACTGCGATTATGGACCACTTGACCTATGGACGCTCTCATGCTATGGGCATGCCAGTGTCCAGGGACCTTTGGACACTCTCACAGGCCTTCAAACCAATGTCCAAGGACTATTTTGGACAGTGTTGTGCCAAAATCCCTGGGATTTGAGCCACTTTTTAGGCCCATAGCCCAGGTCAGTACCCAGAATTGAATGACATCTTCATAACATTAAAATAATAGAGGAATGAAAGTACAATTGCAATCACTTGTATAAGACCTTGATTGTACCCCTACTAGCCATGACAGGCATTTCGTCAAACATATCACGAATATGTAATATACATGTGTAAATAATATATCTAAGCATAGGGGTCTCATACTTAGTTGAGAATAGCTAAGAAACATTGATGCCTCAACACATGAATTTCCATTTCAACCATTAGGTCATAGAATCATTATTCTTTCATTTACGAGTAAAAACATGATGAGCACCATACATAGCTATTGTCATAAAACATATATATAACCCACATAATAGCAGAAAAAATACTAATGAAATTGTAGCCATATAAACCACATATAACCAGTATAATACTCATAGAATTACAAGGAGACATAAACTCATATTGATGATGCAAAATCCAAAACCGGGATGGGACTTCCACGTTCCACCTGATCATAGAATGGCTGAGCCAAATATCTCTTCAGGCATTCACCCCTATGCCATATTCCAAGCATGAATGTGGTATCTCATAGAACACATCAATCCAAAACCATCCACGACTTCCAAAGGCCATCCGCCTCAACCCATCAAATAGTGATTCCACCTCACATTATGACATCACAAAACCATCATCAGATTGGTGTTATCCAAGCATTCCAGGGCTTCAAGAGCATTTTTCCAACCAAGGCTTCTGAGACTAGTAACTCAACCCACATATTTTACCGGGCTTCCAAAGTGTTTTTCTAACCAGGGTTCCAAGACTAGTAACTCAACCCACCAAGGACTTCCAGAGCATTTGTCCAAGCAAGGCTTCGAAGAATAATAACTCAACCCAAGTTGTTATAGGGATTCTAGAGCGTTTCTCCAACCAAGGCTTCTAGGACTAATAAGTCAACCCAAGCTAAGGAAACATGAGAACTAACCAAAACATGAAAAGGAAAAGAAATCCACAATCGACATGGCTATCCAGGAAATGGCAAGGCTAGGAAATCCACTCTGAATCTTGGCAATCCTCCATACCAATGACATATCACAACCAACAAACCACATGCATAAGACATGCTTGCCAAAAATAGTGAGTAAAACATACATGCAACTCAGTACCTGCAAGAAAAATCTGTTGTACTTATTGATTACGATGATCTCTTGTGCTTTCCTGCTCTTCCTTTGCCTTCTTGCTCAATACAAGTACACCACACCCTCCAAGAGTGCTCTAAGAAATATCTAAGTACCCAAGAGTATTAGAGAGAGAGAATAATGAGTGAGCCCCAACATTGCGCTGACTGTTACAGACATATTTGGGCAGTGCAACCCCAAACTCATATGTCCATAAACTAAGAGCTCTTTAGTCCCTAAAAGTGTTGTTTCATACCCTAAAGGATCATGGTCAACTAATTACATCATTTCCTAGAAGTTCCACCTGAAAAACTACTCAGAACTGGCCAAAACTGGACCATACTGACTGCTCCATGATCAAGATGCGATGCATACTGGCTGCCACACTAGCCAGGTGCGATGCATACTGGAATGGCCTTCTGTGGGGTGTGATGAGTGAGGATAGACAAATGGCAAAGACAATTTGCTAAGTGGATGATCATGGAATCTTCCAGAAACTTCTCCTATGACACTTGCCTCTCTGAATTCGCCTAGGTTTGAGTAAGAGATCAATGAAATCTCCAGGTGGAACCAAGAACTATCAATGGAATGCCACTAATCAAAAACCCATAGCTGACTCACACCCTTGCAAGACATCTATAAATGGATCCCTCATCTGAGATATCTAGAGGTTGGAATTTTGTAATTTGTAAAGAAGTGTTGTTGGTTTATCTGTGAGAAGAGACATTGTATTGTTGGGTGATCTTGCTTTTCATGAGGTGAAGAGCACTTCTATGCTGGGAGGATGATGCTGGAAGAGATAGCTAGGTTGTAATCCTCTCTTCTACTATTAATAAAGTTCTTTGAGTTTTCCTCCATATAATCATGTATTTGTGAATTTTATTTTTTATGAATGCAATTGTATGGTTAATGTGTTTCTGATTCTGCATTGTTTATGATGTTTTAGATAGGGATGATTTGATTCTTTTCTGTTACTTTGACTCTACAGGTACTCTTTGAAGTGGGAGAAGTAGGAGAGAAGTGGCAAGCTATATCAAAGGAAAGAGAAATCAAGCAAGGTTCAAAGCGGAAGATCCAGCTTGGTCCTCTTTTCTTCCCTCTTATCTATTACACCTAAAGGAAATCTCAAATTTCTTTGATTGTTTGTTTCTAAGATAGCTACCCATCTTAGTGGAGCTAGCAGTTCAAATCGACATTAGTTTTCCTTGAAACAAAATGGCGACTCCGCTGGGGAACGAATAGTTTGTTTTGTTTCTTTATTGTTTGCTTTATAAAATATAGACGGAGCCTAAAGTTAGCCAGCTAGCCTTCGAAACGCCTTTGTTATGCAATTGCGAAGTAGATGAATGCTGCTTCAGTCAATCTTCGGGTTGGTTTATGAACTGAACATATGACTTACAAAACATTCTAAGTGCCCTTGTGGTAGCTCATAACCTCATAAGATCTTACCCTTATACTTTGTTTTTATTGTCCATCATAACTCAGCCTAAATCACTAAACTTAGCTACAAATTTTGAGCAAAAAACAAGCTCAGTTTCTCTCCTGGTCCATCGCATTGTCTGTAACTGTGTAACCTGTATGCATCGCACCTCCCGTGTGTTGTAGGTGAGATGCATCCTTGTTTCCATGTGTTGCAGGTGTGATGATTGAGTGATACTGTTTCTCTCTTTGAAATTTGGTTTTTTCTCCTTGTTTTCAGCTCTATTCTCTAGTTTTGTTGTTCATGATCAGTATCTTCTTACTGAAACCTTCTTCCTTCACATATTTCATTCTCCATTATTAGGAATTGTAAACGTTTTTGTGTATTTGTGAATCATTTACAGTCTTCCTTTGCCAAAAGTAGCTTAACCGAACTGTCGGTTTCGATGCAAGTGTCGTAATCGTCATTTTGAATCAAAAAAAGAGTGTCGTAAGGTCTTCCTCTTCTAGATAGTTGATTGTACTTTTTGCATTGTACTTGACTTGAGTTATTAGTATTTTAAGTGTCGAAAATAGTTTTCAATTCAAAATCAAAAGGTGTTGTCTTAGTCTTCCTTTCGTTTTGAAAAGAAATTGTTAAGAATGTCGCTTTGAAAGAAAATAGTTCGAATCTGTACTTCACTTTCCTTTTTGGCATTCACACATTAATGAAATGGAAAAACAAATAAATGCATGTGCATTTTCATTTTGACTGCATGCAAAATTTGATTTAGGAAAGTGCATTTACTGCGTGCTCTATGCTCTCTGCTGAAAGAAAAAGATCATAATCTTCTTTCCTTTGTAGCTAGGATTTTCATTGCTAAAAGAAAATAAACGACTGTTTATCATTTTAGATTGCATATTTAGGAATTTTACATCTACATCACATGGTGAACCTTCAAATAAAAACTTCTAAGCAAGATCAACTCTAAAACAAATCTCAATCAACATAAAAATGCTTTGGAACCTAACGCAACACATCTAGAAGTCTAGGCTAGAGACGTGTTCTGGCGTCGTAAAACTTGGTAACTATCATTTTCATCGAAGGTTGGGTGATTCCTCCTCTTTGATACAACAAGTTCTAGTACGGACTTGTGCTCTCCATACTGTCAAGTATATATTGGGAGACCACAATAGGCTTATATCCTTTATCCTTAGAAAGTCGGGTCTGCAGCCCTATCGATTGCAGTGCACTGAACACAACATTTGGGAAGATTGATTGTCGTACATAAGTCCTTGGTAATTTCTCTATCATTTATCACCAAGGTGTATTTTTCAGTTTTGCGATCGGTTTGGTAATCCCTCTGTTTAGATTTCTTGAGTAGTCACTTTCGTTCCTTTTCGACTCCTTAAAAGAAAAGGTCCATCTGAGCACTTGTCACTGCAGGCTCATTAAAAATCGAAGGTGACTAGAGTCACCTTTAGCTTTTTCTTGACTCTTAAAAATTGAAAAAGCAAGTTGCGTCAAAGTTTCTTAAAATTTATTTGAATCGGAATAACATTTTCCCCCTTTAATTTTTGAGTTGATCAAGTAATCTGCAATCATGGAAGAAAATCAAATAAAATCCCATCATTCGCGGAGACTAGTGAGTCAACCGCCTTTGACCCTGGAGATGAAACCATCCCAGGAAAACCGGTCTCGTTTAATTGAGTCCAATTCACCTGATTTGTTTGAAACTTATGTTTCAACATCGTCAGAGACTACAGTTACTCCAATTATTTCTGGTACATCTGCCTTTACAAAAAAAGTTCTGCAGTTACAAGAGAACATTAGAACTGATCCTAGTGTAATGGTAGACACTTCTATTCCTGAAAAAACTCCATCTAGGGCTGAGCTAGAAATGGAAGTTCACTTATCTAAACACCTGGAAGTTGAGTTCCAGAATTCGGAAGGTGTCACCCTTCCAGTATCTGTTACTGCAGAAGCTACACTTTCTTCGACTCCAGAAATATTTACAGACCTGACAGTCTACCTCTTCCACCTAGATTGATTGCCATAGAAGAGATAGTAGAGGATCTTCCATCCAATACTCCATTGCATTTTGGAATTGGGATCCACTTATATCCTTCTACTACAGAAGTTAGTTCTTTTAATCATCCTTCATCGCAAGTTCCTGTCAAATCGCTAGGAAATCTTTTGGATAGACTAAAAATGTCTAAACAACCATCAACATCTAGGATTGTGTCGACCGACAATGCTATGGCAGAACTTCCTGCTGCCATTCCTACAATGTTTGCTGGTATACCATCTGTCCCGACTAGTTATCAATAACAAGTCGGAGTCCACTCCGTGACTGTTTCGACGACATGGTCCATTCCTGTTTCTTCATATGGAATCTCATCTGCTATTTCTTATGTTGAAAACAATGTAAACTTTGAAACGGGAACTATAAACTCAAAACGGGAACTCTGGCCAAAAAACCCCAAAAAAACATCAAAAACAGTGCTAAAAACGAAAAGTGTGTATACTGGAACGATTTTTTTTTTTTTTTTTTAGGTGTCAATTTTGAACGTGTTTTAAAAATGGCGGACTACGAAATTTACTACGAAATTTTCGTGCAAAATATAGCTTCAAAACAAAAGTGATGATACTAGAATAACGTTTTTTTTTTTAGGGTCAATTTTCAAACTTTTTAAAAAATGCTAATAAAACCAATTTTTTATGTCTCAAACAAAGTTAATTTTTAAGGAAAAAAACATTAATGTTTCTGGTAGAATATCATTTTTCTTTCCTAAGTATAAATTTAACATGTTTTCAACCACACCATGCTAGATACAAAAGAAATTGAATTTTTTTCAACTATAAAATTAAAAAACCATGACATTATGAACAAATTATATCACTGAATGAAATCAAAAGTCTTTATTTGTATACTGAATAAAACAGACATTATATCTCTAATTTGATATTGCATTGTAGATATTTAAACAATAAAATTTATCATACTTAAGACATAATCCAACAACATAAAAATGCTTCATAACTTCTCATTTAACAACATATGGAAAACATTAATTTTATTTGAAGATATGATGCATACATCAGTTATATAATCTGTCTTAAACAATTATTCAAAATCACTCATACTTTCTTGCACACCATCACAATTCACATCTTCAGATGAGTGATTGGATGCTGACGAAGATGTTCCATATTCTTCTCTTTCATCAACTAGTGCCCCATCTGAGTCCACATGCATGCCCAACATTCCAGGTTTCAAAAGTCTTCTAGAACTATGACTGGTTTCAGCAGACTCCCATGTCAACACTATTCCTTCTGGTAACAACCTTTTTAGAATCTCTGTCGTCTTGAAGCAAAGAGTTCCTCTCTTTGTTAAATTGAAGTCATAAACAAGTATGTCAACATCCTTCAATTGTAATATGTCTGTGCGGCGACGATTTATATTTGTACCCTTTCTTTTTCTTTTTCCACCATTTTTTTTGTCAACTACCATCTCTGGCTTATACACACCATTGAATGGGTGTGTATTTGTGGCATACCAATGTACTTCAACACTTGTAACATACTCATTTTCTGTAAAGACCTTTATAACTTTAGCAACCCAAAATGGATAGCCTTTGGGATCTCCATCTGCTAGCACTGCAATCATGCAACCCTCCTTAATATCATGTACTGAACCCCTATAAAGGTCTTCCATGGCTTCACGTTGTGCACGAGATCTTCTGGAACCAATATACATCTCTCTTTCCATTGCCTGTGAAGAATTAATAATACCTTGAGTTTGTTGCTGTTCAACAATGTTTACTTCCTCTTGTTCATTCGACACATTTTGTGGCCAAATAAATGGATTTTTCAAAGGTATATCTTCATTGGTTGTTGTTGAAATGATATCACTTTGATTATTGAAAAATGACTCCCACCAAACTGAATCAGCAATGTCAAAGTACTCATATGTATATCTAATACATTCTTTAATTTCTTCTAGGCAATCAGAATAATTTATATGTCTATTCTGTCTGCGTGCATTCTGAACTTCACCAACTGATTGTAATAACAATATTTTTGATGCAAATATTGGACGATCTGGAATGAACTTCAAAAATTGCAAACCTGATGACGGTGCCCATTCTGTAGTAGTTGAAAACTTCTTGCCCCATATTAGTGTTTTCCCATCAATTTTTTTTATACGAAATTGATGTTGGAAGCTAATATCATTAAGTTGTTCAATGCATTTCCCCTCACCATATGATCCTAGAATAAACCTTCGCATGTCAACAGTTTCTTCCAACACTTCAAAAGCAGGCTCTGGCATGTATGATTTCTTAATACATTCAATTAGTGATGGCAAGCTCCCAACTTCCTTCCTCCTCAATGTGACTGAAAAAGGACTAAACATCTAATCAATATGGTCATGAGTGTGCCCAACAAGAAGGAAACCAAACTTTACCTTTTGAAAAATTCTCAATTCAACAAGCATGTTCAGATACCCAAAAACAACCTGATTTTTGTTTTCACGGCAAGTGTTGTCCAATTGTAGATACAAAACTTCAGGAAGATTACCAAACCAATGAGAAATCACATCATGAATTATGGTTATGGTCAGATTTGCATCATTATGAATATTTGGAGCTGTGAAGTACACCCTTGGAAACATTTTCCCATTGAAGACCATACAACCGACCAAGTGAAACTGAATAAAATTTTCCTCTTGTAGATTTTTGGGTGTGCGAACAAAATGTGGTAAAAGTGTTTTCTTCTGGTCCATACCATCAATTATCAAACCCAAATATTTATTTGGATTATCATAACACTTCTTTCGATGCTTGTACAACTTCTTCCTTTCATTTGTTTGTTGTTCGCAATGCTCCTGAAGTTCTTTGACAATTAAATCTACACAACATAAAAGAAATTCATTAAGAAATATGTTTTCATAGTTGATGACTATACAATTTTAAAAGTAAAAGTTATGAACACTTACCTCTTTCTGAGCCTTCACATTTGTCCCTTTTTGATTTAAGAGAAGCACATGTACTGCAAATCCCCATCCTTGTCTTCTTAGGAATATGAACATTATTGAATTCTTTCTTCCATATGTTCACAAAATATTGATATGTAATAAATTGGCCCTATCCCTCAGCACTTTTTGCATATTCTTTGTATAAGTTGTAGATTTCTCGTCTTGAAAAATTATCTGGAATATGTATTGTCTCTCTATTTGGCGTACACTCTCCATGCTTTGAAAAGAAATCTTTCATCCATGACATTGCAGTATTTGATAATGGCACAAACTATCTTTTATAACGTACTTCTGAATAAAATGTGGGATCCTTTTCCAAATTTTCTTGAATTCTCGAGAGACGAAAATTCCCAATTGAATGAAACATTTTGAAAGCTTTTCTACACAATAATAAATTCCTAATATGATAATCATAACCTGACAATGTAGATTTCATGCAGCCAACTAAATATGAGTTTTGCATGCTTTTATTCATTGACAAATATCTCTTCCTGCTTTCTAATGCAAATGTGAAATCCATACGTTTCAAGTAATTTTTTTGGCAACATTCACTTGAAATGAGAGCGCTGATAGAACTTCTTCTCGTCAGATATTCTGCTCTACCCCTTGTATAACTAGAATAGTTTGCATTGATACGAAAAGGTCTGCTTCTACTCCTCGATACAATATTTCTTGGCAACATCTCCATCATTGGATCATCACTGTTGCTCTCATCCTGTTCTTCATCACTGCTACTCTCATAGTCCTTAGAATCAGGACTAAGAGGACATTGTGATACTCCAATCTTTTGAAAATCATCATCCCGCGCTTCATCACTGCTGCTCTCATAGTCCTTAGAATCAGGACTAAGAGGACATTGTGATACTCCAATCTTTTGAAAATCATTATCCCGCGCTTCATCACTGCTGCTCTCATAGTCCTTAGAATCAGGACTAAGAGGACATTGTGATACTCCAATCTTTTGAAAATCATCATCCCGCGCTTCATCACTGTTGCTCTCATAGTCCTTAGAATCAGGACTAAGAGGACATTGTGATACTCCAATCTTTTGAAAATCATCATCCCGCGCTTCATCAACGCTGCTCTCATAGTCCTTAGAATTAGGACTAACTGGACACTTTGACACTCCATTCTTTTGAAATTCATTATCACACTCATCATCACTGCTGCTCTCATAGTCCTTAGAATTAGGACTAAGTGGACACTTTGACACTCCATTTTTTTGAAATTCATTATCACACTTTTCATCACTACTGCTCTCATAGTCCTTAGAATTAGGACTAAGTGGACACCGTGACACTCCATTATTTTGAAATTCGCCATCATGCACGTCAAAACTGCTGCTCTCATAGTCTTCAGAATTAGGACTGAGTGGACACCGTGACCCTCCATTCTTTTGAACTTCACCATCACACTCTTCAAAACTGCTACTCTCATAGTCCTCAGAATTAGGACTAAGTGGACATCATGACACTCCATTCTTTTGAACTTCACCATCATGCTCTTCATCACGGCTGCTTTCATAGTCCTTAGAATTTGGACTAAGTGGAATCTGTGACTCTTTATTAATTTGAAATTCTCCATCCCCTCTTTCATCAGTGCTGCTCTCGTAATCTTTAGAATCGGGACTAAGTGGAAGAATTGACTTTCTATTCATAGTGGAAGAATTCCCTCTATATTCATCAATATGAATAGAGTTATTACGCGATGAAGATGTTGATGGTGTATAAATCGAAACTTCACCATCAGAACAATCCATCCCTTTCAAATAGTAGATGTTGAATGATACAAATGGAGTCTCCTAAGAATATTATATAGCTTAAAGAATGAAATATTCCCTCCAAAATTATTCCCTCCAAAAATTTTCGCGAAAATATTTCCCTCCAAAAATTTTCGCGAAAATATTTCCCTCCAAAAGTCTGTTAGATTTATTTACCTTTATTATTTTATTCTACAATTCATTGAAAAACATAAACTAAATTTTTTTATGAAATCAATCACTGAAATTCAAATTGTAAACTACAACTTCTATATTAATTATTCTAATCGTTAAAGTATATAATATTTACTAAACAACTAAATTTTTTTTAAAATTTTTATAATATATTCTAAAACAAATTAATCCCACATTCAATCCATTGTAAAATAACTCTACAATATTCACTCTATAATAATTTAAAACAAATTATCCCACAATAATCGTACAGAAAAACATCTTCGTAATTTCACTTATATATTAAATTTCGTTATCACTATTACTTACCCCACATCCAGGTTTTCTGAAGTTCGTTGAAAGACTTGTGAATTTGTGGAGCAGCTATATTGCTATCAACAACATATTCAATGAAGAATTATCACAATTGAAAGGTAAGTTCAATTTTTTTTCAAAATTTTCATATTAAATTAATTTAACGAAGAAGATTTTTTTTTTTAAATTAATAATTTTTCCAAGCCAAAATAACAATTATGTCAATCGTGAGCATGGTGGGCCCAATCAAACTCAATCACCCAATAACCGTGGGTAGGCCGTCGTCGTGCCCCCTTCCCCCAACCCATTACCGATCTTTCCCATTCACCCATGCCCTCTTCCCCCTTCTACCCTACCCATGCGCCAGCCCTTGCCACCCCCAACTCACCCACCCATGCACCCTTTCCCCAACTCTTCCTTCCCTACCCCACAACTCTCCTCCCCATAAGCCCACCCCCTAACTCCCATTCCCCTCCAATCTCAACTCCTCCCCCCCTTCCTTAACGCCGGCCCCATGGGCCCCAACCCCTAACTCCTTCCCCGTGCCCCCTCTCCCTCCACCCCCTTCTGCCCCCCCCAACCCGCACCCTACCCCCCCCCCTTCTGCCCCTACCCCTACACCCCCCTAACCCCTACCCTTACCCCCCCCCTTCTGCCCCTACCCCTACCCCCCCACCCCACCCTACCCTTACCCCCCCACCCCATCCCCCTACCCCCCCTACCCCGCCTACCCCGCCACCCAATCCCCCTACCCCCCCAGCCCCATCCCCCCCCCCCCCATCCCCCTACCCCCCCATGCCCCCCCCCCCCGCCCCCTCCCCACCCCGCACACCGTCCGCCCCCTACCCGGTCCACCTTGCCCACCCCTCCCCCTCCCCCGCCCCCTCCCCGGCCCCCTCCCCCTCCCCGGCCCCTCCGCCCACCCCGCCCCCTCCCCGCCCACCACTCCCCCTCCGCCCACCCCGCCCCCTCCCGCCCCTCCGCCCGCGTAGGGCCACCCCCGGGCCGCCCCGCCCCGCCCGACCGGCGGCGGGTCGATTCCCGAAATCGACCCACCGCCGGTCGGGCGGGGTGGGGCAGCCCGGGGGTGGCACTGCACGGGCGGAGGGGGCCGAGGAGGGGGCGGGTGGGCGAAGGGGCCGGGGAGGGGGCGGGGGAGGGGGAGCGGTGGGCGGGGTGGGCGGAGGGGCCGGGGAGGGGGTGGGGAAGGGGGAGGGGTGGGCGGAGGGGCCGGGGAGGGGATGGGGGAGGGGGAGCGGTGGGCGGAGGGGTCGGGGAGGGGGCGGAGTGGGGGGAGGGGGCGGCGGAGGGGGAGCGATGGGTGGAGGGGCCGGGGAGGGGGCGGGGTGGGAGGAGGGGCCGGGGAGGGGGCAGGGGAGGGGGAGCGGTGGGCGGAGGGGTGGGCGGAGGGGGCCGGGGAGGGGTGGCGGAGGGGGAGGGGTGGGCGGGGTGGGTCAGGTAGGGGGCAGAGGGTGTGCGGGGTGGGGAGGGGGTGGAGGGTGTGCAGGGTGGGGAGGGGGGGGGGGGGAATGGGTGTTGTGGGGAAAAATGCCTATGCAGGACGATCCTATCCACCTAAGGTGTGACAGTGCCTTAGCAACAAACAGAGACAGCTATTCTAATATTTCTTCCTTTATGAATTAAGAATGAAGAGATAGATGGACTAACCGGTGTCTTTCGTTTGTCCCTCGATCCGGTCTCTCTTCTCTTTGGGTGTTCATAGCTACTTGCCTTCTTGCTCGCCCAACTTCAACGGGTTCATACGAGATCACAAGAGAACAACTACTTGCCTTCTCGCTAGCCCAGCTTCAACAGATTCCTGCAAGATCACAAGAGAACAACTACTTGTGACAAGAGAAGAACACTACACAAAGACAGATATTCACATTCATAACTAGTTCAGGATTAGAAATGAACTAAACATACTAATGCAATCATACATCAAGAATACATCAGCATATAGGAGAAACCAAGATAGCTTTATTGATGAATAACAAGGTTCAAGAAGAGATACAACCCAGAGGGCTCCAATCCAGCATCTCCTTCCCAGCAAATGGAATTCCTATCTTCACCCCCTTCAAAGCATTAAGCACCCAATGATTCCAGTCTCAAACCAACAACAATTCTTTGCAATAACAAAATTCCAGCCTCCTAGATCTCATGGAGGAGAGATCCATATATAGATGTTTTGGAGAGAGGATGAGTCAGCTTGAGATCTGACTAGTGTCCTCTCCCTCTGTCAGTTCTTGATTCCACTTGGAGGTTCTTGCTTCCACTTGGAGATTTGGAACCTCTTACTCATCACCAGTCGAATTCCCTGAGGCAAGTGTCATTTTGGAAGCTTCCTGGGTTTTGACACCTTCAGAAATGAGCTTGCCACATGTCCACTCTCGTTCAGCGCAGGTAGCCAGTGTTCCCTTTGACATTCAACGTAGGTAGCCAGTGTTGGCTTTGACATTCAGTGCAAACAGCTAGTGTAGCCACTGAAATGATCCTGAATTGACTTGTTTTTGAGCAGTTTCTGGTGGAGAACTTCTGTGAATTGCTGTGGTTTGTTAGCCTTGTTCCTCTAGGGGTAGGAACAACATGTTTAGGGACTTTGGATCCCTTAGATTATGGACATTTCATGCTCAATGCTGTAAGGCACAAAAATGTCTATAACAGTTGCCCCCTAAAGTATGAGGCTGTTTATCGGGTGAAATGCTTTATCAGGGGGATCCGAAGTTCACCCAATGCTGAGAGGAGACCTGTAGTAAGATACAATACAATACATTATTTTTCACACTGCTTTCATGATCTAGCTGAGGCGGGCATTCCCATGCTCAGCTTTATAAATTCATTTTTCTGTACATAGAACAGACAATCGTCTGATAGTAGACTGATAATTTTGATGAAATTACCATCCTTTGAGTAGGATGATTATCTGCTGCAATGATGTACATGTCAATGTCTTTATATTTCCTGAATATATATCGCAGCCCGGATGGATGAAACTAGATCCGGGGTCTTCAAACTCGTTCGATCTTCACTCTAAGTACAAGTCGATCCATGTGAGAAATGTTCTGAAGTCGAACATGGAAAGACATCGCTTGATTACCGGTCAATGATGTAAACCGTTAACAAGTGCGAGAGGAATCACCGATAATGATAATGACCCTCAAGGTACTGCAGTACAATTCACGTGGTGTGAATAAAGGACTTGGCGTCGAACACCACGCAAAATCTTTCGGTCGAAGGTCATTGATGTATACCTGTCGCCGGAAGTGAGAAACTTGCCATTGAGGCATGCAAGCTTCAAAGTACTGAAGGGGGTGTTCCTAGATCAACTTCTTGGATAATGAGCTGATGTCGACAAGAAGCGATCCGTCAAAGGAGGGCCTTAATGAATCCCACATCAGTGACACGGAACGGAGCTAATGATTTTAATGGAGGTGGAAACGATCTGTGACATATGATTCAGGGTGGCGGTCATGAAAGGATGAAGGATAATGTATGGCAGTGGATGGCACACGGTTGACTTTTCTGAACGACTTCTCTTGAACATGTGGCGACACTGATGCGATGGATGGTATGGCGAGACCATGGATGTGACCGGTGAATGAAACAACCCAACCCGATTGTGGTACGGAGGAAAAGTGTCATGTTCAAGAGTGACTTGCTACCATCAAAGTTTTCTTGAGTTTCTCCCAATTTTTCCCCAGTCATTGCTGACCAGTACCTCTTTATTTTTGTCAAGCTTGAGGAGGATAACATATGCTTGTTCTATAACCTGCCCTTCGGGCAAGCCCATCGCTATATTTTAACGAGCCTAGCGATAGTGAAACTTGTTCTCGTCTAAAGACAAGTTTGTCGCTATTTAGTGATTTTAACGAGTCTAACGACAAAGATAACTCGATCCTTTTCATTTTTAGAGAGTCTGAAAAGGTACATAAAGTTAACTCCAAAAGTCCTTTTTCGTCATCTAATCCCTTAAGTCTGAAAAAGTAAAAAACAATACAAAAGGGATGAGTTTTCGATAGTTTTAACGAGCCGAATAAAACAAGCGCTCAATCTTTTTGTGCAATAATCCCTCAGGTCCAAAAAGATTAAAATCTAGAGGAGGGATAGCACTTCCTGTCCCTTTAACGAGCTGGAAGGCCAAGGACTCGGCAATCTTTTCATATTTTACGAGTCATATGAAAAGAGCTTAAAGAAGACTCGTCTTTTGAGGAACGAGTGATAAACAGGGTTAGCAGTTGATTCCAGGTACAGGTTGGAATTTTCCAATCACGGCAGTGTCACAAGGATGGCTAGTGAAATCACTCTTCGCAGCTGTTCCTCAAAATGGGTAACCAAACATATGGAGGTGAACGATCGGCCAATGAAAAGTGGAGGTGATGGGCAAACACGACCAAGGCTTTAATGGCTGATGATATTACATTCACAGTGGTTATTTACCGGGATAGTTCATTTTTTAACGAGCTTAAACGCGGGTGGAAACATTTGCTCGATCTTATGTTTATTTTTTAACGAGCATGAACTATGTGCTAAAACTGCTCGGATCTTGCGTTTATTTTTTAACGAGCATGAACTGTGTGCTAAAACTGCTCGATATACCAGTCATATGATAAGAGTGTCTCATTGAGATTCTATTTTTTATGGAGCTTCATCTCACAAAGCTATGCCCCGCATCCTTTCGTTATGCAAGTTCGGAAACGACTAATCCTACGAGTTTAAAGGGTTAGACCTACAGGTTTAAAGGGAAGGACCTAAAAATTTAAAAAATAAATAGCCGCCCCTTGCTAGCACTCCAAAAGGTTTGCATGCCCCCAGGCATAAAGTACGATTTCAAGGTTACCCCTACTTCTTTTCCTTCAAAACAATTGTTTTAAAGAGAGAGGCTTACCTCTTTCAGGTTACCCAAAGATTGTCTCGTTAATCTTTCAAACAAAACACTTCCTCAGCAATATCTACCGAAATAAACAAAGGTGAGTGACGAGACCTGCCCTCTCACATAACTTTGACAAGAGAATCTTATTCCAGAACAACCCCTCTTCCAATCACGGACGGGGTACGGACTAGTCATATTTTCCCGCGGAAACCTACCTTATACCCAAAGTTTTCCTGCCGAAGCAGACCAGGATGCATGCCCCCTGGGTTCCAGTCATATCCTCCCGGATTACTCGCGCTCATCAGGAGGACGGACCGTGGGTTGAGACATTTCTTGAGTGAAGAGACCATTTAGGGATGGTATCTGACTATTTGCGATGCGTGATCCGGGAAATGAAAGTTGGTCCACGAGCTTGACCACTCTTCCTTCGTGCGGAAAACACATTACTCTAAAGAGTGAGGAGACTATAGCTCCTATGCAATATATATAGTCTCGTCCAAGGAGTAGGTTATAATCCAAGGGTCCTTGAATGACCATCACGTTCATTTGAACGGTCTTCCCTTTCAATGTTATGGGCACATTGGGGAGGATCCCTAAAGGTCGACTGCTTCCTTTATCAAAGCCTGATAGATTTCTCATTTCAGGCAAAAGCGCTGGAAAACCAAGCGCTTTCCAAGCAATAGAGGAAAGGATACTCACAGATGCCCCCTCATCAATGATAGTGCCAGCCATTACCATTCTGTATATTTGAACGATAATTCTGAATGGTATGCTTGCTGGCAACCGAGGTCCGCCTAGTTGGTTCCAGTCGAACGAGACAACTAGGTTGCTTGGTGGTGGGACCGAGTAGACGGCCGGGTATGACTCTGACGAAGTTCCTTCCTGCGATAAAGGAATGGGCAAATTGCCCCCTTGTTCGTCGGAGTCTGTGTTGATGAAGAGAATTTGGACGGTGTCGTCTTTGTTCTCCTCTGTGACGGTATCATTCGAAGATAGAACCTCTGAAGGCAAAACCGGGTCAACTGCCGCCTCAACCTTTTGACTTTCGTCAGGCATGGATCTAGACGGTTCATCTTCAATGATAGGTGCTTCGGCTGACCACCTGGGCGGGCCAGCTGGGTTCTCAACTAGTGAAGGACTTGGCAGGAGTTTTTGATATCCAGGAGGAAGTTGCACTGGTAAAACCGAGCGATCTTCCAAATATCTTTTAGCCTCGTCTAAGAAGGGACAACGGTGGATGGCATGGTCGCCTTCACACAGTTTGCAGGGAAATCTAGCTTTCCCTCTCTGTCCTGTGGCTTCACTTTCACTAGTTGACGGTGAGCAGTCAACATGGCTATTAGAGGTTGACGCTACCGAATTGTGCAAACGGGGAGACCAGTCCCTTAGTATCCGAGGGATGCAGGGACAATCTCTGTGGAAGTGGTCTCCCTTGCATATGACACATGGCAATTTAGGCTTGGTCAGTGCTGTGTGTGGATTTTTGTCAGACGACACTTGTTTGCCCCCAGTCGCCTTTGGCTCCTTCTTCTTCTTCTCTTTCTTCTTCTTTTTCTTCTTCTCCTTAGGAACTTGGTTTTTTGTTTTACCAGTTCCGTCAAGCGAAGAGGAAGGAGGAGAGGAAGAGTTAGATGAGGTAGAAGGCTGGTTGGCAACTCTGGTCTGGTCTAACTGTTGACTCGACTGTTCAGGAATGGTGGTGTTCTGAACGACATTGGTTGAAAAGAGCCAGACCGGCAGGCCAATTGTCAGTCCTGGAAGCGACAATGTGGCCATATGGGGCGCACCAACATCTCCCCAAGAGGAGAAGGGACTAGGATTTCCACCAAGGGGAATTCCTTGGTTGGTGTGTTCCATTTTTTCAACCTAAAGATCAACGCAGGAATAGGGGTGATTGTTCCGTTTAAAATAAATTTTTAACGACGCTTAGACACAACTTGCTTTTTCAGTTTTAAAGAGTCGAGAAAAAGCTAAAGATGACTCTAGTCTCCTTCGATGTTTTAACGAGCCCGAAGTGACAAATGCTCGGATGGACTTTTTCCTTTATAGAGTCTGAAAAAGGCCAAAAGGAACTGCTCTGGAGTTCTAGGCAGAGGGTGTGCCAAACTTTTCGCAAAACCGCAGAATACTTTTTAGGGTACGGGCGGTCGATCTTCCTGAATGCTGTGTTCAGTGCATTGCGATCAGTAGGGCGGCCGACACGGCTTCCTAAGGATAAAGGTTTTATGCCTATAGGGGTCTCCCAATATATACGCGACGGTACGTGGGAGCACAATCCGTACTGGCGCTATCGTCCCTCAAGAGGAATCACCCACCATCCACGAGATCGACAGTCACCAGGCTTTACGACGCCGGAACACGTCTCTAGCCTAGACCTCTATGTTGTGCGTTATGTTGCAAAGCGTTGTTAAGTTCATTCAATTTATTTTAGGTTGATTTTTTTAGAAGTTTGCCTTTCAAGGTTCACCACGAGATGTATGATACAATTCCTAAATGCAGTCTAAAGATGATAAGCAAGCTTTATATCTTTTCAACTTTGAAAATCCTAGCTACTAAGGGAAAAGAAAGACAACATCTTTTCTCAAAGAGCAATCAACACACTCTAATGCACTTTTCCTAAATCAAGCATGCAAACTATCAAAAATGCAAATGCACAATGCAGGTGTTTGTTTTCCGCTTTCTTAGTATTGATGCCTACAAAGAAAGCTTTTTGTACAACTTTGAATTTGCTTTTAAATGACAAATACAAACAAGTTTACTTTTTCGAAGTCAGAAAGGGTAGAAGAGATTACAACACTTAACGATTTTCGAAATGAATACTTGTTTCGACACTTAAAAGAGACAAACTCAAACCAATAAGCAAAAGCAAATGTATAATCAACTGTAAACAGCCAATGAACTCTCTCCTAAGATCACAATTAACAGATCTGAATCAAAGGCTACAGGATGACTATTTCACTCAAGCAAAGGAAAACTGTAAATGACGCCACAAACACATAAAAACACTCACAGTCTTTTTGTACAAAAGGAGGCGGAATCTAAGCAGAGAAAAGGAGTTATCAGACTGGTACCTATGCTGGTTACAGGCTGCAAAAATCAGAGATCGAAACAAGGCAAAACAGAGCAGAGAACCCCAGCTGCACAAGGCAAAACTGGTTCAGCGCAACCTCAACACAGGGGTTTTGACATTCAACGCAGGTAGCCTTCACGGGAACTGCGTTGAAATGCAGAATCCCTTCACTGGGTCTGCACTAAAGGAGAAACTCTCGTTTCCCACTGGGTTCTGGGTCACAGATTGCTGATTAATCAACGGTTTCAGGCCAAATAAAAGCAACAAGCAAGGTACAATCAAAGAGATGCTTTGAGGGAGTACTAAGATCTATCACAAAGGATCATCAAATCATTTGTGAGTCCATTGTTCAGATCATAGACAAATCTAGTGATTGGATCAAAGCAGCAACTGTCTACTTTGCAACTGAGAAGAGCAGATGCAGTTCGATTGTTGCTGTTGAGTCTATGAAACAAACAATGACAGAGACACAAATAAAATGACTAAACAGATTTCCCCAGTGGAGTCGCCAATTTTTTGTGGGGAAAAATGCCTATGCAGGACGATCCTATCCACCTAAGGTGTGACAGTGCCTTAGCAACAAACAGAGACAGCTATTCTAATATTTCTTCCTTTATGAATTAAGAATGAAGAGAGATAGATGGACTAACCGGTGTCTTCCGTTTGTCCCTCGATCCGGTCTCTCTTCTCTTTGGGTGTTCACAGCTACTTGCCTTCTTGCTCGCCCAGCTTCAACGGGTTCATACGAGATCACAAGAGAACAACTACTTGCCTTCTCGCTAGCCCAGCTTCAACAGATTCCTGCAAGATCACAAGAGAACAGCTACTTGCGACAAGAGAAGAACACTACACAAAGACAGATATTCACATTCATAACTAGTTCAGGATTAGAAATGAACTAAACATACTAATGCAATCATACATCAAGAATACATCAGCATATAGGAGAAACCAAGATAGCTTTATTGATGAATAACAAGGTTCAGGAAGAGATACAACCCAGAGGGCTCCAATCCAGCATCTCCTTCCCAGCAAATGGAATTCCTATCTTCACCCCCTTCAAAGCATTAAGCACCCAATGATTCCAGTCTCAAACCAACAACAATTCTTTGCAATAACAAAATTCCAGCCTCCTAGATCTCATGGAGGAGAGATCCATATATAGATGTTTTGGAGAGTGGATGAGTCAGCTTGAGATCTGACTAGTGTCCTCTCCCTCTGTCAGTTCTTGATTCCACTTGGAGGTTCTTGCTTCCACTTGGAGATTTGGAACCTCTTACTCATCACCAGTCGAATTCCCTGAGGCAAGTGTCATTTTGGAAGCTTCCTGGGTTTTGACACCTTGAGAAATGAGCTTGCCACATGTCCACTCTCGTTCAGCGCAGGTAGCCAGTGTTCCCTTTGACATTCAACGTAGGTAGCCAGTGTTGGCTTTGACATTCAGCGCAAACAGCTAGTGTAGCCACTGAAATGATCCTGAATTGACTTGTTTTTGAGCAGTTTCTGGTGGAGAACTTCTGTTAATTGTTGTGGTTTGTTAGCCTTGTTCCTCTAGGGGTAGGAAAAACATGTTTAGGGACTTTAGATCCCTTAGATTATGGACATTTCATGCTCAATGCTGTAAGGCACAAAAATGTCTATAACAATGTGGGGGGTAGGGGGATGGGATGGGGGGGTAAGGGTAGGGGTCGGGGGGGGGAATGGGGGGGGTAGGTGGGGTAGGGGGATGGGGTGGGGGGGTAAGGGTAGTGGGCGGAGGGGGAATGGGGGGGGGTAGGTTGGGGGGGTAGGGGGATGGGGTGGGGGGGTAAGGGTAGGGGGCGGAGGGGGAATGGGGGGGGTAGGGTGGGGGGGGAATGGGGGGGGTAGGGGGTGGGGTAGTGGGGGGGGGGGGCGTCAGAGGGGTAGGGCGCGTGTAGGGTGTAGGGGGGGGGATTGGGGGGGGGGGTCGGGGCAGAAGGTGGGGGGGAATGGGGGGGGGGGGGTAGGGGGGGGGGATGGGGGGGGGGATGGGGTAGGGGTGGGCGGGGGGTTGGGGGGGGCGCACGGTGTGGGGAGCGGTGGGCGCAGTGGGGAGGGGCGGCCGCGGGGAGGTGTTGGGGGGTGTAGGGGGTTTGGGGGGATGGGGGGGGGGATGGGGGGGGTGGGGGTTTGGGGGGCGGGGGGGGAGGGGGGATGGGGCGCGAGAGTGTGGGGGGACGGTAGGGGGTAGGGTGAGGGAAGGGGAGGGGGGGCCGGGGAGGGGGGGAAGCTTAGGGGGTTGTGGGGGGCGCGTGGGTAGGGGCTCGCCCATACTTGCCTAAATGTCTACTTAGCCTCATTATCCCTCACCTGACCTCTCGCTCGCCCATCAACCCGCCTGCCCTTTAGAGGTGGCTGGGAAATTCTGATTATACAAATAAAAAGTTTATGGTATATTTTTGTTATTAATTTAAGTTAATATGTTTTTTAATTTACTAATTTATGTGTTTTTTTTAGGAAAATGGCATCAAGGAAAATTTCTGTGAATCTTTCTGGACCAAAGAGTCTTAAAGGTGTATCTTCAAAAAACATTGGTGAACGAACTCCACCTGAGCTCATGCCTACAAATATTTCAAGTGATTCAAGTGATAAGAAGCTAATCTCATATTGGAAAAGTTCAAAAGAGGTGAAATTTCCATCAAGAGTCTGGTATGTGAAAGAAAGAGAGAGCACAACTATGAATATATATCTATACATTGATATACCCCATAATAATGAAAATTTGGAGGTGATGGAAAGAGTCATAGATAGGTGTTCGGTACCAAACACTGAAGTTGTTTACGTACTTACAAAAACTCCCAAGTCACATGAAAGGATTAAATACCGACTATCATATTCATTATATGACACGAGAGAGGTATCTACAAAGTTGTGTAAACAAATCGTAAATGAGATGACACAAAACATCGTAAGTATTGTTATTTGTATTTTTATTTTGCGTTTTGAAAGTGTCTCGCTATATTTTTTTAACTTTGTTTATAATAACATATGATATTTTGTTTGGCAGAATTTTGTTGAAAGCTGTTCAATTAGGTTGGGAGGCATTCATTTCATAGAGCATGATATCATGAAAGTTGTTAGCCATTTTTACTCAGTGTCAGACGAAGATATGGAAAACATGGAAAATGTAGTAATTGATGATGCTACAAAACTACATCCAAAGAATCAGAAAAAAAGGCCTCTGGTGGATAAATCTAGCAAGGGTAAACAAGTTACTTTTGAGGACGATGAAGTTGAAATTGACAATGAAGCATATGTTGCCATTACTGAAGATGACATTGGAACTGAAGAAGGTCGTAAAATACCAAAAGTAACAATGCCCAAGAATAGATCTCTTGAGAATGTTATGACGAAAAAAAGTAGAGTTGAAGATCTTGAAGTAGTCATTACCAGCAGTCAAGGACCTAGTGAAACTTCAAAAGAAAGCAGAGAAATCATTACACCAGGAGCTAATTTAGATGATGGCATAATCAAAACAAAACAAAATGCCATTTGACAGAATTTGACAAAGAGAAACTTAATTGATGGTGGTCGTACATTTCAGTTAAATGTCAGACAAACCTATAACGCAAGTGAAGGACAATGCCAATATCAAGTCAAAAAGCCACATCATCTGCATGTTCACAACTTGAAGACATTGATGAGGTACAATCCATATGCTCATGTGGTTAGTTATGTGCTTCTTGTTGATCCACTTCAAGTTCCCAACAAAGAAGCATTTGATAAGTCAAAATGTTTTGAATACAATTATTATGTGCTTGGGGGGAACCATTCTGTTGAAGCTCAAAGACAATTGATGGAGGAATATCCTAATAACCCACATTTTGAAACAATGAAATGTATCATTTATGTTCGTTTAAATGAAACAGAAGCAAAGTTAGTGGCATGGGATCATAATTCAGATAATGAATATAGGATGTCTATGACTTTGATCCAAAAGGTTGGATTTATTCATAGTGAATTCCTAGAAAAATGTGGTGGGGATAAGATAAATATTACTGCAAATTTCCGAAAGGAATGTTGTATGGAAATAGGCTATCATTTTGAAGAGAAAACCAATTCAAAAGGTGGAAAAGACAGCAGATATAGCGATTTATTCAGAGGTGTTGATAACATTTTCCAATTGGCATTTAGAACTGGAGATATTTGGAATTTGATTGATGACATTTTTAGCATGTGGGAATACATTGGCATTAAAAACCAGAGGGTCAAAAAGTCTAATCCATTGATATGTAGCAACAATAAATCAGCTCCTGAACTGAAGCAACTTCCAGACGATATGACCATCACGCCTTAGAGGGCGATGCAAGGAGTGAAAGATGAAAAAATTGTCAAAACAATATTATCTTGTGTGAGGTCAGGGGAATTATCATTGGAAGAAATGTCTGAATAATTTCAAAAGTAAGTTTGCTGAATTATTTTTACTTATTTCCAGGATTATAGTTATCTTTTAAATAAAACATGTTGTTATTGGTAGTATTTGTTATACATATCGTTATATTAACTTTTTCTTACTGTCATGCGGAAAGAGTCAATTTTGCAGACAAAACCGACCTCCCTAGAAAACAAGGCTTTTCTAGTGACAAACAAAACAATCAAGCACTATCTTTCCCTAAATATGCATTTAAAATAAAAGCAACCAGGTGTTTAAGGCTTACCTTTAGTCCAACGCTTGTTTGTAGCAGCCAAGCCTCTTCAATCCAGATGAGCTCCTTCTCCTTGAAGCCTGCATTCACTAACAAGCAAACGATTACATAGCACCTGAATAACTCATATAATAAAACATATTCATCATAAAGACCAAGGAGTATATGAAACAAATTATATATGACAACTTGTTGAGAAAAATGAACTTAATTGTATTAATTGGAAACAAAAGAAACCATTACAACCAATGCCTTGGTGTTGTGCAGGTCCCTCCCAGGGTCCAGCAAGAGTTCTCCTCTACTTTGATTAGCTCACCCACTTCCAAATGAAGCTAAGAAAGGATTGGAATCTCTCCTCTCAAGCTCTATAAGGGAGTCCTAATTTCAGCAGCATCTACCCTTAGGAATGTTCAACTTTCAACCTCCCCTCCCTCTGGCCCAATGCCTGTATTTATAGTGCTTTGGAGGAAGTTAATCAGGTCCACCATCAATGGGATAAGCCCCTCTTTCAAAGGGATAGCTCCCCTCTTCATGGGATAAGTTCCTCTTTTATTGGGATGCATGAACCATCTGGAGGCGCTCAATCCATGTCAAACCATCTTCTAGAATGCTCTAGAATCGACCACAAGTAAGTTTTTTGAAGTAAAACTTGCGCCTTTTGACCTTTACAAGAGTACGCACCCACCCCTTTACAGACAGAGCGTACAAGTACGCAGGTATTATGAACTTGAGGTGCGTACACGCAGGTAAGGGTAAGAGAAACTGCGTAACCAGAGTTATATTGACTTTTAAAGACTTTCTCTCTTTTTTGGAGTTTGACATGAGGAGCAGAGGTATAAGACTTGCCAAGGAGGATAGTATGGTTGTTGATGGAGCCATACTGACTGCAAATAGTCATGGTGACAAATTTTAGTGTAACAGATTGCCCCCTAAAGTGCGAAGCCTGTAGTAGATTAGGGTTTCATATCATCTAGGAAGGGTGAAGCACTTTATCATTTCAAGGATTATCTTGTGGAGAGCCCAGTCAGAACCTGCAAATATTCAACACAAAATACATATATGAGATCATATCATCGCTGAGGTAGGCATTCCCATACTCAGATCAAAAACTTAACTAACAAACTAACTACTGCTCTGATACAGGAATGATTTCGCAGTACATCATAATCATAGACTCATGTAGACACAGTATGGACGCAGCCATCTGTTTATAATTAGTCTACTTTATAATGAATACAAAACTCCTCACAGCCTGGATGGCGGAAACTAGATCCAGGGTCTTCATTTCTACTTCCCGAAATAGTACGATTCTATCCATGCGAATAAATGAGTTGATGTCGAACATGGTAGAAACCACTTGATTACTAGTCGATGATGTAAACTGTTAACAAGTGTGAGAGAGACCACCAGTGATGTCAATGGTTCTCAAAGTACCCAGTACAATCCGTGAGATGTGAATGAATGTGTTGATGTCGAACATGTCACAGAATCCTTCGATCGAAAGTCAATGATTTAAACCGTCGTCAAAGGCGAGAAACCTGCCATTGAGGCATGTAGATTTCAAGGTACTGACGATTCCTAGATCATCTTTCTAGATAATGTGCTGATGTCGATAGAAAGTGATCCATTGCAGGCAAGCCCACAACACAAAATCATAGATCAAGTTGAAGAAATGTAGCTGTAAGGACTGACTCAGGGATGGTCAAGATGGATGACAGGTATTTTGCAGATGAATGGTTTATTTGCAGTGACCTCTTGAACACATAACGACACAACAGATGGCTTGGTGACAATTGACCCAAAGTTAATACCCAGAAACTGGCTGAAGACTTTCAATGTGGTTTGATCAACTGTTAGGCAAAGGATTTCCCAACCTAGGTGAATAAAAAGTGTCGTGTTCAAGAGTGGTGATAAGGTTTCTTCGAGACAAAGGATAACAAATAGGCTCATTTTTCTCTCTTTTCCCCCACCATTTCTGGCAAGTACCTCTTTATTTTTTACAAGCTTGAGGAGGATAACATTTGCTTGATTATAAGCTCATCCTTCGGATGAGTCCAACTTAGTTTAGATTCGAACCCTAAGAAGGAGTGGTTCGTTCCTGTTTGTAATCGAACAGGTCCTTTACTGTGAAATTTTAACGAGTCCAGTATAGGAGAAACTCGGCGTTTTTCAATTTTAGAGAGTCTAAAAAACTTAAGAAGACTCCAGGGTTGACCTTTTTCGTAAATTTGTGTCTCCCAAGCCCGAAAAAGTATAAAATAATACTTGAGAGAACCGCTTGATCTTTACGACCAAGGAGTACTTTCATGATTAGTGTCTCTGATCTAAAAAGTAAAAAGCGATCAAGGACACGTCGTTTTATTTCCAATATCGAATTTGAAACGACAAAAATCCGACAATCTTTTCATGTTTTTACGGTAAGAAAAGGGCTATAAGAGGGCCATCTTTTAATTCCGTTTTAACGAGTGTAAAAGAAACGCTCGGCAATATTTTCATGTTTTAGGAGTCAGAAAAGGACTTAAATATGACTCTGATGTTTTTGTTTGTAAAAAATGACAATTTTCCCTGAAAATCCTTTATCGTGCACAAAAACCAACACATTACTCATACATGTTGAAGATAGATAAAAATACTTTGAAAAATACCTTTTCATGGTGAAAAATAAACAAATTTACCATTTATTTACCCAAAAAACCTATAAAAAGGGCTTTTACCAATTCATTTTTACCATTTTACTGTTGAGGAGAGAAAAAGGGCTTTTGGCAAGAAACTTCCCGTGGAGATTGCGGAGAATCTGACCGTCGAAACCGAACGCCGTCTCTTCCAGGTAATTTTCAACATCCTCCTCTTCAATTTCATCCGTTTAGAATTCTTTTTGACGCCCCAAATTTCATTTTTGGAGGTTTTGGGGTTTCAAGAACCGCCTCTCGGGGTACGCAGGTGCCACACTAGGGACCCGCGTACCCCGACATTTTCTCAGCTGGGAAAATGTCGGGAGTACGCACCTTGCCTTCAGGGAACCTGCGTACCCACGCTCTGTTCCTAAAGGCAGGGTGCGTACTCCGCGCAACGAGTTTTCAAACCCCAAATTCTCCAAATTGGACCACAAATTTTTGATTTTATGGACTCTAATGGATGTTTTATGGTGTGTAGATTGTTCACCATGCTTGATTGGCGCGAGAGAGAGCACGAAGATGTTGATTTGGCTGCCATTAATCATCAACCGTCAATTGATGCTTTGAAGGCATGCGACCTTTATAAATATTGGGCCATACCTGGAATGAGGGCCCAAGTGAGCTTTCTAGAGTGGCTGGTAGAAAGATGGAACGTTCAGGACCAGTGTTTTTATATTGGAGGGCACCAGCTCGAGATGGAGCCCACAGATATTTACTTTCTCACTGGTTTGCCCAAGAGAGGCGAACACTTGACTCTTTTCGGGACTAGGCCGGGTGGCCAGTCCATCGCTAGTCTCCGACTAGAGTGGTGTAACACTCAGACTCAGGAGAAGGGGATAGAGATCAAAACTATATCCCGACCTGAACTTAAGGTGATTTCTTTTACAGTTACCAGACTTTGCGGGGCTGTCGCTTTACACATTGCTACTGGATCCCAGATGCGGATGGCGATTGATTGCTATCGAGGTACCATTTTCAACTGGTGTGATTCTGTGTTGGCCAATATAAAAGGCCAACTGACTAGAGCCAAAAACGGACAACTAAAGACTTTTGGTTATGGGCCTTTAGTTGTGAGTTTTAGCTTAGAGAGGGTTCCGATGTTGATCCCACAGCAGCTCACTGTTGGGGCTGGGCTTCCTCGAGAGCCCAAATTGATGCGATGGGTTGCGGTTATGGCCCGTCATCCTGATGAGGGAACGGAGGTTGTCCGATTTACTCCGGAGTACTTTCGCTGGTTAGAAGACCAGGTCTTTTCTATACAGGATTTTCCTTATGCCGGAGTTGATTTTCGTGGAGATCCGGACATGGTTCTTCCACCGGGAGAACAATGGGATGACACAGGTAACTTCATTTTCCACAAGTTTTTTTCTAAAATATCTATTTTTTTGTTTTATATCGTCTCAAAACTGATAGTAATAATTTTCAAAATGCAGATGTAGGCCCACGACGTCCAGCCAATCTCCGGCCTTACGAGAGGAGACTACCAGTTGCACCGGCACCGGCCCAACAGGACGAGGCCACAGAGACTTTGGCTGAGTTGGAAAGTGACCTAGAGCGTCTTACAGCAGATATACCAGAGACTACCATAGATGACATTCCAATCCGGCTTCAGTGCTATGTAGTCGGGGTCCCAGGACCTTTTAGGAGGTTCTTGTGTAGGGTGGCCCGTGCAGTGGTGTCATATAGAGATCATCACCAGTGATTGGATGGTTGTTTTGTAGACACATGTGACATTTTGGTTTTTTGTACTTATCATTTTTGCCGATCATAAGGTGTTTTTCAACCTATGATTGAAGACGATGTATTTTTTGACACACTCCTATCTATATATATATATATATCATTATTATCGGCTTATCTTGTAAATCATTTTATGGAATGGTTTTAAATTTACATGTATGATTATTGCAAATGTCTATTTAACATTCGAGAAGCAATTGCATCTGCTAATGTATTTAAAGACCTTGGAATATGCTGATATTCAATGTAATCAAACTCACGTTCCAAGAGAAGCACTCTCAAAAATAACCGTAATAACACTGGATTTCTAATGGCATACACTCTATTAAGCTGTAATACAACGAGTTCAGAATCTAACCTCACTATCAAACTCCGAATCCCAAATGAAATAGATTCAGACAATAACTCAATCACTGCACTGTATTCGGCAATGTTGTTTGTTGTTTGACCGAGGCTCACCCCATGCATAGATACTAACTCGCCAGAGGGTGAATAGATAACCCAAGCTGCGAAAGAAATATTCCGTGTACTACGACAAGCACCATCAGCGAAACCAATGTATGTTTGGAGAGGCATCAACATCTGCATCATCAAAGGTAAAACCAAGATAAGCCAGAATAATGACGAGAAACACACTCTCTAAGCTAAGCACATTGTCTAAACTAACAAACACACTAGCTAGAAAGAAAAACTAACCTAACTAAAAATCTCCATACCCATCTTTTAAGCATAATACCTCTTTAGGTAAAGTCCATTTCTAGGTTTACCCAAAGAGTCCCCATCAAAGTGTACCAGCTCATAGGCCCCTTTTTCTAGCTTTCGCTTAACAATATAGGGCCCATGCCACATAGGAACGAATTGTCTAGCACCTAATTTATCATTAGCTTGATCATATAATAACACTAGGTCTCCTTCCGAAAAATTTCGAGGGGTCACATTTCGATCATACTGAGCTTTCATACGTTTTGCGTGAGTCTCGATCGCCAAAGCGACATCACGTCGATTCTCATCTAATTGAGCTAAGTATAATAAACGCTTCTCCTCTTCGGAAGTAGCTAGAAGTAACTCGATGGCCATTTGTAGTGACGGGATTTCGCATTCAATGGGTAGCACAGCTTCCAAACCATAAACTAGTTGGAAAGAAGTGAACCCTGTTGATGTTTTCACTGAGGTTCGGTACGCCCAAAGCGCTGAAAATAACATGTTGTGCCAATTCGACCGATGAATACCAATGATTTGTCGGATCATGATAACTAAAACTTTGTTGATGGACTCAACCAGACCATTCGCTTGTGGATAATAAGGAGTTGAACTATCGTGACGCAAACCAAGCTGGCCTGTAAGTTCGGTCATCATAACGTTTCGAAAATGGCGCCCATGGTCAGTGATTATCGCTTGTGGGACACCAAATCTAGCAATTATATGATTGAACATGAAAATTGCAGTGGTCTTGCCGTCTGCCTCAAATGTAGGCATCGCCTCGGCCCACTTAGTAAAATAATCTACCGCAAGGATGATATACGCATGCCCCCCGGCCGAGTGAGGGTTACATGTAATAAAATCGATACCCCATTTGGAAAAAGGACTAACGGCAATTATAGGGTGGAGAGGAGCAGGTGGAGCGCGCATCTTTCGATCAAACACTTGACAGTTGTGGCATTTTCGGACCGCAATAATACAATCTTTAAATAAGGACGGCCAGAAGTAGCCAGCACGGAATATCTTTTGGGCTGTGGCATACCCAGACATATGACCGCCACATGCTCCAGAGTGACAGTCATTTAGAACCCTTTCAGCCTCTTCGTGAGTTAAGCAACGTCGAAAAATAGAGTCCGCCCCACGACGATAAAGAGTATCTCCAATAATTTTGTATTGTTGGGACTGGTATCGAATTTTCCGACGTTCTCACTTTGAAGCTTCGGGCCGAAAGGATTGGGTCTGGAGATAGATGATGATAACCCCATACCACGGATCTAAAGTGCTGATTAGAAATGAAGATTCATCCGCAATGGGCTCCTCTGCCACAGTTTCCGTGTCAGCACGCGGGAAGTCACACATTAACTCTGCAAAAACTAAAGATTTCTTAGACTTAGATTTCTCAAACTCCAAGTCGAACTCCTGCAGGATAACAATCCATTTGGAGTACTTGCCCCCTAGCAATTGTTTGGTCAAAATGTAGATCATAGGGTTGCAATCCGAAATGACTGTAGTTTTACGAAGTAAAATGTAGTGACGGAAACGTTGGACAGCTTGAACGGCTGCCAATGCCAATTTCTCCACATGTGAGTATTTTAGCTCGGTGGGATTTAACGTCCGACTAAGGTAATATATCACATGTTCCATTCCGAATTCATCTTCCTGAACTAAGACCATCCCAATGGTGGAATGAGAGGCGGCGAGGTACAAAAAGTAATCCTGGTTGTAGTTGGGAGGATGCAACAACAGTGCATGGGTCAACGTGTGTTTGAGTGCATCAAAAGATTTCTGAGCTATCTCATCCCAAGAGAATTGAGCATTCTGTTTCAACAACCGGGTAAAACCCTTGGTGACCTCGGCGTAGTTAGGAATGAATCGTCATAAAAAGTTTGCTTTCCCCTGCAAACTTTGGAGTTGGCGAAGACTCGAAGGAGGAGGCAATTTGATGATAGCTTCTACCTTCGAGGGATCGACATGAATGCCAGCTTTGGAAACTACAAATCCTAGCAATCGTCTCGCATCTATACAGAAGACACATTTGTGTGGGTTCAACCGAATACGATAATGCCTACACCTCATAAAGATTGCACGTAAATTGAAAAGGTGATCAGCTCGATGTAACGAATGAGCAGGCAAATCATCGAGATACGGTTCCACAATGTGTTTGATGTCATGAAACGCATAAGACATCACCCTTTGAAAAGTTGCTCCGGCATTCTTGAGCCCAAAAGGTAATTTGCGGTAAGCAAATGTCCCCCATGGACAAATGAAAGCCGTTTTTTGTTGATCGGCAGGTAGAATATTGATTTGATTGTAACCAGAAAAACCATCCATAAAGGAAAATATTTCGCTGCCGGCACAATCATAAATTATTTGATCAATATAGGGTGTTGAGTAGTTGTCTTTTGGACAAGCTCGATTAATGTCCCTATAATCGATGCATATTCTTATTGTTCCCTGTTTTTTGTTAACCGGAACAATATTGGATACCCAATCCGTTAACGGGATCGGATAAATGAAACCTGCTTTCAACAGTTTCTCAACTTCTGCTTTAATTGTAGCAGCTTTTCGTGGGTGAATCTGACACAAACGTTGCCGAACGGGTTTAGCGTCCAGGTAAGTCTTGATCTCATGAACAACAATCGCGGGATCAATTCCTGGCATTTCCTCATAGGACCAGGCAAACACGTCGCGGAATTCTTGAAATAGGGCCTTCTATGTCTAAATTTCGTCATCTATACACCAGGCACCTATATGAATGTTTTCAATAATTCCAGGGTTAACCGAAATGTCAATGGAAATAGTTCGAGAGATGTTTCCCAAATTCAGCTCTGAATCAGGATGTTTCATGGGATTCTGAGCTTCCTTGACATATTCAGCTGTAAAAATTGATGAGAAATCATTTTCAAAACGATCATCCTCAGGTAAAAACGAAGATCTATGATGGAGATTGTCCCATGGTAAATCATCTATACACAAGACTTCACGAAGTTGCTCGTCAGATGACACAACTTCGGGAAACGCTATTATCTCCGAGGTTGATGTGAAAAGTGATTCCTCACGGACCACATTCATTAGGTCGATTTTGGTTGAACACGGGTCGGTAAAAGACTGCACGGCTTCATAGGCAATTTCATATGGACTCAGAGGCATGAAATTACCAAATGAGTCTATTTCAGATTCAGAAGGAACGATCCAAGGATCGTCATAAAAAATAGTGTCTGATGTAATCATATGAATGGTTGCAAATGAAGATGATGCGTTGAGTGGAGGAAAAGGAAAAGTTCCCAGTAAACCGGAATCTTTAACTAGTCCTACTCTAACATCCTTATATGGGATAGTCGTTTTACCGACATGCTGAATACTCTCTGAAGAGGCTGGGTCGGATGAAAAGTAAGACAGCTGGTCTATTGTTATGATATTTCCATTATGTGGGAACTTTATGACTTGGAAGACCGATGAAATGACCGCTGTCATAGCGTAAGACCAACTTCGACCCAAGAGAAGGTTGTAGTCTAGAGGGGCATCAACCACCTCCACATCTAGACTAACGGTTTTTCCTTCAACCCCTATAGGCAAATCCTGTAGAATGCCAAAAGGATGAAACCCACGGCCATCAAAGGCCTTAAGAATTGTCGGGGATTGATTTAGTCAAGGAGAACCAAGCGATCTCCAACACTGTATCGACATAATACACGTTGAAGCTCCCTCATCAATTACAGTCTGATGAATAGGCCTGTTTTTGACTATCATTGGGATCTGGAAAGCCATTTGATGAGGTAAACGTGGTGTACTATTTTCTAGATCAAAGATTATTAGGTTTGGGTCCTGAACATCAACAGCTCCTATAGCCGACAAAAGTAATTTGCGTTGTGTTGGGCATGATTGCAGCACTTCCAAAGCCGACATTGCTGAGGGTGAAACAGCTAAGTCCTCAACAATGTTGTAATTCTGGGCCGCTGTCGCATGTGGATTGAAAGCAGACCTTCGAAGTACACCCTTGGCGGGCGGTTTGATTACTAAGTCCGGATTAGGCTTCTCGATCTGTAGTGGATCAGAACCGAGAGCTGAGGTTGATGGATTAGAATGAGAAGATTCTGCTTCTTTGCCATCAACAGGACTTTTACTACCATAATCTTGCGATCGAGTCGCAATCCTTACATGGGACATCATCAATATGGGTTCTTCATTGGCACTCGAGGAAGAACCTATCATTTTGCTATCTTTAGGAAATGGATCCTTTAAGACAGCAGGAATTTGGGAACCCTTGACGATCTTCACAACCTCTGCTCGATGAGGGCAGTCTCTTGTAAAGTGTTCTTCTTCACAAATAAGACATGGATAACGAGGTTTGCGCTTTTCATCATTGGATTCCGATTTTTCAGTTTTCTCCTTTGGAGTTTTTTCTGCTTTATTCTTCTTCTTCCCTTTCTTCTTTCCACTGGATTTTGATTTAGTCGTAGATGACTCTACAGCGTGAATATCAGCGGAAACTTCAGCAGAAGAATCTCCTGTCAGGGAGTCTGGTAAGGTTATAATAGGAGAAGAATTCTTTGAGGATTTCTTCTTGCTTTTAATTTTCACCGTACCAATCATGCCATCAGCAGCATGAGATCTCGAAGGAGCTGCAGCGATTTGATTTGAATTTGGAAGATCTGGGATCTTTTCGTGTAACGTACCTGACTGAGTATAAACTAAGTCAAGGTACTACGCTTGAGCAATCACTCGCTCCTCAGTAACTACTCCGGCCTTAGCTACGTCTTCAGTAATCTTCGGTAACAATGATTTAACAAACCATTCAGCTAAGATTTGGTCCGGGATAAAAACTTTCACTAACCGCCTTCGACGTCTCCATTCATGAATATGATCGGAAATATAAGTGGACGTCGATTGCTTTAATGAAGTTAGTAACTCCGTGCCATTATCATATCTGACCGGCAACTGAAAATGAGTTAAAAACGAGGTAGCTAACTGGCTAAAATTATAAAAAGAGGCCTGTGGTAACTCAATATACCACTTGGCCGCAAGACCAATGAGAGTGCGCTGGAAAAGACGTAAGCGAATCGAATCATCCGAGATGGAATTAGAGGCACACCAGAGGTGGTAAGTCATCACATGATTCGACGGGTCCTCTCCAGACTTACCTTCGAACTTGGGAATATCACTGGGCAACTTATTCGGCATTGGCGGCCAAAACGGAAGATAATTAATTGGATCGTTCGTTAGGCGCAACAAGTCTGGTAAGTCCAAAGTTGCGATAAACGGTAGCTGCCGATTAGGATCCCTAAAACTCTGAGTCATTATACCAGCCCCAGGAGGAGGATATCCAGGATAACTAGGAATGGGAATCGCATTCGGGATATTGTATCCTCCTGGAAAACCAGGATTAACCGGACCGTACTGGGGTTGTTGTGGTTGTTGATAAGTGTACCCAGGATATGGTTGATACTGGTAAACTGGCTGTTGGACAGCAGGACCGAATTGGTACTGTCCCTGGTACGGTTGATAAGTGAATTGTGGTTGACTTGTGACAACCGTACTTAAACCAGGTTGTCCTACAGGCATCTGAACCGTAGTTTGAATCGTGGATCCAGACAATGGTAAAGATGTCTGAGGAGTAGATACAGGGACAGTAGAAACCGGAGCTGTCGATACTCCAGAAGTAAGTGGGGTAGATTGAACAGATGTTGCGGCAGTTGCAGCAGTCATTTGAGATGGAGTACGAGGCGAAATAGGCCCAGACTAAGAAACTACCGAAGGTACAGAAGTTTGAATATTAGACTGGACTGGTTGCTGGGGTGAACAAGAAACTAAGGGTTGTCCAGTTTGAGATGACAACTGTACATTTGGCTGCAACACCTGTTGAATTTGCGATGGATCCCACACTATGTTCATTCCGGGGTATTGACCCATAACAGGTTGAGAATATTGAGATCCATAACCGGGTTGAGTGTAGGATTGATAATTGAAAGGTACATTTCCCGTGCCTTGAATATAAGATTGACCTTGGGGTGGTTGGAAACCTTGATTCGAGTACTGACCTTGGGGTAGATATCCTTGAGGCACGTACTGATACTGGGGTTGACCTTGAGGTATAAATTGATACTGGGGTTGACCTTGGGGTACATATTGAGTCTGGGGTTGACCTTGAGGAATGTATTGTACCGTAGGCACATACTGTCCTTGAGGTTGCCCCCCAGATGCAAATTGTGTACCTTGAGGTTGCCCCCCAGGCGTTAATTGAGGCTGCCCCCCAGGCGTTAATTGAGGCTGCCCCCCAGGCGGTAACTGGCCACCTTGAGGTTGAGAAGCGGGAATAGAACCTGACATCATAAGAATGTCTTCTACACTCAACGGCTTTGCACCATTACTTCCAGTGAATATCCTTTGTTCAATGAGTTGAGGAGATGCTCCCGAAAAAGTACCAGCAAGTGACTGATACCCAGAGGGAACAGAAGGACCGCCGTAAAAAAAAGATTCAGGCGATTGAGTAAACATGGACGACTGACCTGACATATTTACGGGAGTATAAAAACCTCTAGGTGGATAAGGAGCACGAGGTGGTGAAAAACTTAACCCTGAGTTGTCCAAATAATTAGGTAGAGAAAGATACCAAGTAGTACTTCTAGGTGGACTGTAAAAAATGGATTCACGCTCCCTTAGATCAATAGTAGGTTGATTTTCAGGGATAAGGATGCCTATTTCTTCTTCTGGAGCAAGTTCTTCAATAGCTATCAAACTAGAAGGAAGATTTTCGGTGATGACTCTTTCTACCCTAGGTGAATCAGGAGCACTAGAAGTTGGAGAGACTAACCCCAATGTTGGAGTAACAGGTTCAGATATCTTAGGTTCTTCGCCTATATCACTAGCAGATGAAAAGCTACCAGCAAGTTCGGAAACCGAAATAGCTTCAGGATTATAACCTATTTCTAGAGTTTGGTAATCATGATGAACAACCAACGAAGACTCTCCTTCTTCAGGTGACCCTACTTTACTGCCACTAGGAGTTACGAGGACTTTCAAACCTTCGTAATGGCCTGGGACGTCTTTAGGAGGTTACCCCCGAAGTCTACGGGACTTCCTCAACAAATCAGCCACGGTTACAACCTCAGGAGATGGCCCCGAAGTCTACGGGACTGTCTCGGTAATTCAGCCACAGTTAAAACTTTTAACTACTGCACATGCAAGCAAAGTAAAATATCAAAGCAAACTGCCTAAAGTCTCTAAAGAACCAAACAAATTTGAATCACACGCCTAAAGAATCTAGGGCGTCAAACCACACACAAATAGTAACCTTCCGGACTGAAAACACTAGTTGGTGATGAAATCCAACATCGCAGAATTCAGTACAGAAGTGGCGGGTGGAACAGTTACCCCGGCAACCTTCTTAATGAATAGACTGGACCAAGTTCCTCCACTTTAACCGTCTCAAGTGAAGTGAACCCCCCAAAAAATCCAAGTGAGTCTAGCTGACGTCTGCTCCAGGTACAGTGGGATCTTCCCTCCACTGTCACCTTAGGAAGAATCCTAAAGATAATAGTCACTAAGGTCACCAACAACAACAAATATACCTGGGGGAACAGTCTACGATCCGATACACACGCAAGGGTAGAGTAACAAGCTCAATCCCCTTGCCGGCTCCTTGACAATAATCCAAGGTTTACCGACAAGTGACCCCAGGCTCCTCGACAATGGTTAATCCGAGGTTTACCGTTTGTAGTACGTGCATATCTGGCGTCGTTCCCAATGAAGGAGGATTGATTCCCTCACTGGTTCGGACACGATCTCGTGCTTCTCCTTTAAGAGGAGCTTTCCCAGAGCATAAATGTAACTATTGGATTTATCCTACCGCAAGATAAGCTACTTGTTTGGTTTTGCTGTCTTGGAGAGTTAATTACTCTCCTACTCCAAGACACTAGCCTGATCTATATTGGTGTATCAGAGCCCTAGTAAATAAAAAGTTACTAAGTTAATTTTACTTTAAGCGTTAATTTTTATGGCTTTTCTTTAGGACAAAAGGTAGTGGAGATGAAACTGATGGTGTGTAGACTCGACTCAAATCCACTAAAAAGATGCACCTAAGATGATTTAAACTATCTTTCCTTTTCAATGAATTCCCTAGCTAAGAGAGTTGGAGAATGCAAAATTTATAAAGACAACTTTCTTGGCAATGAAAATCAAAGAAACAATCTCTTTATCTTTTCCAAAGCACACAACACATGACCACTAATTATTTCACGAAAACTTCCTTTCTCTTTTCAAAGACTTCAAACGCTACTAAAACAAACTTTCCTCAAAAGAGATTTTGTATTTTTCCCTATTTTAACAAAGCATGTAAAACTACTTAACAAAAATCAATTTTAAGATCTATGAAAATCTAAGAGAAATCTATCTAAAAGCAAATCTAAGAGAAATTTACCTAAAAGCAAATCTAATGAGGTAAAAGCCTACAAAATATAATTCCAAGTTGTTTTACTCAGTTACAATTCAACCAAGGACTAATTTATGCAGAATCATAAACCAATCAAAAACAAAAATAAAAAGTTTTTGTTCTTTTTCTTAAGAATGAAATTCACAACTTAACAAACAAGCCTTCTCGAAATTCCGCAAAGAGACAACACAACGATAGGTTTCTCACAAAGGTGGACTTTACGAATGGTCCGACTCCTAAGAAGAGTGAAAAGACCAGGGAGATCCAAGGTTTTTACAACTTCTAAAGCCAGAGTCACTACAAGACCAATACAAAAATCAAACCTAGGGCTAGAATTTCTATGAACTTCACTAAAACCCTTGATGCTAATGAAACAAGCTTAGATGAAAACTTCTGACAGGTAACCAGTGGATCTGGGCAGCAATAAATAAGCTATAAACAAAATCTAATAGGTAAAAAGGAAAAAATTGAAAGCTTCTAAACTTTTGACAAGGTATGCGGGCAGCCTGTTTGCACAGGTGCGGCCACGCTCTGTGTACAAAGCAGAAGTGCGTACAGGTACGCACTGTGCTTAACGCAGAGGGTGTGTACTGCTCTAAAAAACAAGAAAAATAAAAAACTAACTCAACCCTAAGCTATTCCACCCAAATTCACAGCCAATCAGTAAAAAACTAGAAAGAAATCAACGTTTCTCAAATCAAAGTATCAATCAAAAGAGAAATCAATCAAATCCATCGATTCCCCAGCGGAGTCGCCATTTTGTCATGCGGAAAGAGTCAATTTTGCGGACAAAACCGACCTCCCTAGAAAACAAGGCTTTTCTAGTGACAAACAAAACAATCAAGCACTATCTTTCCCTAAATATGCATTTAAAATAAAAGCAACCAGGTGTTTAAGGCTTACCTTTAGTCCAACGCTTGTTTGTAGCAGCCAAGCCTCTTCGATCTAGATGAGCTCCTTCTCCTTGAAGCCTGCATTCACTAACAAGCAAATGATTACATAGCACCTGAATAACTCATATAATAAAACATATTCATCATAAAGACCAAGGAGTATATGAAACAAATTATATATAACAACTTGTTGAGAAAAATGAACTTAATTATATTAATTGGAAACAAAAGAAACCATTACAACCAGTGCCTTGGTGTTGTGCAGGTCCCTCCCAGGGTCCAGCAAGAGTTCTCCTCTACTTTGATCAGCTCACCCACTTCCAAATGAAGCTAAGAAAGGATTGGAATCTCTCCTCTCAAGCTCTATAAGGGAGTCCTAATTTCAGCAGCATCTACCCTTAGGAATGTTCAACTTTCAACCTCCCCTCCCTCTGGCCCAATGCTTGTATTTATAGTGCTTTGGAGGAAGTTAATCAGGTCCAACATCAATGGGATAAGCCCCTCTTTCAAAGGGATAGCTCCCCTCTTCATGAGATAAGTTCCTCTTTTATTGGGATGCATGAACCATCTGGAGGCGCTCAATCCACGTCAAACCATCTTCTAGAATGCTCTAGAATCGACCACAAGTAAGTTTTTTGAAGTAAAACTTGCGCCTTTTGACCTTTACAGGAGTACGCACCCACCCCTTTACAGACAGAGCGTACAAGTACACAGGTATTATGAACTTGAGGTGCGTACACGCAGGTAAGGGTAAGAGAGACTGCGTAACCAGAGTTATATTGACTTTTAAAGACTTTCTCTCTTTTTTGGAGTTTGACATGAGGAGCAGAGGTATAAGACTTGCCAAGGAGGACAGTATGGTTGTTGATGGAGCCATACTGACTGCAAATAGTCATGGTGACAAATTTTAGTGTAACACTTACTTTATCTATGCAGTCACAAAGTTTACATGAAAATTCAGGAACAAATGGTTAAATTGTTGAATGAAGATAGTTGGGATGATGTTGTACGCAACTATCCAGATTCAAGTTCTACATCAACATTAAAAGCTTTTTATCTTGCATTTAAAAAGGTAACTTGATTTATACATTCAGTTTTAATCATATGTGTACTATTTTTAATTTAAAACTTACACATACATTTGTTTGTTTGGTAAAAGATGAGGAAAGAAGATAATGGAGCACCAGACAGTTTCAAGACTTTTATTGAAAAAATAAAGATTGAAAGACTGAGAAAGCAACGTATTAAGAATGTTGAACTTGATCCAACTCTTAATCATTTCATTTGGAATGGGCTAGACACTATTCAATATCAAGTAATACAAGGCGACTGTGAAGACATTGCTAAACTCGTACCAAAAAGGGATTATGCCCTGGTTATTGCAGATATTCCCCATGGTTTCAATATTCCAAACATTTACTATGATAGTGACCCTTATACTTATCAAGCTTTTAATAAAGTGGTGGCGGGATTTATGGAAGTGACGTCATCACCATTATGGAGATTTGTGAAATTTCATTCAGACACACAAATTGGCAATGGTATTGTCAAGCTTCAAGGGGAAAACAAATTCAAGGATGCAGCTTACATGTAAGATGTTTAAAGGTATATTTGATTAATGTTGAAAAATTCATTTATGTACAAGTTAATTGAACTTTTACTATTTTATGTTACAGGCAAAAGTCAAATCTTCTTAATAATGAAGATCAACAATTTATAAATGACTGTGAGTTCATTCATATTGATAGTTGGGCAAAAGATGATAGCCATATGTCTATGATTTTTAATCGGGTGGACAGAAAGAGTCATAGCCAAATACTAACTTATGATGCTGTTGTGAGAAAACTAACATATGAAGACAAAGAAACGAAAGGGGAGATAGTTAACATTTATCAGAAACCACAATTACTGATTAACTATCTTATAGACATATGTTCAAATGAAGGAGATTGGGTTCTGGATTTATTTTCTGGCTCAGGTAGGTTTTGCCACATGGAATTGAATTTCAATATGTTCTTTTTTTTAATTAATATGTCATTGTACTAATTTACTTCATTATTTTTTTATGCTTGATAATTAGGTACAACACTAGCATGCTGCCTTCAAAAATGATGAAATTGCATTGCAATTGAGAAAGATCCATTACAATGCAATTTCATTCAGCAAAGAATTAATGCTCTTCAATTTCTTCTAGATGCAATGCAAGAAATTGGGTTGAAGAAAGGGAACTTTAGTGAATCACGTGTGGCAAAAAAGGCAAAGGAACCCCAACCACCATTACATGGAATGTTTGGGAAGACATATATTGGGAGATTTGCAGACATCAAAGACCCATTAGAAGAGGAAATTGCGCAAAACGAAGCAGAAAATATTGTGGAAGATGACAATGATGAAACTCTAGAGGACGAAGAGTTTGGATTACGTGACATTGTTGATTAAATTTAAGTTATACCTGGAAATCAAGCTTTGCAATGTTTTGACTCTGACATTTCATGAAAAGAATAATCAATGAATTAAAGTTGTTATGTGTTCAATATTTGTAATTTGTGATTTTCGCATTGATTTTTAAGTTAATTATTATTTTTTGAAAAAAAAGTTGTTATTATTATTTTTTTGACATGAAATTCATAAAAAAAACTATTATTTGACCATTTTTAGTTAATATTTTTGTATAAAAATTGTGATTTTGACATGTTAATTCTAGCAAAAAATTATCAAAACATTCAGTTTTTTTGTTATATTTATGTTAAAAATGGTTATTTTTATGTCCATTGTTAAAAAATGTTGTTTTTTAGAAACAATTATTTCATGTGGATTGAAAAATTAATTAAGGATGTATAAATATGTAGATTATCTAAAATTCAAACTATCGACTTTCTAATTTAAAAACGCAAAACAATAAAAACCCCACTAAAAAAAAAAAAAATTAAGATAGAGAACAAGAAAATATGAATAAAATGACCACTTCAAAAACTATCAAATTTAGAAAATAATTTTTTACATTTCACACACTAGAAAATTTAAAGTCAAAAAATAGGTCTTTTAAAAAAAGGGTGTGATGCAGAATACTCACTTTTTAAAATCAACATGAAAATCACTACCATTCTAAAACTTAATGCACATGAAAAAAATTAAAGTTCCAAAAACCATGTTCTAAAAAAAACATGTGTATTCTGCATCACCACTTTTGAAAATCGGGTCATTTTTTTGCTATCTCTACGAAACGGGTAACAGTATCAGTTCCCATTTCAAAGTTTACATTGTTTGAAACTCAACAAGTTGATCCAATATGTCTTCAAAGGCCAATCTACCCTTTAAGCACTAGCTTTCCACCATATGGGGGGTAGTATGCCTTTTCATTGTTCCCCCCTGGAGAACCACCATATGAGAGTTTACAAGAAAATTCAGGTCAAACTAGAATTACATCCAGTGGTTGGGTACCAATACTGCCTCAACAACCAAGGGTTGTATATTCAATGCAACCAGTTGAACCTGTGTCAAATATTCCCACTACACCTGCTATTGTTACTGTATCGCAAGTACAAGCGCTACCTATTGTATGCCAACCTCAAGTCTCTCAGGTTGCAATACAACAGCGTCTCGTTTCCGTGATTCAATCACAACCTCAGGTTAGTGCCTCCTTAACTGGAATGACTCAGGCTCAAACAGGTACTATCACTCTGCATCTTGGTCAATCATCCAGTATTGGACAACAGCAAATGGTGCAACAAGCATGGTTGGTATAATATCAACAACTGCAATTCCAGCAATCTTACCAAGGACTTGAGCAACAAGGCTTTGTAAGTCACGGGCAACCACATTTCCAAAACAGTTATCAACAACCATATTATAATGGTTATTCCCATCAACCTTATCAAAGTTACGAGCATCAAATACATTATGTTGGTATGCAAAGACCTACTGCTCAGTTGATTCCTTCTTATCCTAGGTATGATTTTCCTAACCTGAATCAACAGTTGCCCTTTGTAGCAACTCTAGAATTACTAGATCTAAACGAGCTGACGAATGATCCAATTGCTTATGCCCCTTGGTGGCCAGCGATTCCTCATAAACTTCCCTATGATATTCCTAAATTCAATGGAAATCCAAGTGAAGATCCATCGAATCATGTAATTGCATTCCATTTGTGGTGCTCATCCAACACCCTGAATGATGATTCGATTAGGCTTCGCCTTTTTCAACGAACGCTCACTGGTCTAGCAGCAAAATGGTATAGAACTCCTTACCGACTTTAAACAAATGACAGCCACTCACATATCTTATCATATTCATGAGTGTGGGCGTCGTGGAAGAATGGTAAAGATGTATGTTCCTGATCAGCTTTTAGCTGAATGGTTTATAAAGTCATTATTACCCTCTATTATAGAGGATGTGGCTAAGGGAGGAGTTGTCACTGAAGAGCAAGTCATTGCTTGTGCACAATATTTAGACTTGATCTATACTCAGTCTGGCATGCTCTACGACAAAATTCCTGATGCTCCTTGACCAGGATTTTCCATTCCTCCCCCTCCTAAATCAATCCGGGACTCTCGTGCTGGCGATGGCGTGATCAGTACCACAAGCACTAAAACTGCAAAGGCTACATCTAAAAAAGCCCGTGTAGTTTCTAGTCAAAAAGTAGATGAAGAACCTCTTGCCTCGGAGATTAATGTCGTGTCAACAGATAAGGGCAAAAATCCTAAGCAACCAGGGGGCAAGAAGAAAGGGACAAATAAAAAGAAGAAATATGAAGATTCGACTCCTAAGAAACCTTCTGGAAACCCTACTGGATGAAAGAAACCTACTCAGCCAGGTTTCATATGTGATGAGGACCATTACATGAAATACTGTCCACATCGAGCTAAGGTCACGAAGTTTCTTAAAAAGACTTCAAATACCTCAGCAGTATTGACTGATCCGTTTCCAAACCCAGAAACTAATCTGGTTGCTAGTGATAGTGCCCCCCATCCCAAGTGCTTATGTTATCCATCTCAAAACATAAAAATGACACTTTGATATCAACAAGGAATAAATATTATGGAAATCCACAGTCGTCGAACAACAAGGATACAGATCAACCCAGTAGTTCGACAATAACTTCACCAGAAGTTGTTCCACCAATCATTCCTGAATTAACAATAAAACTACCTAAGGTAGTAGTACATAAATCGACATTTAATCTTTGTGCTCAAGCAGCAAAAATTTATAATGTAGTGGAGGATCTGTCCCAATCGCCATCTGCTATGTCGACACTTGAAGTACTGCAAAATTTCCCCTCCCAAAAGCAGGCTTTGTTATCAGCGATAGGTGGGATTGATCCAGGGGATTCCAATCTAGTGGCCTTTAATCATAAAGGATACGAACCTCAGTTACCAGCACAACTCGCTTTCCTCATATAGGTAAAAGCCCTCAACAAAACTGTTCATCGAACAATCATTAATGAGGGGGCATCTACCTGTTTTATGTCGATGAGTTGCTGGAAAACTTTAGGCTCTCCACCTTTGTCACAATCATCAACAACGTTAAAAGTGTTTGATGGAAGAACATACACACCATATGGGATATTAAGAACTTTCAAATTGAACTAGGGGGCAAGACAGTAGAAATTGAAGTCAAGGTCCTTGATGGAAACCTTGACTACAATATCCTACTCGACAGGCCCTGGATTTATGCTATGGCTGCTGTTGTGTCGACATATTTTAGAAAGATTGCATTCCCCTTTCAAGGCAGAATTACAATCATTGACCAACTAACCTTCCTTCCCAACAGTTCTCAAGTTACTGGAAGCATTCCATTGATCTATGGAAGCTCTCAATCGCTTCAAAATATCACAGTAGGTCTCCTAAAAGACCCTTCCTTAATGGGTACTTTTGCCCTCCCACCTCCAAGTAATCTGGCGGAAGTGGACACAGTGGAAACCTGTCACATGATATCTTCTACATCGTCAAAGATTAAGAAGAATTCCAAACATTTTGTTAGCATGGATCATCGCCAAGTGTTGACGCCAAGCCCTATAGAATTGTTGTAGCAATCAATATTTTGGGCATGGGCAGCAAACCCAAATCAACGCTCTGCAAGCGTTTGGATAGATAGGTCTATAGAGTATGGCACCTCTTCTGATCCTTGGTCTCATGTACATTCTATAGACGAAGGAATCATTCAGTCAATGATGATAGGAGAGGCACCATGGGAAGATCACCACCATCGTTCCCAGCTTCAAGATAACAACGAAGATTATTCTAGCGACCTTAATCATCCTTCAATTTTTGATTTTCTATCGAATACTGTTAATACCGTGGATTCTAAGCGAAATGTGTCCAATATTGAAGAAACTATTGCCATTAATATCTCAACCAAACCTAATGTCGTAGAGAATATTCATGTTGGTAAATCTTGTTCTCCTTCAGAACTAGAAATATATTGCACTCTCTTTCGTGAATTCAGAGATTTATTTGCATGGTCATATGAAGTAATTCCAGGCATTGACTCGAGTATCATTGAACTGGAAATCAATATGCATCCAGATGTCAAACCGGTATGACAACAGCTTCAACCGGTTCACCCAAAGAAAGCCGTTTCCATTAAGGCAGAAGTTGAAAAAATTTTACATGCTGGTTTCATTTACCCTGTTCCTCTAATTGATTGGGTATCGAATATTGTTCCTGTGATGAAAAAACAAGGAATGATTAGAGTGTGCATCGATTACAGGGATGTAAATCAAGCTTGGCGAAAGGATAAATACCCTACACCCTTCATCGACCAGCTAATTGATGAATGTACTGGATGCAAAGTCTTTTCATTTATGGATGGATTTTCCGGATACAATCAAATCAATATCTGCCCACAGGACTAGTCGAAGACTGCATTTATATGTCCATGGGGCACATTCACATATCGCAAACTACCTTTCGGTTTGAAGAACACAAGGGAAACATTTTAGAGGGCAATGAACTACGCCTTCCATGACATCAAACACATCATTCAACCATATCTTGACAATCTACCAGCTCATTCACGAAAGCGGACTGATCATCCGCAGCATTTGAGAGCTATATTTCTACGTTGCCAACACTACAAGATATGACTCAATCCACACAAGTGTGTGTTTTTTGTTGCTTCTGGTCGGTTACTTGGTTTCGTAGTTTCTAATGATAGAATTTGACTTGACCCATGTAAGGTTCAGACAATCATCGACATGCCTCCACCTTCAAATTTGCTTCAGATTCAAAAACTCCAAGGGAAAGCAAACTTTCTAAGGAGGTTCATTCCAAATTACACCGAACTTACTGAAGCTTATACACATATTTTGAAAAAAGAAGTACCCTTCAATTGGGGTCAGGTTGTGCAAGCTTCCTTTGATGCTTTGAAAAGTTCCCTAGTAAAATCATCATTAATGTATGCTCCTGACTATCAAAAAGACTTTAACCTATATCTCACTGCTACAGATACAACCATCGTGATGGTTCTAGTACAAGAAGACAACGGAATAGAACATCTTGTGTATTATTTAAGCCACAACATAAATTATACCGAAAGCAAGTACTCCTATGTTGAAAAGCTGGCTTTAGCAATACAAAGATTTCGACACTATATACACTTTCACAAAACTACCATTTTATCAGATTGCAACCCTATGACCTACATCTTGTCGCATCAATTGGTAGGGGGCAAGTATTCAAAATGGATAGCCATTTTGCAAGATTTTGATCTGGAATTCACCAAATCCAAATCAAAGAAATCTCTAGTCTTCGCAGAGTTACTTTGTGACCTCCCATCGTTGTCCAACGATTTAACATCTAAAGCATCAATCGTGGATGAAACTCTATTTTTGATATCATCAAGCGATCCGTGGTATGGAGATATTCTAATCTATCTCCAAACCCAAACCTTTAGGCCTAACACCTCTCATATGGAACAACAACGTACTCGATACCAAGAAAAAGACTACATGATCGTCAGTGATACACTTTACCGTCGTGGTGTTGATATAGTTCTGCAAAGGTGCCTCATGCATGAGGAGGCCTAAAAAGTCTTGAATGACTATCATTCAGGTGCATGTGGGGGGCATCTATCTGGTTAAACTACTGCACAGAAAATCTTACGAGCTGGTTACTTCTAGCCTACGATCTTCAAAGATTTCATAATTGCAGTCAGAAGTTGCCATTCTTGTCAAATTTTTCATCGCAAAACCAGATTACCACCTGCACCACTACATCCAATAGTTGTTGTTGGGCCATTCGCCAAATGGGGCATATATTTCATGACATGTAACCCCACCTCGACCAGGGGGCATGGGTATATCATAGTCGTTGTTAACTATTTTACAAAATGGGCCGAGGCGATGCCTACATTAAACAACAATGGCAAAACAACTGCTCTCTTATTTTTCAATCATGTAGTCTCTAGGTTCGATGTTCCATAGGCTATAGTCACAGATCATGGATCGCATTTCTAAAATTACATGATGGTTGAATTGGCCACCAAATTAAGAATATCCCACGATAGTTCTACTCCATATTATCTGCGGGCTAACGGATAGGTTGAAGCGATCAACAAAGTCCTAAAGCGCATGATAGAGAGAATGCTTGGAGTCCACAAACGGGATTGGCATTTAATCCTGTACTCAGCTCTGTGGGTATATAGGACGTCTATGAGAAATGCGACTGGATTTACGCCTTCTCAGTTGGTGTATGGCCTGGAAGTTGTCTTACCAATTAAGTGTGAAATTTCATCTCTAAAGCTCGCAATTGATCTACTTCCTGAAACTTCAGAGGAAGAGGCTCATTTCTTAGAACTAATCCACTTGGATGAAACCTATCATGATGTCGTGTTGGCTAACGAAGCCCACAAGAAACATATCAAAGCACAATTTGGCAAAAATGTCAAGCCTTGTGTCTTCTCAGAAGGTGACTTGGTCTTACTCTATGATCAAGACTCTGATCAATTGGGAGCAGGTAAGCTCCGATCATTATGGATGGGCCCCTACATTGTTGAGCGAGTATTAGCAAAAGGAGCCTACGAGCTAGTAGATTATGAATGGAATTCCACTATCGCAACCCCAAAATGGGTTATATCTTAAGTGGTACTATGCTTGATCGAGTGTAGTAATATCTTACTAGATACGCTTTTGTTTCATTGTTGTTTTCGTCAAGAGTTGTCATTTCGGTTAGGTAATCCACTTTGAATTTGTTGCAAATGTCGGACTTTTTTGAAACATTTGTTGGGTACACCGACTGAGCTAGTCGTAGAATGTGGAACCTATCTTCTGCAGCCTGGGCCATCTTTGCTCCAAGTGACGAGTTAGTGAGTTTCAAAGGGATATGTATTGGTCAATCAATGAACAACATCGCTGAGTATGGTGCGTTGATGGAGCTTCTCTCTGACGGAATTTCACATGGCATACGCCGACTTGTTGTTAGGCTAGATTCACAACTCATCATTCTACAGCTTACTGGCATCTATTTAGTTCAAAACCCAGCTATCTATCATATGTTCCTAAGGGTCAGGATTTTAGAAAGGCAGTTTGATTCCATTCAATATCAACACATTTCCAGAAACATAAACACATTAACTGGTTCATTAGAAAATTATGTGTGAGACAGACATTTGCAGCATTTTGTAAAGAAAATCATTTCATATCAACACTTGCAACTGGAACACATAACTTAACCCAAAAAAACTCCGAAAATCAAAAATATATAACTGTTTATAGTTTCACATAATGTTTTGTGTACAAGGAAAAATCGATCACGCGACCAAGAAACTCAAAAGTAAATGCAAAAAAGCATTCTATACTAATGATGCTGGTGATAACATGTCACCACCTATGTGATCATACACAAAAGCCTAGTCCATCGACCCAACACACCAGTAGTATGGTGATGTAGCCTCAAAGGTAACTCGTTGGTCCTCACATCCTAAACACCAACAGTAAGACCCTCAAGCTAATCCTGCAACACCGCCAGGGTCTCTACTATGTCCAGATCGCGAAGGACAGCCCTCCCTATAGCCTCTCCTGCTGGAACGTCAGCCGCTACCCTTGGGTGTGCCGCTGGTCACACTGGCCCAACATCTACACAAGTACATGGATTCAATTAGTCTTGATAAATCACAAAAATATTATAAAACTGCTAAACAAAGATATGGTCAAATCATCTTTACCTATCACACCCCACTGCTCGCAAGCCGGTAACACCAAATCCGGGTCGCAATGGAAATCCATCTCGACACATGGATACTCTGAGAAGACCATCTCCTAACGGTTGAACCACTCGAAGAAGGCATCAGAGAAAGAAATCTGTGGCTGACCAACATGTCTAGCCATGGGATTGACCCATCTCTACATCCTGGGTTCCCTCGATGCTAGCAATCCTAGTGAAATATGCTAAGGCTAGATCAATGGGATCCTCTCCAAGGCAAAAGCAGTCAAAATGGAATCGTAGCCAAAGTTCTTGGATCTTCCATTCTTTACCTTAGAGATATGTTCTTTTATCACCGGAAGTACCGCCTCACACTAGTTGAATACCTTTGGTTCCAAGCATTCCAGAGCATACTGCATATAAGATCTGTTTGCCAAATGAAAGGTCGCGCTACTAGCCAATCTAGCAAAGGTGAATAAAATGGTCCTCAGAGATTGATCAGTGACGTCCCAGATATTGATCTTGCCATCCTTGCTAGGCTGAGATCCATCTCCACAAAGCTGATGCATATAATCTCTCACCGATTCGCCCCCACGGGCGGATCCCGACAGTGAAAGAGGGGCACCACGCCTCGATAACCCCATCAAAAAGTAGATATCCTCGACTGTCAGTGGAATAGATTTGCCTCTAATCTGGAATACCTGGTTGATCGGATCCCAAGCATCGAGAAAATACTGCAACAAACTAATTTGTTGCCTCATGCTAGATATACGGAAGAATTTGAGCAAACCACAGTTTTGCAATGCAGTAACAGTACCTTGATCATGTAAGGAAATCATGTCTTCATCCTCATGTTTTCATTCACGTCATGTAACAACCATCTTGATCCAATAAATATCTAAGTCACAAACAAAAGATGAATTAGGATCCAAATTTGAGCAAAAACAGGCAAAAATTTCATGAAAAATCATTGTGTAAAGTTTCCTTTCTGTGCCCATCGCACCCTGCCAGTTAGCAAGGTGAGATGCATACTGACTAGCCAGTGACCAGCCCAGTATGCATTGCACCTTTTGATGTAGACCAGTTGTGATGGATAGAGAATGAGCTCTTCAAACCCCAGGGTCCTAAAACCAAGGAAAAACTTTCTCAAAATCATAAAAAGATGGAAGGAAAGTGAAGAGCTCAGGGTTAGCTCCTACCTGGTCCCGATGGTGCAGAGAATAGTCCATCGGATCTCTGGAAATTAGTTGATGAAATTTGAGGGGGAAAACCATTCCAAAGCTCCAAAATACCAAATTTGAAATGAAATGGTAAAAATGAGAGGTAAAACTACTTTTATGTTACTATTCACGTACTCTAAGTAAAATGTTATTTTTAATTCATTTTTCAGACATGTATATGTGTATTTCTAATCAATTTGACGGAGCAATTGAGCAGGTTGAACAACCGAGGAAAGAATCTAACGTGTTAAATGGTAAACTGAATATCTTTGACCAATATCAAGAGCAATGTTCCTGTAAGGTTCAAGCTCGTTAAAAAATAAGCCTGCCACTGAGCATACTTTTTCCTGGGTCAAGCTCATTAAAAAATGAAACCACCTTTGATAATTAACCTTTGTGATTGCCTTGCTATTAGCCTTTTTGAACCTTGGTTGTGTTCCTACTGTCACCTCCATTCATTTGGCCAACCATATGCTTCCACTTGATTGTTTACCCTTTTGAGGAACAGCTGCAACAAGTGATTTTGATTGCCACTCTCTTCACACTGCCATGTTTTGAAAAGTTCCAAACTTACCTGGAACCAGTTGCTATCCTAAAATACCACTCGTTCCTAAAAAACAAGTCCCTTTTAAACTCTTTTTTAGACTGGTTAAATATAAAAAGATTGTCAAGCCATTAGCCTTTCCAGCTTGTTAAAGTAAGGGGAACGCCATCCCTCCCATATATTTTAATCTTTTTGGACCTAAGGGATTATCAAAAAAAAAAGATCAAGCGCTTGCCTTTTTTGGCTTGTTAAAGCGATCGAAAAGTCATCCCTTTCGTATTATTTTATATTTTTTCGGACTTAAGGGATTATGCCATGAAAAAGGACTATTGGAGTTTCCATTTCACCCCTTTTCAAACTCTCTAAACATGAAAAGGACCGAGTTATCTTTGTCCTTAAACTCTTTAAAACAATAGCGACAAACTTGTCCATCCAGACAAGAACAAGTCTCATTAATGCTAGGCTCGCTAAAAACAGAGCGACAGGTTTGCCCGAAGGGAAAATTATAGACCAAGCATATGTTATCCTCCTCAAGCTTGACATAAATAAATAGGTACTGGTCAGCAATGACTAGGGAAAAAAGGAAGAAAAATTGAAGAATTTTATTGGTAGCAGGTTGCTCTTGAACATGACACTTTCACTCCATCACCATGATTGAGTTGGGTTGGGTTTTTCCGTATCACCATTGGTCCTTTGTACCATCCATGGGGCTAACACTACTAGTCCATATCAGTGTTGCCGACATGTTCAAGAGAAGTCATTCAGAGAATTCACCATCTAGAAAACGCCTCATCCACTGCAATATCTCCACCCTTCATTTTTCACGACTGCCATTCCTAAACCTTATATCATCAGATCGTTTTCACCTCCAGAAAAATCATTCTCTTTGTTTCGCATCATAGATGTGGGATACATCAAGGCCCTCCTATGACAGGTCACTTCTTGTTGACATCAGCTCATTATCCAAGAAGTTGACTTAGAAACAACCCTTTCAGTACTTTGAAGCTTGCATGCCTCAATGGCAAGTTTCTCACTTACGACGACAGGTTTACATCAATGACCCTCGACCGAAAGATTTTGCGTGGCGTTCGACATCAGCTCATACATTCACACCATGTGAATTGTACTATAGTACCTTGAGGGTCATTATCATTATCGATGACTCCTCTCGTGTCTGTTAATAGCTCACATTATTGGCTGGTAATCAGGTGATGTCCTTCCATGTTTGACTTCAGAACATCTTTTCACATGGATCGACCTGTACAATTGGGCAAAGATTGAACGAGTTTGAAGACCCTAGATCCAGTTTCAACGATTCAGGCTACGATATATTTAGGAACATAAAAACATCAAATGTACACAAAAGCTACACAGATAGTAATCTAAGCCAGGGAAGATGACTCTTCATGCAAAGAATCACCAGTTTGCAACAACGGACAATTGTCTGTCCTATGTACATGAAAATGAATTTATAAAGTTGAGCATGGGAATGCTCGCCTCAACTAGATCATGAAAGTAATATGATGATGATGTATTGTATTGTATCTTATACAGGTCAACTTCTAGTTCGAATACCTCAGATCCTCGTGATAAAGCATTTCACCCGACATCAGAAGATTTACAACCTCATCCTCTAGGGGGCAGCTATTATAGACATATTTGGGAACTGCAACCCCAAAATCATATGCCCATAAACTAAGGGCTCTTTAGTCCCTAAAAGTGTTGTTTCATATCCGAAAGGATCATGGTCAACTGATTACATAATTTCCCAGAAGTTCCACCTAAAAAACTACTCAGAACTGGCCAAAACTGGACCATACTAACTGCTCCATGATCAAGGTGCGATGCATACTGGCTGCCACACTAGCCAGGTGCGATGCATACTAGAATGGCCTTCTATGGGGTGCTAGAATAGACAAATGGCAGAGACAGTTTGCTAAGTGGATGATCATGGAATCTTCCAGAAACTTCTCCTGTGACACTTGCCTCTCTGAATTCGCCCTGGGATGAGTAAGAGATCAATGAAATCTCCAAGTGGAACCAAGAACTATTAGTGGAATGACACTAATCAAAAACCCAGAGCTGACTCACACCCTTACAAGACATTTATAAATGGATCCCTCATCTGAGAGATCTGGAGGCTGCAATTTTGTAATTTGTAAGGAAATGTTGTTGGTTTATCTGTGAGAAGAGACATTGTATTGTTGGGTGATCTTGCTTTTCATGAGGTGAAGAGGGCTTCTATGCTGGGAGGATGATGCTAGATTAGACAGCTGGGTTGTAATCCTCTCTTCTACTATTAATAAAGTTCTTTGAGTTTTCCTCCATATAATTGTGTATTTGTGAATCTTATTGTTTATGAATGCAATTGTATGGTCAATGTGTTTCTAATTCTGCATTGTTTATGATGTTTTAGATAGGGATGCTTTGATGGTTTTTTGTTACTTTGACTCTACAGGTACTCTTTGAAGCGGGACAAGTAGGAGAGAAGTGGCAAGCTCTATCAAAGGAAAGAGAAATCAAGCACGGATCAAAGTGGAAGATCCAGGTTGGTCCTCTTTTCTTCCCTCTTATCTATTACACCTAAAGGAAATCTCGAATTTCTTTGATTGTTTGTTTCTAAGATAGCTACCCATCTTAGTGGGGCCAGCAGTTCGAATCGACACTATTTTTCCCTAAAACACTGACAAAAGGTTATGAACTGATCCTCAAAAGCCTTTTTATGAACGGGGCCTCCATTTTCTTAATTTTCCATTACTTTCCTTCATTTTCCTCCTCACATGCATCATGTGACGTTTCACCTCCCTTTTCTCCTAATTTCCATAATTTTCATAAATAAATGTGCCAAAAATTCCATTTTTCCTTTCCAAAGCGTTAGCCATTACCTTTTCCAATTTCCTTAGCCATTAATAAGCAAATAAAAAAGCACACAAGGATGTCTTGCCCAACATTTAGCTTGGAAAAAGTGTGCCATCAACCATGGTTATTATTTTTTCCTTTATTGACTTTTACTACATGGAATTTTTGTCTAGGTTGTTACATCCTCACTCTCCATCCGTTGGTTCTTTTGGTCCTCCTGATTGTGACTTGTTGTATTCACCTGTTTCAATCATTTCTTCTGATTTTTGTGAGGATGAATATCAGGATGGGGTTAGTGTTGACCGTCCAACTTGCAATATCATTTATGATGAGTATTTGTGGGATTTTCTGAACAAAAATATGTGTTTCAAGTTTACATTACTTCTTGTTCACCTCTCCCTCATTATCCTGAAATATTTCATGATTCTGTCACACCTGTTGAATATTTCGAAGAATAATTTTCTAACAATATTAACTCTGATCACACTTAGAATTCGTGGAATGTTAGCCTTATATTTGACCGTGGAGAGGAAGAATTTTCTTTTCTGAATCTTTCCAATCAATCATCTAATCATTCTCAAGAAACGGAGGGGGAATTTCCTGTTTTTAATCTTCCCTTCTCCATGATTCATGAGATCAAGTGGATGCCTCTATTTTCGATGTTGAAATTTATGATCATGGATCTCATGATCATTCATTGATTCATCTAGTCATGACTCTAATTTTTCCAATGTCAATATTTCCAAGCCACTGGTTTTTAATGATCTACCTTGTGATGCCATGGAACTTTCGTAAGTTGTCGAGGAAATTTAGCCTGAGCTTATGGTTATGTCAAGTTCTCACCATCTTGAGGCCAGTTCCATTTTTTATCAGAATAGTCATGTATCTTCCAAGGATCCTCATCATTCGATCATGCAAATTGAAAATCTGTCTGTATCTCAAGTTTCACATCCTCCATCTATTTTGCATGATGCCATCTCTCAATCATTGAAGGAAACATACTTGGAAAGATATATTATGAAATGTAAGTTTTTATATTTCTTTATGTTTTCCAAGTTTATAATTTTGAAATATTTCTCTTGCATGTCTTGTTGTTGCAATGTGCACAAGCACCATCATGCATATGCAGAGTGTCTTGCATGTGCTTTCCTTTTGAATTTTTCTGCATCCACTTTCACTCTTCAAATGTCAAGGTATGTACCGATTTATATTTCTTGAATGTTGTCATGCTTGAATATCTTTCTTAATATGGATTCCCTCACATATATAGGTCAGCTTATGCATCAGTGGTTACACTAGAAGTTTTAGTTTATGTAAGCCTAGCCTATTCTCGGTTACTTTAGGAGTAGGAATAGTTTGTTTTCTTTGTTTTGATTCACTTTCTTCCCTGCTGTTTTATTTCCTTTCTGTTGTAGGATAGATTTTGCATGATACTTTGTTTGGTTGTCGAGGCAAGCATGGTGAAGTTCGGGAGGAAATTGTGCTACTATCAATGCTTGGTTATTTTTTTATTCCCTCCCTTTGTGTGGATCTTTCACTTTTAGTCGATAATACCCTGATGGAAAATTCATTATTTTCAGAGAAAACCATAGTGGAATAATGATGCTTAATTTATAACTAGCACCACGTACTCTAATTAGTTTTATAATTGTTTGGTTCGTCTTGTCAGCTAAGTCGAGTAGAGTAAGGAGGGGGGGAACTTTAACAAGTCGACTGTATTTCAGAGGTGCATAAATATTATTCTCTAAAGGGACAACCTCTACCTCTCTCAATAAGTTAGTATCCCTCTTTTTCTTCATAAAACCATTAATTTCCTATGCATATTTCTTTGAACAAAAAAAAATAGAAAAAAATATAATAAAAAGTGAAAGAAGATAAAGGCTTGCTATAGAGAGAGGTGAAGCAAGAAACTCCGTCAGGGTATTATCCAGGCTCGCTGGAAGTGGAGCAATGTTTGTGTCCGTGAAATGACTCTGTCTAGGTATTGCCCAAGCCTACTGGTAGTGGAGCAACACAAGATATGAAAATCAATACTCTAACAATTCTTCCTCACTTGTGTATCTATACATTCCCCGTCCCTAATCAAAACAATTGAGTTTGACTTACCTTTGACGTGTGAAGTCGATGAAAAGAATGGTATAGACTATATCTTTTACTTAAACTAAGTAAAGAAGCAATGATGACCAATGAACTGAACAATACTTCCTAGAGAGTTATATCTATTTTACATGAGGTGAGATCCATACATAGATTTGGAGTTCTACGAGTGTGTCACCAATTGTTGTAGCCGCTACAACTACCCTCCAAAATTTTTCACATGATTTGATTTTGGAACCTACCTTCTATCCACAGGAGCTTGTATTTTACTATCGTCAAGTATTCATGTTGTGATCAAGACTTATATTTTCATTCTTTACTTGTGATGTATTAATCTCGATCTGAACTTTTGCACTCACAAGCAAGATTCTGACTTGACTTTGTAGCATTGTTGGGCTTGCCTCTAGAAAATACACAATCTTGGAAGACACGCCAACCTTGATGATTGGAATTGTGCAATCCATACAGGAAGGTATGCCTTGAGCTTAGAAACTATGCAATTCTTGATGGTAGTACAAGCTTGAGCCTAGAAATTGCGCAAAGGATTTCTTTAGCTCAAAAACTGTGTAATGCACTCAGTCAAGGAGTTACCTAATGGTTGGGAACTGTGAAATATTCCTTGGAAGTCATAATGGTAAGTTTCCCCAATAAAGAAAAAAGCAAAAGGAAAAAATAAAAACACATCCATAGAGAATAGGGAGTGGATAATTAGTTTCCCGAAGGTTGACACAACTTGTTATTTTTGGAATTCCACCAAGTGTTGTTTCTTCCTTGATTTTATGCATGTGCATCATAAACCCCAATTAGCCTAAACCTATGTAATGAATTCCCCTAGATCTCATTTGTACATTCGATCTTGGAGCTCTATCTTTGCTAACGAGATCAAGGATCCTTTGGTGGAGTTTGTCGCGCTTTTCCAGATGAGTTTTTCTTTTGACGTCTTTTGTCATTTTTCTTCTATGAGTATTGTTTTTCTTGTTTCTTTTCATGGATTTCATTGTTTTAACTTATATTTTCTTGTAAAACTGTTGGTTTGGTCTATCGTTCACCTCTTACAAGTGTCACATCCATTTTCTTGTTTTTTCCGATTAGTGGTCGACGTTTTGGTGACTCTCCATGCATGTTTGTTTTTCCTTTTTAATGTTGATCTTCTGCACTTGATTTGCACTAATCCATCCATCCTTAGTCATTTTTTAGCCTAACTTGCACCATCACCCAAATATGTTGTTTTCCCACACTCTTTCCAGGCAGATCTACCTTTCCCTTAACCATCGATTTCCTTGTCTAGTTAGGCATTGCGCAAGTCCAAGGCTCAAGCTTCAAGCTTCGCCTCTAAGACTGCACAATGTGCAGTACCTTGATTTCTTAGCTATGCACTTTGAATCTCCAAGGCTCAAGAACGTCCCTTGGCCACTAAGACTACACAATGTGCAATCTCCATCTCAGTCCACCCAGGTTGAGACTGTGCATTACATAGTCTCTAGCCTCAAACTACTCCCCTAACTGTTGAGAATGTGCAATGCATGATTTAAGCATCCATTCTCCCTCATTCACCTAAATAATTGCATAATTTTCCTTTTCATTCCAATGGTTGTTTTTGTGATCTCGATTTGTGAGTCAATTTGCTGAAGCTAATTTATCTTTGTCATGAGTTCATTTTCCTCCTATATGTATTACAGTTGTTTAGAACATCTCTTCATCAGTCACTAACATCATGGAACCAAACAGATCTGCTTTGAAGGACACCACAGAAAGAAATACCAGGGAGGCAGCTGAGAGTACACTAATGAACTTTCCAGTTTATTCAGATACTCAATTGTTCGTAAAAGAAGAATTAGATATCACATGGAAGAAAGTGAATGAATCATTCTTAGCAAGAAGCTTCAAAGCAAACCTTCAAGACCAGTAAGTTTATATCAATGTCCAATGGTTATGGTTACATAGGGTTGCATGAAGGTAACCATCTTTCCCATGTGTAGACATTTTTCAGTTGTATAGTTTCTCATATAGATTCGAAGACTATGATTCTCAACAAATCTAGAAAACAAGGGCTTGCTTCATTTTTGGCAATGAATTATCATCTCATGTACCATTTCTCATAGCCGCAATTTCTGATGGATTCTTACTTCTATGCTTCCACCAGCTACTTGAGCACAATGGACATTGTAAAAAGTTGGGTGAAAGAGCCAACAAAGTTTTGTTAAACACCCATCAACACCTACAAGACAAAATATCTTAGGAGGGCCTATCAACTCTTGATAGTTCTATGATGTTGAATATATGGTCAGTAGAGCACTTAGACCTTCCCTGAAGGGTGGGAATTCTTACTGAGCCAGGTTCTGAATAAAGGAAGACGATTCAATTGGTAAAACTTGTTGGTTCAACAATTAAGGATCCATGTGGCTGATTCCTTCAGTCCTCCCAAGGGAAATAAAGCTATATTTTACATGTTTTCCTATCTATTTGAGGAAAGCTATGCTCACAATGAATTCCCTAGCATGAATCGGACTTGGACATCACAAGACCCTGTCGTGCCTATTTATTGTAAGCTTCTTTCAGAGTGTAGCCATAGAAGAGTAGTGGAAAATCTCACTGATCACTTCCTCATTCTATTATATAATTTGATCTTTGACGAAGAACTATCTTGCATCTCACGTGGGGCAATGGATGTAGTGTCAGAGATAATAGATTGGTTTGCCTCACCGGATGGCACTTTCCTCAGAGTGTTGAGAGGACAAGGAACTTGCTCAAGAGATTGAGTTGATCAATATCCAAGACATGGAGAGGGAACGGAAGCTACAAAACCAAGATGTTGATATGATGCTAAGTATACAACAAGTCACCATTCAGTCTCCCCATCCTCCAGCAGTAGAGAAAGATCCAAGCAAGGAAGAGGAAATATTCCTCTTAATGATGGTCCGCTCATTGACATGTACAATCTAACTTATGACCAACTTTAGAAAAAAATGTACAAGAGAGGAAGAAATAATTTCTGGATGACCTCGCATTTCCAGCATTCATCATAGAAAGGGTGATTTTGATAAACACCAGAATAAATATGAATGCCATTTTCATAGCCAAGTTAGCCTCCGTCGGAGCTACAAAGTAAAACATGGAGTATCCGATGGCCGAGAAAAAATAGTTGGAAAAGAACTTACAAGTTGTCAAGCAAGAATTTTAACAAATCCAAGCAGAGATTCAAAACAAAGCTCCCCCGCAAGTTTATCTTGAAGAACTTAAGGAAGCCATACTTGGTTATGTATCAGAATTGGGAGAAACTATGCAGAGATTATATGAAGAACTTGTCACCATGCATAAGTTTTCCACTTGCACAACATGCAACAATATTTGAAGGCTAATGCCAAAGCTCTTAAGGTTGTCCTTACATCCATCATTGTCATGCATGAATGGTCAATGCAATACAAAGGGGCATCGTCTGAATTGGTGAACAAAACAGGACAACATGAAGATTTGGATTAAGCACAAGTGTGGATGATCATTTAGAGAAACAAACAACTTGCCTCATTCATCACCAATATTCAAGCCTCATATGCACGATTGTACAACATCGTGGATTTCTTGGTGAAATCGCACAAGATACCATCAGTTGGCTCACTCACTGAATCTAAACATAGGAATCAGGTCAGGTAGGAGTTTGAATAATACTTGGACCAATTTAGATAGATTACCACCAAGGAAAATCTCAAAGTAAATATGTAGAATATGAAGAAGTACATTGGTAGGCCTGTCCAAATCAATACTATGATGCTTCTGCTAAAGAAATAAATCCAAATTGGTTACAAATCAGTTAACCCAGATGCCATGCAGGCCAGGGTCTACTATCAGCCTAATCCCATCGCACAGTCTGGGGAAGTAATTGAACAATAGAAATCTTCGAACTCGCATATGACCAATAATATACAAGTCGAAGTTGTTGAGTTGGAGTTTCCTCAAACTCAAGCTTGACTTTCTTCTTATTAGGTTGTCTAGTTGGCTCTACCCAATTTTGTGTCATATGGGTATGAGTATATTGTAATATTCTTTTGTAATTAATTCGTAAGTGAAATTCCAAGCGTCAAATGTGGAATGTGAAGAGTCATAATGTAATGAAGTTGAAGAGTCATTTTGCAAAGAAGATGGAGAGTCATGAGGGAAGTCCAAGAGTCATATGGGGCTAGTGAATAGTCACCCCTTTTGTTATAATTATGTCTTTATAACTCATTGTAATATTCTTAATGGAAATTTTACAATGATAACAAAGTCATGCCAAGATAATAACACAAAAATTTTCAGAAATGCGTACACATAAACTAGAAATTTCTCCAATTCCATAAGTTGGCCAAGATTTTATTAATAATCGTTTGTGGTAGAAATGAGTTCGATAAAATGCACCTGGGCTTGCACAAGGCAAGCTACAAGCACTAGGTGATGAATACAAGAAAGCTCAACAACTATAATAGCAAGTTGCTCTAGAAAACTGTGTTGCTACTCCAAAACTACATTGTTGCCTGACTTCACCTCTTGATTTGACCACTCTAGAGTGCCCAGAAAATTCTATAAAATTATAAGAGTTCTCCTTAACCAAAACTCAGAAAAACCCAGAAAGGTTTTCCCTTAGTTCCAACTTTCAAAATTTGACCCTTCACGTCTTGGCACTCCACCAAATTCGAATTATGTTAATGAGGCTGATCCTGTCAATCTCTGCTCTCCAAACTCTAGAAATCCTCCTCAAATGGCCCTCCCAATGATTTCCCAGCACCCCATATCCAAACTCCCTTAGATGATGCTGCCCCAAAAAAGTCTCACTCTAATGACTGCGCATTCATGGAGGAGATCATGTAGTCCTGTGTATGATAAAGTGATAGTTGCATGTAGGTTGGTCCTCTTGTATGTAGCTTCCCTCAAAACTCATGAAAATTATTAAAGAATACTCATGTAGCTTCTTCGATCAATTCCCCATCAGCCCAACTCCACAAACAACTAGTGAATCCTCCCTTTGTGCAGTGGGGCTTTCTAGACTACGTGCTCTACTCCATACATGCATGGGACCTATAGTTGATGCCGCTTCTAGTCTCAGTGATGAAGAAAATTATTCTATGGGTGGCACTCGAAGTCCACCAAAGAAAGGTTGGGCTTCTCTCCTTGGGAAGCTCTTGTGCTAAAAAGAACAATATTCGCTCGTTGGAAGTTTGACAACTAATTATGTAAATTTGGGTAAAATGTAACAAGTTAGTTTTATACCGAATCATCAGTTATGTAACTAAGGAGGCACATATAAAACAAAATCAATGCCTGAAATATTGTGTGGAGAATCATTATTGATTGAATAGAGATTCCAATCCCTTGCCCTGTGGATGTTTCCTTAACACCCTGTAAAGGTTTTACCACGTAAATCTTGTGTTGTTACTTGTGTGTGCATTCAGTTTTTCCAGTTAGTTATATGTTTTTCTTGGTCAATGTATAACTAAATTGTTTTCCTTATTTACTCATTCACCTATTCGAACTACAAATGGTATCGGAGCCAGTTAGTTGAGTTGAAGGTCTTGGAGAAATCGGAGCTCGAGAGAGAAATATGCTATGTGCATGTTAAAGATCATAAATCTATTGCGTAAGACCTCATTGCTGTGTGGTGGCTTATTTTTCCGCATGTGCATGAAGCGTGGCTGAGGGTGGCCATTGCTGCGTGGGGAGACTCGCTACCACTATCGAAGAGAAAAGGAGGTCGGTTGAGGGAACGGTTGAAGGAATGTTGGCTGACTGTTGCTGCCCGTTCAGAACCTTCTGTGTCCTAGAACCTGCCTATTTTCCCGACCGCCACCATTGTTTTCCCTCTCTGTGTTGTGTCTCTGCATCTGTCAAAGTCTGAGCATGGAAGCATGGAATGGTTGCCTTTGCGTGGAAGCATGGAAATCATGGAACAAATTCGTTGTGTTGCTTGGAGCATGAAGCCATTCTCTGCGTGGCTGAGGAAGCTATCTAATAGAACCAGTAGAATCGTTCTCTGCGTGCTGCTAGTGCTGGTTGCTTGAGGAAACAAGAAATTGAAGAAATGACGGGTATTGCCAGAGGAGTTCAATCAGCAAAATAAATCCAGGTATTTGTGAGAAAAAAATATTTTTCAAAGTTTCTAGAAATTGTTTAATTTGGGCAAAAATTAGTGGATTTTTTTTGTTTTTCAGAAATTATTTTTTATTTATTTATTTTTTTTTTTAACAAAACAACAACAACATTCAGAAATTAGTTTTTTTTTTTTTTTTTGGGAAAAAAAATAACAGCAGCAAATTGAAATCAAAATTTTTTTCTTAAAGGGGTGGATTTGTTCAAATTTGGAGGAAAGAAAATCAAGAAAATCAAAGGTTTTTTTTTTTTTTTTTTTTTAAATTGAAGGAAAGAAAACAAAGGATTTGAAATAAAAATCTGTTGAAGGGTTCTTTTGGGGGATTATTTTTTTTTTTACAAAATTTTTTTTGAAGGAAAAATATAAACCCTAGTTGAAAGACTAAAGACTAAAACCCTAGAAAAAATGGCCAAGATGTCGAATGCAAAATTCGAGGTGGAGAAATTCACTGGCAAGAGAAATTTTTCTCTTTGGAAACTGAAGGTTAGGGATCTGCTTGTGCAACAAGGGTTGCACAAGGCATTGGATGGGGCAACTAAGAAACCTGCAACCATGACTAATTCAGACTGGGAGGACATGGGTGCTGAAGCTCTCAGTACCATCAGGTTATGCCTGGTGGATGAGGTTCTCTTCAACATTGTTGAAGGGAGTACAGCTTCAGGTTTATGGGAAAAACTGGAAAAACTCTATATGAAAAAGTTGTTAACCCGTAGAATTTATCTGAAAAGACAACTGTACAGTCTTCAAATGAAAGAGGGTTCAAAAGTTGCAGAACATTTGAATGCTTTTAATACAATTATATGCCAATTAATAGATATGGAAGTTAAAATTTAGGAAGAAGATAAAGCCATAAGTTTGTTGTGTTCTTTGCCTAAATAATGGGATCACTTCGTAACTTCAATCAGATTGAGCACTGCTTATTCTTTGAAGTTTAAATCAGTCGTGGGAGCTCTCTTGTCTGAAGAAGTACGAAGGAAATCCAGTACAGAAACATCTGCATCAGAAGCCATGATAGCTAGAGGACAGTCAAAGGAAAGAGAAGAAAAGAAAAGGGGGTCTTCTAGATCTAAATCGAAGGGAAAGAAGTGTAAGGCAAAATGTTGGCACTATAATAAAATTGGACACCTGAAGAAATACTGTTGGAAATGAAAAGAATCTGATAACCCGAAGAAGGAAGCGAATCAGTTTGATTCAGGTATGATAGACAAAGTTTTATCTACTGAAGAATTATGTACGATATATGAAACTTCACTTGAATGTAATGTCTCTCAGGGTTTAGAAAGCTGGCTGTTAGACTCTGGTGCTTCTCATCACATGTGTCCACACAAAAATTGGTTTACTTTGTACGAAAATGTAAATGGTAGCTCTGTGCTTATGGGTAATAATGTATCATGTCAGACTGTTGGGATGGGAAATATTAGGATTAAGATGTATGATAACACAGATAGAACATTAACTAGTGTTAGACATGTACCTGATTTGAAGAAAAATTTGATTTCTTTGGGAGTGTTAGATTCAGATGGTTATAAGTTTACAGATCAGAATGGTGTGCTGAAAGTCCATAAAGGTGCTCTAGTTGTAATGAAAGCATAAAAGGAAGTACCCAGGTCAGTGAAGCAGCGGTTGCGTTAGAAAAGGAAGAAATAGGTACTCGTCTATGGCATTAGTGATTGGGTCACATAAGCGAGGAAGTTCTTCAAATACTGATGAAATGTAAATCTCTTTCTAATCTAAAATCTTTGAAGTTAGATTTCTATAAACATTGTGTATGGAAAATAGTGTAATCAGAGATTTAAAACTAGAAATCATAATAGAAAGATATTTTAGACTATATTCATTTTGATCTGTGGGGACCATCTCCTGTTGTATCATATGGAGGTGCTCTATATCTTTTAACGTTTATTGATGATTTCTCCTATAAATTTTGGGTCTTTATGCTAAAAAGGAAAGTTGATGTATTTAATGTCTTTGAATAATTTAAAGCAATGGTAGACAAAAGAACAGGCAAATCAATTAAATGTTTAAGAACTGAAAATGGTGGTGAATTCACTTCAATAGAATTTGGACAATACTGTAAGGATGAAGGAATCATTAGACACAAAATTGTCGTTTATACTCAGCAAAATGGTGTTGCTGAACGTATGAATTGTACTCTTATGGAAAGAGCCAGAAGCATGATCAGCAATGCTAACTTGCAAAAGGAGTTTTGGGTAGAAGCAGTATCTGCTGCTTGTCATTTAGTTAACAGATCACCTTCAGTAGAAATTAATTGTAAAATTCTTGAAGAAGTTTGGACAGGTTAGTCTTGTGATTATTCACATTTAAGGATGTTTGGCTGTGATGCTTATTCTCTTATTCCTAAAAATCAACATTCAAAATTAGATCCAAAATCGAAATGTTATGTCTTTGTTGGGTATGCCTATGCAGTGAAAGGATATAGGCTGTGGGATCCTACATTGCGGAAGATAGTCATTAGTAGAGATGTAACATTTGATGAATCTTCTCTTTTAAAATCAAAGGTTGAAAGAATTGAATAGGAACAGGTATCGCCAAATCAACAAGTTTAGTTGGAGGCTAGACCTTTCGGTGACAGTCAAAAGGAAGGAGAGACTTCTGGAGAAAAAGGTGTTGAAGATACAAATGAAGCTATTGAAGTTTCTGAACTAGTTCAGCAACCAATCACTCTAAGAAGGTCTACAAGGGAAAGAAAAACTCCCAAAAGGTATGAAGATTTTGCTTCATCTTTTTCTTTGATTACTGAAGATGGGGAACCTTCTTATTATCAGGAAGTAGTGGATGATATAGATAGCAAAAAATGGAAAATGGATATGAAAGAAGAAATGGATTCCTTAGCCAAGAACAATACCTGGGATCTTGTAGAACTTCCTGAAGGGAGAAATGTTATTGGATGCAAGCGGGTCTTCAAACTGAAATGGAAAGTTGATGGAAGTATCAAAATGTATAAGGTGAGACTGGTAGCAAAAGGGTATTCTCAGGTTGAAGGTATAGACTTTCAAGAGATTTTTTCTCCAGTTATAAAACTTGTTTCTGTTCATACTGTGTTGGCACTAACTGCATTACTTAACCTTGAGTTAGAATAGTTAGATGTTAAAACGACTTTTCTACATGGTGATTTGAATGAAGAGATATATATTGAACAAGCAGAAGGTTTTGTACAAGGTCACAGCAGAAGATTAGTTTGCAAGCTTAGGAAATCATTGTATGGTCTGAGGCAGTCTCCCAAACAATGGTACAAGAAGTTTGATTCCTTGATGGTGAGCTAGAACTTTATAAGAAGTGAGTATGATCATTGTGTATACTTCAAAAGTTTCAATGGCATATTCATTATCTTAGCTTTGTATGCTGACGATATGCTTATTGCAAGCAAAATCATGGAAGAGATCAATAGGTTAAAGGGTCAGCTCTCTAGGATGTTTGATATGAAGGATCTTGGAGCAGCAAAACATATCTTGGGCATGGAGATACATAGAGACAGGAAAAGTGGTAAGCTTTGGTTATCATAGCAGAAGTATGTGGAGAAAGTACTTGAAAAGTTTTGTATGAACAATGTGAAACTTGTTAATGTTCCATTAGCTTCCCATTTTAAGCTTTCTTTGGTTTTGAGTCCTAGAACTGATGATGAAAAGAAGTATATGTTTCATGTACCATATGCAAATGTTGTAGGCAACTTAATGTATGCGATGGTATCTACAAGACCTTATATTTCACATGTAGTTGGAGTTGTGAGTAGGTTCATGGCAAATCCAGATGAAGAACATTGGCAAGCAGTGAAATGGGTGCTTCGATATCTAAGAGGCATAAGTGACCATTGCATCATCTTTAGTGGTAGTGAAAGATCAATCTACGAATATGTAGATGCTGATTATGTAGGTGATTTGGACAAAATAAGGTCTACTACAGGTTATGTCTTTACTCTTGCAGGTGGAGCAATTAGTTGGATGTCAAAGCTTCAAGAAAAAGTTGCATTGTCCACTACCGAAGCAGAATATATAGTTGCTTCAGGTGCCAGTAAAGAAGCAATCTGGTTAAAGGGTCTGCTTGATGAGATTGGAAGGATGAAGGAGAAAGTGAGTGTACTTTGTGAGAGTCAAAGTGCTATTCACTTGGCTACAAATCCTTCTTATCACAGCAGAACCAAGAACATTGAGATAAGGTATCATTTTCTAAGACATGTGATCGATGGAAAAAAGTAGCTCTTCAAAAGGTCCATACGTGACAGAATTTTGCAGACATATTCACAAAGCCAGTTGCAGTAGAGAAGCTGTGATGGTGTTTAGCTTCTCTTGGCTTGTAGAAAAGATGACGAATGAGCATGGGCAAGGGATTAGGAAAATTGCTGTCAAGGTGGAGTTTTTTGGAATTTTGACAACTAATTATGTAAATTTGGGTAAAATGTAACAAGTTAGTTTTATACCGAATCATCGGTTATGTAACTGAGGAGGCACACATAAAACCAAATGAATGCCCGAACTATTGTATGGAGAATCATTACTGATTGAATAGAGATTCCAATCCCTTGCCTCGTGGATGTTTCCTTGACACCCCGTCAAGGTTTTACCACGTAAATCTTGTTTTGTTACTTGTGTGTGCATTTAGTTTTTCCAGTCAGTTATATGTTTTTCTTGGTCAATTTATAACTAAATTGTTTTCCTTCTTTAATCATTCACCTATTCAAACTACATTGCTTAGCTACACAGCTTAGGCAAATTCAATTTTCAAATAGACAAAAGACCCCTATTTCTCCCTCATTCCTTCCTTTTATAATTTCTAGCCATTCATTCCTTGTGGATCCCTCCACCAATTCAATTTGCCTCAAGGAATTCGAGTTCCTTCTTCCCCAAGAGTGTACTTCATGTGGGTCCCATCTTCCACTAGTAATTTAATCTTTCCTTTTCTCTAATGTTGGTGGTCTCAATCTCTCCAAAAATAAAGTGGGGACTCCCTCAATCCACTTTTCCTAAGTTTACATGCCAAAATATTTCCCAACACCCAATTACAAAATAGAAATTCATCTTAGAAAAATTAATTTAATTGTGGACATTATAGTTCTCCCCACCAAAAAATGCTTGTCCTCAAGCAATGCCTAAACAAGTGCCCTCTCGATCAGTTAAAACCAACAGTATCTGAACACTATATCGGGTTCCCAAATGTACCACCCAACCATCCTTGATCTTTGCCCTATTCTGGTAGGATCCCAATCCATGCTGATCTGCGTGAGGCATCCCTTCCTACACTCACTCTACATCTCACCATAGGCATCGGACGCCCTCTGCATATCGCTACTAAGTAGATCATCATGGTAGTATAAAATATCAATCATCTCCTTGTGTACTTCTCTACAAAATAGTCTCGCTTGTGCATTGCAGGAGTGGGCTCCTGAAGATGCAATCCAATCCTGGTGGGATTGAACTCTCATCTGCTTGAGCTTCTCCTGGTTTCCTCCTAGTGATCACCTTGCCACACTGGTGAAATTCCCCACATGATCAATGAACCACTAAAACCCAATGGAATATGGGGATGACCTTCCCCTATAGAAACCATCTCACCTCTATGAGTAGCTAAATTGCTAAGCCCTATTATGCCAAAATCCAAAGGTAGTACAAAAGGGGTGCCACCATGTTGTTGTTGCGCCACTATGAACATGACGGTTTGCCCATTACATGCAAGTTGTATCCTCCTCTCCTGGGACCTAATGGAAAAGTATCTATGGAGCCCTAATGCATTTGGCCCAATCATCCCCACGATGTCATGGCCTACCCATCCAACACTCACTCTGATTCGTAGCAGCAACAGGGAAAGCCAACCTTTCCATGTGACAAAGGCCTCAATGCTTCCCCACATGTCAAACCAAGTTGGAGTTGGGTCATCCTTTGTCCTGCTCCCGCTCATCATGAAACAAAATTTCCAATCAATAAACCAAATCCTTGGATCCCATAGCGAGAATGGCTGCGGCATAGTCCTGATAGTTGTTGGTGCCAACCCATACCACATCTCAGGCCCCTGCATGCAATTAATATATGGACTCCATACATCACGAACCAATCTTGTGTGTACGAAACTGCCTTGCGCCAACCATACCACACAGTGGGATCTGTCATGGAGTCTAAACATTTTCCTACATGTAAGGTCCACAAACTGTTGTAGATGCACCTTAGGCACCTCAAAATGTCTTGCCCAAAGGGGGTCATGCCTCTCCCTGAGTGTGGGCTCAAGGGTGGTGCAAGTCTTACCTCTACAGAAGATTGGACTACCCCCAAGACTACATCCACCAACCCGCACCATGACCTTACACCAAACTTGGAAAGCCTCTCTCTTGATGCATCATGTCTCGTCCAGTTGTCTCAGATGAGCCTCATGGGTTATGTCGCTCGCAATGAGAACATCAAGAGATGATATCAAAGTCCCTGACATTAGTGTGAAATGCTGATGAGTGATAAAGGGAAGCTCATGGTCAGCCCTATGATCAACTCACTCTCCAAATTTGATTGTGCAAAACCCAATGGATTTCTTGATGCCCTCATCATGATATATCTTTGGAAGAAACACCCAACAACCTTCTATGCATCATCCCGCTTTGTTGCACACAAATACAGACCCCTGCACTCCACCGCATAGCCCTGAACTCCGTGGCACAAATCCATGCACCACTGTATATCAACGCTTAATGTCATGGCACCATGTACCATAGGGCATCCCATATGTTACCATGCATCCACCACTCTGCTACTACACCCACAACGATGTGATCTACAGCTCATCATATACCTAGGTACACCTATGTGGCCCAACTACTCACATTCAATTGGGAATAATGCTACCATGTCAAACCTCAGTAGCTCTAGTGCCCAATATATCAATGAGAGAGCGTTGTCTCCATATGATGCCTTGTCTGGTGGCTTGATGATGCCACATCCTCCTACCAACTCCTACCAGAGTAGTATAATCAACCTACAATACCATGTCAACCCAACATGCCATGACAACTCATGAGATCTTCCCGCTCCCCTATCAATCCATCATGTCACTTTTTTCTTCAGGAACTTTGAAGGGGATATGAAAATGTGTGTGTGCCCAACCAACAAGTCCATCATGTAACTACTACCATCACCTATCGACTCCACGACATGATGGAGAATCCCACCTGGATCCCAACAGGAGTCTGGCCCTCAAGCCCCTCTGCTAACCCACAGCCTCTGTTGAGCTATTGTCATGGATGCATCTAACCTCCTAGCTAGCTTCATCGAATACCAACTCAATATCTCTCACCATCCAACCCTGAGAGAGGGATCGAATGCATGAACAACAATGCACGAAACATGTCCTCCATCGTGTGAATGTTAAACCTTGCGCAACTCATGTCACCCCATCTCACTAGTCTAGCCAAACCATGTAATTTTCCTAGGTAACATGCCCTCTCTCTCACCAACATTGGGAGGTGGCCCAATAATTCTACAAGCCTCATTGATGTATGCCTGAAGGGGACTATTTTCTGAAAGTATGATATCTCTGTTGGTTGTTGATGCATCTAACTACTTGTCATTGATGACTGACTCTAAGGATGGCTTCTCATCCTCCTCAACCATGGGCTCAACATGAGCCACTAACTTTCCCTCCAAATATAGCTCATCATGCATTACATCCTCAACAATCAACAATAGGTAGCTACCATCTAGAAACCCTATCACATATGCCTCTACTGGTTAAGTCTCAATGTCCCATCATTTGTTGCATCCTCTCTAGGACTTGTTGGTTTTTCCTCCTCAATGGTTTGTTCTCCCTCATCAACTTCTCCATGTTCCCTTGTGTACTCTTCCATTTCGGTGTCATCAGAGTGCCCATAAATTCATGAGGCACTATGAATGCATGGCCAAATCCTCCATGATCTTGTTAGCTCCCCCACAGCTGGCCAAGATCATGCTGTGATACCATTGTAACATTCCTAATGGAAATTTACAATGATAACAAAGTCATTCAAAGTTAATAACACATAAATTTTCAAAAATGCATACACATAAACTAGAAATTTCTCCAAATCCACAAACTGGGCATGATTTTATTAATAATAGTGTTGTGGTTCAAATGAGTTGGAGAAAATGCACTTGGGATTACACAAGGCAAGCTACAAGCACCAGGTGATGAATACAAGAAATCTCAACAACTATAATAGCAAGCTCCTCTAGAAAATTGCGTTGTTGCTCCAAAATTGCACTGTTACTTGACTTTGGCCCTTGATTTTCCCACTCCAGAGTTCCTAGAAAATTCTATAAAATTAGGAGAGTGCTCCTTAACCAAAACCCAGAAAAACCCAGAAAGGGTTTCCCTTGGTTCCAACTTTCAAAAGTTGACCCTTCATAGCTTAGCCCTCCACCAAATTCGAATTTTGTTACTATGGCTGCTCCTGTCAATCTTCACTCTCCAAACTCTATAAATCCTCCTCAAAAGGCCCTCCCAATGATTTCCTCGCACCCTAGCTCCAAACTCCCCTTGATGATGTTCCCCCAAAAGAGTCTCACTCCAATGACTGTGCAGTCATGGAGGAGATGATGCAGTGATGTGTATGATAAAGTGAGAGCTATGTGTAGGTTTTTCCTCTTGGCTATAAATACCCTCCACACTCATGAAAATGATAAGAGAACACTCATGTAGCTTCTTTAGTCAATTCCCTAACAAGCTAGCTCCACAAACAACCAGTGAATCCTCCTTCTGCGCAGTGGTGGTTCCCAGACTATGTTCTTTACTCCAGAAATGCATGGAACCTGTAGTTGATTCCTCTTCTAGTCTCGGTGATGAAGGAAAGCATCCCTAGGGTGGCACTCGAAGTCCACCAAAGAAAGGTTGACCTTCCCTCCCTGGGAATCTCTTGTGCTAAACAACACAATATTAACTCAGCTAAATAGCTAAGGCAAATTCAATTTTCAAATAGGCAAAAGACCCCTATTGCTCCCTCATTCCTCCCTCTTATAATTTCTGGTCATGCATTTCTTGTGGGTCCCTCCACCAGTTCGATTTTCGTCAAGGAATTTGAGTTCATTCTTCCCCAAGAGCGTACTTCATGTGGGCCCCATATTCAACTAGTAATTTAATCTTTCCTTTTCGCTAATGTTGGTGACCCCAGACTCTCCAAAAAATTAGTGGGGACTCCCTCCATCCACTTTTCCTAAGTTTATATGAAAAATATTTCACAACACCAAATTACAAAAATAGAAATTCATCTTATAAAAATTAATTTAAATAGGGACATTACACTTTTGTAAAGGGATTTTGGGAGACAAGCTTTTGGCTAGGCTTTTAGCTTAGAATTAGGAGCTTGGGAGTTTGTTGGGAGCCTTGGCTTCTCTGTAGCATAGAGGGAGTATAATTATTTGGAGAGCAAGTGTAGAATTCATGTTCTACTATTGGGGCTAGTGGTTCGTCAATGGTATATATATTATTGGAACTTTTACTTTAATAAAAGCTCAGAGCTGACACATTTTCATTCATATGTTGTGAATATAGTAGGACTGTTATTGTTATGTTTGCAATATATGTTATTTCACTTATGCTAACACTTATGAGCTATTTCGTTTGCATTAGCATGAATCGTATTGAATGTTTGATGTTGTTTATTTCCATCATGGTTAACGTGTGACCTATTTCGTAGGCTAACTTGTGTTGTCTTTATGATTGTGTGTTCCTTTCAAGCTACATACTATTACAACATTCTAAGGGGATCACTCATTTCCCCTTGTGTGTTAGAACCTTTCATACAATGCACTTTACCTTCTGCGAAGTCACGCACTTGCTTCCCAAAGTCACAAATAAACCACTCTATGCATTATTGCAACCAAGGTACATCATTAGAACCCACTGCTTCAACAACTGAGCCATATTTCGAATGGGGATTCTACACCAAATGGTGTGAGGTCTAATTAGGAATTCATATCGGGAAAACCCCCTGAATGTTGGTGAGTCCAACACTGTCAACATTTCCAGCAAGAATTGTAAGATTAGGCTCTTTAGAAAAACATCTTGAGAGTACGATTTGGGGAAGAACTATCTTGAATAAGAGATTCAAAGCAGACTTAACATGCACATCTTGTCATCTAGGCCTCATTCTAGCATCATTTTATTGCAACCAATCTAGCAAATCATCTATCCTAGGCATGGTGTACTAGTTCTTGAGTGTAATTTTGTTTAACATAGTGTAATCTATACACATCCACCAAGTCCCATCCTTCTTTGGCACGATCATGATGGGTGATCCACATGGTGACGTACTTGGTTGAATGAGAATTTATTCTACTAGCTTCTCCAAATACTTTTTCACCTCACTTTCTTTTATAATAGAATTCTTGTACATCCCAATATTTGGCTACCATTATTTTTGTGTCCTTACTTACACATCACAATGGATATGGGCTTGGATGATTGTGAATTTCCTATTCCAACTTGTGGACCAATTATAAAGCAATGAAATCATCCTATAATCCTCAATATTTTTCTTCTTGGCCTATATATCATTATATGACGATCATAAAATAATACATAGATTTCTTAATTAACCTATATCATTACATAATCATCAATAAAAATGTATAATACATAGACATGTGTATACTTAGATTGCTATCTACCAATTTACTACACATGTCATTGACTATTTTAAGCTTTTCTTTCCTAGTAATGTAAAATAAACTTCTTAAAGTCTAGGGGAAACCCTTAAGCTTCATCCCTCATTTTTTCAAGGTTGTTACATTCTCAAAATTGATTCTTCTAGGCTAATATCTTCAAATTCCCTCTTAGTGGATAAACTATTGATTAAGACTATCGTGGAGACTTTAAGTCAAGGGAAAAATAGGCTATTATATTCTTCGTGATTTGTATTAAAAGGAACACCAAACCTATCAACTTACTCATACAATATTTGGCACCAAACTGAAGTAGTTGGCGTGATCGTAAACTTTATGTCGGAGAGATGGCACAGAGCACTCCACACGAATACATCTTGAAAATACGCGTATCCAGGAATTTATCTACATCATTGATTTTGAAAATATGTTGGTATCGAACGTACAACATGAGACGAGGATGGCTTTCCTGGCTTTTGTTTCATTTTGACGTGGTCGTAATCACCACGAACAATATCTGTTATTGACTGGACAACGCCTTTTGACTTTGAAGTAAAGAAACCAACTGTTGTCATACACAACACAACATTTTGAGTGGACTTACAGAGCCTTTTGACTTTGAATAAATCAAACGCGGGGGCTTTTCAGATCGAACTTAGCGTCTACCCCATTGGACGCATAATCGGTAAAGTCAACATTTTACCTCTCATCCTATTCGTTCATCGCCAGCGAGTTCAAAAGGATAAACACACCTTTATTTTCCCTTTCTAATCACTCGCTTTGTATCTCACCTTTCCATTTTTTAGCAGCCAATCTCTCGTTACACTTGTCTCAATAAACATATTCGTTCATCATTTTATTTTCTTTCTGAGGGTACAATGTATTTCCTCTACATTGTCCACTCCATCGAAGTCGAGGAGTTTATTGAAATTCTAACATGGCAGGCACTCTGGTGTATGGCACTATAATATGCATTTCGCTAATCTCTGCGCTCTTTCCAACGGCTCTTTCGAGACCTAATTTTCCCCACGAAGTCCCTGCTGATTCCAAAATTAAGGACACCTCCAATACCAATAAAATATCTGAAGCCTATATCAAAGAAGCCGATAAAACACCCGCTTTTGATATAAGTCTGCTAAATGATAAGCTTCCAAAGAATGGTTATACTCCGTCGGCTCCTTCATCCTGCCATAACATGGTGATAGACACGGTCGGTGCTGCACGTTATAGTTGCTGAGGCAGATTAAGCCGTTAAATTAACCCACTCTTATTCAAAGTTCACATCTGCTGAACTGTGGCATGAGTTTGGAAAAATAGGTAATCGATTGACTCCAACGTCCATTCTCAAGATATGATCAAAGGTAGTTGCAATCATATCTGTGAAAATCAAGATGTAATTCAGAATTACTCTACACACCCACTATTGGCTCCGTTACCTTGTATGTTTGATCTGTTTTCATTAATCCATAAATATGAACTCTACATGAAATTACTTTCCATAAGCTAAGTTGCACGTTAAAGCTAAGAAATAATTTGTGTACTTTTCTCTGCTGTTTATGAATGACCTCGCTATCCGTTTAAAGGAATTTATGGGGTTGTTTTATGGGCCATTCCGCAGCGGTAAGCTTAAGTGGATTGCAGATTCCCGGAATATTCGGGAATCTGACGGGTGCCGTTAAAAAATTGACCGGCCCATGTCCATCGGATTCTCGAATATTCCGAGAATCTGCAATCCACTGAAGGATGGCCGGACATGTTTTAGACCAGATTAAATTAAATTGGGATTAAATTCTTTTGAACAGCACGGAAAAGTTCATTAAGAAATAATTCGTGGTGAATTTTTCATGAATTAATTGGAAATCTCTTTATATTGTTAAGACACAAAAACGTTGTAAATTTCTGAGCAATTGATGAATTATTATATGTTGCCAATCTGGTGAATAAACTTCAAGAGTAGTCCATCCTATCTTAACATCATACAACCAAGATCCGGAGCCACCCGAATTTCTGTAACACCTCCACCAAAGATCGTACAATGGTTTTATATTGTGCTTAAGATCAAGAAACATTCTATAGAAAAAAAATGAAGCAATGCCATTTTCATTTGAATTCATATAGTTGATTTGTATTTTTTTGACACGTGAAATTTACAATTGGCATAAAAATGTTTATTGTTTTCTTAATTTTCATGTTGTTCTTTAAACCAAGTGGGGTATCCAAACCAATCTCTGAATGGGATAGTCCATCAAACAACTCTATTCATCAGTCAACTATGTCAATTGCAAATTCCCACATCCAAGGGTTGTAGAATTTACTTTTACTTCATGTATGGATGGATAAAATTTGAAATTAACTTAGAAATGTCAGTCACCACTAAGATTCATAAAAAAGATATAAAATTTACAATCAACTAAAAATGTCAATCACCACTAATATTCATGAAAAATATGCTATATAAATAGAGGTACTGTTACACCTTTCCATGTTGAATGAGAAGGGAAAACATATTCATGTCAATCAAGCACCGACTATCAACTAAAGCTTGAGCTACGTGGGATTGAGTCATTCATGCATAGCGGTTATTGAAAACGAAAGTGTGAAGCAACTTCATGTGAAATATTAAATTTTACATTTAAACTAATTCTAAATTTAAAGATCGTGGAAAAATAGATGTGTGACCTGTCCATATATCTTTTTATGAAAAGAAAAGCAGGTTTCCTTTATGACGAGCTATAGTCAGAAGTATAGCGTAACCCTTCACAAGGACAATGTTATCTGTAAGAAGAGTATAAAGATCTTGAACTTAAGCAGCACACAGGAATGATTTAGATTTCAAATTGAAATAGTTTTTATGATAATAATGTTTAGTTTTTATGATAATAAAGCTTTTCTTTTTTTTCCTGGAATTTAGATTCTAAATTGGAATATCATAACGTTGATGCTATGAAACTTAGTTATAAGAAGTGATCCAGTTACCATTAATCTATTTTTGAGAAAAAAAACCGGTAATAATAGGGAATAAGACAAATATTATCATTATGAATATGTATAAAAAAATGGAAAGTGACTGTGGAACATTTAAGTCGTATAATATTCATAAAAATAATTATTAAATTTATTTATTTAAAAAATAAGTTTTTTAATTTTAATTATAATTATTTAAAATAAAATGTTGAACTAATTCACATTATATGGACTATTATATTTGCAAGAAGGAAATGAAAATAAAGGCTATTTAGTTAGTGTATAGTGTATAGCTTTTATTGGCAAAAAGAAATTAACAAAAGTTAGGTACCATCTATTCTTAAAGCATATAAGTAATGTCTTTAATTTTTTAGCTAGGGAAAAAAACTAAAGACAAAACTTGTCTTTTTGGTTATTTATTTAATAACATTAATTTAGTACATTGTATACTCTGTTTTTAAGCATTTATCCATTATTTTCCTAATTAATATATATCTCTTGTTTTAATTGTTGGATTTATTACAAATTCTCTATTAAGGGTCATATGTAGACTTCGTTTCAGAGATTTTTTATTGGAAAAGTTTTTAATTTGATATATATAAACTCTGGGATGCTACCACAATTTTAGGTAATGAACATATGTCATAATGACTTAACTAAACCACAACATCATTTTTTAAAAATATCCCTTATATGTATTAGGTTTACCTCTTACTTGCATTCAATCTCTTTATTGCAAGTGTGATTCCTCCTAACTTGCTAAATCTAGCAAAGGCACAAAGTGTATGGCTTCCTTGATGTAACTTGGTAGGAGAGATTGTGCATTATAGTGACAATCCATTGACTTTGATAAACCTTTATCTATCTTGAAATGGAATTTTAAGGATATTTGTAGGGAATATAACAAAGTTAAGTACGATATATTAATTTGTCTTAGAAAACCTTAACAAAATGTGTTCCTCAAAATTGATGTAATCTTATTGTTCTCAACTTTTCTTACTAGTAGCATAGCTTTCTATAGTTGAGGATAATGAAATTAGCATGAAAGAAGGTATGGAGATGGAAGAAACACCCAATCTACTACTACTAAAGGAGTTCTATAGGAATTTTATAAAATTCCCCAATAAACAAACTCTCCATCCCTAATGAAGACTAGAAAACTCTATTAGTGTTATTTTATTTTAGGTTGGTCTATGATTTTCCCTTTCTCTTCCCATTCATTGTGATTTTACATATATGAGGTCTTCCATATGGACCTTCATCTAATATAATAAAAATTCCTAAGGAAATATGACAGGGAAAGTTACCACCTTGTGATACTAAGAAGAAAGACTTATCACCTAGGTTGCAATTTTTACATGATCATTCTAATACAAATCTAGGTTTTATTGTGACTTGTGGGAGCCCTCAAATATTTGAAATGGAATTCATATATACAAAGTAGAGAAGATTGGATGCTTGAACATTTATTTTCATAGACTAGCTAATATTGTATCCCCATGGTAGTTAGGCATGTTATTTCTCATTTTAGTGTAATACTTACATATGATAGTTCAGTTGTAGTTTTAATATTGTCGTCATCAAACTTGTTTCTCTATTATCTTGTCATTCTAAGCTTGAGATACATCTTTTCTTCTTCCATGCATTTTTATTTTCCTCTATTTGGCATCGTATTCCTTACATTACAAACAATCTTGTAGCTTTCCCTTGTATTAATTATTTGGGTGAGAAAAGTGTGGTAGTGTTAACACAACATAACTTTTGAGGCATTTCACTACATTGAAAGCCCTTGTTACCCTTTGTAGTTGCAGGTTGGCATGGATTTCTATAATTTTTGAGATATGATATGAAGAAGTTAGGGTTCCTCACTACTACTTCAAATAGGCCGGCTTGTTATTTTTGTTGTAAATTTTATTCTGGAAACTTTCACATTTTGAAATTTTGAGGATATTGATATGAGATATTAATGTACATATGATAAATATTTATGATATTGGTTTGATATACTTTCAAATATATGCTTTGGCAAAGATAGGGTTTTTTTTATGAGGAAAAATGTACCTCCAATAATAAGGGGGTCTCCGGAGTGTGAATACCTAATTAAACTTCATACTATTTGGGATAAGAGCTCCATCCAGCATGTGGGCTCGACTGCCACCATTTGAGTTTTCTCTTGGCTATCAAATTCAAAGGTGTTAGAGTGAAAGAGACTTTGAAATGTTGGAAAATGGGGACAAAATCAACCCATGTTTGATAACTTGCAAAACATAATATAATTTTATAATAGAAAAATAACAAGAAGGAGTATATCTAAAGAAATGGTCAATTAGGTAAAACCATATAAGATATAGACAAATGAGAATGTACTAGATGCTTACTGAAAATTAGTTCATAATACGTTACTAGTATAGAATGAATGAGAAGGAAAAGATTCAAAGAAAAATTTTAGCCATAAGCCATGTATTAGTTTGTCAACATATACCCAATATGTAAGCAAACACGCATCAACAGTAAAAGTATTGGATTACCATTACAAATACCATAAATATGCATGGTAATCAATGCAAAGAGTGAAGAAATTCTCGTTAATAATGCTACAAATTCAAGTCAACAGGTCCATCAAAATCCAATAGTTAAATGTATGTTACTCACATCATCTCTAACATCAAACCCTAGCTTCACTATAGCTCAAGCTACCAATATAAAAGTGCTTTGAACTTTATAATCATAAATAGTTATCTAAATGTTTGTTGAGCTCAAGTGTTAAAAGTCCATTCTAAGTGAGGCATCATAGTATATTTACATAAATGGGGAGGTGGCTTTTCATCTTCTCCATAACCTTTCATACTCCTTATGACCTTTTGTATTTTGTGTATTGCCTTTTACAAGGGTTTACATTTATTATTTTCATAAACATAACAAAGGCTAATTAAATGTTTCTTTAATAAGTAGTTTCATAAGAGCATATTCTTTTTTATTCACTTCTTCTTAGGAAATTAGCCAATACAAATATCTCAAATTAATTTTAATTAACTAACTTATTTATTTAAATTGAACAAACCACTAAAAATTCATGTGCATTAAAGTCTTATTCACATTTTGTAAGCTAATAGTTAATATCTCAAGCTAATACTAAGTACTGTACTTATCATATTACACAAAGCACTAAAAACTCATGTACTTTAAGGTATTATTCGTATTCCCTTCTTTCTTCAATAACATAATTTGTTGAGAGAATCTATATGCGTGTGTGACTGATGATGATGATTGTTCACTAATATTGATATGATCTATGGGACCTTAAAAAGGTAATAAATTTCTCATCATTTTTTAAAATTTTATTTCTATGCTAAAAAAATCATTAGGAAAATCATTCCAAGATTACCATAATTTTATTGACTTAAAGGGTCAAGGAAGTTTGTAGTGTGACAAATATTTTGAAAATTAGATCGAATGTGATTAGAAGATAGAGAATCTAAGAGAAAATATTTTTCATCTTCAACCCTCTTAATTCCACAAAATGACAAAGTCTCTGATTCCATGGTGTTTTAGGCCTCAGCGAATGCCTAGTTCACTGTAAAGTTCATCAAAATTCGTTCTTCTTTTAGAGATGTTTATTTTCTTCTTAACATTATCCAAGATAGATAGATTTTTTTTTTTTTTTTCAATTTTAGGGTTGATCAACTCCTTATAATATATTAGCTTCCTTTCTACCTCTATCTCTTTATCACCACACAATTTATCCTTAAATTTTGATGTTATTGTATTTTTAATATTATCCCTACTTTGCAAAATGAACTCCTATATTCCCTAAACCTCTAGCCAAGACTAGGCATCCCTATACCATCCCCTCTTGTGTTTGAAGGTGGTTTTGGCTAGAGTTAAAAGAAAGTTTACGAAAACTCTTGGCTTCCATCTTGTTTAGCTTCTATTTATACAAAAGATACCTAGTTGTAGTCATGATTTCAATTGGGAAAATATTGATTTAATCTAGCGGATAGGATTGGGTGTATTTCTTTTAATATTCATATTGTAGGTTATAAACTAATTTTGGATTTGTTAATTCTTCCTCCATGACTCTAAGCAACCCCAAGTCTCACATCCATATTGAAATAACAAGAGTAATGAGAATCTCAAGAAGGAGTTTTATTTTTAAGTCTCATATCCAAAGATTTACTAATTTGTAGTTGTTTTGAAGACCATAATAAGTTTTCCATCCTCCATTTATCCTTTTCTCAATACTATAATTTCAATTGAGGTTGTGGCTCATATCACTTACAAGATATTTGTCTAAAGAAACTTCCTCCAAATAACTCTTTTCATATGTGAATATTTCATATGTGATTTTTATAGAATTAATTATACTTTAGTTGAAAAATTGAGGCTAAATTTCATATTTGGTCTAATTTTTCATGCTTTTCCCGGAAACAAGATTACCCAATTTCTTCTTTTTTCATTGGCCAAAATTGTATAAAATAAAATAATTTTATTTTTAAAATTACCAAAATTTTAAAGAGATTTTATAAGATCAATAGAAATTTAAATATTATTTAAAAAATATCATGAAAGTTTGTATATTAACAACTAGTATAACAAACTAAACTTAATATACTTTGAGATAAAGTTTATTCTTAAAATTGTATTTACTTTATAAGTATAATTTAGAGGATTTTTCGATATGGTTCCTAGATACAACCTTTGGAATAGATTAGAAGAGCTAAAGGTTCCTCTCGAGTTGAGAGTTGCCGCTATAAGGTTATGCAAGAATGTAATTGCCAAGCTAAAGAGCAATGAGTGGTGGTCGAAAGATATTAAGTGTAACATCGTAGTTAAACAAGGTTGCCCCGTCTCCCCTACCCTATTTGTCATTTACATCGATAAGCTCGAAGGCTACTTAGAGGAAGCAGGATGTGATGGCACGATCTTAGTTGGGATAGTTGTCATCCTTCTTCTCTATGCTAACGATATTGTTCTTTTCGCAAGGTGCCCATCTGATCTTGATAAGCAACTCAGGCTTCTTAAGAATTTCTGCTCTACCATGGGTATGACTATTAACACTGACAAAAAAAAAGTTATGGTTATCAAATCCAAGAAGGACACTTACACTAATTTTATGTATGAAAATAATAACATGGAGGAAGTGTATTCTTACAAGTACCTAGGAATTGATATTAATCACAAGCTCAACTAGAACCATAGCATTGAGAAAAGGATTAATGGAGGGTGGAAAGCTTATTTTGGTCTTGAAAATAATTGTAAAACAGCAAACTTCGTAATGTGGGATAAAAACAAGTTCCTCTTTGAAACTTTAGTCACTCTTGTTATCTTATGAGGCTATGAGGTTTGGGTTTGCAGCCTCTCCAGAGAATCATGGAGAAAGATTGAGCAAATCCAAAAGCATTTTATAACTTATAACCTGAAAATTAAAAGTAATACACCCTATCCTATTCTCCTTATAGAAGCAGGTCTTTCCCCCATTGAGAGCCTAGCTATGATTAGGTTTTTATTGTACAAGCACAAACTCAATAACATAGATGATCATGGACTTCCTAAGCTAGCTTTAAATTCCAGACAAAACCACCTAAGGCTCAATCGGGGGTGGCATAAAGACAAAAGGGCCTCGTTAAACTATTGGGAGATCAACGAGAATGATGCATTGCAAAACATTAATAACATTAAAGGTATTGTTACTTCTAAGTTCAAAGAAAAATGTGGTGTGAGAAAGATTTAGCGGCTAAAAGAAAATTAGGTTATTATAAGAAGGTCATCAACCCCACCCTAGAAGATCAAAAGTATCTCTCTATTTTAACTAGCTCAAAGAAGAAAATTAATATAGCAAAGATTAGAATGAATTCTCATGAGCTGCATAGTGAAACAGGTCGTTGGGCAGTTCCTAAAACACCATGGATGGAAAGGATCTGCCATATATGTGAGAATAGGAACATCGAGGATGAAAACGACATACTCTTAGAGGACCCCGCGCACAACCACATTAGATCTTAGTGTCACAATCTTTGTTACAATACTTACCTTCCTAGCCTTTTACAATGTCAAAATTATAGTGAGCTCGGGAGGCTTCTCTCCAAGCTTTTTGAGCATAGCAATAAAATCTTAAATCAAAATAAATAATTTGTTTCTTTAGGTTCGATAGACCAATGTTTGGTCTCTGCGGACTTTAATCATCATCATCATCATCATCATCAAGATTATAATGACTCCCTACCAAAAAAAATATAATTAACCTAAAAAATAAATATTATAACTATATATTTTAGAAAAAAATTAATCGTTGTCCAAAATCATAATGACACCTTTTATTTTTATATATTGTGAAAGTTTAGGTGAGAGCCCTGAAGCTTTCACCCCTCACTCTTAAGCAGTTGCAAGATGTTTACAGTTGTTTTCTCCACGCAGCTACGAAGGTGCCCTCTGGGTGTATAAACTATTGATTAAGACTCCCACGGTGACTTAAGTTGAGGGCAGCACAATTATTATCCTCTTCAAGATTTGTAGTAAAAGGAACACAAAATTTGCCAAATGACTCAAGATTTTGTACCAAACTGCAGTCGTTGTCGTGACCGCACACTTTATGTAAGGATCTGCAGTTCCGCCGACGTGCGACCGCGACCAGATGGAGAGCGCGCACGGTTGGAAGGTTGATGTGCAAGCTTAGAATCATGCGATGGAGTGTTATGCGCATAAGAGGAGGGTGAGCATTGTGTTTATAGGCATGGGGAGTGGTTGGCTCAACCCATGGGCCGACCAACAAACATGCGAAGCCGATGGAGGATGAACGCGTTTGGAAGGAGGCCGACATGAAAATTAGAGCATTTGCAATGTAAATGTGGGTGTGGACATGTTGGCTGGGCAGCCAAGAAACGTGCAGATCTAAGTGCATGGAAGCTAAGGAGAAAAGCGTGGATTTGGGTGATGTGCCCGTTCTTAGGCATGGTCGCACAGAGGTAGCGTTTCTCAGTTTTGGGTGAAGGGCGCGGGAAGGGTCGCCTGCCGGTTGGAGAAAGGTGTGCATGGGTGTGTGGTGCCTATTTTGTGCGACGACTTGGCACGGATTCTTGGGTGACTCGGGTGAGCGCCCGCCCATCGTGCAAGTGTGCACGGTGACTTGGTGAAGTGTTGAGAGTGTGGACAAAGGTGTGTCTCGGGTGGAGGCGCCCGTCTGTGGCAACTTGGAGGCGCGCCCAAGTTGGGCAAACAACATGATTGTGCGATAGGGTGAATGAAGGATTCGTGAGTCGTGCAGCAACCGTGTAGAGGCACTAACAAGTTGGGCAACCGAGTTTGTCGAATATTGTAAATTTGGCTAAGTATGAAACTTGGGGTTTCCAAGTATACTTTTAAAGCTTGTAACTTGTAAAAGATTGTATAATATATTATTTGAGCAAACTCATTGTTCAGGGAGTTGCCCCTCCTGTTATACTGTGCAATTGTGTTCTTCATTTATAATTACTAATGATAATGAATGTGTATGGGTGTTCATTGGTATAAAGGATAACATAATAATACTTGGTTGTGAAACACAAACTAAGTAGGAGTAAGTGGTTAGGCGTAGTCCACAAACATAAGTATTGGTAAAAAGAAAGTGTTCGGTGGTGCCGCACCTCACTAAGAGTGGTTGAAAGACTACCGCCAGCTTGGGGGCGTGACTGGTGGTATTAGAACTAGTGCCGGGGAGCTGGTGCTAGTGTTGAAGCATTGAAGTTGATACACACCTACACTTCGTGACAGGTGGTATCAGAGCTAGTTTGAAGACTTGGAGGAGTCTTACAAGAAGCTGGGTGAAGCAGGTGTACATACACTTGACAGTTGGTGACAGTGAAGCAGGTACTTGCAGGTGAAGGAAGCTTTTTCACATACAAGTAGAACAAGAGCTGGTTCAGGTTGTAGGCATCTTGGTGAAGTTGTTGGATGGTCAAAACTAGATAGCAAAGAAGAAGGAAGCTGTTAGCAATGGCAGCTGAATCTCAGGCTGGGTCTAGTCACGGTGTGAAGGATGCTACTATGGCATTCATGGAGAAAGTGTTGGAGAAGATGGAGGACTTGGAAGCTTTCTGGACTAAGAAGATGGACTTGATCGAGAGAGATCAAGAGGCCAATTAAAAGATAAAGGAAGAGCTCGATGAACTCTGAACTCAACAGGAGTACACTAATCTTATGTGTACACAACTTGAAGTAAGGGTCAAGGAGGTTGAAGAGGCAAGAGACCAAGGTCTTGCAGAGATCATGGGCTTGCGAAAATCTCTTGATGAAGCCAGAGATGAGATCACGGTGTTGAAGAAGGCCGTGAGGCATAACTCAGGTGGAGGAGTGCCTCATGTGAAAGTTAAGGAACTGGAATCTTATGATGGTACAAGGAGTGCAAAGACTCTTGGCAACTTTCTATGGGACATGGTGCAATACTTGGAATGATTGGGTCTATTTGATGATGAGACGAAGATCAAGGTAGTTGCTCAGTTCTTGACAAAGGATGCTAAGATGTGGTGGCGAAGGAGGATGGATCAGATTACCAATGGCAGCGTTGGTGACATTACTTCATGGGACGAGATGAAGAAAGCTTTGCAGACCCATTTCAGTCCTCAGGATGAAATGTGGGAAGCAAGGATGAAGATAAAATTCATAAAGAAGACAGGGAACCTTCAGACATATCAGCGGGAATTTGCAAGTGTGGTTCTGGAACTTCCTGACATGGCGGAGAGAGACAAGGTGTTCAACTTCATTATTGGGTTGAAGCCTTGGGCACGCAATGAAGTGAAGAGGCAGAGGATTAGAACACTTGAGGAAGCTTTTGCTGCTATGGACAGGTTGGTGGAGCATTATGATGAGACTTCTGATGATAGCAAGAAGAAGTCCGATAAGCCGAAACAGAAGAAGAAGGATGATGCTTCGAAATCGAATGATAATTCGAAGACGAAGAAAGCCTTGAAGTGTTGGATATGTGCTGGACCACATACGGTGAAGAACTGTACTTCTAGATCGAAAGTGGTTGGGATTGCACAATCTAATGCGAAGAATGAAGAAGCTTTTGTGGGGATGATGCAGATACTTGGTGCTGCTGCTGCTGCAGAGGTGATCTCTCGGAGGGATCCTGAGAGGAACAAGTTGGAGTATGTTCGGATGAAGGTTGGAGGTGCTGATATACTCACTATGGTCGATAGTTGGGCCTCTCACAACTTCATGGGAGAAGATACTGTGAGAAGAATTGCGCTGAAATTTGTACCAGTGAAGGCACAGATGAAGACAGCCAATTCTCCTCCTGACAATGTTCTTGGTGTAGCTGAAAGAGTGGACACAACACTAGGCGAGTGGACAAGGAAGGTCGACTTCACTATAGTGCAGATTGATGACTATGAGGCTATGTTGGGGATGGAATTCATGAAACAATTTGATGCTATGATTGTTCCACATTTGAAGAAGCTATACATTTACGATGGAAGGGAAGATGTACCCATTGGTGTACCAACTATTGGAGTGACAAGGCCTAATTGTAAGTTGGCAATGATGCAAATGGAGGATGAGAAGCGGATGGAAGACATGAGTAAGAAGTTGTCTACGGTTGAGACGAAGCTTACCGAGCAGTGATTGGTCATCAGGACACTTTCAGATAGTATCTTGGATTTGTCAAGAAGGCTAGAAGTGGTCGAAGATGATGATGATGATGATGAGGCATATGTGAGGCTGAATGTCCGGGAGGAGGATCGAGTCACTTATCTACAGAGGATGGAGATAGAAGATCCTGACAGATGGATTGAGATGATTAGTGAGGGTGAGCTTTCAGTGTCTACTCCCTCCACATCTTCTTAGATGACAAGAAGATGGGGCTCATTGTTAGCTGCTCATGGCAGTGAGTCCTTAAAATAGGTTGAGCAGGTATGATAGATGGTGCAGGGATGGCTTGGCATCAAGCATCATGACATGTTGCAGATGGGATGGAGTTTCCATGGACCTGAACATGGGTGAGAATTCTTGGTGAATCTGGGATGTGGCAGAATCTGAGGTAGACTGGTGAAGGCATAAGGATGGACATTCTTATGATTTGAGCATGACAGTTGGACTGATCACCCGACTAGTTCAAGTCATGGGGCCTAGCAGTGTACCAGAGAGATGTTGACATCAGGTAGACGAGGAGGACAGTTCACAACATGAGGACGACACATGATGGAGATGGAAGTTCTACATATGTTGCAGGGATGTTTGCAATATGTGGAGGAGTTGACATCATGGACCAAGGATGAGACAGACATTGATGTTGATCTTGGTGGATGGCTACCAGGATGGTATGTTGTCGAGGACAACAATGACTTCAGGTGGAGGATGTAAGGACCTGCAGTTCCGCCGATGTGCGACTGCGACCGGATGGAGAGCGCGCGCGGTTGGAAGGTTGATGTGCGAGCTCAGACTCATGCGATGGAGTGTTATGCACATAAGAGGAGGGTGAGCGTTGTGTTTATAGGCGTGGGGAGCGGTTGGCTCAACCCGTGGGCCGACCAACAAACATGTGAAGCCGACGGAGGATGAACACATTTGGAAGGAGGCCAACCAACAAACATGTGAAGCCGACGGAGGATGAACGCGTTTGGAAGGAGGCCGACATGAAAGTTAGAGCATTTGCGATGGAAATGTGGGCGTGGGTAGGTCGGCTGGGCAGCCAAGACCTCGCCCTGCCACACCTATATATTGGTGATGCGTGGAGCTCATTCCACCATCGCTCAACCATCAAAGCATCTTCGCTCATGTGAGAAAGGCGCAGATTTGGGTGATGCGCCCGTTCTTGGGCAAGGCCGCACAGAGGTAGCGTTTCTTGGTTTTGGGTGAAGGGCGCGGGCAGGGTCGCCCGCCGGTTGGAGAAAGGCGTGCACGGGTGTGTGGCGCCCGGTTTGTGCGACGACTTGGCACGGGTTCTTGGGTGACTCGGGTGAGCGCCCGCCCATCGTGCAAGTGTGCACAGTGACTTGGTGAAGTGTTGAGATTGTGGACAAAGGTGTGTCTCGGGTGGAGGCGCCCGTGTGTGGCGACTTGGAGGCGCACCCAAGTTGGGCAAACAACACGATCGTGCGACAGGGTGAACGAAGGGTTGGTTAGTCGTGCGGCGACCATGCAGAGGCGTCGACGAGCTGGGCAACCGAGTTTGCCGAAGATTGTAAATTTGGCTAAGTATGAAACTTTGGGTTTCCAAGTATACTTGTAAAGCTTGTAACTTGTAAAAGATTGTATAATATATTATTTGGGTAGACCCATTGTTCAAGGAGTTGCCCCTCCCTTTATACTATGCAATTGTGTTCTTCATTTATAATTGCTGATGATAATGAATGTGTATGGGTGTTCATTGGTATAAAGGATAACATAATAATACTTGGTTGCGAAACACAAACTAAGTAGGAGTAAGTGGTTAGGCGTAGTCCACGAACATAAGTATTGGTAAAAAGAAAGTGTTTGGTGGTGCCACACCTCGCTAACGGTGGTTGAAAGACTACCGCCGGGTTGGGGGCGTGACTCTTTATGTCGGAAGATGGTTGTTTGTAGCGAGCACTCCACAATTGACATACCTATTGAAAAACTTGTAAACCCATGCTAAAGATAAGGATGATGAATATATCTTGGAAAGACGCGTTTCCTTGCTCACTAAAATTTGATTGATTTTGGAATCGGACGTACAAAAAAATGAGATGAGGATATGGCTATCCTGGCTTTCATTTCAGTTTGACGTGTTCATAATCTCCACTAACGATATTTGTTATTAACTCGACATTTAACTTTGACTTGAAGAAACCAACCCATAATATTTTGACTGGACCTACAAAGCCTTCTGAATTTATAGAAATAAAACGCGGGGTCTTATGAGAAGTCCATTATGCCTTTGGTGCATGGGAGGCAAACTACGTAAAGTCAACGTTTAACATAGAAGCATGCTCCTTTGTCCTTGAATTCATGGCCAGCGAATTCGTCAAAGAACGGGCATGAATCAGTTATAAATACATATGTATTTCCTCCTTCTAATCACACGCCTTATATCTCAGCTCTCCATTTTTTCCCACCCAATCTCTCTATCTCAATAAACATATTCGTTCATCATTTAATTTTACTTCCGAGGGTACATTGTATTTCGTGTATATTTTCCAATCCATCGAAGCCGAGGCGCTTACTCAAATTCTAACATGGCGGCCACTGTGGTGTATGGCACCATAATATGCATTTTGCTAATCTCTGCGCTCTTTCCAACGGCGCTTTCCAGGCCTAATTTTCTCCACGATGTCACGGCTGACTCCAAATTAGGGACACCACCAATACCAATAAAATATCTGAAGCCTATATCATAGAAGCCGGTAAAATACCCGCCATTGATATTAGTGTGTTGAATGATAAGCTTCCAAAGAGTAGTTATACTCCTTCGGCTCCTTCAGCCTGCCATAATATGGCGATAGACACCGTTGGCGCTGCACGTTATAGCTGCTGACGCAGATTAAGCCGATAAATTAACCCATTGTTACTCACTTCAGATCTCCGGAACTGTGACATGAGATTGTAAAAAGAGGTAATCATTAATTAGCTACACAATCCATTCTCCAGATGCGATCAAAGATAGTGGCAATCATACCCGTGAAATCAAGATGTAATTCAGGATTACTCTACACACCCACTAACTTTGTGTGTTTGATCCGTTTGTATTAATGGATAAATATGAAATTTACATGAAAGATTGTTGTTTTCTAGGGTGTTTGATCCGTTTGCATTAATCGATAAATATGAAATTTACATGAAAGATTGTTGTTTTTTTATGCAAAGTACTTTCCATGAGCGGAGGCGCAAGTGGAATTTCAGAAACAATGGGTGTACTTCATTCTGTTGTTTAGGAATCAGCATAGATTTATTTTAAATATTGATTTAATACGAGTGTAGAAAGATTCAATTTTTTGATGTGTAAAATTTTTTATGAATCTATATTATTTAAATGATCTATATAGTTTTTTAAGGATTTTTTAAAATTTTTATTTTGGGTCACATGAACAAATTTTCATCTTTAATAATAGACAAACAAAATTGCACATCATACTAAATTGTAAAATGAACTTCTGGACTCAATAATTTAGTTATTAATTTTAAAAAAATTATGAAAATATAGGGCTGGCATGTTTAATTTACACTAAATTAAATTAAATTGAGATTAAATTCTTGAAAACAGCACGGAAAAGTTCGTTAATAAAAGCATTCATGGAAGAAATTTCTTTATTTAATTGGAAATCTCTCTATATTGTTAAGACACGAAAACGTTGTAGATCTTCTGAGTGATTGATAAATTATTATCTGTTGCAAATCTGGTGTAATACGTTCTTCTCTTTTCTTTGTTAACTTTTCTGAGTAGCCCTTAATAAAACTTCTGGACTAACGCTTTTAATACATAAAGAGAGAGCCGCTGCCATTTATCTTGACATTTTGTCTTATGATAATACGATTTCATGGTATATATGGAATAGCTCAATGTAGTTTTACTTTTCAGTATCCCATTCGTGCTATATAGCCATTTGGTGGTATTTCCAATGATTAGAATAGAATTTATAGCCGAGAGAGCTGATAAGCTCAGAATACTATCATATACCAAGTAATCCATCTTGTGGAGTAATCCTTTTGATACATGGAAAAGCGCCGCTGCCATTCTATGCGGTCACTGTGGTGTATGGCACCATAATATGCGTTTTGCTAATCTTTGTGCTCTTTCCAACGGCGCTTTCCAGGCCCAATTTTCTCCACGAAGTCACGGCTGACTCCAAAATTAGAGACACCACGAATACCAATAAAATATCTGAAGCCTTTATCAAAGAAACCGATAAAACACCCACCATTGATATTAATCTGTTGAATGATAAGCTTCCAAAGAATGGTTATACTCCCTCGGCTCCTTCAGCCTGCCATAACATGGTGATAGACACGGTTGGCGCTGCACGATATAGCTGCTGACGCAGATTAAGCCGATAAATTAACCCATTGTTATTCACTTCACATCTCCGGAACAGTGACATGAGATTGGAAAATGTGGTGATCATTAATTAGCTACACAATCCATTCTCTAGAGTTTCAATCATAACCGTTAAAATCAAGATGTAATTCAGGATTACTCTACACACCCATTGACTTTGTGTGTTTGATCCGTTTGCATTAATCGATAAATATGAACTTTACATGAAAAGATTGTTTTTTCTTTTTACGCAAATTACTTTCCATAAGCTGAGGCGCAAGTTGAATCTGAGAAACAATTTGTGTGTTAACTCTGTTGTTTATGAATAATCTCGCTATCGGTTTAAAGGAATCTATGGGGATGTTTTATGGGCCATTCCGCAGAGGACATGTTTAATTAAATTCTTGAGAATAGCATGGAAAAGTTCATTAATAAAAGCATTCGTGGTGGAGATTTCTTGAATTAATTGGAAATCTCTGAGTAATTGATATATTATCATCTGCTGCAAATCTGGTGTATATACGTTCTCTCTTTTCTTTCTTAACTTTTCTGAGCAACCCTTAATAAAACTTCTGGACCAACGCTTTTAATACATAAAGAGAGTGCCGCTACCATTTATCTTGACATTTTTTTTTTATCTTATGAGAATAAGATTTCATGGTATAGATGGAATAGTTCAATGTAGTTTTCAGTACCCCATTCGTGATATATGGCTATTTGGTGGTATTTCCAATTACTAGAATAGAATTTATAATCGAGAGAGCTCATAAGCTCAGAATACCAAGAAATCCATCTTGTGGAGTAAACCTTTTGATACATGGAAAAGGGCCACTTCCATTCTATAGAGTGGATATCTAAATATAAATATTAATGAAGGATACTAATAAGATTTCATGGTATATATGAAATTTAATCAAATCCAGACCGAGAGGATGGAGTCGTCCTTATCCAGATTCTGATAGTAGATTCAGGTAATTAGGAGGAGCAATAAAGCCAACCATCAACTTAACTTTTTGCGTAATCCATCTGATCATAAAAATCTAAATACTAGATAAAGTCAATAGAATAGAAACGGAATAAACTCAAGCCAAAAGGAAATGCAAAGCTGCCGGTAAATGAATCAGGACACAAGTTACAGGCACCCTGAAATAACTGAAATAACTAAGGAAATAAGGTTCACTAGAAGTCCGTCTTATGTTAAACATAATAAAACCAAGATCCGGAGACACTCGAATTTCTCTAACACCTTTTTCTATGACCTCAACCAAAGATTGTATGATGGTTTTATGTCATGTTTAATAACATGAAATATATTATACGCAAAAGAAACGATGCCATTTTCATGTGATGGTGTCATTTTTATATTTTATCTTTCAGAAAGAAAAAAACTAACAATTTTTATTAATAAAAGTTGTTATATAGTCCATAGGTTTCGTATATGGTATCTTTTTTATAATTCAAAATATTATAAAATATTAATATTAATATCATAATGGTATATATTAAAAATATTAATATTAAAATCATAATTATATATTAATTAATTACGTATTAATAATATAATTTAACCATTTAAATAAATTTTGAAAAGAAGTAAAACGCTTTTTTTCAATATAAATAAATATTTTTTGAGTTTGGTTTACAATATAATTAAGTATTTTTGAGTTTGGCTTGAGTGACAAAGGATAAAATCCTTGCCATAACCATCGAAAACCAACCAAATTGATTCAAAACATATAAAAGGTTATATTTTTATGTAATTAAAAACAATTTTAAAATTATAAATAAATATTAAAATTATATAATAATTAAATTTAAGATGATATTTTAAAAATTAAAATGATCAAATTAAAATAGATATCTATTACTATTAATTAATTAATAATACATATGGAATGGGTTTCATCAAATAGCAATTTAGAAAACCTTATTTTAAAAAATTAATAAAATTTTCTAGAAATATATGTTTATTCATTTTTTTAAAATAAATTTCACTGAATAAACAAGCCCAAAAATTTGTCTTCATCTTGTGGAAAGAATACCAATTCCATATGATTTTGATACTCCGTCATTTGTAGTTTTATAGTAAGAATTAAGTTCAAAATGTTTATTGAATCAAATATTTTTAGTTCCCCATGTTTTAGATGATGAAGAACTCAGTGTAATTTTTACTTGGTATCAAACTAGTTTATCTTTGATATTTAAATATCATTGAAAGGAAGTACAGTGATGTGTGGTTTGATAGTAAATTTATTTGGGCGAAGCTCGGGAGACCAAAGTTCAAATCTCATTGAGTAAACTGATCTATTGTGGTACACGAGAGTTTCGCTTTGCTAGGATGTAGTAGTATTCCTAGTATTCACATAGATTAGGACTAGTTGGTTCAAATATATATATATATATATATATATATATATATATATATATATATATATATATATATCATTGAAAGGAACTTACCAAAATATGTTCACCATAGAATTCAAGAATATATTATGAAATAAAAAACAAGATTTTTAAGACCATATGGTTCAAAATATATATATATCATTGGAAGTAACCTACCAAAATATGTTCATCATAGAATTCAGGAATATATTATGAAATAAAAAAAAAAAAAAGATTTTTAAGAAAATATTCCATATGCATCATAACTCGCGACTGAATAACCATTTCTACGGCCATTATAAATGGTTTGTTTCTTAATGGAAAAATAAAATTTTTACTCTTTCTATTTAAAAAAGGATTTTGGTGTAGTTGAAATATTTCATATTATAATTATTGGTTTGGAATGTTAATTCTTTTTATAATTTTTCTAAAATAAATAATATTTCATATATAAATGAAATATATGTCTGGTTGGAGACTGAGACGGAGGAGGAGAGGAGAGCAGGGACGAACAACTATGGTTTACTTGGTTTAGCAGGTGTTGAACTCCATGGAAGGGCACAAAGGAGGGAGCTCCACTCCCTCCTACAAGCAGGCCATGGCCAGCCGAGGTAAGAAACCAATGGAAAATGTCAAAGGTCTTGCAGCGGAATGGAAAAGGAGCATGGAAGAGGAGCACGATGGAAACAAATCAGGGGAGAATAATAGCACAAAAGAAAAGGAGAATGAAGACAAGGAACAGGGTGCAAAAAACAAAGCACAAAAGGGACCATGTAAACCCAAAGCTAAGGTCACTCCAAGAGTAGTTCTGAATGATCTTGCTCTGCAAGCACACATGGACCACATGCATACATATGCTATCAGTTGTAAATTCATGGGTTTATGGCCCACTGAAAAGGCATTACAGACATGGATTAAATACCACTGGAAACCAAAAGGAAGCATTGACCTACAGCTTGGGTCAAAGGGATTCTTTAGTGTGGTCTTCACAAATATTGAGGATAAAGACAGGGTGTTTGAGGGAGGGCCCTACTTCTACGCAGCAACAGGCCTCTACATGCGACCGTGGATGATGAACTTTGTCCCAGAGCGTGAGACTTTCACTTCGTTTCCAGTCTAGGTAAGACTCTACTCCCTCCCTCTTGCTTATTGGCAAACAGAACCATTAACCGCCGTAGGAAATAAATTAGGGCATTTTGTCAAAGTTTCTGAGGCCACCAGAAGGGGAAAATACACTTCCTTTGCACGAATTTCGAGTTTGTGTGGAGATGGATCTCTTCGGAGCTCTACCGGATGAGGTTATTTTGGAAGTTTTTGATGAAGAATGGGTGCAAACAGTAGATTATGAACATATTCCATTCAGATGTCAAATATGCCATGAGCATGGGCACCTGTTCAGCGGTTGTCGTCTGAATAAAATAGAGAACAAGAGTAAATCTACCACAATGAAAGACACTGAAAGCTTTCACAAAGTGAGTCATAGAGGAAAAGGAGGCAAAAGGGGACTAAAGCAACATCACACAGAAGGGCTATAGGACAGTTTGAACAGGTATCAAATCCTAGAAGAAGAAGAAGAAATAACAAAAGTAGACCAGGGAATGGAAGGAAATCCAGTGGAGAAGGAGAAAGAAGAAGACAATGATCAAGCAACAGATATTAATAAACAGAAAGAGACTATGATGAGTGATGTAGAACTGGAGATGGACTAGGAACTGAACCAGAGTGAGATGGAAATGGAGGACTATGAACTACAGGAGATTCTTGATAGAGAACACCTAGATCTAGAAGGATTCTTGAAATAGAAGGGGTAGACTCATTACCTCAAAAAGAGTTATCTATAGTACAACAACTGTTCTTATGGAAAACTCAGGCTAAAGGGTTGGATAGGCAAAGAGACACTAAAATACAAGGTAATGAAGGTGTGAAAACTATGAAAAACACACCAGGATTAGCATCTAGAAACCCAGGAAAGAAAAGATGCAGGAAAAATAAGAATGAGCTACTAATGGAATGTGGAAAGCTAATGATAGATTCAGGTAAGATGAAAGACATAACCAGCTACTACTTTACAAATCTTTAATTAGGAAGTTTACTTCTTGGAATATCAAGGGTCTACGTAGTAAAAGAAAACAAAGATTAATTAGTAAAATAATGAAACAAAAATCTCTGGATATGATCTTCATCTAGGAAACTAAATGTTCCATTCAAAAAATAAAAGAAATATACAACAAATGGCTCAATAGATTTGAGTTTCTAGAAGTCAAAGTAGAGAATACAATAGGAGGCATACTAACTCTTTGGAACCCCCAAAAGATTGGTATAATAGATGTTGAGGCTTCTAGGAATTAATTATCAGTGGTTATTCAGCCTGTGGGAGATAGGGAGACCTATCTGGTCACGAATGTTTATGGCCCTCATAGAGTGGATGATAAACTCAGGTTTCTAGATTCTCTTATGGATCTCAGAGAGAGACATGTAGGTATACCATGGATCATGGGTGGGGACTTCAACATGATCAAATTACTTTCGGAGTAAAAAGGGGGAACCAGAACTCTAAACAAAGACTCTTTAGCTTTTCAAATTTTTATGGACAATATGAAGCTAGTTGATCTTGATTCGAGTAATGGTCTGTTTACTTGGAATAATAAAGGAGGAGGAGAGTCTCAAGTAGCCTCAAAGTTAGACAGATTCATGATCTCAGAGGACCTTATGCTTATGTATAAGGAAATGGTAGCGATAATTCTCCCCTTTGGAGGCTCAGATCACTCGTCGGTTCAACTGGAGGTTCAAGGCATTGGTACCCCCAGGAACAGACCTTTTAGATTTGAGAATATCTGGCTCACCCATATAGATTTCATCAGCAACATTGCAAATTGGTGGTTTGAAGATTTGCATATTCAGGGTACAAGAATGTTCCTTCTACACAAAGGACTAAAGCACATCAAGCTCAAGCTTAAAGCGTGGACCAAGAATGAATTTGGCAATATTTTTGAGGGAAAAAAAATCTATTGAAAACAAATTGCAGGAGCTCAACGAAGCCCTTATCACGGATGGCTTTGACAAAGTTAGAAGTGATCAAGCCACCAATTATCAGCAAGAATGGGAGAATTTATGTAAACAAGAGGAAATATTTTGGAGACAAAAATCTAGAGTTCAATGGCTTAAAGAAGGAGAGAGAAACACTAGATTTTTCCATAAATCCACCTTGGCAAACAAAGCTCATAACAAAATCTCTTCGATCAAGGATGAGGGAGGGCATATTCTTAATTCCCATGAAGATATAAAAGTTGTGTTAGCTCAGCACTTTCATGGCATAGCAAAGGAAACCATTTTAGATAGAGAGCATTCCATCAAGGACTTAACAAGACATATACCTAGGATGGTGTCTAGAGAGGATAATTTCAACCTCAATAGGCTAGTGATTGAAGAGGAGGTTAGTGAGGTCCTCAAGGAAATGCAGAATGGTAAAATGCCAGGCCCTGATGGTTTTAATGTGGATTTCTTTAAAGCTCGCTAGAATATTGTTAAACATGATATTATAAATGTAGTAGAAGATTCCAGAATGAATATAACTATTTTGAAGGTGCTCAACAACTCCTTCATCTCGCTGATCCCTAAACAGGACATTGCTCAAACCCCAGATAAGTTTAGACCCATAGAATTGTGCAATGTGGTTTACAAGATAATATCCAAGGTTGTTGCCAATAGACTCAAACCTCTTCTTCCTACTCTAGTGTCCGAGGAACAATCTGGTTATGTGGAAGGTAGGCAAATTCTCAATAATATCATTCAAGTACATGAGGTGGTGCACTCACTGAATAGCATTAGAAAGGATGGAATGATCATGCAACTGGATCTAGCCAAAGCTTATGACAAGTTGAATTGGACATATATTAGGAGGGTTCTTATTACTTTTGGGTTTGATCATAACTGGGTTAGGTGGGTCATGGCCTTGGTAACTTCTTCCAGCTTTTCAATTTTGGTTAACGGTTCTCCCTCCTAGACTTTTAATCCCACAAGAGGCCTTAGGTAGGGAGATCCTCTCTCTCCCTTTCTCTTCATCCTCATGATGGAAGGACTTGGACAGTCTATCAAGCATGCAAAAGAAGTTGGCAAAATCAAGGGCCTCCAACTCTCTTAGAATGGATAGGCCTTGACTCACCAACAATTTGTTGATGACACCATATTGCAACGAATCCCCACAGTCAAAGAAGCTCTTTCTTACAAACAAATCTTGAGTGACTTTGCCATGGCTATAGGTATGAAGGTTAATCTTTCCAAATCTAAGATTTTTTTCCTTAATACTAATATTACTATTTAAAGGAATATCTTCAGAATTTTTGGCTTTCAAAGGGATGTCATTCCCTCTAAATATGTGGGAGTTCCTCTAATTGCTAATCCTTTGCACAAGAGCATTTGGGAGCCGGTGATTAATAACACGCAGGACAAAATTAGGAACTGGACCATCAGATCTATAAACTTGGCTGGTAGTTTGGTGCTTACAAAGGTTGTTCTTCAATCAATACTAATCTTCATGCTATTAGCACTCCCAGAACCAAAAGGATTCTTTCAACAGTTCAGAACCGTTCAAAGAGACTTTATTTGGGGTAAGGGGGAGAAAAGAAAGAAATGGGCCTTGGTAGCCTAGGAAAAAATTCTCAAACCTAAAAATCGTGGGGGTCTTGGATTGGATGATCTAGAGGTTCTAAGTAGGGATTTAGGGGCAAAGTTATGGTGGAGTTGGTTAAAAGACCCAAAGGCTCAGTGGGCTAGTATCTGGAAACAAAAATATGCCAAAACTTGGCAAATTAATGATCACATAAGGATGTCTGGAAGTAAAAAGGGCTCACACATCTAGAATAAGGCCTGGGAGAATAGAGGCTTAGTACAAAAGAACAACTTCTGGGAAATTAGAGAGGGAGATCTTGCTTTATTTTGGGAGGATAAATGGCAACAAGAACCTATATTGTTAAAAGAGTAATTTGTGGACTTCAAGAAAGAGACAGATACCATAGGGTTATCTAAGGTTAAAGACTTTTGGGATCAAACCAATAGTGCAGGAAAATGGAGAACCTGGAGGAACATTGATTACAGAGATCACAGTCCCTTGAAAGAAAAAGCAGAGGATCTAATGAAAGTGTTGGAACAAAGGAAGATTCTAGTAACAAGGGGGCATGACCAGCTTAGATGGGGCAACAATAATGAGGGTACCTTTAATATTAAGGAGGCAAAACGCATACTCCTTGAGCTGGATGCTCATGTTCCAGATAGAATTTGGCAGAACCTATGGAGGCATCAAGGTTGGGTGAAGATTAAACTCTTCATGTGGCTAGTTCAACATAAGAAAATTCTTACATGGGATAACATTCAGAAGAGGGGGGTTCTGGGGCCCCGAAGATACTATCTCTATGAGGCTCAAGAGGAAACTATGGAGCACCTTCTCAATAATTGCTTCTTCACCTCTAGGTTATGGGGTTCTTTTGCCACCATTTTCCAACAAACCGACACGGACAACAGGAGTATTATCAATACCCTAAACAACTGGAGGTGAAACTTTTCTGATAATGAATTTCTTGGCTCAACTTGGGCTCTTACACCAAGCTTCATTATATGGAATGTCTGGAAAGAAAGGAACAAAAGAATCTTCAAATATGAAAAGAAGCCCTCCCAATATATTTTTGAGCAGATATTAAAACAGATTAAGGAGACAGTTGGCACTTTAGTGCTTAATCCCCCTAAGAATCCTCCTTCAGGTGCTAAAATGAGGATAGTCCGACAATTGAGTATACAGGGGCTTATTCTCAGCGACTTGACAGGAAGTTAACGAAAATGGATACTGAGCAAGATTATTGGCATCCTCCCCCCAGGTTTTTTGAAATATAACATTGATGGGGCTTCCAAAGGTAATCCGGGCACTACTGGCTTTGGTGGGGTGCTAAGGGATGAAAACGAAAATATCCTTTTTATTTTCCATTGCCATTTAGGTAGAGCCACTAACAATATGGTGGAATTAATGGCTCTGGAGCAATGTTTAGAGCTCCTCGAGCATGATAATCGCCAAAATGTGATTGTCGAGACTGATTCTGAGTTAATCATTAATTCAGTTAAGAGAATTAGTTGTGGCACGGAGCCGAAGAAAGTCTCAAAACACTGGAGGTTGATCCAAGTCTTTCAAAGGATTTAGCTCCACCTCCTTGGCCTTCGCACAGTAAGCTTTAACCATGTGAGAAGGACGACTAACAAACTGGTGGATATTCTGGCCAATCAAGGAGTGCACTGTACCGTCGACAGGGTCGTGATGGGTTAGCAAGGGTTGCCACAAAATACACTTAAGGCACACTGTCACAATCAGGCGAATGAAGACATGATGGTTTTTTGAAACAGAGCCCTAGAGCAGGGGTCTAGATGATTTGAATCTTTATGTTTAGCTATTTTTTCCATGGTCAGGTCCTTCGGGGGTTGCTCGGCAGACTCTGCTTCTCGGGCAGCTAGCTAGAGGGATGGAGTTTCCTTATACAGGGGTTCATGAGATGGTACAGAGGGGATGGAGCAAGTGGCTGGAATCCGGGCTTTCTCGGCGGCCATAATACCCCAGCTTTTCCTCATATGGACACAATACCGCTTGCAGGGTGGTTTTCAGTATATCGTGAGCCTTTAAAGCTAGAATTGGGAGCGATTCCACTCACCACATGACACGTGGCTAAGGGGAGGGAATGAATATTGCCCTCATCGCGTGTTAACTATCGGTGCGTTGTGCCTGTGCGATATGATCCTCAGCTATCAGATCAAGCACGGAGGATCGACAGTTAGGAATGATCGAGCTAGTAAGTGGGTCCAAGCATTTATTCATCGGGCTCCTAGGTACTTCGATGTTTTCATCAGCCATTGGATTGGGTGAGATTTTTTAATAATTGAGATTAAGGATGCAAGTCCGAATGAGGATTATTTTCCATTTTTTGGCAGGATTTGATGTTTTTTAGCATTCCTTATGATCGTAGGTTAGTTTTTGAACCCGTTTTCCTGTAATTTTGGTCCCCTTTTCAGATTTTTGAGGGTTGACCGTTTGACCCAGGTTTTGTCTTTCTTTTGAGGGTCCAACACTTTGGTTGGTAGGGTTCAGGGTTTTTGCCCTTAACTCGTTGCCCTTGGTTTTTATAGATTAGTTTTCCACTGGTCCACAGTCCATGTGGACTAGTGTATTTTATGTAATTAATGATAAAGAAGGTACGACTCTTGCTTTAGCAAAAAGAAAAGAAATATATGTCTGGTTATCTCATCGGATTTAAAAAATTAATTTTATAATTTCTTTTTTAATTTTCTCTATTTCTTATCAATTACTTTATAATAAATATTTTAGAATTTTTTTATGCCTAAAACATGTCATTACACTTACAATTAATAGACTATAGTAAAGAAACTATATCAAACAATTAAAAAAGAAAAATCGAAAACTAAATAATAAGCCTTGCAACATAACAAAAAGCTTTCACACATTTAATTGTTCTCCTCAACCAACTTTCATTTCTATTGGTTTTTTTGAAATTGATCAGCTAAAGAATTGAACTCTTCATAAATATGGGAAAAGAGTTAGTACTTAAATTATATCTATACATTAGATAGTTATATCTCCAAAAAAAATCTTGAGCTTTCTTGTCCTTCAAAACTACACATTTTTCCAAAAAAACTCCAAAGTACAAAAAAAAGAAAAGGAAAAAGAAAGACATTTTATAGATATATTCCTTAGAAAATTGACCTACCAAAAAACAAATTTACATATCAGTACTATTATTGATTAATAATGCAATACTTCATAATTTTGTAGTGCCAATCCATTTATCTCTCAAGAATAGGAGGGCTTAATTTAGCCATTGATCTTTAAATCTCCCAAACTTATTTACATCCTGTATTAGCACCTAAGTTCGCATCTTTATTGAGATCACAATGAATATGGAAATATGATATTGAAGAGAACCCTTCTGCTACTTTCATAATTCCTTTCATAATAATTTCTAATGTTTTGTACCTTGGAGAGGAGCCCTTCACCAAATCCTAAGTAAGAAGGAGGGGGTCTCCCAAAACAATGATAGAAGCTACCTAATTTTCTTTAGCCAATTGAATCCCTTGGTAGAGTGCATAATATTATGATCTTTGTTGTTTTTAATGCTTTCAAAGCCCCATGAATACTCTGCAACTTTAATTTCCAAAGAGTACTCCTTCCCCTCCCACTCCCACCACACCTATTAACCATTAATTAACTAACACATAAAAACTAAAATAATAATTTTTTTATCACTAATTACTAACTCAATAATTTATAATTTTGAAGCCATTAAACCATAATCTCCAACACATTAATTATTCAGTAACTAGTCTGCAACTTAGTCATTACAAATGCATAATTTCTTAATTACTAATTATTAATCTATTGAGTCAATTAAGCACAATTTAACTTGTTGGCCATAATATTTTAATATTAATATTTATTAATATTTTAAACTACAAAATGCGAACTACATGATACAAGAATGGAGTTTATTCACATTTTTCTTTAATTAGGTTGTTGATAAGATTTTATGTCCTATTTTTAAGATTATTTTTATGGAAACCTTTGTTCAACTTATGGTAATTAGAGTATGTCTTTGAACTTATAAATATGGTCATTGGACTTCTGAGAGTACAACTCAATTTTTGTATTTTTACTTGGTAGATTGGATTGTTAGTCATTTCAAGGGTTTTGAATGCATTTGACTTACAAACAAATATCTTTTTATAAGATTTTCTTTTATTAATTTTTATTTCGCATCAAAGGAAAAAAGGAGGGTTTGACTTGTTGGATGAAATTCATCATTGATTTCAAATGTGGGATGGGTCATTCTTGAGTAATGTTGTCATTGATGTCAAAGCCCTAATACTAGGGACGATTCCATAGGTTTGGGACGATCAAGCATGTGATAATATTTCAAGAAGCCCTAAAGAGAAAAAGGGTTTAAGCCCTCAAATCAAAAACTGATGGTCAACAAAAGATCAAGGAAAATGTGGTCGAAGCCAAAGTGAACTCAAGAAATGACTATATCATCATGTAGCTGTCATCAAGACCTTTCCAATGGAATATGGGACTCCCTATAACTCCTCATGATTGAAGAGAAATGATTTTTGGACTTTTCATGCTCCATTTGGATACCCTATCTCTAAATGAATTTTACTTCATCTACCTAGATCAAATGGAATTATAACTTACATGGTTGGAAATATTATTATGATACCTTTTCAACAGTATACAGAACTCCCTCTAACTCTTCACAGTTGAGGAGAAATGATTTTTTGAATATTCACTATACATTCCATGAGTTGCATAGCTTAGTCTAATGAGCGGACAAGTCAGTCCAGTCTAGATCCTAAATACACTATATATGGGCATGAGGAGGAGTAATTTTAGCAATTCTCTTTAGGAAAATTCAGATATATTAAAACAAGCAAAGAAATGAAGTGCCTCTAGCATTCATATCTCATGAATCGAAAGTGAGGAGAGTTCGAATTGGGGAGGCTATGTATGGGAGGACGTTTGTTACATTTTTAAAGGATTTTGGCACCATTTCTAAAGTTCCTTTTTGGCATCATCCTTGTAGAAGTTTGGAGCATATATTGAATTTATTCTTGTAGAAGTTTGGAGCAGATATTGAAGTTATTCTTGTAGAAGTTTGCAACATATATTGAAGTTATTCTTGTAGAAGTTTGGAGGAGATCTTGAAGTTATTCTTATAGATGTTTGGAGAGAATATTGAAGTTGTTCCTGTATAATTTTGGAGTAGACATTGATGTCATTCATGTAGAAGTCTTGAAGTAAATATAAGCTACCTTTTGAGAGAGATCAACAATTCAAGGTTTGTTTGAAGGAATATATAAGCAACTGCTTGAAGATGTGAATTAGAAGATATTTTTTTGCATTGGAGGTCAGCCTTATAGTGGCATATCTATTGGAGAAAATATGAATTTTAATATTATTAGGCATAGATAATAGTTATTATATATTATTGTATTTGGGACATTATCCCTGGTACAAGAGCCCAAAAGTTGTGTTCTTTCTTTTATTGTTGAGGGTGGCAGAGTGGTGCTTCCTTCAGGAGGGTTTTTTCTCCATATAGTGGGAACTGGTAAATATGGGGTTGTATATATATATATATATATATCTATATATATATATATATATATATATATATATATATATATATATATATATACACTATCTTACTTTCATGTGATGTTATTGGTTATTAATACTAAATTGTAAGAAAAAGTGAAATAATGTTTCAGGCGCCCTCTCAGTATTTCAAACAATTAGTGTCAAAGTAGGTTACCCTCTAACCGTCTAATCACTGGACGAAATATCGTAATCAAGTATGGATCATATGGATGGCATATCTTCATGGAAAATTCAAATATTTGATGGAAATGATTATCCAGTGTGGAGTAGTTGCATTGAAACCTACTCAAAGGCTATGGGAGTGGATGTTTGGCTCTTCATTGTAAATGGATACAAAGTTACTAAAAATACTTTAATTGATCGTAAAGAGAAAAAGTTTCTCAACTATAACTCAAAATCTCTTCATGCCGTCAAACGTGGATTGTCAATAATCATTAAGTCCAAGGTTATATCCTACACCACAGCTAAAAAAGTTTGGGATAAACATATAACTTTGTATGAAGGTGATGATAAGGTCAAGTAGGAAAACTTCAAAAATATAGAGCTCATTTAAAAACCTTAAAATTGATCAAAAGGGAAGATATTATGACATATTTACTCAGAGTAAATGAAGTTGTCAACTACATTAGAGGATTAGGAAAATTAATTTTTTAGAATCCTTCGATCGTACAAAATGTCCTAAGATCTCTTCCCTTGAGATACGATGCCAAGGTATCTACCAAATAAGAAACCAAGGATTTGACCAAGATGAAAATGGAAGAATTATGTAGCACTCTTACAACATATGAAATGAGAATAGATACAAGAGATAGACAGGAATATATAGAAGTAGCCATTAAAGAAACAAAGAAGACAAGAAAAAAAGAATTCGAGCTAAGAAAGGAACAAGGCGATGAATCAGATATAGAGGAAGAAAATTTCATGGGGAAGCTCAAAAGAGAAACCCAAAAAAGAAAAGGTAATTTTCCTTTTAAATGTTTTGATTATGGCAAAATAGGTCAATATGCTAAGATATGTCCTTTTAAGGAACCCATGAAAATAAAGATAATGATCATGGTGACGAAGAGGTCAATGATTTAGATGATGAATAATCAAATATGATAATATATTATTTTTATGGACTCAAAAAAGATTCATATACCAAACAAGAAGATAAATATCTTCAAGAAAAATTAAAGAATAATAGCAAGCTCAGAAACAAAAAAATTAAAATGAGAAGAATAAATTATCTCTTTAAAGGACCAACTTGAAGTATAAAATAGAGTTGTGGAAGTAATAAAGACTAAAATGATCAAGAAAGAATATTGTAAGAAGCTAGAAGAGGAAATTGTGAAATTGAGGGCTGAAGTTTATATTGGATAATATTCTTAATTGTGAAAGATCACCATACAATTAGATAGGTTTTGGATGTATAGGTGCATCTTCAAGAAATGGGGACAAAACATCCAAGGAATAAACCAAAACAAGTCATGTTGATGATCCCAAGAACACCCATCACAACGATCAACAATGGATTTAACCACCTTGAAGGAAAAGCAACTTCATAAGATCATCCTACTCTCCAAAATATGTAAACAAATTTCTTGATCATTGTTACCCTTGCGGAAATTTCGAGCATAGAGAAATTCATTGTAAAATCAATAGAGGATGACATTATGCAAGGAAAACATATGATTATGGATTTGCAATAAATGACCTTAGATCAATAAATTTTCATGGACCTACCAATAGAAACTATAATCCATTTGAACCACTAATGAATTAGAATATTGTGTCCTACGAATGCAATAATCTTGGTCACAAGGAATCTGAATGCAGTCTTATGAAAGAAAAAGGTCCAATCATTAAAATAGAGAAGCCAATTATGACAAGGGAGAAAAAGAAGAAAGAAAATTGCACTTTAGCATTTAGCATCAAAGATAAAGAACATGATTAGTACATAGACAATTAATGTTTGACACATATGACAAAAGATAGAAACAAAAATTTCATCGGGCTAAAAGGAAAAAGAGGTAGTGTTGCATTTGTAGATAACTCTTTTTTCAAGATATATGTAAAAGGTGTAGTAATTCTTGGAAGTCAACATATGAAAGAACAAAATGTTTTGCTAGTTAAGGATTTAAAACAAAATCTTCTCAATGTTGGAAAAATGTGTGATCAAGGGTATAATCTCTTGTTTGACTCCTGGAAGCATGAAATTAGAGAATAAGACTCAGGAAGATTTCTTGCAATAGCCACAAGAAGACCAAGTAACATATATATTCTAGATCAAACAAAACAAAAGAAACTTTCAGCCCAGAAAAAGAGTTGTAAGGATAACAAATAAGGGAAGGATAAGAGGGAATAAGTAGTGTTAAGTGCCACATAATCAGGGAAAACTTCCCAAAATACATAAGTCAACTTTTTTTAGTGATGTCAAAGTAGGAGAGAAAAGGAATTGGAGACAAAGTAAGTGAAGCATGGATACAGGGGGGGCATGATGATAGGGAAGCATGAGTATTGATATCAATGAGAAATGGTTTGACTTGTTGGACAAAATTTCTCATTGATGTCAAAGGGTGAATGAGTCATTGTTGATTAATGTTGCCATTGATGTCAAAGCCCTAATATTAGGGATAATTCCCTAGCTTTGGGATGATAAAATCATATGATAATAATTCAAGAAGCCTAAAGATAAAAATGGTTTAAACCTTCAAATGCCAAACTGATAGTCAACAAAAAATCAAGAAAAATGTTGTCGAAGCGAAAGAAAATTCAATGAAGGAATACATCATCACATAGACCTCATCAAGACCTTTCCAATGGTATATTGCGCTCCCTCTAACACCTCATAGTTGAACATAAATGATTTTTGGGTTGTTGATGCTCTATTTGGATACCCGATCTTTGAATTCATTTTTACCTCATTTACCTATATCAAATTGAATTGTAACATACATAGTTGGAAAATTAATTTTGAGACCTTTCCAACAGTATATGGAACTCCCTCTAACTCTTCATGGTCGAGGAGAAATGATTTTTTGAATATTCACTATACATTCCATCAGTTGCACAAGTCAGTCCAACCACTGATCAAGTCGGCCCAGTCATTGGACATGTTAACCTAGTCTAGACCCCAAATGAACTATATATAGGCATGAGGAAGAGGTATTTTAGCAATTTTCTCTAGAAAAATTTGGATTCTTTGAAATAAGTAAAGAAATGAATTGTTTCCAGCTTTCATATCTCATGAAATGGAAATGAGGAGAGGTTGGATTAGGGAGGCTATCTATGGAAGGACGTTTTGCACATTTTTAAAGGATATTGGCATGGTTTTTGAAGTTATTTTTGGCATCATTTTTGCAGAAGTTTGGAGCATGTCTTGAAATTATTCTTGTAGAAGTTTGGAGTAGATCTTGAAGTCATTCTTATGGAAGTTTGGAGGATATCTTGAATTTATTCTTGTAGAATTGTGGCGCAAACCTTGATTTCATCCTTGTAGAAGTCTTGAAGCATATCCAAGTTACTTCTTAAGGAAAATCAACAATATTTTATAAGACATAGTTTCTAAGGGAAATCAAAGTTATTAAAAGCACAATTCGAGATTTTTTCTAACTCATATCTAAAGCAGTTGATTGAAAAATGAATTATAATCTATTTTTTTGCATTGGAGGCCAAAGTTATAGTGGCAAACTTATTGGAGTAGATTTGAAGTTGAATATGTTTAGGAAGAGGTCGCATTGATTGTATATTGTTGTATTTGGATCACTATCCCAGTATGAGAACCTAAATTTTTTGTTTTTCTTTTGTTATTGAGGTTGGTAGATTGCTGCTAGGGAAGAAAGTTGTAGACTCCTTTAGAAGGTTCACACCTCCTAAAAATGAGAACTAGTAAATCTAAAATTGTAAACTATTTTTTTTTTTGTTATTTCCTAACTAATACAATTACATAAACTTATGAATAATGGATGATGGTTAATCATTAATTCCATCTCACCTTGAGTCCTTAAATATATATATTTTTTAATTTAAGATATCGTTTTTATCCTACGACAACATATTATAATATATGTCCTAAATGTTGTGATATTAATATATTAGACCGTGCGAGGTTGATCATAATGGTTATTATAATTGTTGTATATATTGTGTATTATACGTCAGTAGAATTATTTGGCATTTTTTGTGTTATTTTATTTTATTTTATTGAATATTTTAAATTATTTATATATATTTTAATGTTTTAAATTATTTATTTATATTTTTAAATATTATATATAATAATTATGTTTGTAAAAAAATATTGATATTTGTTTTTTTTTTATTTGAAAAAATAAAAATAAAAATATTAAAAATAATTTAATAAATTTCTTTTTTTAATATTTCTCAGAAAAAAAATATTTATAATAACATTTAATTAAACTATGAGGCTCAATGAAAATAGATTCATAAACCTCCATAAACATTACCCTCAAACCAACCAAATTCTTCCTAAGATATTTCATATGCTCTCAAAATGTTTTAACTAAATAATATTAACGTCCATAAGGAAGACTATCCTCTTTTAGTTGTTTGTGGAGATGCGATTCTGGTCACATGAAGATGGTGAGATTCTATCCCCTTTCAATGTTTTGATTAATTTATATTTATTTTTGAGAATTAATTCTAGCTTATTGTGAGAGAAATTTTAATAATCTATTTGCACTTTTGAAATTTTAGGATTAATGTTCTACTCCTAATTTAATTTTTTCAATTTCAAACATTAAATAGAGTTCAATTTTTCCAAAATCTAATTTCATAGACCTTACAGAGATTTGAGATGATATAACGTGTTTTAGCTATTAGTTTTGGTAATGATAGTGTTGATAATAATTTTGGTAATGATATAGTTGATAATGATTCAAATGGTAGTTTTGATAATGATTCAAATATTCAATATGGTTCATATGCAAAATTTAAGTTTATATTTTTTATCTGGGGTTTAAGGAATCGGTAGCATATTTAAGTTATACAATAAATTTGCATTGTTAGGAGCAATTTTTAATTTTCAGTATTGCACTCTATGTGACATATTTGGATCATTTTTAGATTTTATTTACTAAATTATATCTCTCAACAAATTTAATGTAGTTGCCACAATGTTATCTTTATGCACTATTTTGTCTTCTTTGATCCTCATTACATTGTATCTTTTTTATTATTAATATGGATAGAATTAAAATATAGAAAACCTTTAAAGAAGTTAAAGATTACTAAAAAAAAAAGATTTGAGGTTAATTATGTTTGTTAAATGTCATTTTACCGCATTAAGAAAATAATGGTCATTTTGGATCTTTTGTCTTCCATCAATGTGTTCCAAAGAATCCCCTACAAGGTTAGAACCCAAACTATCTCAAAGTGAATGAAATTCCTGGATCCCAAGGCTCAAAATCTATTTTTGGCTTCCTACATATTTTCGTAGTCTAGTTTTGTGCATACGCAGAAAATTCCATTAGAAACTACGCATAAGTGTGTTATTTTTGACACTATGGCCTACACACATGACTTAACACAAGTAAAAATAAAAAGTAAAGTCTAGAAGCATTTTTATTCAAATCTTTCATAACTAATAGAATTCTAATGGATGTATATTCAACCTTGATCCCCCCCATCATGGAGCTACATGCCTCTCTTTGTGGAACCCCTATCTCAACATTTGTGGATCTCATCCCTTGGGAAATGGATCTGAAACTTCCCCCTCTTGGCCTATAAAGTTAGCACATGCTTGAGGATTGAGGAGGACTATTGAAGATAGGATTATGCTGCACAAATAAGGCTAGGAAGTAATTCATACAAGGAGAGGGTTGGAGATTGTGAGAAGAGGCTTGTAACATCAAGGTTTTGAGGTTGTAAGCTTGTTCTTCATTTTATTTAATAAAAATAAATTGTTCTTTCCTAATCATGTCTTCTTTGATATCATTCGTGGGATTCCTGATCACTCACAAGGGTTATGATTGGTTATTGATTCAATTTATGATATATGATGAGTTAAATAGCTCATTTATGTTTCATTATATATACTAGATGCTTTGATCCTTTGTGTGTTTCTGTCTATGCAAATCTCCTTCAAGACATCATGGAGAAGTTGTGGGAAGCACTCAAATGGTCTCTAAAGCATCAAGGGGAGCTAACTATCAAAGGCACTGAAAAGGACTTCGACAAGAATTTCGATAAATGGTAAGTGATCTCTCTCATATTGTTTGCTTAAATCAATCGTAAGATAAGGAAAGGTAACAATTCTTTCTTGTTTGTTACTAGATTTCTTTGAGGTCTAGGGAGATTTGTCTTGTCCACAAGAGGAATTAGTCTTCTTAAGAACTTGAATATGCATGGATTTCATAAACTACTACAAGGACATAAATTCATAAACAAACAAGGTATTAATATTACTTCATGATTTCCAACAATCAATCCTTAGAAGAATCCTAAGCAATATCACTTGCAATTGAATGGGATGAATAAATTTGTATGAAGACATAAACTCATAAGGAAGTAGGTATGGAACATACATGATGGTTTTCAATGGATAATACTTGAAAACCCATATTTATATCAATATTTTTGTTGTTTACATCATGATAGATAGAGGGCCTGAAATCTGGAAAATGGGAAAGATCGCCAACATGGCCTTTGGTCTTCTAAGCATGATCTTATTTAAAAAATCATATAAAAGTATTACTCATCAATGGGATTGATTTTATATATGACAAGTGGTCAATCTTTGTGCTATATAGATAACATTGATCTCTTACACTTATTCCTTTTCCCCATAACTTGAATGGATGTGAATATTGACAATCATTCCAAGAGGCATCCATGATAATAAAACTATGAAGCAACATGTAGTATAATTAAACAATTTAAGATATTGATTGAAACATCCAATATTATAAGCAAAAAAAAAAAAAATCAAACACATCAATTTTAATTGTATCTCTTCCATTCCAATGTTCATATGTGATATTTTTTAAGTTGATTTCCTTATAATTTGGCTCAAATAATTGATGAACCTAGTGTAGCTGATTTTTCACTATGTATTTAATTGTGAAAAAGAAAAGGTTATATATTTCAAAACTTAAAAAAGAAAACATACTTATTATAGTGTTAGTATTTTCAAAAACTAATGGTGGATTAATGTTGAGATTAAAAATAAAACATCATTGTGATAAAGTACGTTGGTGGGGCCCTGAAGGAGTTAAATGAATTGAAAGGTTAAATGTTGGGCTTGTTCATCGCGTGGAGTTATTCGAGATGTTGGGTCCTCCCCATGGTGGAAACCTGAGATCACAGAGGGTTCAAATTTTATGCATCTGAGTGCCTCTGTAAAGGAGTGAACATTAGATTGGTTGACCAGTAATCAACGACTAAGATCAATCATAAGATCTCCACTAGCGGGCCTCACCTATTATAGTGGGTGCTCTTGTAACTCTGCCACAAGCGAGCGTGACTCTACAAGAACAAGTGACATTAATCACCATGTCACTTTTGCCATGTCACCCCATCCCATACACATCATTTTAGCATTAAATATTTTTTGTCCCTCATATTTTTCCCGTTTTCTCCATAAAGTCCATTTCCATTCTCATAATTCACATTTTCATATTTAGTTTTCATGTCTGTTGCACATTTGCAGCTGTTGTCATACTTGAATTAAAATTTCCAATGCTAAATACCATTATCCAGCAGCAACAATAGAGGTTGGACCCTCTACAAATGACCCTGCACAGGAATCATAAATTACTTAATGAAAAAGGGCCACTTGTTATTTTCATGAGACTTTTAAAAATTATATTTGTAATAATAATATAATTTTTTCATTAGTTTATCATAGATAAATTCCTTCGAAAGACCGAATAGACCAAATTAGTTCAAATAGTTAGTATTTTTTGATAGTTAATAGTTTTCATAAATGTCACTATTGTAATGATCATACAAAAGAAATTTTGTTAGGTCCCTATAACACTAGTATATTCCCTCATTATCATTATTGTAGCCCCCTTATTGTTATTGTGGCACCCATGTAGCCCCATATTGTAATTGTTGTGCCCCATAGAAGCCCACTATTGTTATTGTTGTGCCCTTACATTATTTTTGTTATGTCGGCTCTAATTATATTGTGACCCCTTAGACTCCTATATATAGAAAGGAGGTTTTTTCATTTGAATCATCCAAGAATTGTTCATTTGTGTAATGTAAATGAGGTTTGCCCCTCGAAGAGGTTGATTTTGAAATCATTGATCTATCTTTTCTTCTATTTTGTGAGTTGGCTGAATAACATTTCGTATCAGAGCATTGGATTCTAGGGTTTCGCTGCTTCAAACAGGTCATCATGTAATTTTTTCTATAATTTGTTTTCAATGAAGATTCAGATGCTATAAAAAACACCCATTTGATACAACATCATGAAGAATTTCGTCTCCAAATTTCAAATCGTTTCCCAAAATACTTTTGTACATATGAACTGAGGAAGTTAGGGTTTTTGCAGGATCCCATATTCAACCCCAAATAGGTGATCTTGGGAAAATCGTCAAAACTTTCTCTCTCAAGAATGAATTCAAAATTTGTAAGAAGAAAAAGAAAAATGATGGAGTATAGTTTGTCAGATATTGTTTTCAGGGCCAAAGGTTGAAATAGTGACACGTGGAACTTCATACAAGTTCGCTCTGCTAAACTAGTATATAATTAGGTCATTGCGGGAGATTGGACATAGCTCTTTCTTGGAAAATCTGATAGCTGTACCGGCTGCAACACCCTCCAAAATTTTGGCCTTCATCCAATTTCGGAGCCGTCCTTGGGTTTTTCCTTGATGTTTGCAAGCACTCAGGCTCATCACATGAGCTTGTGTTGAGTCTTTGCACCCTCCTCACTTGACCGTTCACTAAATATCTTTTAGTATTTTGGTCACAATGTCATGCTTGCATTCATGTTCTGGCTATGTTCACGTCTATCTTCATGTGTACAAGTTGTATTCACTCTGGAAGCATCTGTCGCACACTCACATAAGAAGTTGTATGCAATGTTGCGCAAGTGTCATCACGGTTGTTCAACGATCTATCACAAATGTCGTGCTTGTCACCTACACCCATTGGTCACTCACACTAAGCATGTTGTCTTGTTGGTTCGAGGTGTCTTGTCTTCGAGTCGTATTCAGTGTGTGTTTGCAAGGTCATGTATCCATGATTTCACTCTTTCATACACTTTGTCATTTTGCTGAAACTCTTTCGACTGGATAACCCTCCAACAGTCGGACCTCTGCTGAGCTGCACTACACAGTTTCAGCTCTCAGAGATCATGTACTGCTGCCCAGAATTGCACAAAGCTTCAGCCTGCCTCCTAGGCAGCCTTCAGTGTGAAATCATGGAATCAACCCCACTGACTATAAGCCAAAATAGTGCAGACGTTTCTTAGCAAGCCATCCCAATTTGTGCTACCCACAAGAAAATCTATCAAGCTTCCCATTGGTCAACCGGAGAATTTGACCGGGTAGTGACCTCGGGCTTCAATCCTCCAAAAACTTTCCCAAAAGCTGTCAGGATACCCACCTCAACTGACTAAAGAAATTGCATAAACATGAAGGACAGGAACCTAGTTCTTGTCACTTCACTATCCTCAAAATTTGTGCAGTTCTGTTAGCTAGTTGCCCTATCATCTGGCCTGCTGCTCCTCTTGAAAACTACACAGTTTTCTTGGGTTTTCCTCCAGTTTCCCAACACCCTGCTAAGCCCAGAAAATACACAGAGACATCCTGTAGGCTAGCCTCCCATTTCTGCATAATTTTCACGAGTAATCTCCCGCAGCCCGCTACCAGCCTCCCTAGAGAATCTATACATTTTTCACTTCCAGTGTCCTCCCTGTTGCCTGCACTACCTCCCTAGAAAATTTGCGCAGTTCTACCCTCGAGCCAAGCCAGATCCAACAGATGGTCACTACTATTTCGGACTGTTCATCTCAGCCTCCTAGTGACATCTGTGCAATTTTCCTTGATAGTGCCCCAGAGCCCGCATCTCGGCCTGAAATGTGCTCTGTGGAGTTTCAGATCCTTGTCCTCTCTCCCGGTCACCTACACCTGAAAATGAAAGATGATGCATCATGGTAGACTTGGAGATTTTTATATTTGATGTCGTCCCATCAAGAATGATTGTAGATACAAGTACATGGATGAGACATGGTGCAACCATGAAAGGGATGAACAAGGAGCACACACTAGGAGACTTGTTCGCAAACGGATGAACACATGAAGTACACCAAGTACAAGTGAATGAGAGACATGCACATGTAACATCAAGCAAACACCAAGACCATCGAAGACTCTACACACCTTGCCATGTAGAGGTCAAGCTATGATACACCAAGAGCACACTCATCACTTAGCAACACTGCAGCTCGACATGGACACTAGCATCAGCATGAACATACCATCACTGTCGTGGTGAGTCATGTCATGAGTCATATCGGCCACATCACTACTATGGGCCATATTATTGCAGTCAATATAATGTAACGTGGAAGTCCAAGAGGTCCACATGTAAAGTTGAAGAGTCATGTAAGTCAAACAATCATGAGGGAAGTCGAACAATCACAAGGGCCAGTTTCACCCTTGGCTATATATCCCCTCATTTGTACATGCAAAAGACTTTTCACCTCGGCTCCTCCCACATAGCCTTGAGAGCCCATAGTATTTTCTTTGAGGAGTGAGCAGTGGCTCCAATTCCACGCTATCAGGGTTAGTGATGTATGGTGTACCAATGTGTCTTCGAACTTTCACTTAATTCAGAAGCCTGATAGTAGGCCAGCACATTTTCACATGTATTGTATTCGTTTGTAAGACTATTCTTTGGACACTTGTAATGCATGTTTATTTAACCTGTATTAAGACAGATGAAATATTTCGGTTGTTCTAGTACATATGCTTTCGAAAATGTGTTGTATCAATTATTAACGTTGTCTCGCCTATGTGGACTATTCCACCAGACACTCGACATATTCATTCTCATAAACTTGTTATAACAACTGTCGCACTCATGTGGACTATTACGCCATGAGTGTTGTATGTGCCATATGTTAGCTGTGTGTTTGTGGTTGCCGCTATTATCACCCCAAGAAACTCTCCTAGGTTGTATATTAGAGATGCTCGGGAACATTACAAACTCAACAAAATTGTTGGAAATAGGTGGATGAATGGAAGGAAATGATGCATATTCAAGCCAGATAACCAATTCTACTATGATTAACCCCAGACATGGGTGAACACCCCCAGACTACAAGGCTTTACACCACCAATTACTCATAGTTTAAGGAACAGGTCAACATGGAGAATACTGATCACACCAGTAGATGGACAAGACCATGTGATGGCCAGCTGCAACCAGTAAAGAGGTCTGCAAATCTATTTCCTAATGCATAGATAGGATGACAGCTCTCTGGCACTAAAACAACAGAAACCTACATACACATTCAATAATACCTACTAGATTCTAACACAGAGGTGGGATGATAGCCCCTCTAATGCTAAACATCAAGAGCACATGAAAAAATGCATAACAGGCACACCCTGGAACAAAGAAGAAGTGGAAAGTGAGCGATTAACAACAAAATAAGCTTGTATTAGCTGAAAATGAAGACCAGAAGCTGCAGGTATCATAATAGTTAAAGTCTCCAGAAGTTGAACTTTACATCAAAATGACATTCATCAACCCTTATTACTTCTTGTTTCTAGGTATATATAGAGTTTGTTTACAAAATTGCTCTATTGTTCTATGCGTGGAGGGGTCATAATGGACCACCAACCACTTTTACTATCAGATATGGGTCTCTGATACAATCTAATTGTTTTAATGAACAAAATGACCCTTTCTGGTACTCTGTTGTACTTCACAAACCGGTGGAGTGCTATATTGAATGGGTTCCATAACTGATTAATGCTTTGATCTGCTCGAGGCTGTCCTTCTTGTCCTTCAGATGTACAATGCGTTGAATGCAGTCATTGAAGCTTAACTGCACAGAGCTGATAGAGGATCGCCTTTAACCCTTGGAAGCATGGTAAAGGCCAAACACACAAAAAGTACATGGAAACTAAGCAGAGGGATGGGAATAATGTTAGCTATTGGATGGAACTGGTAAACGGCTGAGATCTCATGGTGGGAGCCGATGGGAAGACGTGGGGTGGAGAAACTATGAATCATTAGATCCCATATACAGACGACTGAGATCATTTGATAGGAGGAATGGAGAAATGGATGATCGGGAGATCGAGGTCCATCAGATCTTCCACAGGCAGATCTGACAGTAATCAAGAGTGGAAACTATGTAAGAGATAACGCGCAGGAGCTGTACGGGACGGCAGTAAGCGGTTTCCCCACACCACTTATCAGAGGCGAGTGGTATTCGTATTGGCAGGCGTGATCTAGTACAAATGTGATGCGTGGCTGGTGGGTCTGGTGAGAAACCACTTTCCCCACTGACTAACAATCGTGCAGGTTACGGGAGTGGGAGATGCGGACACCGTCGGATCTCACGGGAAATGATCGGACGGCCAGGGTTTAAAGCACGTGCTTATTGCATGATGTGACAGGGGAGGGCCTCACTGATAGCACTTTTTATATGCGTGTGGTCATATAACCACGGACTCATGGGTCTAACTATGCACCTGAGACCCGAGGGAAATAGGATTTATACAGGGTTTATGGGGAAATTTAGAGGAAAACGGAGGAACACAGGGGTGGCAGGAGTTATAGGGGTATAAAGCAAATAAAGGGGGAAGGATAAAATGAACTACCGCGAGCTCCTTTCTTGCAAAAACACACAGCCACAGTAGTAATTTGGTTTTCCAAATGCATAAGTTCATAGCAGAGCTAACACTGGCTCCTTCTAGGGATGAGATCCTCCGTGTGAGGTCTCAAGAACCTATAGATCAATGCCTTTCCAGTTGAAAACAAATTAACCAAAAATTCCTAGTGTTCCATTAGGCATGGAGTCTACTTTTCCTATACAAGACTGCTAAAAACCAAATATTTACAACTTTTAAGGCCAAAGAACTTAAGCACATAATTCTTTAGAAAACACCCATTAACTGGGCCATCAAAAATTGCCTCTCCTCCCATACTTTTCAGTATGAAGGTGTTGTTCCCCTGAATCTGAGAAATGATAAAAGGCACTGTCCAAAAAGCATAAAATTTCCCATGTTTGCCCTTCTTTTATTTCAATGCATCCCACTTCAGCACCAAGTCTCCAACCTTTAAATTATCTATCTTTGTCTTCCTATCAAAAACTTCCTTGATCCTTCTCTGATGTGATGCACCCTTTTCAATCAGCTGTTCTCTAATCTAATGTACATCTGCTAAATCTGTGATCCTCTTTGCCATGTCTTCTTCCTCATTCTGTTCTGTTTGAAGGAGTTTTGCCACAGGGAGAGTTAGCTGAATTGGGAATACAGCCTCAGTACCATATACCAGCTTGAAAGGAGAATTCCCTGTGGATTTTTTAATGCTCACTCTCTCAGCTCATAGTGCATACTTGAGCTTAGAATCCCAATTCTTCTTATTGTCCTCTAATGGCTTCTTAATTATCTTTATCAGGCTTTTATTAGAGGATTTTTCTAGACCATTTCCTTGAGGATAATATGAGGTGCAATGAACCAGTTTAATACCCATTGAATCACACATTTCCACCAATTATTTTGCCCTGAAGGTTGTTGCATTATCTGTGACTAATTTATGTGGACAACCAAATCTGGTAAAGATATTCTCTGTCAAAAACTTCATGACCACATTATGATCAGCCTTTCTGGTAGGAATTGCTTCAATCCACTTGGTAAAATAATCAATGGCTACTAATATCCATCTGTGCTGGCCACTGGAATGTGGATTGATTTCTCCAATGAACTCCAAGCCCCACTACTGAAAAGGTCCTTTTGCAAGTATTGGTTTTAAGGGCAGAGACTTCAACTGTTGTTTTCCTTCAAATCTCTGGCACCTGTCACAAGATTTAACAAATGAAAATACATCAGAAAATAAAGAGGGCCAGTAATATCTAGCTCTGAGAATTTTATGGGCTATAGTCTTCCAGTAATGGTGCCCTCCACACATGCTGGATTGAAATTGCTGCATAACTTCTATTAACTGTTCTTTGTCCAGACACCTTGAAAGCACTCCAGATGGATCCCTCCAATAGAGCATATTTTCATAGATACAATATTTTTCTGCCCTAAGCTTTATAGTTATGGCTTGACTTTGATTAAAGTTTGAAAGGATTTCTAGCTTTAGCAAGAATTTAACTATTGCAGAATATCAATCACAAGAAGCTAGATTTTCTGCCACTGACTACTTTATCTCTGGTTCAGCTGCTTCCTCTTCTTCTGTTTGACCATGTTCTGCAATTGTGCACAGGAAATCAATATCCAAAGATCTGCAATTTGTTTTAGCCAATAATTTGGCAAGACCCTAACCTCTGACTAGCTTGGTGGGCTTCAATTCTATATTAAATTCAATCAATTTTGCAATCCATTTAGCACTTCTTCCATCAGCATCAGGTTGTGTCAAGACATCTTTTAGTGCAATAGAGGGTACATATGCAATTATCTTGGAATGCAAGACATAAATTCTGAAAGCTTTCAAGGATTTGATAAGGGCATATGCACGTTTTTCAATCATGTCATACCTTAGTTCAGCATCCCTCAAGTTTTTGCTGAAAGATGCTACTGAATGTTCTGAACCTTCTTTATCTGCTTGCAATAAAACTGCTGCAATGGTGTCTTCAGAGGCAAATGAAAATATATGGAACTCCTTGCTGTAATCTAGACTTATTAAAGTGGGAGCCTCCATAATAGCTTTTTTAATAGACTCAAACGATTTTCTTGTTGCATCAATCCATCTAATCTCTGACCCTTTCTTCAACATGGAGGTAAAATACTTCACCAGTTCTGCAAAATTTGTTATAAACCTCCTCACAAAATTAATTTTGCCCAAAAAGGATTGGATATCTTTCTTTGATCTTGGGACAGACAAAGTATGTATTGCTTTTACTCTTTTTGGGTCAATTTGAACACCTGAAGCAGAAACAACATGTCCTAACAACTTGCCTTCTTCTAAAGCAAATTGTGACTTTTTAGGATTCACTGAAATCCCAAACTTTCTGCACTTCAGGAACACCTTTTTCAAATGATGTAAATGGTTTTGATGGCAGTTGGAGTATACTGTTATGTCATCAAGATAGATAAGGACAAATTTATACTTCTCTCCTACAAATTTTATATCCATAGCTCTCTGAAATGTTGCTCCAGCATTCATCAATCCAAAAGGCATCTTGGCATACATAAAAGTTCCCCAAGGAGTGGTGAATGCAGTCTTTTCTTGATCATCTGGATGCATCGCAATCTGATTAAAGCCTGAAAAACCGTCCAAGAAGGACATTACTTTGGCTCTTGAGAGCTTTTGCGGCAAATGCTCCATCTTTGGTAGAGGATAGTTGTCTTTCTTAGAGAATTTGTTTAAGTTTCTGAAATCAACACATAGTCTGATTTCTCCACTTTTCTTCCTCACCACTACTAGGTTGGCTACCCATTTTGAATATCTAAGAGGAACTACAATCTTGGCAGCCAACAATTTTTTAATTTCCTTTTCAATTAGAGGAAGAAGCATAGGATTTATTGGTCTCAGCTTCTGTTTGAAAGGAATAGTGTCTGTTATAGCTCCAAATCTCACTCTTATGGTTTGTGATGCTGCACTCTTGGCCTAGGGAAACCCCTCCTTCCAGACCTAGTCCTAAAATTTAAAAAACAATGTTTTATCCCTTATATGAGACATTTCCTTGAGTTAAACGCGTGTATAAGCGGGTCTATGTATACCCAACCCGCGTATATGTATTAAAACACTTAAAAAAATATAAAACTCCTTAATTTCGGGCGGAGATTGCGGGTTTTACCTGCTTATCACCTGTTAGTGCCCGTGGCCCAACTGTTCCCAACCAACTCCCAACTAAAAAACTACTTTGGGAGAGGTATATACCTCAATGGAAAGGCCTAAGGGAGGAGAGAAGAGAAAGAAAGGTTATTATGCTGAGATTTTTCCCCTGACCAGGTCTGAAGATCCTTGTGCCTTATGCACTTCCCCCATTTGTACAGGAAACCCTTGTTTCCTTGTGTGTTGATGTTCATCCACTACTTATGACATCATGGAGTAAGTCATGGAAGGAGTTTGTTAAAGGCTTGAGGCTGGACGGATCCGGAATGAAGCTTTGCTTGGAGCCTGCGAAAGGTGACTCAGGTGAAATTATTCCTTTTCTGTACTTTATTTGTCTATAATAAAAGAAACACATGTCTTGGTTCCTGATATAAATCTTCTTTATGTTCATGATATTCATGTTAGAATACATATGTGAATGGTTGTTTATATTTCATAACTAACTAGCTTTCTTTATAACATGAAGATGGTTTCTTTATAAGGTTTTGTCGATATACTGCTATGTTCTTTGGAATTGGTGGTTTTGCAGATCAAAGGAGCAAAAAGGGAACTCCAAGAAGGGTTTGCACCCTAAAGGGCCTTCTCAAATGTAGGACCTAAGGTACGCCCTCTTATCATAGAATTTTCTTACAATAGCATAATGGTTGTATGAATGTGTGTTTCTATGTATAAACAATTTTCAGTCTGTTAGGGTTTCAACCTAAAAGCCCTAGGGGAACATTTCCCTCAACAGAATTGGCGACTCCACTGGGGACAACACTCTTGTTGTTCCTAGTTTGGGTGTTTTCAAGCCAATCAGGGCTCAGCTGCCTGTTTGCTTGCTGTTGCTGTCTGGTCTATTTTTGAACTTTAAGTTTTGCCAGTTTCTTCAGTTTGTTTTTTATTTTTCTTGAAACCTTTTATATATGTTGTTTTTCTTAGTTACAGAGGCGTATATACGCATGTTTCTTTAAGTGAACCTGCGTATACGCAGGTTTCCTTAGTTACAGTCGCGTATACACGCAATCTGTACACCAGTACAGTCGCGTATATCTTGCAATTTTCAAGATTTTTAAATCTTTTTATCTCTAAAGGTCTGTCTAGTGGTTTGATTCAGTCTGAAACAGTCACTTTCCAGTATCAGTTGTTTGTTTTACAGCAAGCATCTTGTTCCAAATTCTCTCTGATTGTAAGGGGTATTGGTCTTGTTTTTGTTGTTGCAAGCGTCATCCTTTCTTGTTTAAGCACACAAGATTTCTTGTTTGGAATCTTGGCTGCTCTGATTCATCAGGGCAGAAAGATTGGTCTCAATCTTTGTGTTAATCTTGCTTTTGGTGACTTTTTGTTTGCTTGACAAAACCGCTTTTTGTGACCATCCACTTCTTTGTTTCATGAAAGTTGTTGATTGATACTTTCTTGAAATTGGTCTTTTTGATCTTTTTGGTTTTCGTTGCCAAAGCTTTCATTGCTACTTTTGATTGTTAAGAGCATCCTTAAACACATTTCTTTTTGTTGATTTTTATCCATTGTGTGGTGTCAACTTGCAAAAGTGTTTGTTGCCTATTATTCAATCACAAAGTTTCAGTCTTGTTGAGAGCATTTTTGAAAATACTTTTTTGTTGTTTTTTTTGAAGAACTTTTTTTGAAAAACTTCGTTTTGCTTTCTTGAACTTTGTTTTCATTTGGTTTCCTTTTAGTGAATCAAAGTGCTTTATGTTTGTCTTGAAACTTGTTTTTAGTGTTTAGACGAAATGAATGGTAGCATCTCATATTCCATCTAGACATTTTAAGTGGCAAAATAAAAAGTGATAAGCAAGCAACTTTCATTTCTTGTTTTAGAGTAGTTTTGAATCTTGCATCAGCATATATTAGTTGCATTAGGATAGATTTGCATATCTTTTTAGGCATACATAGCTTTGTTAACTTTTGTGAATGTGAAGTGTGAATTAACGAAAAGAAAAGAAAAATTTGTTTTATTTGAAGTTCCTCTGAACCCTATAGAAATTGCTTTTCATCGAAAAACGAAAACAAGTGCATGTGCATGTAGTTATGTTTTTGTTAATTTCTTTTGCGTCAAAAACACCACTAGTTTCACTTCCATTATCCCGTGACTTAAAGAACAGCCTATTTTAAAATCAAGCGCTAATTAAAATACACTAAAACTTTTTTTTAAGTTAGATACACCAACAAGTTTTAGGATTTTAGGGCCTTGGATTAGGCGAGTGGAGAGTTAACTCTCCAAGGCCTTAAACATCAAACGTAAGAGTCTGAATAACGAGTGAAAATCCAATAGCATTAGGAAGACCAGGAAAGCAACGGATCTGGGAGTCAAGCACGAGGGTCTGTGAAGACAGGGAAGAGAGATAACCCCTCTCCTACTTGTCCGAATTTACCTCACGACTGTTCTACCTGGCTTCTATGACGAGTTGGTATCCATAGTTGCTACTCCTAGGGATCTACACAGGTGGTTGTGGAGGGGAACCCCATAGCACCTGAGGTCGACGTTGCATCACTCTCGACAGTACTACTAGAGGGCACCCTTGCGAAGCTTGGGGGCTTGCAGTGGCGCAGGCTGTTTTTAGGAGGTCAACGTAACTTCCTCTAATACCTTCACTGATAGGACTGGGCCCTCATCATCCTAGACTATCTTCGGAAGGCCCCTTAATTCACTTTCTTGTATTTTGGTGTCCTATCCTAATGACCCGGAGCGGAAATACTTGGAAGTTGTTTGACTCGCTGTTATCTTTAGGGACTTTATAGTGTGTTCTCTGTGCTCTTAGTTGGCCTAGCTTTCAATTTTTTGAGTCTTTAGTTAGATAATAACAAAAAATTCAAAGTGGCTGACCGATATCCTAGATGGTCTCGAAGACTTCGTGGTATTTCACCACCAAGTTTAGAGCCTTCTCCTAGAAGGTGCAGAGGTAATACTACTGGTGGGTTTCGTCCCACGGCAGTTGACGCATCGGGGATTGATCCTCCACCCGGGGGCATTAATGTTCAAGAAAGGCCTAGCACTTCCGCGGAACAAGAGAGGAACACTCCAGTTCTTTCTCGAGTTCTCTTTCAAGCGGAGAATAACATAGAGGTAGAAGAACTCTCAGAGTCATTAGCGGCTCCGAATTCTCCCCTACCATCTAGTCATCCAGACGTATTACAATACGTTGGGACTCCGACGCATAGATCGTCAAGTCCAGGTTACGCTATGCGCTTACCATCGATGACCACTACTGGAAGCATGGCTTCTACTACAAGTGCTACAACTATGCCGACTCCAACATCGGTACAAGGAGAAGGAACGATTTCCATCTCCTCTGCTTCCTTGTTTGGATCTTTTGCTAGCACATCTTTAGTTGGGTCTACCTCCATTCTGTCCACGAGTGGAAATTCCCAAACCAATGCTTTTGGTTCTGGATTCTTCCCATTTCGCACCCACTCAAAGGGTATTCCATCAGTTTCGTTTAGTGCCGCTACGTCCATGATGGGCGGATCGGCTTCATTCCAAGGTTTTCCTTTTGGAAGTAGTCATATACCACATTCCAACCCGACAATAGGATCCATGACTTTTTCTTCTATAGGACAAAGTAGCAATCCTTTCCAAAGTTGGACTAACCCTGGGGTTAGTGGCATGGGAACTGGGAATCCGTCTTTCGGCCAACAAGGGAATAGGTCGTACTCCACAGTTAGTTCGTTTCAAAGTATTCTTCCCTTAGCTTCGGCTTGGAATCCGTATCAGGGGTTATCAACTCCTTATAATCCTTTAGGAGGAAACTTTGTTGGTTATGGAGGCTTTGCGGCCGGAGTTGGTCAAACTCAGAATTTTGCTAGATCACAAGGCTTGCCTTTTGGTTCAGTCAGGTCTACTAGTTACTTCGGGTAGCCTGGTTCCTTCCAAAATCCAGGCCAATCTTTTCATAACTTTGGGAGCTCCACCCAGTCTGGGTGGAATCCCCAAGGTCCTCCTAGGCTTCCGTTTCTGGCAACTTTGAACTTGCCAGACCTCACTAAGTTAACAAACGATCCAATCAAATACAATTCGGCCTGGTCTCCGGTCCCAACCAAACTCCCTTCGGATATTCCAAAATTTGAAGGAAAGAGCGGTGAAGACCCAGGCGACCATGTAACCACATTCCATTTGTGGTGCTCATCTAACTCCCTTATCAATGACTCGATTAGGTTGAGAATTTTTCAACATACCTTGACTGGTAATGCGGCCAAATGGTATATAGAGTTGCCAGGGTGCAACTTTGCATCTTTCGTTGACTTAGCCAATATTTTCTTAAATCATTTCCAGTTGCCTGTCCGTTATGATGCCGGAACTGAACTTCTAGCCACTTTTTGTCAGGATAAGGCAACTCACATTTCTGAGCATATTCAGGAATGGAGACGGAGAAAGAGGCTCATTAAAGCCGAAATCCCTCCGAAGTACCGTCTCGAGTGGTTTTTGAAATCTTTACAACCTGAGATCTCCAAGGATGTCTCCATGTCTGGAGTCTATTCTGAGGAGCAAGCCATTTTTAGGGCCCAGCAATTAGAATTGATCTACTCTCATTCTGGGATCCTACAAAAATACTTGCCAGATGCTCCTGGGTCTAAGGTTGACATAGCAGAGTCGAAGCCAGGTCCCCACGCGGATGGTATCGTTGGGTCAGTAGACACGAATGCGGTGAACTTGTTGAACCAATTGCAACAGTTGTCTTTACAAACTGCTTCTAACAACCAAGTCACATCGTCTAACCCTCCAGCTTCCCAAACCTCTTCGATTAATGCCATCCAATCTGATAATCCCAAAGGAAATCAAAATTCCAATGGGAAAAAGAAAGGACGAGGTAAGAAAAAGAACCAGGATGGGAAGGCCAATGCAAATAAATCCGGCAATAATGCTGGTGGTGGTAGAAATGAGTCTAGAAAGAAAGTCAAGTTTCCATGCAAGTTGTGCAGTGGAGACCATTTAACTCATCTCTGCCCTAAGATTGAAGACGCTTTGATCCGGATTTAAACAGGAACGCAACAAATTACAGAGATAACCATATACACAAAGATGCAGCGGAAATAATACTTCATTTCATTAATGGAAAATACTGAAATATGCTTACAAACAGAAATGGAAATAAACTAGCTAGGGCGATGGTAGCTTATCTCTGAGAAGAGATGTGATGGCTACATGCCTCTGAACTGTGTTACAATGAGGCTTGAAGGCCTATTTATTGTTGAGAAACAATGGAAAAACCCTTAACATTCCAAAACCTAACCCTAGGAGATGAAACGCCAAACTGTGGGCCTCGTTTGGGGGTAAGTTGGTACATCAACTTCCCGGGGTCGTAACTTTGGCATATGATCTCCGTTTGACGCGTACAATAGCTCATTAGAAAGATCTATCCGAGCAATATCATTGTTGGAACGGGCAACACCAGTCCATTCCATGGACTCGTGTTGCCCCCGGATTCCCCAAAAAACGTCGTTTAGGGCCTCAAAACGGCTCCGGAAGTTCAGGACCCGAAAAACTGCTAAAAATAGTAAGTTGTGCTACAATTAAGGAAACTGAAAATGCTGAGAAAGATAATGGTGGGGGTCCAGGTGGACTTGGCAGGTGGCCACCAATATCCACCTGGATCATTCCTCCCCCCTTAGGAAGCAATGGTCCCCATTGCGTTGAGCTCCTCCATGAGATGAGGAAACTTCTGCTGAACTTGTTCCCTGGTGAGCCACTTGCCCTGCTGAAGGAGTTGGCCCGCCTTGACAACTCGATACAGTTGGATATTCTGTTGGCGAGTGTTCTTGATCTGTGTGTCCATGATCCGATCAGTTGCAGCTTGTTCCATGCAATCTGGATTTAATTCTGTGGGTTTGAGCTGTTCTGCAATGTCGGATGTGTCTAGCAATGGTGGAAAGTATGGCCGAGGGCGGTCCACATTGAACACTAGGTGCAGGCCAAGGAATGGGGGAATGCTGAGCTCAAATGCATTGTCTCCCATAACCTTAGTAATGGTGTAAGGACCATATCGGAGTGGTCTCAATTTCCGATAGGCTCCAGTAAGGCGTTCCTTTTGCAAATGCAACCAGACTTTGTCGCCCACCTGAAACTTGTGTGGCACCTGATGTTGATCATGTCGCTACTTGTACTTGGCATTTGATTTCTCAAGAATGTCATGGACCTGCTGGCGAATATGTTGGATGCGCTCAATGAAGCTGGTGGCCTTATCTGTTTCGGACTGGACATGAGCTGAATTCATGTGAGTAGCTGCAAGTGGCATGGCCACATCAATGGGGCATAGTGGCTGGAATCCCAAACCCACCTGAAAAGGGCTATGGCCAGTGGAGCTGTGAAGAGCTTGGTTGTAGCTGTGCTGAACGTAGGGGAGGCTCTCGTCCCATGTGCGTGGATGCTTTGAGTTATACATGCGCAGAATGTGCACAATCATCCTATTGACAACCTCTGTCTGGCCATCAGTTTGAGGATGGAAGGCTGTGGACTTCGTGAGTTTGGTGTCCAGCATTGACCAGAGACTGGACCAAAAGGTGCTGAGAAACCGACTGTCCCGATCTGAGATGATAGACTGTGGGATCCCAAAGTGCACTCACACTTGTTCAAAGAAGATTTTAGCAGTGGCTTCTGCTGTGATATTCTTCTTGCAGGCCATCATAATGGCCATCTTTGAGAACCTGTCGACGACCACAAAAACACAGTCATTTCCATGCTTAGTGGAAGGAAGGCCTGACATGTAATCCATGGAGATGGATTCCCAAGGTCGACTAGGGGTAGGCAACGGGGTATAGAGACCTTGCTTCTTAATGGTCGGTTTGGCAATGGCACAGGCAGTACATGATCGGATGTACTTCCCAACATCCTGTCGAAGATTCGGCCAATAGAAATAGTTTTGCAGTACTGCCACTGTTTTCTCGACCCCGAAATGCCCAGCAGCTCGACTGTAGTGTGCTTCCCAAATCATCTTGGCACGCTCGCTTGAAGGAACACAAAGGTGACCGAGGTGGCATAATAGGGCATCTTGGAGGTGAAAATCTGCAACCTGCCGACCCTCTAAGAGTGTCTGGTATGTGTGGCCGAATTCTGGGTCGCTTTTGTAGAGAAGTGGCCAATCAGAAGTCTCGTGCCCGCAAGAGTTGAGCACGGTGGTTAGCGCCATGATCGGTGGTCGACTGAGGCAATCTGCAACATTATTGGTGCTGCCCTTTTTATACTTGATATTCAAGTGAAACTGTTGCAGGTATGTAGACCACTTCTGATGGCGATCATTCTGCAATTTCCCTTGGGTCTGTATGAACTGCAGAGGTCAGTGGTCTGTGTGGATGACCGTTTCCTTCCCCAAAATGTAATGCTTCCATTGTCGGCAGGCCTGTACAATGGAATACATCTCTTTATCATAAGTGGGGTACTTCCGGACTGTGTCTGAAAGTGTTTCACTGTGATATGCCACTGGATGTCCATGTTGAGTAAGGACTGCCCCAATAGCATAGTCAGAGGCATCTGTCTCGACCTCAAATGGTTGTTGTAAATCTGGTAACGCGAGCACTGGTGCCGTGTAGAGGCGATCCTTCAACTCCCTGAATGCCTTCTGTTGAGATTCAGACCAAAAGAATTTTGCTTTCGCCCCGCCCTTGGTGACTTGACTCAAGGGCCAAGAAATATGAGAAAATCCCAACACAAACCTGCGGTAGAAGTTGGCAAGACCTAGAAAGTTGCGGAGCTCTGTTAGAGTGGTTGGAGAGGGCCAATCCCGAATGACTTGGACCTTGGCTGGATCGACATGCACCCCCTGCTCATCAATGATGTATCCCAGATACTGAACCTCGGTCATGCCAAAAGTGCATTTCTCCAAATTGGCACATAGCTTGTGTTGCCGCAGTGTTTGGAGAACTTGTCGGATGTGTTGGAGGTGCTCTTCCCAACTCTGGCTGAAGATCAGAATGTCATCCAAGTATACTACTACAAAGGAGTTGGTGAATGGCCGCAAGATGTCATCCATTAGCCTCATAAAGGTTGCAGGAGCATTCGTCAATCCGAAAGGCATGACCAACCATTCGAAGAGGCCCTCCTTGGATTTGAAGGCAGTCTTCCACACATCTGAGGGTTCAATTGGTACCTGGTGATATCCTGACTTCAGATCGATCTTGCTGAAATATTTCGCCCCCTTTAGTTGGTCTAGGAGGTCATCAATCCGCGGGATCGGGTACCTATTACGGACAGTGATCTTGTTCAGCGCCCGATAGTCAATACAGAGTCTCCACGTCCCATCCTTCTTCTGTACCAACACTATCGGGCTCCCACAGGGTGAAGAACTCGGACGGATGTGACCTTTCTGCAGGAGCTCCTGAATCTGCCTCTTGATTTCATTGTTCTCTAGAACGGAGCGCCGATAAATTGGTCCATTGGGTAGCGGCGCACCTGGGGTTAGATAGATGGAGTGCTTGACTTGACAGTGCAGAGGAACCCCTGCCGGGGAGGTGAAGATGTCTTCGTACTCCTCCACAATCTTGTCCATCTGTAGCTGCCGTGCAGAGGGACCCCGTTTGGAGGCCGCGGCCACTGTCTTCTTCTTCCCTTGAGGGCGTATCATCAGGAAAACAAATTTCCTGGTTTTGGAAATGATCTTACTGCATTGTTTTGCAGTAATCAAAGAGATGGCGGCAGGTGGTGCTACCTCTGGTATCCTGAACAACTTATTTCCCAATGTAATAATAACAGCACGGGGCCTTGATTCATACACAGCATGTCGCTTCCACAAGTATGGTTGTCCTAGTAATACATCACAAACTTCAAGGGGAGCAATGTCACACAATACCTCATCTGTGAAGGGCTTGATGTTGTATGGAAGGCAACACTGCTGGCTCACGCGAAGATCTCGCCCTTGGTGAAGCCACCCAATGGTGTATGGTTGTGGATGTGCTATGGTCGGTAAGCCCAACCGCTTCATGACCTCTGCCGAAATGAGGTTCTTTTGACTCCCGCTATCAACAATGAACTGTATCGGGGAGCCCTTTACCCACATCTGGGAGTGGAAGAGACGCTCCTCCTCCTCTGGATCTTCGGGTTCATTTTTCTGGATCTTTGCGGTAGCAACAGTGGCACTGGGATCCGCATCAATGATCTACTTCCCTTTTTCATACCCCTTATCGGGTTCTGACTCAGAGTCGGAACATGCATCTGATTCTGAAACCTTTAGCTCAGCCACCAGTGACTGCTTGGCCCGACACTCACTTGTGTTGTGAGTGGAGCTCTTATGGAACTCGCACCATTTTCCAGTGTCCTTTCTCAGCTTCGCGGCATTGCTCTTTGCTTGCAGCTTCGGCTGGTTGTCTTGGGCTGTCCTGCCTTGGCTTTGTCCTTTATTCTGTGGTTTAGGGGCACCTTTCCCCTGCTTTGGATTCGCAGATCCGAAGTCTCGCTTCTTTTGTTTAAACTTCTGCTCGACCTTGACGGCATACCGGTATGCTGCGCCGAGCGAGGGGATGTTTAGGAACTGTATTTCTTCCTGGATGTACTTGTGCAGGCAGCCACAGTATTTGAGTATCAAATGTTGCTCCGAATCCTTGATACCCAACTTTGTGTGAAGGGTATGGAAAAGATTGGTGAACTCCGGCACATCTTGGTCCCTTCCCTGCCGCAGCGTGGTCCACTTTATGTTTTCATCCTCATAGCTTCCGACAGGGTAGTACTGCTCCTTGATGGCATCCCGGAACGAATCCCAGATGGGTGCGGCTGAAAATAGTGAGCCAGTACTTTCATCCTTCTGCTCGCAGTAGGTTTCCCACCAGTCCTTGACGTGGGGGGCTGCTTTGAGAAGAGCAAAAACAATCTTTTCTCGACTCGAAAATTCATGAACAGAAAATAACCCTCTAGCAGATTTAACCATTTATCTACGGCATCGGCGTCTATCTGACCCTCGAATATGGGGATTTCAAAATTAACTTGTACCTTAAAGGGTGTGGCGTTTCCAGAGGAGCTGCTGGAAGCCGATGTGCCGCTTCTGGGTAGCCGCTGAAGGATCTGCGCAAAGCTGTCCATCATCGCGTTCCGTTGTCGCTCGAGCGCTTCTTCGAGCAAGATTTTGATGGGATCTCCTGCCCCCTCGTCTTTCTTCTCGTCCGCCATGGGAGGCCGTCGGGATTTGCGAGGCTGGTCTTGCAAAGGTTCAACCAGTTCAAGCCCTAACTCCTTATATCCCGACCTTGTTGGGGACATGCAAAGAAAAACAGAGAAAAAGCAGACCGCTCTGATACCACTGATCCGGATTTAAACAGGAATGCAACAAATTACAGATATAACCATATACACAAAGATGCAGTGGAAATAATACTTCATTTCATTAATGGAAAATACTGAAATATGCTTACAAACAGAAATGGAAATAAACTAGCTAGGGCGATGGTAGCTTATCTCTGAGAAGAGATGTGATGGCTACATGCCTCTGAACTATGTTACAATGAGGCTCGAAGGCCTATTTATTGTTGAGAAACAATGGAAAAACCCTTAACATTCCAAAACCTAACCCTAGGAGATGAAACGCCAAACTGTGGGCCCCGTTTGGGGGTAAGTTGGTACATCAACTTCCCGGGGTCGTAACTTTGGCATATGATCTCCGTTTGACGCGTACAATAGCTCATTAGAAAGATCTATCTGAGCACTATCATTGTTGGAATGGGCAACACCAGTCCATGGCCATTCCATGGACTTGTGTTGCCCCAGGATTCCCCAAAAAACGTCGTTTAGGGCCTCAAAACAGCTCCGGAAGTTCAGGACCCGAAAAACTGCTAAAAATAGTAAGTTGTGCTACAATTAAGGAAACTGAAAATGCTGAGAAAGACAATGGTGGGGGTCCAGGTGGACTTGGCAGGTGGCCACCAATATCCACCTGGATCACACTTAGTGCTTTTTAGGGCAGCAAGGCACTTCTAGTTCTCAAGCTGTGTTAACCAACCCTTTTCCCCAAGGGAAACAACTTCTTGCTGGTGCGAGTTCAAACCCTGGAACCTCCACGGGAGCAACCAGGAAGGGGAAAAATCATCGAATGTTTTCATGATGGGTTCTAACCTCCATGTGGCTACTTAGTCACGCGATTATGGTGAAGCCGAAACTTCCAAGGATAAGACTGTTCCCGGAAATACTGACCTTCATATTGACCGACCCCCTGTTGAGACTATACCACAGATACCGAAAGGTTCTGCTAAATGCGTGACTATTAATCCTAATGCTAGGGCCACCCAGAACTACTCCATTTTTGAGGATCTAGCTCAGAGTCCGTGCGCCATGTCCACTTTAGAGGTTCTCCAGCCGTGTCCGGCTCAACGAAGTGCTTTACTTTCCGCGATTGGGGCAGTCAATCCAACTAACTCTTCATTGCTCAATTTCGACATGTTAAATGTCAAAAAGCGACTCCCTCATCATATGGCTTTCCAAATAAAGTCTACCTACCGGAAAATGTTAATCATACCATTATTGATGAAGGAGCTTCCACGTGCATCATGTCGATGTCATGTTGGAAGGCTATTGGATCGCCTACGGCCATTCCTTCACCTATCGTCTTGACTGCATTTGATGGCCATTCTCATAAGCCGCATGGGATTATCCTGGCCTTTCCTATATGTGTTGGGGGGAAGGTCCTGAATATTGAAGTAGAAGTCATATATGCTAACCTAGACTATAATCTCCTCTTAGGAAGGAACTGGGTATACGAAATGGACGCCATTGTTTCGACTCTGTTTCATGTCATTTGCTTTCCTCATGAGGGGAAAATTGTTAAGGTTGATCAATTGGATTATTGTCTAGTCGATCCTCAAGCAAGCTCTAACTCTACTGTCCCTTTAGTGGATAACCCTCATCCGCCTACTGAGAATTTAGGAGTGGGGATGTATTCCTCATTGATGGGTACCTTTGATCTTCCCTCTCCTTTCGCTAAAATCAATGCCGTTTCATCATGTAAGGAGTCTCCTCGACTAGAGTTCTTTCGAAATCATTATTTTTCAGACCCTTGGACCTTGCCTTCACCTACGACCACATTAGTTGAAGGACAAGTGAATGGAATGGCATTCCCTATATCTGCAGCTGAGCTTAGATATCAGTCTATCATTAACTTTGCAGACGACCATTCTACTCCTTTTTCCGAAGAGGAGTTAGATGGTGATGTGGCCCCGGCCTGGAGCCTTGATTCTACCTCTGCCTTGGACTGCTTAGATTCAGTTTTACCTTCTGAAGAAGCAATCCTTGAAGCAATGATGGGTATAGATCGACCTTGGGAAGACTTACACCATCGTTCATACTTTCTTCCTCCATTGCAAGAAGTAGAATCTAGATTCTCCGAGCTCTTTACTAGTGATGTTTGTACGGTGTCAAATCCTTTGGCTCCAGCACACATTCGTGCCAAAGGTAATATGTCGGTGATTTAAAAAACGATACCTATAAACATCTCTAGGGACCCTAACGTGATCGAGAATCTCTTCATCAGAATTGAATGTTCCCCTGAAGAAATTCAAATTTACACTGACCTGTTCAAGGAATTTCGAGATGTATTTGCTTGGTCTTATGAAGAAATGCCTGGCATTGATCCTTCTATAGTTCAACATGAGATCAAGACGTATGAAAACGCCAAACCGGTTCGTCAAAGACTTCGGCAGGTTAATCCTAAGAAAGTAGTAGCTATTAAAGCTGAAGTTGAGACGCTGCTAAAGGCGGGTTTCATATACCCTGTTCCTCTTACTGATTGGGTTTCTAATTTAGTCCCTGTGGATAAAAAGCAAGGAACAATCCGAGTATGCATCGATTTTAGGGACCTAAACAAGGCTTGTCCGAAAGATAATTACCCCATGCCATTCATTGATTAGATTATCGACGAGTGTGTGGGTAATGAGATTTTTTCCTTCATGGATGGTTTTTCGGGTTATAATAAAATTTCTATCCGTCCTGAAGATCAACATAAGACAACCTTTATATGTCCTTGGGGTACCTTTGCATATAGAAAGATGCCTTTTGGTCTTAAAAATGCTGGAGCCACTTTTCAGTGGACCATGTCATATGCTTTCCACGACATCAAACATGTCATCGAAGCATACTTGGACGATCTCGCTGCTCGTTCTCGAAAGAGAACTGATCACCCTAGTCATCTTCGAGTGGTTTTTGAGCGATGTCGTTTTTATAAAATCCGGTTGAGTCCCAACAAGTGCGTTTTCGCGGTTACGTCTGGTCGGTTATTAGGTTTCATTGTGTCAAATGAAGGGATTCGCGTTGATCCCTTCAAGGTTGAGGCGATAGTTCAGTTGCCTCCCCCATCCTCAATTCGACAACTTCAAAGTCTTCAAGGGAAGGCTAATTTTTTAAGACAGTTTATAGCAAACTATGCCAAGATCTCTAAAGGGTTCATGCGTTTTCTACGGAAAGGAGTTCCATTTGTGTGGGACGACTTTGCGCAGCGGTCGTTCGATGCTTTGAAAAAGGAATTAGTCTCTGCCCTGCTTTTGAGTCCACCAGATTATGGTAGAGACTTCCTTTTATATCTCGCTGCAGCAGAATCAACCATTGGTATGGTTCTCGTTCAGGAGGACGATGCTCTCATCGAGAATGTGATTTATTATTTGAGCCGAGGCTTAATAGGTCCTGAACTTCGCTGTTCTTCGGTTGAGAAGTTGGCCTTGGCAGCTGTCCATGCTATCCAGCGGCTCTGTCATTATATCCTGCTACGCAAAACTTTTGTCTTAGCGGCGGTCAATCCATTTCAATTTGTCCTTAGTAGGCAAGTGATTGGGGGAAAATATAACCGATGGATAGTCATTTTGCAAGAATTTGATCTCGAATTCTTGTCAGCCAATTCTAAGAAATCCATGGTTTTCGCGGAGCTAATTTCTGAGCTGCCTTGTGGAGAGGATACTGTTTATGAGGAAAGTTTTCCCGACGAACATCTATTCCTCATCTCTTCACTCAACCCTTGGTATGGAGATATCATTGTCTATCTCTAGACTTCGAAGTTTCCCTCTACTTTCTCCAAGGATGAATGTCGAAAATTACATCACCTGGCTAAAAATTATGTTATCATTGGTGACACATTATGCCATCGAGGGGTTGATTCAATCCTTCGGCACTGTTTAACCTTAGAGGAAGCAGAGTCAATGCTCAATGACTGCCACAGTGGAGCTTGTGGTGGTCATCTATTAGGTCTTGCTACAACCCAGTGCATCTTACGTGCCAACTATTTTTGGCCTTCACTCTTTAAAGACTGTGTGGAAGTGGTCAAACGCTGTCACCCCTGTCAAATTTTTACTCGCAAGATGCGTGCACATCTAGCTCCTCTTTTTCCCGTTGTCACCGTCAATCCCTTTACTAAGTGGGGTATTGACTTTACAACTTGTAATCTGCCTTCAGCGGCGAATCACAGGTACATTATCATGGCTGTAGACTACTTTACAAAGTGGGCCGAGGCCATGCCCACTTATAAAAACGATAGTGACATGGCAGCATTGTTCCTTTTCAATCAGGTTATCTCAAGATTTAGTATCCCAAGAGAGATTGTCACTGATCATGGCAGTCATTTCCAGAATCAACTGATGTCTGAATTGGCTCTCAAATTAGGTTTCCGGCAGGAGCATTCGTCTCCTTATTATCCTCAGGCCAATGGACAGGTCGAGGCAGTCAATAAAACTCTTAAGATGATCCTCCAATGGACAATTGATAAAAATTAGTTCAATTGGCACGTTATGTTGTATTCAGCTCTTTGGGCATATCGAACCTCCGTAAAGACGGCTACTAGTTTTACACCTTTACAGTTGGTTTATGGGATGGAGTCTATCTTTCCGGTTGAATGTGAAATTCTGTCTCTTAAGTTAGTTGTTGAGCTCCTTACAAAGACTTCGAGTCTTGAAGAGTGCCTCCTTCATTTGGAACATCTCGATGAGCAGCGTCGAGATGCTGCCACGATGAATGAGGCTCATAAGAAAAGGGTTAAAACGCAGTATGATAAATCTGTCCGTCCTCGAGTCTTTTCTGAAGGTGACCTTGTCTTGGTCTATGACCAAGATAAAGACACCTTGGGGGAAGGCAAATTTAAGCCTATGTGGTACGGTCCTTTCATTATTAAAAGAGTTTTAGAAAAAGGGTCGTATGAGTTAATCGATTTTGAGGGAAACAAGCTGGTGGAGTCCCAAAACAGGCTCTACCTAAAGAAGTACTTTGCTTAGTTTTGGCCAGGCAATGGCTTATTTGTACTTTATGTATATTTGTACATATATCATCGAGAGTTTTTTTGATATCAACACTTTTTGGTCTGCTGTGGCAGGTGTTGATGGATGACTTGGTCTATTTTGGGTTCGCCGATGGTGCTAGTCAGCACACTCGGAATCTCGGTTCCGCAGCTTGGGTACTCTATTATCTAACTGGTCAATTGATGGTATCAAGAGGTGTATGCATCAGTCCTGCTTCAAACAATATGGCTGAGTATACTGTCGTTATTAATTTATTATCCAAGGCAATCTCTCATGGGATCGACTCGTTGGTAGTGTATCTTGATTCTCAATTGATAGTGTCACAATTAAACAACATTTATCGAGTAAGGGATCCATGTTTATATCGCCAGTATTTAAGGGTGAGGTTGTTGCAAAGATCATTTACTTATATTAATTATTTGCACATTCCAAGATCTCATAATTGGTTAGTTGATTCTATCGCTAATCAAGCATTAGACTGGCACATCAATCATTCATCACCATAAAATAAAGCATCAAAAAGTCGAACTGTATATATATATATATATATATATATATATATATATATATATATATATATATATATATATATATATATATATATATATATATCATAAAGCGTCTCGAGTGTACATATGTTTTTCCAAAAATATACAAAATTGGGACTCAAATGCCCATAATCATGTCCAGCATAACTAATGCCCCGGCTCATGATGAGTGGCTAAGTAGGTAACTATCGCATTGGCCACACACCGAAAAGTGCGAACCCAGTCATGATGCATGCCAACCACATGACGCTGCATATCCTCAAGAAGGTCCTCTATGGTAGCCATCAGTACTCGGCAGCTCAGTCTCGCCAAGTGTCACTGGACGTTACGTAGAGTCCACTCTGTATCAGCAGCTGCCTCTTCAGCTCCTCGGCCACACCGTTTATGCCGCGGGAATCCATCTGGTCGTACCAGCCCAATGTCTAGAACATGATCATCATATCAGTCATTTGAATCTCATCAAAAATATTTTTCAAAAGTGCATCATTATATTTAAAAAATGCAAAAAAATCATAAAATAAAAAATTCTTACCAATCTCGCCCCATGCTGCGTTCGGCGGTAATTCTAGATCAGGATCTCCTTGGAAATCCAGCCCAGCATAGGGGTAGTCATCTATGGCGATGATCTGCTGATCCCACTAGGTGAAGAAGTCATCATCAAAGGCAGTCCTTGGGACCTCCCCACCCCCCAGACATTTCATTAGATCAGCCCACCAGCCCATGCGTTGATCTTTTGGGGTGCTGATGGAAACAGCTACCCGAGGGTGGAGTGCGGGAACCTTCTCAAAAAAGAAAGTACACAGGATAGTCCCATATCCAAAGTTTTTGGTCTGTCCCCTCTTGATAGAAGTGAGTTGGATCTTCATGTTGGTCAGAAGAGGAGTACACCAGTCGAACACAGTAGTGAGACAGTCAACTGCCACGCTCATGGTTAGCTGTGATGCCTGATGCAGAGAGGACGATCCGTTCACTCGAGCTATGGTGAATAGGATTATCCTTAGTGATAAACTCGCCACATGTGTGATGGAAATCTAGCTCCCAACCTTCTTGGGATGTCTCGGGCAATATATCTGTACGTAGTCCTCTATCATGAGACTGCTCCATGTCCTGCCCCGGGAATGTACTACCACTCCCCTTCGGGAAAGGCCTGTGATAAAATAGATATCCTCCACTTCTACCCTGAGCGGCATCTAATCAATCATAAAGGCTTCCTCCTCGACGTCCCAATAATCAATGAGCATCTCAAGCAGACGTGTGTTTGCCTTCATATTCGGCACTTTGAAGAATTTAAGCAAATCGCATCCCCGTAGGGTTTCCAAAGCATCAGGATCGTTCATGACTTCATTATCCTTCGCTGCGTGCTCTCTTTCTCTCTAGGTGACCAGCATTCTGAGAAAAAATAATTTGCAACCGTTAGTTTTTGTTTAAAAATTGTTCGCGGCGTATACGCGGGTCCCTGTGCACACAGTCGCGTATAGGGCCCGCGTGTACGCGGGTTTCATATTACCAACCCACGTATACGCCGCGGTGAAATTTTGGGCAAAAAATTCAACGGTGAAACATTAATTAAAAATCTTAAAACCAGTCACAATCAATTGCAAGCTAAGTATAAGAGTTACCTGGAGGTTTTTGAAGAATTTGAACGGTTGAATCTGGCTATGGGAAGTTTGCTCCTTTTGCTCCAAATCCTTTGCTCTCAAACTCAAATGGTGAAAATGGTGAGTCCAAAATCATTTTTATAAGTTTTTAAAATGCAATTTTTTTTTCAAAATTTTATTTTTTTTGACCTCATGTGACTTTTAACTTGGGAGCTTAGAATGTCAAGAATGGTTTGTTTTTCAGGACATTTTGGACATTTTTTCGACAGTTTCGAGACGGTTCCATGATTGTTGACCCGTCATGGAAGGTATCATTTTCTAACTGGCATATAGGTTAGGGACACCATTTTTCCGTTGCATTATGCATACTAGCCTCCATTTGCCGATACATCTGCCGTAGGGTCGACCCCATCGTGTTATGGTTCGTAAGCCATATTCACTCGCCGATTCTTTAAATCATGACACACTGGTAGAGCCATCCTTTACATCAGCATCGTAGTTAGCACCTCACTGACATTTGTTGCCCATGCTGCTCCGATTTGAGTAGGCTCGGGAGTCCTCTGTAGTCCGGCCATGACTTATGCGTTGAAGACTCATTCCTCTTATCTTCTTCGCTTTGTTCTGGCCTTATACCCTAGAGGCTCCTTTGTGTTGAGTTGTACTACTGCATTGCATGTTGACCACTTGCACCTTTTGGCCTAGAGCTGGCTTCACTTGGACTCGTGTTTAAGCCAAATTTTGACCATGACGACTGCAAAATCAACCTTCCATACCTTTGACTTCTGCAACTTGACACACCTTGACCCATGGAAGGAACACACCTTTGAGTGTCACTGACCAGTTTTCACCTCCCTGCATTGAGCATAGGAACGTTCCATTCCCAGGAACTAGATCATCTATTTCACTGACACTCATTCTTTCCACTATACCATAGCATTCTTTTATTCTTTTTCAAGCTTCACAGAAAAAGACAAAAAAATTAAATATTCCAAAAAAGAGTGGGAACAGGACAGTATTTCCATTTATTGTTGGCAGCTAGAGTCAGTCGTGTCGCCCTTGAACAAAGCACTCAGAACAAAGTCTCCTACGTTTGGGCAGGATTTAGTTTGACTTAGGTAAGCCTTAACCTTGTTATTGAGTCAGTTCTCCCCCGATTGGTTATCTCTTCTAATCATATGGAGGGTTTGTTCGTGCCTCCTGCATGACGAACTTATACGGAGTCATCATATGCTGCCACATAGTCACATTGAGTGGTGCTTTTGTTCAAGGGAAGTTGGCCTGCGTCGGCCTCTCTGCGGTGTCTTTTGACTCATTTTTCAGTTGGCCATCCCTGGTTGTCAGTGTCATGTCTATCATCACATTAGCTATATTGGTCCTTTACTCGTGCCGGTTTGAGAAGGTCCCCATTGACTTCTTGCTGGCGGGTCTTGTCCTTATCGACGACAACATCTTGCTCTGAGGACAGGCCTAGAGCTGAACCCTGGCCCTATTTTCATTATTGATAGGTCACCTTGTGCTCAGCATCGATCAGTATCATGGGTCTTTGACTGAGTGGTTTCCCTTATGTTCGACATCAGCTTACATTATCACACATTAGGACTCGTGCAGTACCTTGGTTTCCATTTGACCCTATTGGTGGATACCTCACCTCTGTGTCAACTTCCATTATTGGTTGGTTCAGAGGGTTTTTGTCGTGCGCTAGCCACATCTTCTGTACGTCAGAAACATACTTTGGTTGGGTTACTACATCTCTTTCGTCTGATTCCTTCCACATTATTGGCCTACGGGTTACACTTGCGCTAGATTGATGAAGGATACCTTAATGCCTTCCTTCTAGCAGATCTTTCCCTATCGACTCCGACTCATTGCTTTGGGGCAAAGATCTAGAGTCCATTTGGCAGTACCTTGGGGTGTGCAGTCATTAGTGGCAGATCATTTGCTATCGACAGCGGGAAACCATCATTGTCTCCTGATCGATAGATTCTTATAGGTGTTCGACTCCAGCTCATCTATTCACACTTGTTAGATTGTACTGGGTACCTTGACGCTCATTATCATTATCGATGAGTAGTCTCTCGTTTCACATGGTCTACTTCAGATCATTTATTCCCATGGTGTAGAAATGTACCACGGTGGTCGGTGAAGACCTCAGGTTGTGTCAGCATTCATTAGTTCACTTGATAGTTGCTCTTGTTGCTGCTAGTTGATACCACTCCACCTTATATGTTGCAGTCAGTCTTGGCGACATTCCATATGCTGGAACCTGAGTTTGCAGTGTAGTACCATCCTATTCCATCATGTTCAATTGGTACCTTTTGGGATCAGTCTTTGATATCAGTGATCCGTTACATCTTTCAGCATCATTGACAGTCTTATATGTGATATTCAGACATGTACTTGTTCATCATGATCAGATGATCCATTATGTATTTTCCAGTCATTTATACTTGTATACTTAGTGGATCCGCTTGTAATTGATATGTGGACATGCTTTACTTTTTCTGAGCATGGGTATGCCCACCTCAGACAGTGTTTCTTTCTGATCTCCTTTTGTGGCTTGGCAAGTTGAATTCTGGTGAAGTTCTCCTTGGTTTTTGACAGATTTCCTTTCCATGTACTTGCATAATACATTTCGGCCATCATGTACCCCTTCTGACCTCATATATTAGGGGGCATCTATTATAGCTCCAAATCTCACTCTTGTGGTTTATGATGCTGCACTCTTGGCCTAGGGCAACCCCTCCTTCCAGACCTGGTCCTAGAATTTAAAAAACAGTGTTTTATCCCTTATACGCAACATTTCCCTGCGTTAAACACGTGTATACGCCGGTCTGTGTATACCTAGCCCACGTATATGTATTAAAACACTTAAAAAAATATAAAACTCCTTAATTTCGGGCGGAGATCGCGGGTTTTACCTGCTGATCACCTGTTAGTGCCCGTGGCCCAACTGTTCCCAACCAACTGCCAACTAAAAAACTACTTTGGGAGAGGTATAAAAAGACCTCAATGGGAAGGCCTAAGGGAGGAGAGAAGAGAGAGAAAGGTTATTATGCTGAGATTTTTCCCCTGACTAGGTCTGAAGATCCTTGTGCCTTATGCAGTTCCCCCATTTGTACAGGAAACCCTTGTTTCCTTGTGTGTTGATGTTCATCCACTACTTATGACATCATGGAGTAAGTCATGGAAGGAGCTTGTTAAAGGCTTGAGGCTAGATGGATCCAGAATGAGGCTTTGCTTGGAGCCTGCGAAAGGTGACTCAGGTGAAATTATTCCTTTTCTGTACTTTATTTGTCTATAATAAAAGAAACACATGTCTTGGTTCCCGATATAAATCTTCTTTATGTTCATGATATTCATGTTAGAATACATATGTGAATGGTTGTTTATATTTCATAACTAACTAGCTTTCTTTATAACATGAAGATGGTTTCTTTATAAGGTTTTGTCCATATACTATTGTGTTCTTTGGAATTGGTGGTTTTGTAGATCAAAGGAGCAAAAAGGGAACTCCAAGAAAGGTTTGCACCCTAAAGGGCCTTCTCAAAAGTAGGACCTAAGGTACACCCTCTTATCATAGAATGTTCTTACAATAGAATAATGGTTGTATGAATGTGTGTTTCTCTGTATAGACAATTTTCAGTCTGCTAGGGTTTCAACCTAAAAGCCCTAGGGGAACATTTCCCTCAACAGTGTCTTTCTCCAGAGGGATTTTATGCTGGATTATGTTCTTATCATACGTTTTCAGATCACTATACTCCCAGGCAAACACATCAGCAAATTGCCTCATTAAATTGCAGTATTCAGCACTTTGGTCAGTAGACAGATGAGAAGACAGATGTATGTATTTAGGTTGACCTGGACTCCTTATGTCATGCTTACAGACTGCAGATTGATCTTCTTTTTGGGCAGCCTTGTAAGGCACATCATTTTGGTCAAACAATCTTTCAAGAGGAATTAGAACCTTTGGAATTTGATTACTAGGAAGCTGGACAATGCTTTCTTTACCAATTTTATTTCTAAGCTGGGATTTGGGGTTTTCTTCCAAGGCTTCATTTTCTTGATCAATTTGCATTTCAGAAAACTCATAAATGACTTGAAGAAACCTATTTATCTCATCATCATCATTAAAAACTTTCCAATGCTAGACATTATCAGGAAAGGATGGTCTATATTTCATTTGGACTTCATAAACCAGTCTAGGAGGCATTGGAGGAATAAATAGACTAGCAGAAATAGTAAGGGAATCAACAAGCTAATTTTTGGCTAAGGGATATATGAAATAAAAAAATAATCAAAAGAATCTTTGGGTCTCCATACCTCATCTCTGTATGCTTTCAGCCTTGGGTGCTTTGCTTGAAATGTTTTATTCACTTGCTGAATGATCAAATCAACATCTTCAAACACCTTCAGATTCTTGATTCCTCTCTCTTTTGCTGCATTAAGGCCCAACAACAGAGCCTCATATTTTGCTATATTGTTTGTGACTTGAAAAGTCAGCTTAAAAGACAGTTGTGTGCTTTTTTTCTCTGGAGATACTAGCACCACCCCTGCTCCTATAGTCTCCCTGCAACATGCTCCATCAAAGAAAATCTCCCAAACATGACTTCTTGATCTGCATTGAGGCCTTTTGAGATTCTTCAATTTGGAGAATACATGCTCCAAAATCCGTGTCCACAGCATAAATAGGATTATTGGTAGGATTCTTCTCATCACTAAAGATATATGCCAACTGTGCTTCTCTGTATAATCCCCTGCTTTCTCCTCCAAAAACTGGGACACTAGCATAAGATAGATCATTCTGTAATGTCTCACCTAGTCTCTTAATCCATCCTCTGGATAGCAGCATGCCAAACTTGGGAGGGACATCTGCTACCACAATATCCATCATCATACTTTTCATGGGAAATTGAGTTAGGGTAATGGCCAGGTCTTTGATTAATCCTAGGCATTTCACTTTCCTTGAATCAAAAGAGAATAAATCATGATATGGTCGAGTGATATGAAGGCCTAACTCTTCCATGATAGCTGTAGGCATTAAATTGTGGCTGGCCCTTGTATCTAGCAAGAAGTTGTGGAGGGTTTTGTCATGAATGGTCAAGGAGACATAAAAGGATGGAGAATTATTATCAGTAGGTTCAATTATGGGGCTAAGCACAATAGCAGGCTTATCATCTTGCAAATTGACAGAGTCAGTGGAGGTTTGTGTGATTTCCAATTCAAGGGCCTCAAGGATAGGCTTTCTAAACATTTCACTCTTTACCAACTCTACTAGAGGCACAGATATTTTCATCTTCTAGATATTTGACTCTAAGCTGAAAGAGGAAGGTAATTTATCAGAACCTTTTACCTCTTGAACTAGAGCTTTGAGGATGACTGGGTCAACTGTTGGTCCTCTCTGCCTGATATTTTGTGACTCTATTTGGACAACAGCTCTTTGGGTAGGATTCTCTTTGACATTTTTTGCATTTGACCTCAGATTATATCTTTGTGGTTCCTGAGCTTGTAGCATAGCCTCTCTGTCCCATTCTTGACTGTCTTGTTCCTGCAAGAATGATTCTTCATATGCAGCCAATGTCAAAAAGATAGCACTGCCTTTATCTTCCATGCAATGAATTTCATCCTCATCTTCGAATTGTTCCTCCTCCATGACTAAATTTTGGAAAGGAGTTTTAACTTTCTATTCTTTTTTTGATTCTTCACCCCTCTGAATAATTTGCAACTATTCATTTGCTCTTCTGAAAGGATTTGGGTTTCTTGGAGCAAATGTGTTCTACTGCCTTATTTTTCCTGAATTTTTCTCGACCTTTAGTTTATATATTTTAGCATCCAATGACTTTATCATCTTAGTCATTTTATTTAATTTAGGCTCTGAAGATGATGTAGAGGAGGTAGAAGCCTGACCTCTCTACCTCCTTCTGTCAGCTTGGCCTTTGAGCTTTTTTGTAGCCATGATATTAGACTCTACTTCTACTGCTATATCTTGCATGTCTGCTAGAGTAGCACATCTCCTTTCTCTCAATAATAGGCAGAAATCAGAGTCAAAAGCATTGGCATAAGTGAGTTTGGCAGAGGTGGGGGTAGGCTTTACTTCAGCCGGTATCTTATTATACATACGATTGAATCTTTTATTAAAATCAGGCAATGATTCCCCATTTTCCCTCTTCAGGTTACCGATCTCTGTATGGTAATACAGAAAGTCCTTTTTTATCTCCCTAGTGCTTTAATAATGCATCATCTAAGACTTCGATATCTGTTATAGATCTCTTGGGTAATTCTCTGAACCACTTCCTAGCCTCTCCATCAAGGCTCTGGACAAAAACTCTCATCCACATATCATTTTCACTTATATCTAAATTATCAGCATAACTGTAAAAAGCTTCTAGGTGTTCTTTGGCTGTCACTCCCTCTGTGCCAGTGAACTTAGGCATATATTTCTGATATTCTCCCATATGCATGGGATTTAAAGGAACAGGAAAGACCAAAGGTCCATATCTGGTAGTAGCAATTCTTTCTATCTTTGTGGGTGTTTGCTGGCCTACCATGATTGGGATATGTGGAAGGATACTAGCAGATTGAATGGTAGGAAGTAATGTGATGGATGGTAGAGACAAAGGGATGTTTTGGACTGTATGGGGAGCTTTCTTTAGAGTGAGATTCAAAGGGGAACTAGATTGATAAGGAGCTCTATTAATCTCCGCAGGTGTTTGTTCACTAGCAACACTATGCTCTAAGTCTTCAAATTGTGTATTTTCAACTAAAAGCTCCTTATGCAGAGACAAATAAGATTTCTTGGGATTACCTGATCTTGATGCTCCTTTTAGTGATTCTTTCTTCGATTAGACAGTCCTCTCAGGGTCAGGCACTGGTTCAGCTGGTGATTTCTGGGGATTTCTTTGAGTATGTCTCACAAACTGAGCCAGAACTTTGTTGTGGAGTCGCCAAAGGTTGGTCTCCCTCCAGTGGAGTTGCTAGATAGATGATTACAACTAGAAATGTGCCCAAACCTTGTCTATCATCAAAATCTAGAACTGTGTCGTTCTCTTAGGGAAGCTAAGCTTCAATCTCCTTTCCTTGACAATAGCCCCAATTAATGTTATCACCCCAAGAAACTCTCCTAGGTTGTATATCAGAGATGCTCGGGAACATTACAAACTCAATAAAATTGTTGGAAATAGGTGGTTGAATGGAAGGAAATGATGCATATTCAAGCAAGATAACCACTTCTACTATGCTTAACCCCAGACATGAGTGAACACCCCCAGACTACAAGGATTTAGACCACCAATTACTCACAGTTTAAGGAACAGTTGAACATGGAGAATACTGATCACACTAGCAGATGCACAAGACCATGTGATGGCCAGCTGCAACTAGTAAAGAGGTCTGCCAAATCTATTTCCTAATGCACAGACAAGATGATAGCTCTCTGGCATTAAAACAACAGAAGCCTTCATACATATTCAATAATACCTGCTAGATTCTAACACAGAGGTGGGATGACAGCCCCTGTAATGCTAAACATCAAGAGCACATGAAAAATGCATAACAGACACACCCTGGAACAATGAAGAAGTGGAAAGTGAGCAATTAACAGCAAAAGAAGAATGTATTAGCTGAAAATGAAGACCAGAAGCTGCAGGTATCATAATAGTTACAGTCTCCGGAAGTTGAACTTTACATCAAAATAACGTTCATCAACCCTTATTACATCTTGTTTCTGGGTATATATAGAGTTTGTTTACAAAATTGCTCTGTTGTTCTATGCGTGGAGGGTTCATAATGGACCACCAACAACTTTTACTATCAAATATGGGTCTCTGATACAATCTAATTGTTTTAAAGAACAAAATGACCCTTTTTGTTACTCTGTTGTAATTCACGAACCGGTGGAGTGCTATATTGAAGGGGTTCCATAACTGATTAATGCTTTGATCTGCTGGAGGCTGTCCTTCTTGTCCTTCGGATGTACAATTCGTTGAATGCAGTTGTTGAAGCTTAACTGCACAGAGCTGATAGACGATCGCCTTCAACCCTTGGAAGCATTGTAAAGGCTAAACACACAAAAACTGCATGGAAACTGAGTGAAGGGCTGGGAATAATGTTAGCTATTGGATGGAACTGGAAGATGACTGAGATCTCATTGCAGGATGCGATGGGAGGACGTGGGGCGGAGCAACTATGAATCGTCGGATCACATATACAGATGGCTGAGATCATTTGATAGGAGGAATGGAGAGATGGATGATCGGGAGATTGAGGGCTGTCGAATCTTCCATGGGAAAATTTGATGGTAATCGGGAGCGGAAACTATGTGGGAGATAACGTGCGGGAGCCATACGGGACGGCGGTAAGCAGTTTCCCCGCACCACTTATTAGAGGCAGGGAGTATTCGTATGCAGGGATGCAATCCAATACAAATGTGATGCGTGGCTGGTGGTTCTGGCGGGAAACCACTTTCCCCACTGACTAATAAGCGTGCAGGTTATGGGAGTGGGAGATGCGAACACCATCGGATCTCACGGGAAATGACCGAACGGCCAGGGTTTAAAGCACGTGATTATTGCATGATGTGACAGGGGAGGGCCTCGCCAATAGCACTTTTTATATGTGCACGGTCATATAACCACAGACTCATGGGTTTAACTATGCGCCCAGGACCCGAGGGAAATAGGATTTATACAGGGTTTATGGGGAAATTTAGAGGAAAACGGAGGAACACAGGGGTGGCGGGAGTTATAAGGGTATAAAGAAAATAAAGGGGGAAGGATAAAATGAACTACTGTGAGCTCTGTACTTGCAAAAACACACGTCCACAGTAGTAATTTGGTTTTCCAAATGCATAAGTGCATAGCAGAGCTAACAGTCGCATCCATGTGGATTATTCTACCTAAAGTTGCACATGTCCTACTGTGTTGTGTGTCTCTAACAGAGTTGGGACCATTCCCTTTCGACTTGATACTCACCTTCACCCTCTCCCTCTACAGTGAAATAACCTTGACACAAGTAACACTAAGCACTCACTAGGCACGTGAACCTCATTTTCTGAAGACAAAGCATGCCACTCTCATGTGTTGACAAGAAAGAGCTAAGTCAAATCTTTAAGATAATGGAAACTGGGCCATCATATCGGATGGGACTCCTACACCAAATAGTGTGAGGTCTAGTTGGGACTTCATGCCGGGGAGATCCCCTGAATGTTGGTGGGTTCAGCACCGTCAACATTTATGGCTCTAGAAGGAGGGCAACGAGTTGTTTATGGTTGAATGTCCTCTCATCCCCACTCATCAATCATCTGGTCAGGGCAGTAACTCACACTCCCTCTCACCTACGTGCAACTCTAAAATTGGTTACTCCTTACCTCTTAGACATGAACACAAAATTTCATATTAGCACCTTTGCTCTGTCCTTCCCATCACTCATCATTTTTCTAAAGAATTTAGATTGATCCCAAGAATACAAGGTCTTCCATACACATCAATAAATCTAAATACCACTCCCACATGAGTTGTTGTATCATTGGTGCAAGAAGTAGTACTTGCCACAATCGAAGGTCTAGAAAAGGCTGCTGAGAACAGAAAGGAACCTCCAACCTTCCAACAGGAAGAATATGACACCCTTGTGATCTTGGGTTCAGACTCTAGTATAGGAGGCAGAGGGGAATCATCGGAGGAGGTGGAGGTGGAGACGAACCAACAGATTCAGAGCTAGAACCGTTAGATTCTAAAGAAGAGGAGGAGGATGATGAAGAAGAAGACATGGTTCACCAAACTTGGAATGGATGACTCGGGGACCATTGGCTGTCTCGAGTGCTCTGCACAGGATTACAAAGTGTTCAGAGAGGATGTTGACAAAGTATGACCCTCACAGAAGAGTGAAGGTAGAAAACCACTCGGACAACTTCTACGTACAGCTGCAGACACTCAAGGTATGGTACAATGATGTTGCATACAGATTGTTTCCATGTACCTTGGATGACCTCACAGTGGTATGGTATCACAACCTTCCTGTAAATTCCATCCATAACTAGGGTATGTTCAAAAGGATGTTTTTGGAAAAATTAATTGACGACATGACCACGACCATGTTGCTCAAAGAGTTGGGAAGTCTGAAGATGGAGTTGAAAGAAAAGGTAAAAGATTTTAATTAGAGTTTTTTGTGCATATTGAACAAGTTTGCAACAAACATGAGACCTCATGACTCCATCATTGTTGACTATTATATGTCTGCATCGCCAACCAGTATTGCATAGTTCGTCAAGTGAGCTGAGAAACTAGCGCTACCAGAGAACTGCGAAGAGGCGATCGTTGTGGAGAAAGAGATACACGAAATTGGAGTCATCAAGGATAATGAACTAGCAAAGGACTCCAGAGATGTGAGTAGGAAGCCCTAGGTTGTAGCAAGCAAGGGTAAAGATAAGGAAGTAAGTGACATTGAAACCCTTAGTCGTTTTGTCAAGACTTGAAAATAGAGGTGTCTGAGATGAAACAACGAACGATCGACACATCTGCGAGAAGGCAACCTCCTAGACAATAGAAAGGAAGCATGTCATTAGGCAGCAACCGCTTCCCAACTAAAATTGCGCAGTGCTCTAACTCAGTGTTCTAGATGTAACTGTGCGCGAATGATAATTTTTTCTCATTCCATGAAGACGTTCGCTCGGAAGAGACTTGTTCGGAATGGAAACAAGTTGTGGACTAAGTATGTAACTATGAACTAAACGTAGTAAATAATGAGCAATGCTAGCTGAGAGATGTAGATGATGATGAATATGTTGCATATAATGAGGCACCCAGCACTGGGAAGGTTATCAACATGTATCAGTGCTCGCAAGCAGCACACAAAATGAACACCAAGAAGCATCCCCAAAATTAAAAAGGTCAATACAATCTCAGAAGTCAAGGGGCTACCCCTACGATTAGGGAAATGCGATAATAAAGCTTTAATATATAAATGCAACAATATGAATAATAAAGTCGAGATTCCGAGGGGTAATTTTAATATAGTAGGTAATAATATTAGTGGTCAATCTAATAAAGTGTTAGATGGTATTGATAGCCTTAAGCGTAAAGAGGATATTAAGGGTATGTCGATGGGTAGTTCGAGTTCATTCCATCAGGACAATAAGGTGGTGAATTTGTCTAGTTTTTCTTTTCCGCCCGTGGTTTTTAGTCTCTTAAGGAAGGGTCTTAATTTTGCCTTAGCTCCCAGAAAAATCCCGGTTGAGGACATCATTTGTGATGTAGAATATGGCATTAAGAACCTTCCTGATAAGATTAAAGACACTATTAGGCAGGATTGCGCCGTTGCCCTGAGGAGGGCTAAGCCTCCCCGTAGCAATATTAGCAAGGCTGAGTTTGAGGCTCTGAAGAGCTTGAACGAAAATCGGGACGTTGTGGTCTTGAAAGCGGATAAAGGTGGGGCTGCCGTTATCCTGGATAGAGAGGATTATAGAACTAAGATGCTTGACCATCTCTGTAATAGTGGGAGTTATAAGAAGCTTTCGAAAAATCCCCTCAAAAAGGTTTCCAGAGCGGTCGCGCTTGCGATCAAGTCGTGTAATTCCACGATTCCTCTAGCCCAGAAACTTATTGAGGGTAACCCCATCACTCCTAGGATTTATGGTCTTCCTAAAATCCATAAGGATGGGGTCCCCCTGAGACCCATTGTCAATACCATTGGTGGTCCGACTTACCTCCTGGCCAAGTTCCTCGCTGCAAAGTTGAGACCCTTGGTTGGGCAGACTGAGTCCTTTGTCAAAGACTCAGCTGCTTTTATTGAGGATCTTAAGAAAATTAATCTTGAGCCCGAGGACATTCTGGTAAGTTTTGACGTGGTCTCTCTTTATACTTGTATTCCTATCAATGAGGCCATGAAGGTAATTAATAAGCTAACTGACCCTGATACGGCTAAGTTAGTTGAACTTTGCCTTACCTCCACCTTTTTCAGCTTCGAGGGAGAGTTCTATGAGCAGACTTGCGGAGTTGCCATGGGCTCCCCCTTATCCCCTGTCGTCGCTAATCTCTTCATGGAGGAGTTTGAGTCTAAGGCTTTGGCCTCCTCTCGTCTCTTACCGAAGCTTTGGAAAAGATTCGTTGATGACACTGGTGTTGTCTGGTCTCATGGTCCTGACGAGCTAGATCGTTTCTTCAATCACCTCAATAACCAGTCCGCCGCCATTAAATTCACGATGGAAAAAGAAGATAATGGTTGTCTTCCGTTCTTGGATGTTCTCATCACTAAGAAGGTGGATGGTTCCTTTTCTCATCAGGTGTTTAGAAAGAAGACTCATACTGAACAATACTTGCATGCGTCTTCCCATCATTTCCCCGCTCAGAAGATAGCGGTTCTTAGCACGCTTGCCACTCGTGCTGTAAGAATTTCGGATGAGGAGAGCTTGGAAGCGGAGAAGGCTCATCTCCTAGATGTCTTTGAGAAGAATGGTTACAATAGGCACCTAGGTCGAAAAGCCTTCCTCAGGGCCAAGAAGGAGCCTTCAATCAAAAGAGTCCCTAAAGACCATATCATGGGTGTGAACCTTCCTTACATCCAAGGGACCACAGATAGGATTGCGAGGGTTCTGAAGAAGTACAATGTGCCCGCGACTTTTAGACCTCTCCGCACGATCCGTAGCTCCCTCAGGTCTGTGAAAGACCCTGTGGACCCTAAGGACATGAAGGGCGTCTATGTCATTCCCTGTTCCTGTGGGACCCCTTATATTGGTGAGACTGGTCGCTCTATCAATCAACGGATTAGCGAACATTCGGCTGACTTAAGACATGGTAGGACTAAGTCCTCAGCCCTGGCTGAGCATGCGGGGAAGACTATGCATCATGTCTGTATAGAAGATGCTCAAGTCATTGCCAAAGTTGCGCAGTTTCACCATCGTAAATTCAGAGAGGCCCTGGAGATTGAGAAAAGGCCGAACAATCTTAATAGGGATGATGGCTGGAAGATTAGCAGTTGCTGGATCCCAGCCTTGTCTTCCTAGCCTCCTCTTTCCCCTTCTGTTAGTTCTTAGGGTTTTTGTCTTCCCCCCCCTCCTGTTCTGTTTTTGGTGGGTTTGTCATGGAGTATAGGAGTTAGTAATAGGTTTTTAAGTTTTTTCGAGCTTTATCTGGCATTAACCTTATCCCAGGGGGTAATTTTTTAAAATTGGATTAGATTCTTTAAAAGGTTTTTTAACCTAGTTATTTCCGGTAACTGTTTTCTTATATATTGATAAGTAATAACATAGTTAATTTTTTAATACATATAGATATAAATTTCTATATTAGATAAGCATGTACTTTGATTTTGGTATTTACATAATAATGTTTTAACTAGAATACGATTTTAATATCAGAATTATATATTATTAGGTAAATATAGATCATTTAGTAAACATAAATTATTGTATGAAATAATAATTTAATTTCGAATGGGCCATTACATTAAAATAATTAATAAAAATGATTTATTGGACCCTTAATTTTAATAATTATTTTTAATAAATTCACAGTGACCTATTGTAACTATATAATTTTGGGAATAATAATAGTTATAGATTACCATTATTCAGTTTACCATAATTTATTAATGACCATTTATCTAATTTACCATTGGACCTTTTGGTTAAACAATTATTATTAAATGAATACATAGTTACCTATTGTAACTAAATTCTAAGAATAATAATATTTATTTGTATTTAAATAATTTAGGGATAATAAATATAGGTTAGGCAATAAAGATGAAGATATAATGACCATTATGACAATAAAAATATTTATTATTCAATTAAATAATAATATTATATGCTTCTATTTTTAGTAAAATCTGGGGTTTGACTTTGATCCTCAGGTCAAAATTAGCCGTTACAATATAGCCGTTGGAGTCGCTGCACACTCTATTTAATCAAGCTAAACCAGATCAGTTCTTCAACTTGTCCTGACGATGAACCACACTGGTTGGTTCGAAACGCGTCGACAAACGATTGATTATGTGATTTTGCCGAAGAGTATCTAAACAAGTTATGGATCACAGAAGTCTAAATTCCTTAAAAATCTTGAACTATTGATGAAGGTTGATCCATTAGTCGTCCAAAAGAAGAAAGCACAAAGAAAAGCCAAGAAGATAGAAGAAAACAAGATTATGTCCATGAGTAGTAAACTGTAGAACAATCCACTGGAAAGTACAAACACAAGTCCAAACCTAGACATCTTAGTGAGTCTACCCACCCTTGATTACAACATTGTGGAAGATATGAAGAAAAATCGTGCAAAAATGTCTTTGTTCGAGTTAGCTAAGATTCAGGGTCAGCGGGATATTATGTTGCACGCACTAGGGAAAACAACTGCAGACAGCACAACCTCTACTAGAAAGGGAGCAAGCACATCTCACGGTTCAATCACAACTATGCTCAACACACTCTAGATGGAAGAAGAAAACTTTGTTTTCCCTCCATTATTGCTTTCATTCGAACTATTTAACTGCAATGTTCACACCTGTTTGGTTGATTCTAGCACATCAGCCAATGTCATGCCACTCTCCATTTCCAAACAGATCAATGTGCAATGGAGCAAGACAGATACGCAGATCATCTAACTCGACCAAATGTGCATACCATCCATTAGTGAACTTCGATATGTGACCATCCAATTATCTCATGATGATTGAGTTCACCAATGCATCAACATTATCATTGTGGACATACCGGAAGCATATGGATTAATTCTTAGCAAAGACTATTCCAGCAAGTTGAATGGGTATTTTTCTATAGACTGATCACATTTTTGGCTTCCATACTAGGTCAAAAGCAATCATATTCAGGTGTTATCTGAGAGATACATGAGACACAATGTCACTCCCATCAATGGTGAGAACAAACCATTTTTCACGGAACTCGTGTTCAGCAACTACCTCTTGGAAACACAGCTGGGGTGTTATCTTGCACAAACAACTCCAACCCCACCAAACACACAGTTAGGTCTCCTTCCTTGCCCAACTGATGGAAATGAAGATTGTACAAAACATTGTAACACTAGTACCAGTAGCAGTAACAATAGCAGCAGTAGTACTAGTGCGTCAAGTCATCCGTGTATAGACGATTTTTGGACTATTTATTTTGACGAATCAAAGACATGGGACAACTCTGGAGTCAGGTGTGTCTTGACAGACATGAAGCACAAGAAACATTTGATCTGAGGCCACTTGGATTTTGACTACACAAACAACACTGCTGAATACACACTCGTATTAGGCTTGCAAAAAGCCATTAGCCTCAATGTTGTGGTGCTTAAAGTGGTAGGTGATTCAAAATTCGTGGTATGGGAGGTACGTAACACCATACACTTTTTTTCACCTCATCTCGAAAGTTATCAACAAGAGGTATGGCGATTAATCTTAACATCCAAGTTTTCAATATCATTGTTGTGCCAAGAATGCATAATGGAGCTGTCAATGCCTTAGCAAACGCAACTGCTAGGATGTCACCGCTTAGGGATAGGCTTACAGTTGAAATTTTTTACAAGCCTTCTATCCCTGATAACAAATCTAATCTACGCATTTTTTACGATGATTAACAGGTACAGCACTTCATGGCCAATGTTTATGTCATCAAGAACACAACAATTGGTGAAGATGAACACAAGCAGTCTTTGCAAGTTGTAGCTGATGACAAGAAAGGTAACCTCATCCCCAAGGGTGTAGTATCTCTCGATAAGCTTTATGACTTCTATAACTACTTCCAAAGGGTCAAGAAACAACAAAACCCACAATTCCACCATGATGTACAAACAAATCAACCTGGGAAAATAGCACGATCCAAAGTTCGTCAGTCTAGACATGTATGTGTTGCACACCGCAGGAGCAACAAATTTTTGTCTTCATGCTCAAACAGTACTAGGATATGTTCATGTGGACATACGATGATCTAAAGACATTCGACACATGAATAATCTAACACATGATTCCAATCAAAGAAGGGGTCAAGCCATTGCAACAAAAACTTTGGAAACTACATCCATCACTTGAACCCCTTATACAAAAAGAACAGACTAAGTTGTTGGATGCTCGGATCACTTACAAAGTTCATCATTTTACATGGGTTTCTAATTTCAGTCCTGTATGTAAGAAATACAGGGAGATCTACTTATGCATTGATTTCCCAAACTTGAACCACGCCATGGACAAAAACAACCACCTTATGTCATTAATGGAACCTCTACTACACGCAATATCTAGAGTAGGAATGTTGTCTTTGCTCAATGGTATTTTGGGATATAATCAGGTTCCAATAGCAGAACCTGATAATTTGAAACTATTTTAGGATAAGCTTGGCCCACACACGTACTATCTACAATCACTTGATAGGAGGATTGATGACCTTCTTGTCAACAGCCAAGATATCAAACACTACTTTTAGTAAGTCGGGACCGTACCCCACGCCATGTACATAGTCTGTTTACTGCTTGTTATATTTTCACTTTGCCTTACTATTTTTGTTCCGTCTTGTTTGGTTTCCTTAGTTTCATGCTATTTTTGGTTTTGTAAATAAGTTCTACCCTCTACTGAGTTTTGGCTTTTAAATGAGTATGTGGCTAAGATCCAAAGAGTATTGTGACATTGCAACACTTGCCTAGTCTTCTGTACGTCTTCTTTGTGCTTGGTTATAACCTTTGGCCAATGAAGTCCTGATGGAAACTACTAGCCATCTGCAAAGGAAGGTTGGGTCCAACCATGAACCTATGTTCACACTGGGAAACCCCATGCTTGTACTTAGCATTTTTCTCTGTGTGTTCAAGCTCATCCAACTAGTAGAAACAAAGAAGGGGAAAATCTAAGCAAGAAAACCTATGTCAGACGTCTTACATGCTTCTCTAAAGGAACTACCTATTCTTCTCTCAATAAGTCAAGATCCCTCTTCTGGCAAATAAATAAATAAGTGCCTATGCACAGTCATCTTAAAAAAATACAAAGGCGAAAGAAGAGAAAGGCTTCCTGTGCAGAGAGGCGAAGCATGAAAATCCACTAGGGTACTAACTAGGCTCATTGGTAGTGGAGATATGTATGTGTTATTGCATAACTCCGATGGGGTACCGTCTAGTCCTACTAGCAGCGGAGCAACACCAAAGATGAATGTTAGAAAATTATATATTATACAACAATGGAATACATAAAATATATTGTGGAAATATAAACACATAAAACATGTAAAACAAGAGAGACACAGATATACGTGGTTCACCCAATTTGGGCTATGGCCACGGAGAAACATCCAGTCCTTCCTTTTATATTATCCAACAAAAGGAAGAGATGCAACCTACGACAGATCCACTGTAACTCCCTCTTCATCCTCACACAACCTCCTCTCTCTTTCTCACTTAGAATACGGATCTACATAAACGCAATACAATTCCCGCATATATAGCGAGCGGTTTCCTTCTAGGGAAAAAAACCTAAATTAAACATAACTTCTATCGTCAAATCTTACTTTAATGAATGGTCCAGATTGACTATGAAATTACAACATTTTACAAGGCAATTTTACATCTATTTTTAGCTTCGGGACCCTATTATGAACGAGCTCAAAAAAAAGATAGAAAAGATAGATCCATGCCTTAGAATTCAGCCTCTTCGAGGGGGCAACCTCCTTTACATTACATAAATGAACAATTCTTGGATGATTCAAATGACAAAACCTCTTTTCTATATATAGGAGTCTAAGGAGTCACAATATAACCCAGCCGACCTAACAATAATAATATAAAGCCACAAAAATAACAATAGAGGGATTCTATGGGGCATAGTAATAAGAATATGGGGACAATAGGGGCACAACAATATTAATAAGGGATACAACTACAATAGTAATGGGGTAATCACTAGTATTATAGAGACCAAACATGCCCCTCTCCTTCAAAAAAGTGTTGTCCTCAACGCTTAAGTAGTTCTGGATGCTTCTGTATAAAATTCTCATCCTCCCATGTGGAATCTTCAGTAGATAAGTTCTTCCACTTGATAAGATACTCCAAAATTGATCGATTTCATAGCTGTCGAGTTCTTTTTTATGTGACTGCTTTTGGTTCCATTATAATTTTTCCTTCCTCGTCAAGTTTTGGCAATATTGTTTGAACTGGTAGCTTGTCGCCTATAACCTTCTTTAAACATGAAACATGGAAAATTTGGTGCAATTGAGAAGCTACAGGAAGCTCCAATTTGTATTCCATAGTACCAATCTTTTGCAACACCTTGTACGGACCATAATACTTTGGTGATAATTTATTATCCTTCTTAGCTTGCTTGAGGGACATTTTCTTATATGGTTGTAGCCGTAGGAATACCCAATCACCTACATCAAAACTTCTTTCACTGCGATGTTGATTTTCCTATTGTTTCATTCTATTCTGTGCCAACATGAGGTTATCCTTTAAGAGTTGGAGGACTTGTTGTTGATGTTCAGTGTGATGTTCCACTGCTTGAACCTTAGAATTTTCTCTTAAATATGATGTGATGGATGGTGGCTGATATCCATAAAGTGCCATAAATGGGTTCATTTTTGTTGCTGTATGGAAGGAAGTGTTATACCACCATTTAGCCAGAGGCAACCATTTGACCCATTGTGTCTGTTTATCAGATACAAAGCAACGAAGATATCCTTCCAAACATTTGTTTACTATCTCAGTTTTCCCATCAAATTGAGGATGATAAGATGAGCAATGAGCTAACTGAGTACCAAGACAAGAAAGTAATTCTGTCCAAAAATTTCCAATGAAAATTGGATCTCGGTCACTTACAATAATCTTTGGGTTTCCATGTAGCTTTTGAATTGTTTCCATAAATACAGAGGAAACTGTATTGGCTTTAAATGGATGTGATAATGCACAAAAGTGTGCATACTTGGTAAGTCTGTCAACTACCACCATGATGACACTCTTTCCCTCAGACTTGGGTAAACCTGTGATAAAATCCATTGAAACCTCCTCCCAACGTTGGCTTGGAATGGATAAAGTTTGTAATAGACCCGACACCTTAATTATTTTAACTTTATTCTGTTGGCAAACCAAACATTCCGCCACAAACTTTTGGATATCTGATTTAAGGCCATCCTAAAAAAATTCCTTCTTAACCCTGTGGTAAGTTTTTAAAAATCCTGAGTGCCCTCCTAAGGGAGAAGTGTGCAATTCCATAAGAATCTTTTGTTTTAGCTGGGAATTCTTACAGAGGTATAAGTGATCTTTGTACCATAACGAATCATTTTGCTAGCTAAATGTATTAGATGTACTAGAATCTTGTTGTAACTTTGAATAAGTGCCCACACTTCTTCGTCATTCTTCCATTCCTCCCTTGCTTCGTTTATCCAATCTGGTTGGATAATAGAAATGGCACACAACAATGCTTCCACATCCTCATCCTTTCTTGAGAGCGCATCTGCCACAACATTTTGCTTCCCTTTTTTGTAGATGATTTCAAAGTCATAACCCAACATCTTTGTGACCCACTTTTGTTGCTCTTCAGAGGATAATCTTTGTTCCAAAAAGTATTTAAGGCTATCATGATCCGTTTTTACCTTGAAGTGTCTTCCCATTAGGTAGGGTCGCCATTTCTTAAGTGCATGGAGCATTGCCAACATTTCCTTCTCATAAATAGCTTTTCTTAAAAACTTTCCCTTGATTGGACGACTTTCAAAAGCAATGGGTCTTTCATATTGCATTAAAACAACACCAATTCCATTTCCTGAAGCATCACATTCCACAATAAAGGTTTTTGTTAAGTTCAGTGTAGATAAGACTGGTGCTTGGCACATTGCCTCTTTAAGATGTTCAAAGGCCTTTGTTGCTACTAGAGGCCATGAAAATGCATCTTTCTTCAATAATGTTGTTAGAGGTGCTGCTATTCTCCCATAATTCTTAACAAACTTGCGATAATACCCTTTCAAACTGAGAAATCCTTGCAGATGGTTTATGGATGTGGGGATTTTCCATTCCTTAATGGCTTTGATTTTGCTAGGGTCTACCTTAACTCCTTCAAGAGATACAATATGACCCACATATTCCACCTCTTGTACTCCAAATAAACATTTGGATCTTTTTTCATATAATTGTTTCTCTTTCAATAGTTGTAGCACCCTGTCAACATGTTCAACATGATCCTTCCAAGACTTGCTGTAGATTAGTATATCATCAAAAAATACTAACACAAATTTTCTAAGGAATGGTTTGAAAATGGAATTCATCAAACCTTGAAATGTTGAAGGTGCATTGGTAAGGCCAAAAGGCATGACCAAAAATTCATAATGACCCTCATGAGTTCTAAATGTTGTTTTCAGAATGTCTTCAGTCTTCATTTTGATTTGATGATATCATGAACGAAGATCCAACTTGGTGAAGTAAATCGATCCATGCAATTCATCCATTAATTCATCAGTGATAGGAATGGGAAACTTATCTTTAATAGTGATCTTGTTGAGCTCCCTATAATACGGACACATGCGCCATGATCCATCCTTCTTGTGCACCAATACTACTAGAGCAGAGAAAAAACGTTGACTCAGTTGAATTATACCAGCCTCTAGCATTTCTGCAACCATACGTTCAATTTCACTCTTTTGGGCATAGGGATATCTGTACGACCTGATGTTTGGAGGAACACTTCCTGGAATCAGATGAATAGCATGATTATGATCACGAATGGGTGGGAGACCTTTGGGAGTCTCAAATACCTTGGAATGATTGTCCAAGACTTTTTGGAGATCTGGAGAAATAGATGATTCCAATGTGGAAACATCTAGCGAACATAATTGTGCAATTACACCTCTTTGTTCTTTTTTTAGAAGCTTTTTCATACCGTTAGAGCTTATTATCTTTCTCGGTTTCCCTGCAATACCCCTTAATTCAACTTCCTTTCCTTCCACAGAAAATTTCATGAAAAGTTCTTGAAAATTAAAAGCTATTGTACCCAAGGATTGTATCCATTGGACTCCTAATACAACATCAACACCTCCCATTGGAATGGAAAGCATTGGGCTAGTCAATACATATTCTCCCATGGATAACTTGATATTATGGCACTTTCCTGAGCAATTTATTGTTCCTCCATTTGCAACCATCACTTGACACTCTGATGCTGGATATAAGAAGCAATTCAATTCTTTTGCTACCTTACAATGAATAAAATTGTGGGTACTTCCTGAATCAATCAACACTATTACCTTTTTCTTCTTGATTTGTCCTTCTATCTTGATGGTTTGAGGAGTGGTAATTCCTGCCAACATTACAAGGTATGGTTGGATTCATTTCTTCTTTATCTAGGCTTTTTTCGTGGAGTATATCCTCTTCTTTTGACCTTTCTTGCTTCCTTTCTTCTTCCTCTTCACAATCTATGCAGAATAATTTCTTCTCAGCACACTTATGACCTTTATTGTATTTTCTATCACAACTGTAACAAAGCCCTTTTGCTCTTTTCTCTTCCAATTTTTGTGGTGTCAACCTTATAGGTTGTGGAAGACTAGGGGCAACAACACTTCCATATTTATAGTTGTGAGTGGTATGCTTCCTGGTTGCCATAGTTTTGCTTTCCATTTTTCTTGCTAACCTGAATGCCTTCTCTAATGAATTAGGTTCCCAAAGGTGAACATCATGTTGGATATTATCCTTTAAAGTCCCTATGAACACATCAATCCTATGCTCCTCTGGAATATTTTTTACCCTTATGTTCAATTTTTGGAACTCCTCAATGTGCTCCATTATTGAACCCTTTTGTTTGAGACTTATCAATTGGCTAAAAAAAGTGTTTCTTTTTGTATCCTCATAATGTGTTGTCAATACTTCCGTAAAAATTGCCCAAGTGATAATTTGTTTACGAGAGCAAAGCCATTGATACCATACAAACTGATTTGGTTCCAAATATAAAGTTGCAATACGTACCTTTTGTGTGTTTTGCACATTATTGAGATCGAAAAATTGCTCCATCTGTAATATCCATGTTGCGGGATCCTTGCCATCAAAATTACTCATATCAATTTTTGGAATATGGTGGGTCTTCGATCCCACACTAGAGTCTATGAAATCACGATTAACATCATGAGTTTCCTTTACTACCTTTTCACCATTAGTAAGTATTTCTTGTAGAAAATTTGTCAAATCTGTCTTCAAATCTGCCATGTCTCTCTTCAAATCTATCTTCAAATCATCAATCTTAGCTTCCACGCCCTTTATCTTAGATTCCACGCCATTTATCTTAGCTTCTGTTAGCTTTTGTGAGAGTGAAATTTGTTGCACTTGGTCTTGTAATTTTGATATATCATGTAGCATTTCTTCCTCTTCTTCATGAGTCATGCTAGGGCTTTCAAGTTGCTTACTAGGGGTTTGCATTTTCTTTCCTCGGGGCATCAGTTACCAATAACAATTCTCTACTATTCCCTTTGAATTGCTTCCAAATAATTTTTCAAACCAAGCTTAAGCAAAAATTTAAAAAAATACACACACCTTTTTTCACTTTGTAGGAGCTCGATATTGCCTCTGACGTCTCTCTGTAATTTCGGATCATCTAGTTTTGAAATTGCAACCTATAGTAGCCCTCTATCTCCTCTTTCCAATGCCACCAGTCTGATCCCAATTGGATTCTCCAAGGAATAGTTATGTCAAATCTCGCACAGTGACCTGATTATAGAATAGTTCCGTAGAGCGAACTTGTACGACATGCCATGTGTCCCTGTTTCGACCTTTGGCTCTGAAAAAGATATACAAGAAACTACAGTCTGTCCTATTTCTATAACTTTTGATGAAATTTCAATATGATTCTCAGAGAGAAAGTTATGATGATTTTCCTCAAGTCACATGTTTGGAATGTAATTTAGGAGTCTGCAAAAATACCAACTTCCTCAAATCATATCTCCGAAAATATAGCACAAAAAGATCTGAAATTCGGACCCAAGATTCAGCGCGATGTCTTCTCAAATGGGTTTTTTTCTTAGCTTCTTAAACGTTGCAAAAAAAACGTTATAGCGAAAATTCCACGATTACCTGTTCGAAGTAGCGAAACCCTAGAATCCAAAGCTCTGATACCAAATGTTATGAACCAGCTCAAGAAAAAGATAGGAAAGATAGATCCACGCCTTAGAATTCAACCTCTTCGAGGGGGCAACCTCCTTTACATTACATAAATGAACAATTCTTGGATGATTCAAATGACAAAACCCCCTTTCTATATATAGGAGTCTAAAGAGTCATAATATAACCCAGCCAACCTAACAATAATAATATAAAGCCACAAAAATAACAATAGAGGGATTCTATGGGGCACAGTAATAACAATATGGGGACAATATGGGCACAACAATATTAATAAGGGATACAACTACAATAGTAATGGTGTAATCACTAGTATTATAGGGACCCAACAGACCCCCCTGGACACCCCTTGCAGAACAAATATTACTGGCAGCATTGTTGCCATGTTATGAACTAGGGTCCAATGCGGTGATACCTCTGAATAAAGAAGATAATTAGGCTCCACACCTAACAATCTTCCACTTGGAGATTGATTATAGAAACTCCACCGCTACTTCATTTGTTGGACAATGACTCCAATTTGGACCTGGTTGTTTCTCATCTTCATCATCATACTTGAAGACTAATTGAAACTAAGAAAAATCTCGGTTTACCCCTGGTTACAACTTTTGTTAACATATCTGTAGGATTCTGGCTAGTTTGTATCTTTTCCAGCTTCAACTGTCCATCTTCCAACACTGATTGTATGAAATGGTACTTGAGCTGTATATGTTTAGTCTTGGAATGAAATGAAGAGTTCTTTGCAAGAAGTATGGCACTCTGTCTGTGACTATATAACCTGCCCAACTCCCGCTTAGTATCCAATTCATCTAGAAACCTTTATAACCAAATCATTTCTTTACTAGCCTCTGTAGCAACAACATACTCTTCTTCTGTTGTTGAAAGTGCAACAACACTTTAAAGTTTTGAAACGCAACTAACAGTTGTTCCACCTACAGTAAATACATACCCTGTTGTGATCCTCCTATTATATCTTTCACCCACCACATATGCTTCAACATAACCCTGTAGAGCAATGTTTGAAACACCAAAGCATGATGCTTGATTTGTGGTAGCTCTCAAATACCTGAGAATCCACTTCACCGCCATCCAATCTTATTTTCCTAGATTGTTCATGTACCTACTTACAACTCCCACTACATGCACAATATCAGGCCTTGTGCAAACCATTGCATACATTAAGCTTCCAACTGCTAATGAATATGAAACTTTAGACATATAAGCCATTTCTTCCTGAGTCTTGGGACACACCTCCTTAGTTTGAAATGGAGAGCCAAAGGTATACTAACTGGTTTTTCATTCTTCATATTAAATCTTTTCAACAGCTTTTCTATGTACTCACTTTGAGACAATGTTAATTTTCAATTCTTCTTGTCTCTAGTTATTCTCATACTAAGGATTTGTTTTGCATCACCCAAATCCTTGATTGCAAATGAGTTTGCTAGTTTTCTTTTGAGCACATTTATTTCCTGCATGTTAGGACCTGCGACAAGCATGTAATCTACATACAATAACAATATTACATACAATAACAATATAATATAACTGCCATCATTTTTCCTTTTGAAAGTAACACAATGATGGGAGTGACATCTAGTATAACTTTGTTCAGACATAAACCTCTCAAATTTTAGATACCACTGCCTTGGAGCTTGTTTTAAGCCATACAAGCTCTTCTTCAAATTGCACACTAGTTTCTCCTTCACTTTTACCTCATATCCTTGTGGTTGTTGCATATATATCTCTTCCTCCAAATCCCCATGGAGAAAGGTTGTCTTTACATCTAACTGCTCAAGATGCAAATCTTCAACTGCTACTAGAATTAAAATAATTCTAATTGAAATCATTTTAACAACAAGAGAAAATATCTGATCAAATTCTATACCCTTTTCTGTGCAAAACCCTTCACCACAAATCTAGCTTTATACCTTTTTCTATCTCCATCTTCTTCCTTCAACCTGTAAACCCATTTATTCTGCAATGTTGATTTACCTGCAGGTAACCTGACTAAGTCCCAAGTCTGGTTATGTGCTAAGGAGTCCATCCATTCTTTCATGGCTTGCTCCCACTTCTTCCTGGTTTCTACCTACACTACTTCTTCATAACATTCAGGTTCACTAGAATCAGTCAACAATACATAATATAATGAAGGAGAGTATCGTTAAAGGGGTCTACTTATCCTACTAGATCTTCTAACACCACTTTTAGGCGTTTGAAGTGCTTGTTGTTGTGGTTGTTGTTGTTGTTGTTGTGGTTGTTGTTGTTGTTGTTCTGGCTGTTGATCATTATGATTTTCAAGCAACTTCACTTTTTCTGTGATCTCATCAAGCATTGTGTATTCTTTGTTTTCTTTTTCTTGTTTCTTTTCCTATAGCTGATCCTTAAACAAAACCTTTTCATTGAATATGACATCTCTGCTCCTAATGATTTTTTGTTTTTCATAATCATAAAAGCGATAACTAGAATCATTAACATCATATCCAATAAAGGTACATTTCTTTGATTTTGCCTCGATATTTGTTCTATTTTCTTTATTAATGTGGACAAATGCTTCACAACCAAAAGTATTTAAAAAGGAGTAGTATACCTTTTTACCTGTCCATGCCTCCTCTGGAATACCACCATCTAGGGAGCTTAAAGGCCCTCTATTTATTAGATAGACAACGGTATCTATAGCATCTGCCCAAAATTACAAAGGAAATCCTGCATGCAATCTCATGCACCTTGCACTCTCCATGATTGTCTTGTTCATCCTTTCTGACACACCATTTTCTTGTGGTGTTCCTGGAACTGTCTTCTCTTTGCGAATTCCATTCTCTGAACAGTAGCTATCGAACTCTTTGCTGCAATATTCACCTCCATTGTCTGATCTGAGACACTTCAACCTTTTCATGTCTCATTTTCAACCAACGATTTCCATTTCTTGAAAGTATCAAATACATTAGATTTATTTTGAATACAATAAACCCAGGTCTTTTTGGTTGCATCATCAATAAAAGTAACATAATAACGAGAGACTCGAAATATGATACCTGAGTAGGTCGCCATACATGTGTATGCACAAGCTCTAATTTTTTGCTCTTCTTTTCTTTCCCGACTCTCAGGAATTTGACTCTTCTGTTTTCCATAAACACAATTCTCACATAATTTTAAATCAACATGCGTCAAAAATAGCAACAAATTTCTTGAGTGATGAACCTGCATCCCTTTCTCAATCATGTGCCCAAGCCTATGATGCCACAATACCATATCTTCTCCTGTAGAGGTTAAAGCATTAACAGAATTAGAAATACCATTGCATAAATACAATGTACCAACCTTTTCTCCTTTTGCTATTACCAGGGATCCTTTAATGACCTTCTAGGTTTTATCTATAAAAGTAGTCACACAACCTTCACCTCCCAACTACCCTATTGAAATTAGATTTTTATTTAGAAATGGAACATGCCTTACCTCCTTCAATAACCATTGATTTCCATTCTGTTGTTTTATGAAAACTTTACCCATTCCAATGATTTTATAGGGTTTATCATCACCCAATTGAACCTGTCCAAAATCTCCTTGAACATAATCATGAAAATGTTTCCTATCAGTTGTGGCATGGAATGAGGCCCCTAAATCTACCACCCAAACATCAATAATATTTTCTAATGAAAGAATCAAAGCATCTTGCAACACATCACCTGTCACATTCGCTTCATGATTGTTTTCTTGTGCGCATCTCCTTCTTTTCCCTTCCGAGACTTGCAGTCTTTCTTTAGGTGTCCTCTCTTCCCACATTTCTAGCACACTATCCCTGATTTGGACTTGGATATCCTTTCCTTGACTTACTGCGATATCCTAAACTTTTTCCTCTTTCCATTTTTCTTCCCCTAGTCTCTGTAGTCAAAGCATTACCTAATGTCTCACCGGAGCTTTTTCGTCGCATTTCCTCGCTAAGGATTGCACTGACAACATCATCAAACTTTAAAGTACTAGAACCAAATATAGAGTTACTAATGGTCATAACTAAACTGTTCCAACTTTCTGGCAATGAACATAGAAATAACAGAGCCCTAGCTTCATCATCAAAAGTTACCCCTAGAGAACTTAACTGACTGGTAATTCTATTAAATTCATTTAAATGATCAGCAACAAATCCACCTTCTAACATCTTCATATTAAATAAACACTTCATAAGAAATACTTTATTTGAGGCCAAGGGTTTTTCATATAGTTTGGCCAATGCCGACATTAAACCCTCTATTGTCATTTCCTTTGAAATATTAAAGGCTACTGACACTGCTAGGCACAACTGTATTGTTCCAAGTTCCTTTCGATCGAGAATATCCCATTATGTGTCTGTCATACTCATTGGCTTATTTGCCTTTCCGCTCAATGGTAGGTACATATCTTTCTGATACATATAATCTTCCATTTGCATCTTGCACAGCTGGTAGTTTTGGCAATTAAAATTTTTTGACCCTAAACCTACCATCTTCCACCATTGCTCCCACTCGAACTAGGAACCCTTCTCTCCTATGAGTTTATTAGCAAAATAGACCTTCGGCTCTGATACCAGTTAGAAAATTATATATTAAAGAGCAATGCAAAACATCAAATATATTATGGGAATATAAGCACATAAACCAAGAGAGACATAGATATACGTTGTTCACCCAATTTGGGCTATGTCCACAGAGAAACAACTAGTCCTTCCTTTTATATTATCCATGAAACTGAAGAGATACAACCTACAACAGATCCGTTGTAATTCCCTCTTCGCTCTAACATAATCTCCTCTTTCATTTTCACTCAGAATATATATTTACATTGACGCAATACAATTTCCTCATATATAGCGAGGGTTTCCCTTTAGGAAAAAAAACCCTAAATTAAACACAACTTCTACTGTCATATCTCTGCCTAATGGATGACCCAGATTGAGTACAAAATTACAACATTTTACAAGGCAATTTTACATATATTTTTAGCTTCAGGGGCGCTGCCCCTGATACCCCGCCAGGGGGGGGCTCCTAAAGATCGTTTTCACCATCCCTGGACCCCCCTTGCAGTTCAAATATTACGGACGGAGTTGTGACCACATTACAAACTAGGGTCCAATGCGATGATAACTTTGAATAAAGAAGATAATCAGGCTCTGCACCCAACAATGAAAACATATACTCTAAAAAAATTTAACTGGCGAGCCAAACTACCCTTCACGATTTTGAAACTCTGTGATCAAGCTGAAACTGACTGTTGTGTTTGAATGAGTTTGAAAAAGGTGAACCATGTCTATCCATGGGGTAAGTGGGGATGCTGAAGTAACCCGCACAATGATTCAATACTCCCTGATAGACCAAGGCCCTCTGTTATCAATGGACCAAAACAGAGAAGTTGGTATTCAACCAGTGTGTCAACAAGTGTTGTAGCAACTGCAACACCCTACGAAATTTTCGGCTGCATCTAATTTTAGAGCCTTCCTTTAGTTTTTCCTTGAATTTTGCAAGCACTCGGGCTCATCCCATGAGATCATGTTGATTCTTTGCACGCTCCTCACTTGACCATTCACTGGATATATTTTAGTATGTTGATCAGAATGCCATGCTTGCAATCATGTTCTAGCTATGTTCACGTCTATCTTCGTGTGTACAAGTTTTATTCGCTATGTAAGCATCTCTCGCACTCTCACACAAAGTTGTATGCAATTTCACACAAGTTTCATCACGCTCATTCAACGATCTATCAAAAATGTCATGCTTGTCGTCCACACCTGTTGCTCAGTCACACTAAGCGTGTTGTCTTATTGGTTCAACGTGTCTTGTGATCGAGTCGTGTTGAGTGTGTGTTTGAAAGGTCATGCATCCACAAGTTTACGCACCACACACTTAGTCATTTTGTTGAAACATTGTCGAGTGGATGACCCTCCAACATCCAAACCTCCGTTGAGCTGCACTGTGGAGTCTCAGCTCTTAGTGATCATGTACTGCTGCCCAAAATTGCACAGATCTTGAGGCTGCCTCCCAGGCAGCCTACACTTCTTCATTCTTAGAATCAACCTAACTAATTGTCACCCAGAATAGCACAAAGTTTTCTCAACAAGCCATCTCAATCTACATTTCCCGCAAGAAAATCTATCAAGCTTCCCGCTAGTCAACTGGAGAATTTGACAGGGCAATGACCTCGGGCTTCACTCCTCTAAAAAATTGCAACAAATTTGTCAGCATGCCCACCTCCACTGACTAAAGAAATTGTGGAGACATGAAGGACAGGCACCCGGTGCCTACCATTGCACTCTCCTCAAAATTTGTCTAGTTTTGTCAACCAGTTCCCTTGTCAGCCTGCCAGTTTCTTGTCATAAAAACTACGCAGCTTTCTTGGGCTATCCTCTAGCTACTTGACACTCCGTTCAATACAGAAATTGCGTAGAGATTTCCTGCAGGCCAACCTCCCACTTTTGCGCAGTTCTTTCGAGCAAGCTCCCACAGCCTGCTACCAGCCTCCCCAGAGAATCTCTATAGTTTTCACCACCAATGTCCTCCCTGCTGCCTAAACTGTCCCCCTGGAAAATTTGTGAAGTTCTTCCCTCCAGCTGAGCCAGATCCTGTAGATGGTCACTACTATTCCAAACTACTCATCTCAGCCTCCTAGTGACCTATACACAAGTTTCCTTTATAGTGCCTTGAAGCCCACATCCCAGCCTGAAATGTGATTTGTGCAGTTTCAGAGCCTTTTCCTCTCTCCCAGTCACTTTCACCTAAAAATGAAAGATGATGCATCATGGTAGACTAGGATATTTTTGTATTGAATGTCATCTTGTCATGAGTGATTGCAGATACAGGTACATGGATGAGACATTGGATGACGACAAATGGGACAAACAAGGAGCGCATGCTAGGAGACTTGTTCACGAACAGATGAACACATGAATTATGCTAAGTACAAGCGAAGGAGAGACATGCATTTGCAACATAAAACAAACACCAAGACCATCAAATACTCCGTATACCTTGCCATGTTGAGGTGAAGCTGTGATACACCAAGAGCACACTCATCACTCAACGACACTATAGCTCGACATGGACACCACCATTAGCATGAACATACCAGCACTGTTGTGTCGAGTCATGTCATGAGTCATATCGGCCACATCACTATTATGGGCCACACTGTTGTAATCAATGTAATGTAACATGGATGTCCAAGATACCCACATGTAAAGTTGAAGAGTCGTGTAAATTTGAAGAGTCATGTAAGTCAAATAGTCATGAGGGAAGTCAAAGAGTGACAAGGGCCAGTTTCACCCTTGGCTATATATACCCCTGATTTGTACATGCAAAATAATTTTGAGGAGCAAGCAGTGGCTCCAACTCCTCGCTATTGGGGATAGTTATATATGGTGTACCAATGTGTCTTGGAACTTTCACTTAGTTCAGAAGCCTGATAACAAGCCAACACATTTTCACACATATATTGTATTGATTTGTAAAAGTATTCTTTGGATGCTTGTAATGCATGTTTCTTTAACCTCTATTAAGATAGTTGAAATTTTTCGATTGTTCTAGTACATATGCTTTCGAAAATGTGTTGTATTAGTTGTTAATGTTGTCTTGCCCATGTGGACTATTCCGATAGACACTTTACATATTCATTCTTGTAAACTTGTTATAACAACCTTTGCACTCGTGTGGACTATTCCAATAGGTGTCATATTTTCTATCTGTTCACTGTGTGTTTGTTACTGCCATATCTGTGTGGACTATTTCACCGGAAGATGCGCATGTCATGTTGTGTTGTGTGTCTCTAACGGAGTTGGGACTTGTTGAAGGAAGTGTAACTAAGTTTGTTCTTCATAAATGTACTTTTGATATTTGTACTTATTCAAGAAAAGAAATATTATTTTTATAATATATGTCAATGAGTTTCTTTCTCATTGAAGTAGCTCTAGCATATGTCAAAGTTCTATAGGTGAGTTAAATAGTCAAGAGAAAATGTTGAAGGCCCTAAGGGCATGTTACACCATGTATAAATATATATTAATGTCAAAGGGAAAACATCCAAGCAAAGTCAAGTCTACTCCTATGCAATGGCAACTTCAAAAGGCTCCTTCAAGCATCCTACACCACCATGGAAACTATCTGAAGTCTACTCAACAAATCAGCCACCAAGATGCACTCAAGGTCGGCCTACAAACAACCCTCTAAGTCAGCCTACAAACAGACAATCAAGTCATCCTACGAGTGAGCCTAAATAGAGGGACAATCCTCTATTTATAGAGGTTGTCCACTCCAAATATAACATGTAACTTGATCTCTAAAATCCGCAAGGGATAAAAGACAAGGAGTAACAAAGGAAGTTGAGGTAAAAGTTCTACAAGGTGCAACGAAGAAAGAAGAAGGGACAATGAAGGTACAAGACTGTTTCTATGGCTAGAAACAGACACACGTGCGAGGAAGAGGAAGAGAAATTTGTGGGAGTGACAGCAGGGACAAACAATCCATAGTTTTGTGTTGTTTGGGTTTGAATTTAGACTCACAAGGTATCTCAAGACAAGTGAAGGATCCCCTCTCTCTAGCTAAGGAATAAAGACCCTAATACATAAGGGGTACTCTCCACATGTGTGTGAAACTAGGGCAGAATATAGCAAAATAGTCATACACTCAAGAAGGATCTCATTGGTCAGATATATACTTGAGCAAGCGATAGAAGAGTAACACTTTATTTAGAAGACTCTTTCAAGGAAGTTCCAAATCTATACAATAATCATAGCAAGAAGAAGAAGTGTTAGAAGTTGGAGGACGAAGTTTTGAGAAACAAAGTGCCGGAAGAAGTGTTGGGGTATATGGTGCAGAAAGGAGTGGAGACTTGACTTTTTCTTGGAGGATCTTTTAGTCAGGGGTATAGGGTTTGGAATTGATCAATAGAAGCTTCAATAAGAGAAATTCACTAAAGGGTTTTCCTCTCAAGAGAAGAGAGGTTTTCACCCTGACAGAGAGCCAACATCTTGTGTTCTTGTTTTCATGTTTTTGGTAGCAGTTTGATGAAGTACACACATATGCACTAATAAGAAGAAGAAGAATAAGATAACAATAAAAGTAAAAAGACTCCAGAAATTGTTATCAAGTAATGAATAATCACACTACACTACCTTGCCCTAGATTCTTCAACATGGTATCAGAGGTAAGGTGACATGTCAAGGATAGGGAAACTCAAGAACACTCATCAAGGGGAATCATCTACAAAGTTGAAGCATCAAGCCTAGAAGTCTCCATCACTTCAAGGTCAAGAAGGGTATTCAATCCATCATTCTTCAAGTAGGTCTACAAAGCTAGAAGAAGAGCCTTACATAAAGGCACCTACAAAGAAGAGTAGAATGAAGCAGGACCTACATCAAGCTACAAGTCTTCAAGAAAACCTCATCACCAAGCAATTCCACTTGTTGTAGTGTTTTCTTCTCAAAGATGTATGAAAATAACCCACTTAAGATTGTGGATGACAGACAATATCAACAATATAAATTCCCGCTAAACATTGTAGATCTGCAACAACTGATAGAAACAAAACCTGTCAAGATTCTGATCTATGCCACAATCATAGTTAAACAACAAAAAGAAATAGTAATAACTCTAATCATCCAATGGAAACCATATGTACAAAGAATAGTTTTTATTATAACACCTATTAAGGGAACAAATAAATGTTACCAGTCTCCCTCTATGGGATGGGTTCTTGGCTACCCTCAAACGTCTTCAGCTTGTGTAGAGTTTCTCTCCTCTATAATGTGTAAACCTAGCGAAAATATGGTGTGCGATAATGAAAATAATCAGAGTTACAACAGTGAGTGCAACAATGAAAATAATCAAAAGTGAATAATGAATGGAAAACCCTTCTATTTATAACAAAATATTGAGTTATCCTTGAATAATGAGCAATAATAAAATATTATTAACCCCATTCTTGGAATAACCACTTGGAATATTTTATTATATCTGGTTAGGAGGGAAAAAGTATTTAAACTTTTATTTAGAAACGATAAATAAATGAATGATCTATTTATCATCTCAAGGAATTGGTTGAGGAATAATAAACAAATAATGATTTATTTAATTATTCCTAAGGGATTTAGTCAAATTTGACAAAGAATAATCATTAATTAGTGATTAATTAATTATTCTTAGAGAAAAATAAGATAATTAATGATTTATTTGTTTATTTAGCATGATTGGGTCAAATATGACAAGGAATAATACATGAACAATTCTTTAATTAATTATTCCTAGAAGAAAATCAAATAAATAGTGATTTGTTTAATTGTTCTTCATGGCCTTAACTATAAGTTACTTAACAAAGGTGGTTTATTAAGTAATTTCTTGCAGTGAAAGAAATTTTACTATGGTAAAATTGGCTTTATATGGTGTACTTCGATCCATCTAGTAAATTAGGCTAAATGATCAATTTTTTGGTGATAACAGATTTCCCCCCAACATATGAGTGTTAGGAGAAAAACATATGACCGAAGTACGTTGTAAAGACACAATCACTAGACAACACAGGGGATTCAAAAAGAGAGAGAGAAACCAATAAAGTTGAAGTGAAAGAGGATAGGGGCAGAGGGGGCGAGACTAATTCAAGTATCCTTTTATGTTGTGGTATTGGACCTCAATGAGGCAGGGGAGGCATACTTATACCAGTTGAGATAACTTAGTACACAAAAAATGGTGTGCCCAGAAACATAAAATTGAGCAGTGAAGTACATGTTGAATGGTACATGACATGTTAGAATAACAGAGACATAAAATAATACAATGTGTCCCATATACATAGTGCACTTGGAAAAACATGAGCCAGGATTGAATACAATAATATCTAAGTACATGAGATATAATGGCCCTTCCCTCAAAAAATAGGTGGGAGGGAGGGTAAAACAAATGAAGAACCCATGTTTAATAGGGAAGGGCTCTATAAAACTGAATGGATCATCTAAAGGATATGTGCATGCTATGAACACTGCAATCGGTAGGAACCAAACCCATCAAATCTATGGAACTTCATTTGGGGTTGTAGCATAATAGGAATGCATCTGGACATGTGGGGGGCTGCCTAAAGGACCACCCCCTCTTGAGGTCTGAAATATCTCACATACACCCGAGAATCACTGGTACAATTTGTTGCATCACTAGACCATCAAGTGTATATTGCAACATGGAGAGAGATATATTGCAACATAACAAAAGCCTTGGTAGGATTTGCACTAGCATGAAATTGAATAAGTCCTTACAAAAGATGTCCACACTATGTGGCAGAAAATCCATCTGCAATAAATATGGATTGATTATTTATGATCCAATTGTGCAAATAAGAAAACACAGAAAAGCCCAGAAGAAAGGTCATAAATAATCGGCTAAAAGTCATCTTCATAAGTCAAATAGGCACAAGAAAGGATCATATAAAATAGTGCCCAGAACACACTACTATGAGACTGAAGATATTCATCTTAAGTCTGAAAGAAAAAATATGATTACATGTTGGTTATGTGGAGAGACTCGACATATTGCCAAAAGAAATCCTCAAGGAAAAGAGTCAAGGGAAAATAGAGTTAAAAAGAAACAAGAATATGCCTCTAGCAGACCTAGAATCCACTTTAAGGAAGAAGTACAACTGAGGAAGAAAAATTGTCGCAGTTCATTAGAATCATCTTTTTTGAGTTTATCTGTGTCTGGACATAGTGAAGAATAGGTGAATGTCTAACAATGCAATTGCATAGATACTGATGAGTGCAATTGTAGCCCTTCTGCGACAGACTCGGAATTTAGTTCAGAAATAGAAACAGAAAAGGCACTAGCCAAAGAGAAGGTGTGTATGGTACACACTCTAGATGATGATGAATTAAAATTTATGGCAGGAATCAAGATGCTTGTAGAAGGAGAAATGAAAGAAAAACTTCTAGAATTTTTTTTACAAATCAAACATAAAGATCTTGGTAATACGTCAAAAGGTAATATTTCTAAAGCACACTTTGTGGACGCTTCTTATGAGAAAAACATAAAATGTTTTCAAAGAAACCAACAGCTTACAAAACCATGGTATTTGACTCTAGGAGAATTCAATCATGAGATTCATCATTTAAAAAATGAAATAGTGGAGTTGAAAGAAAAAATATCTCAGATAGAAAAGGGAAAATGTCAAGAACTAGGAGAAAATCCTAATGTCAAGATTTTTAAAGATATGCAAAATACTGGCATAGGGTTTGGAAATATGAACATCATGACTATTTAGTATCAGCAACACCATGTACTATTAAATGTTAATATACAAGGAGAAAACTTCACTCTCAAAACATTAATAGATTTGAGTGCAGACATAAATGTTTTAAACAAAAAAGTGATCCCAGCCAAATACTAGACACCTGCATATATGCAAGGAACTGGGGTAGGTACACAGTATTTTCAATATGAAGTCTCCATTGGAACTCTTTGTTTTTCAAAATATTTTATGAAAATGAAGTTTGCAGTCGGAATATTCCAATTGACTGTATTTTAGGAAATATTTTTCTTTCTCTTGTTGAACCACATGGATTGGCCAAATTATAGGATGGAAAAGCTGGTTATTTTATATTTGTCCCTGATAACAAAGGTTTCTTACAAACCATCACATTTCCTTTTATTTCAAGACCAAGAATATCCACCATTGCTCAGACTATGCAGGAAGTTAATCTAACAGAAATAAAACTGGGAGAATTAAAAGACTTCAAGTCCTCTCTCAGAATAAAATAACAACTACAGTCGCCAAAGGTACAACAAAAATCTCAGAGCTCAGATAGCAATTAGAAAATGATTGTTGTTCCGAAAACCCAAATGCTTTATGGCATACAAAGAAACACGTAGTTTCATTATCATTCAAACAAGAATATGATGGAAAATCATGCAAGAGTCGAGCCATACCTATGAACAGTGAGCACAGAACTTTGTGCCAAAAGAAATCTTAGATGTCTTAAAAATAGGATTGATCAAAGAATCTAACAGTCCTTGGAACTTCTATGGGTTCTATGTAAATAAACACTCATAATAGATTAGAGGTGTGCCCAGCTTAGTCATAAATTACAAACCTCTAAATTTTGTACTAACAGATGATATATATCCTATTCCCCACAAAGGAAGCCTAATAAGCCGAATAGGAGGAGCTAAAGTTTTTTCCAAAATTGATATGAAATCTAGGTTTTGGCAGGTAGCGGTAAAAGAAGAACATATATTCAAAACTTCCTTCAGCATTCCTCCTAGTCATTATGAGTGGAATGTTATGCACTTTGGGCTAAAATATGCACCATCCAAATTTAAAAATTTCACGGACCAGGTTTTCAAGCCATACTTTGATTGGATCATTATATATATTGATGATGTGTTAATATTCTTTAAATCTATAGAAGAACATTTCAAACATGTATAGATTTTTAAACAGGTAGTGAAGAGAATTGGGCTCCTACTAAGCAAGATGAAAATGAAATTGTTTCAGACAAAGATCAAATTCTTGCGACATACTATTGGGGGTGGCCAAATCACATTACAAAAGAATGCACTTGAATTTGCTGATAAATTTCCAAATATGATCATAGATAAAAAACAATTACAGAGATTCCTAGGCTGTTTGAACTACGTCAACAATTTCTATGAAGGATGTGCCCATGACAGAAAAGTGTTAAATCAAAGATTGAAAAAAGATCCAGTGCCTTGGACTTCAGAACATACCAATGCCACCAGAAAAATAAAATCTAAGGTAAAAACTTTACCTATTCTCTACCTTGCATATGAGGATTTGCCAAAAACTGTAGAAAGTGACGCCAACAACATTGGATCGGGAGGTATTCTCAAGAAAACTAAAGAAGGAGAGGAACAAGTTATACAATTTGCTTGAGGCACATGGAACCAAGTAGAACACAACTATTCTACAATTGAAAAAGAGGTAAAAGTTGCATGGAATTGTATAGACAAATTTGACATCAACCTCATACATAAAAGGTTTCTTCTCAGGACTGATGCTTCTGCTTTAAAGAAAATGTTAACAAAAGACATAAAAAAGCATGGAGAATCCAAGTTTGTCAAATGGCAATCTTTGTTTGCAAATTTTGATTTTGATGTCAAGCATATAAAGGGTGAAAGAAATTGTCTACCACATTTTCTGAGTCTGGAGTATCTGAAAAAGAAAATCATCAAATGGTTATTGTCACTAAATGGGACCCTAAAACACAGTAAGAAGAACTTAGAAATATCCCAGACAACACGTCATGACCAATCTATGCTGAAAAATGGAAACCCACATGGCAATTAAGAAACACCAAAGTTATGGATGCAAATCTACAACCTCATCAGGACTTACAACACCATGTACCAGAAAGAAATATTTACCCTAAGTCCAGCGCTTGGATACATGATATGGTGTATAAGAATTCAATGATGTATTTTGATCTTGTAGACAAAGCATTAAGGAAAAGTTTTCATGATATCAGTCCGATATGAAATGAGGGAAGCAATAGAACCAAAACATTTCATAAATATTATACTATCAATAGAACGAGATATCCTGAACATCCTACAAGAATAATGTGGCCACAAAAAGATCTGAGCCTTGTATTTCTTGACATTATCTATAATTTCTAGGGCTATAAAAAAATCTAGTGGAATCTCTTATGTAGAGAAGAAAGATCATAAATACACTTGTAATATATAGAAATAAAATGTTAAATATAGTAAAAAAATGTTTTAAATAATTAAAATATACCATCCAAAGAATTGTATTACAAAATTTTAGAGAAAAAAAATAAATTGTATTTCTTTCTTTTATGTGTAAACTCCAAGTATTTATTTAAAAAATAAAATTATATATTAGCAATAATGATCAATTTTATTATTATATTGTTTTTATTTGATTAAAAAATAATGAACTAATCATTAAAATATTGTATGGTATTTAATGTTTACTATATATATCTAAAACTATAATTCAAAGAAACGGAGGTTTTTATGAAAAATCGTGCTTAACGTACTCCGTTGGGGTTTATAATGCTCAGAATCAATTGTGGATTTCCACATTGCTTTTATATCATAGAGATCTCATTGAATAAAAGAGGCTTGTATGACAAAAGTATTATAGCTTTAAGAACTTATCTGCCAACCATGATTCCATTGTAGAAAGTTCGTTTTATCTGAGGCGTGCATGTATGCAAATATTGTTTTATGTTATTAATCTTTCACCAAATCACTTAAGAGATTATGAGATGATTAATTTAAGCGATTCATATTTACAATCACAGTTTAAAGGGATATTGATATTATATGGGAAACCTTCAATGTAAATTTTTAAAAGAATATTGATAGTATATTGATTGTGATTTATTGTATCTAAATAATGTAATTATTTAAAAAAAAAGAGAGTTAAAAATTAAAAAAATTCAGAATCTGATTGGGAATTTCCACATTGCTTTTCTAATATAGAGATCTGATTGAATAAGAGAGGTTGTATGACAAAACTATTATAGCTTCCAAAACTTACTTGCGAACCATGATTCCATTGTAGAAAGTTAATTTTATCTGAGGCGTGCGTATATAATCTTTGACCAGATCACTTCAGAGATTGTGAGATTAATCATTAATTTAAGAGATTCATATTTACAATCACTTTCTAAAGGAATATAGATATTATATGGGAAACTTGCAATGTAAATTTTTAAAAGAATAATGCTAAACCTTTAAAGGAATATTGATAGTATATTGATTGTGATTTATCCATTTAAATAATGTAATTGTTTTTTAAAATGAAATGAAATTAAAAAAAAAAATAGTAATAAAAAAATGTTAAAATAGTATTGAGGGTTTACTTTCAAATTATTTATGATTAATTATAAAAAAGTAATCAAAATAAATGAATATGGTATAGTCAAGACTATTAGCACTGGTAACATCGACTGGTAACACACGTAGAATCACTTCCATCATGTGCACGTCGAACCGGTAACGTTGGATCTAGCACTGGTAACACACTTAGAATCACACCTTCCTGGGCATGGTGGATGATAACTGTTCAAACACTTTGAATCCCCTCACTTCTAACACTGACCACCATAGGTTCATCATGCTGCACTGTGACTGGAGCTTGATTTATACATCGACGAGAACTTATAGCTGTACCGACCCTAGGTTCATCATGCTACACTGAGTAGAGCTTACCTCCATGTGACTATACTTAATGCTGCACCTTCTAGCTCATACTGCCAACAGGCTACTACGACTAGCGACTATGCGACTATGATTCCTGAATCGAATATAAGCATCGAGCAGCATTGACTCTTGGCATCGAGTGGATAAACACCTGGATTGAGTACCGGCATCGAAACCACCTGGATCGCCTCTTGGATCAACAGCATGAAGTATGACTCCTGTATTGAGTATCAGCATCAACCAACTCCTGGCATCAACTACCGGTGGCTATCGGCTATGATTCCCGACAATTACTATCAGCTATAAACAATGACCTTAAGGCAATGACAATTGGCTATGACCTTCAGGCAGCTATGATTGACAATGATCGGCTGGTGTTTGGCAATGATTGTTGTATGACCCTAAATGGGTGCATCATAAGTAATGCATTGATCGTCATGTAATCCAATCAAGGTAGGAACATTTCCCAAGGTTCTGTATCGGTATAGATCTAGGTTGAGGTAGAGAGAGAGACTTACACGTGGCATCGAGTGCACTGAATCTTGGATCGAGTGTATTGAAACCTGGCATTGACTATGACTCATGTTCAAATGAAGTTAGGCCTAAGTCATATCAGGTAAAAAATATTTTTCCATAGAGCGAAGTCACTTTCACGTGGACTTGGGCCTTATGTCTCATTATAGGCTGTTGAGCTAGTTTTGGTTTGACATTACATATTTTTATATTATGTATACTTCATCTTATATAGATATATGTGTATTTATTCTATATCTATGGATGCAAATTTTGGTGTGAAATGCAATTTTCCATTCAATATGTACATGCATGCTTATGTGACTAAGAATGTGAAAAATGAAAATAGAAAATGTCATTAGCTTTCGAATCAGTAAGTTTATGAAACCTCCTAGTAAAATGAACATACGTAATAAGTGAAAAATGGCCAGGAGTCTCACCTGTCAAAACATTTGAATAATTGTAGGATCTCAGACACGGTAGACATTCATTATTCAACTAACTGAGACACTGCTAGTTGCGAGTTGAGGTGGATAACTAAGTGCTAAGCGCAATAGCTTATGCTAAAAGTTCAATGACCACTCATGGGTCTACGGTCTTACGGCATCAACAGCTGCTATCTATGGCCCAAAGTGACTTATTTCTTGTTAGGAGGGCGACAGGATAGACAAATCGGTAATGCAGAATCTTCTTTTGGGGTGGGGTATAAGGGGAAGGTAAAAAGAAAAGGTAGGTTGCGGGTTGAAGGATCCTAGGGATATAAAGACGGGCAGCAAGAGAGGTCGAAGGTAGATTGAAGGCGGCAGGGATCAAGGTCGAAGGTCTAAGGAAGGGAGCAAGGTCGATAAGCCCACAATCTAGCCATCCAGCCAGTAAGCGAGTTCCAGCCTCCCACCTACCTTATTTGAAGGATAGTTGTACCTCCCTTACTTTATGTCTAGCTACTCTGATAACACATATTTATATGGTGCATGGGGCTTTGCATGCTGTACCAACCCTTCCAAATGCCCCCAGTCATGTAAGGAATGCCCCCCAGTCACTTCCTGCCCAATGAAGAAATCCATCCTTTCACTCTCGCTGCTACCCTTTCACTCTCGCCTTTACCTTAGATAGGTCTGGCTGGCTTTCTGGCTTGTGCCTCTCTGGCTTGTGGGATCCCCTCCCTCCTTCGAAAAAGAATAATAAAATATTGATTGATATAAGTAATTTAGGCATTCTCTCTTTCTTTTTGGCCTTTTGGGGTCTCTTCCTTGCACTAGGAAGCGCAAGCCCCTCCGGGACCTTTTCTGGGGCATTTCCCCACAAGATAGGCAAGCAAGATAAGCAAGCAGGATAGGCAAGCTTTACCTTGAAAGCCAATAAAGCTCGTCTTCCTTAGCTACGGATATATAGCCCGTAGGGTACATCTCCCTTCCGGTAAATATCATAATTTTTTGAAATCAACACTAACATGGCGAATTTATTATTAGATCTTAATTATTAATTCGTAATAATAATTAAATATAGATATAATTTAATCAATCAAAATATTAATTACCACCATAATTTATTAATAATTAGTTTATTGAGGTTTAATCTTTATTAATATTTAATATATTATTAATACAATATTAACCTATTAACATAATATTAATATATATAACAGTAATATTAATATTAATAAAATATTAAATTCATATTATATTTTTTATTAGGATATATTAACCACATTTATTAATGTAGTTATACATGTGATTGATATATGTTGTATACCAACCATTTATTGGTATAAATGAATGAATGAATGATATTTTAACGTCCACCAGACTAAAATTAGTTTATGGGAATACCAGTTTCGTTGTTTTCTTTCCTTTTGCAATTCAATCGTTTTCTTATTCAAATTAATGATGAGCTGACCCAACCTTCTAACATACCCCTCACTGAAAAGACAATGCCAATAAATTGAGGCTAGCATACTACCATAATTGTTCCTGATGTCTTTGAAAGCATCACATTCTAAAATTAAATGTTTTTCTGATTCCACTGTCGTAGAAGTGCAAAAAGTACACACCCATTCTTCCAAAGCTTCTTTAGGTCTCTTCCACCGTCCCATTTCACACTGAATTTGATGTGAGTTAGTTATTAATTGAGCAATATGAATCTTTTCTCTCCACAGAATGTTGACTCCAACCTACTCTTTTTGTTGGAGATCAAAAGTGGGGTTGAATTCTTGAACATAGTACTTCTTCTTTCTACCCAACTATTTTCCCCATATACACTTACGAAACTTCTCGATAACAAAATTATTTAAATCCTTCCTATTTGTGGGATATGCATTGAGGTAACTATTCCATTTTTGCATTCATTTGTTGTTTTGTCTCTTACATGATTTCTTTCTTCCACTCATGCCTTCATTGAAGAAAACTTTTGGCCATCTACCTACTCCCATTTGCTCAATTATTTTTAGATACCTTATAAGACACACCATAGAAATTTCTTTGATGAAAGCTGCTCCTTTTTCACTCAATATTATCTCATAAGGAACTGAACTTTTTATTTTGAACTTGTTCATGATCAAGCATTTTTGGATTTTCTCAATTTGTTTCCATTTTGAAACATGGATGTTGTTAGCCCACAGTTCACATCCATATAATATCATTGGAAAAACTATGAGTCCAAAAAGCACTTTAATCATTTTCCAATCCCATAACTCTGCCTCTCTACATCTGTTTTGAAGTGCATATAATGCTTTCCACCCTCCTAAAAATCTCTTCTTTCTGCAGTCCCCCCATTTAAGCTTGTTGTTGAAATTGATCCCAAGGTACTTACATTCATTTACTTCTTCAAGAGTGTTTCCCTCAAACAAGAATGTACGCTAGCTTTGCTTCCTTTTATTAGAGAAATTCATTATTTTGGTCTTACTGGTATTGACTTACATCCCCACTGCTTTACAAAAATGCTCAAGGCCATATAGGTGCATCTGTAATACATGGGTTGATTTAGTAATCAATACAATATCATCAGCATATAAAAGAAGCTTTATCACAAACTCCCCCAACCGAATACCGTCCCCACTTTGCAAATTTAGCCAATCTTCCAATTTGTCAATATATAAACAAAAAAGGGTAGAGGATAAAAGGAAACCTTGCTTTACTCCTGTGTCACTTCTAAAACTTTATGAAATGCCTACTGAAGTTCTAATTTTTAACTTTCAGCTCTTCACAAAGCCTATGGACAACAGTTCTATATTGCAAAGGAATTTCAAGTTCCTCCATTCTACGCCATAACTTATCTCTAGGGACCATGTCAAATGCCTTTTTGAAGTCAACAAAGCAGAAAAAATATTTATTCTTTGTCCCCCCCAAAACTTCTAAATAATGTGTCTCAGCGTGATACCATGATCTACTGTAGAATGCTTCAGCCTAAAACCCGTTTTCCCTTTTCCCCTCTTTTCTTTTACTTCTTCCCACTTAGTGATTCTATTTTCTCCTATGTCGCTGAAAATCTTTACAAACAGAGGATTGATCATGATGGTTCTATAGTTGGAAGGATTATTAATGTCTCCACTTTTAAAAAGGGTATCGCTAGACTAGTTGTCCAATCTCTTGGGAATCATTGTCGAATGATGTTGTTGAATACCTCCATGATGTGTTTTGCGAGAATATTGATTCCCCACTTTAGATATTTTTCATGAAGTTCAACCAAGTCCTTTGCCTTCCTTGTTTTCAACTTTTTAATTCCTCCCTCCATCTCTTGTAATGTGAAAAGTTTTGTAGTTGTGTTGATCCTCGGAGGAGGCTCAACCGCTAAATATTCTTCATATAGTTGTCTTGCATAATCAAGTCACTGATAGGTTGTAATATTATTTTTAGTTTTCTTTTTTCTTGGTTGAATTTTGTGCCAAAAAATCTTTGGGTTATTCTTGCCTAGCTATATAAACTCATATTTATAAATGATGGAAAATGAGACCTTAAGTCTATATCAACCACATTTACTAATATAATTATCTTAGTCGATATTAGAAATAAATATAATTGATTCACATAATTATGTGAATATAATTTATTTGCATATTATTATTGTATTATTTTTTAAAATAATTATGATAATAAAAAGTATTTTTAATAACATATATATATATATTCAATTTATTTATATGAAAAACAAAACATTAAAAATATTTGCATGTGCATGCTCATTCCAAATAAAAATGTCGAAACCTTGTCAATAATCCATGGATTTCCTGCATTTCATTAATTTAATGGACAAAAACTAATATTAAATAAAGTTATAATAATAGTGGATCAAACTACAAAATTCAATAAGATTAGATCCATAAACCTCACACACCATAATGAAAAAATAAAGCCAACTAAATCTTCCTAAAATATTTCATATACTCTCAAAGTGTTTTAATTAAATAATATTAACGTCATTCCATCAAGGGACACTAGCCTCGTTACTTGATTTCGTTGTGGACATGGACATTTGGTCACATGAATGCCATAGTTTTTATCTCAGTTTTCGAATTGGTATTAATTTATATTTATTTTGAGAATTCAACTTTTTATTAAATCATATCTATTAGATCCATAAACCTCACACACCATAATGAAAAAATAAAGCCAACCAAATCTCACTATAATATTTCATATACTCTCAAAGTGTTTTAATTAAATAATATTAACATCATTCAATCAAGGGACACTAGCCTCTTTACTTGATTTGGTTGTGGACACGGACATTTGGTCACATAAATGCCATGAGTTTTTATCTCAGTTTTCAAATTTGTATTAATTTATAGTTATTTTGAAAATTCAACTTTTTATTAAATCATATTTATTTTGGAAATTAATTATGGTTTTTATCTCAGTTTTCAAATTTGTATTAATTTATATTTGTTTTGAGAATTCATTTTTTTAATTAAATCATATTTATTTTGAAAATTAATTATTGTTTATTGCGATGAGAAATTTTTGTAATCAATTTTAAAAATTCCGTAGATTTTTAAAAAAATCGAGATTATATAGATTACTTATTAGTTTTGGTAATGACCATGATTCAAATAATGACCATGATTCAAATATCATTCATATGCTATAGAAACCTTGAGTTTATATTTTAGATAAAATCTTTTATTCTAGGGTATTGGTAGCATTTTGGAGTTATACAATAGATATATGGTATATTTTTAGATTTTTAGAGCTATATCATATGTCATATGTTTGATCATTTTTACATGTTTAGATATTTTAAAAATCTTGTATTTTAGGGTATGGTAGCATTTTGGAGTTATACAATAGATGTTTGGCACATTTTAGATTTTCAGACCTACACCATATGTCATATGTTCGATCATTTTTACATGCTTAGATATTTTTATATTTTATTTATTAATTATGTTTTTCAACAAATTTGATGTGTTTGTGGCAATATTATCTTTATGCATTATTTATTTGGCATATATTTAGACTTTTATAGCTATATCATATGTCACATCACATGCTTGGATCATTTTTACATATTTGGATATTTTTATACTTTATTTATTTAGTTATATTTTTCAACAAATTTGATGTGTTTGCCATAATATTATCTTTATTCACTACCGTGTCTTCTCTTATCCTCATCACATTCCTATCTCTTCACTCTTTGTCTTATTAATATAGATAATATTCAAGCATAGAAAATCTTAAAGAAGATAAAGATTGCCTCTATATATATAATAAATCCATAATATTATCTTTATTCACTACGCATCTTCTCTTATCCTCATCAACTTCCCATTTGTTCTATTTTTTCTTTCTCTTACTAATATGGATTGTATTCATGCATAGAAAATCTTAGAAAAGATAAAGATTACCTACCTACCTATATATAAAATTTAAGGAGGGTTAATTTAAGATGCATGTATTATATAAATTATTAAGAAGGTATAAAATCATAAAGAAACAAGGTATTAATCTTATGTGAATATTTTCAATAGTTAATTCTAAAAAACAATTTGAACAAAATCACTTGCAATTGCCTTGAAAGCTTAAATTCATATGAAGACATAAACTCATAAGGAAGCAATATACAAAACTTAAATGATGATTTTCTATGGATAATACTCAAAAACCTATATTTGTATTAATATTTATGTTTCTAACATCATGATAGATATATGATTTGAAGCCTGGAGATTGGGAAAGATCACTAATATGACCTTTGGTCTTCTAAACATGATCATCTTTAGAAAATTATCTAAAAATACTACTCATAAATGGGATTGATTTTATTTATAACAAGTGGCAAACATTTGTGCTATATACATAAGATATATCTTTACACTTACTCATTTTCTCTAACTTGAATGGATGTGAATATTGACTATCCCCGCCAGAGGCATCGATGACAATAAAATTATGAAGAAACATTCCATGGTAAGAATTTAGTGTATGGTGTGAATCAATCAACATTCTATGTATAAAAAAGATCCAATGCATCAATTTTAATTGCATCTCTTTTTAATCACATAAATATTTTCATGTGATATTTTTAAGTTGATTTCCTCAAAATTTGATATTTTCTAAGTCATTTTCCTCACAATTTGGCTCTATTAATTGACGAATCAATTGTATCATGAGTTTGGCATTAACAAGATTATCATTGTTATCCAAAACTGCATCTTTGTTATCAATGATTTGTTTAAAATATGCAAACAATCCAAAAAACAAAAAAGACTTTATGGAATGTAAACTCATGATCAAAGTCTATCTTAATTCTATAAGTATGTCTTCATAATAATATTTATAGCTCAATTACATCTTGAAATAAAATTTCTAAATGAATTACGGAATGCAAACATGAGGAATGCTATCATTAATAAATTGCCTTCTTCATGTGATCAATGTTTCTCTAAATAATGGACCCTTATTTGTAATAGAAGTAATTACTAGTGTTGCTACTTACAATTTTGATTGTGTCAAAGATAATAACTAGTCTTAGCATTGTAGAAGTTGTGGCATCACTTCTTTGATAAAAGTACTTTTTGAATATCATGGATGTGCTTACAAATTCACCATGTTTTCTTCTAGCATAGCCATGCCTCATAACCAATGTATCCCCATTACATGTTTGGATTTCTTTAGTAGTCTTAGTTTCACATAACAAGTAATACAACTCTTTTTATCAACCTCTTTATATCCAAATGAAGATGAGAGGTTACAAGTTAAGAGACATCTATAGTGAGGAAGAAAGAAAAGCATAGTGTTGCATGCCTAGACACAAAAAATGAGGCATCAACTGTAATGAGAACCATCAAGTTGGAAATGGAAAAAAATGAAAAGTGATTCCTTGATAACAAGGAAAAAGAAATTTCTAAGTCAATTTACATATAGTCCTTCACTTCATTGGCATATAACATTTAGTTATTACCTCAACAACTCCAACCCAAACTCTTATATTCACTTTCCTTTCTGTAAATTCTTCCTTATTCTTGATAATAAGATGTAATTAAATTCTTCTTGTGATAAGTTGTTTTAAAAGAACATATTCTTTTTTATTAGGAAATAATTCAATACAAGTATCTCAATCCAATACTAATAAACTTAGGAGGAGCACTACAAAGTCAACCATCAATTTAACTTTGTGAGTAAGCCATCTGATCATAAAAATCTACAGACCAGATAAACTTAATATAATTGAAGCGGAATAAACTCAAGACAAAAAGAAGTGCAAAGCTGTCGGTAAATGAATCATAACACAAGTTATAGGCACCCTGAAATAACTAAGGAAATAAAGTTCACTAGAAGTCCGTCCTATCTTAAACATAATACAACCAAGTTCAAATATTTTTTTATACAGTTGATATGGCATTCAAAATTTGTTCAAATTGGTTAATGGTTTGTTGAGAATAAAATTTAGGTGGAGGGAAAAGTAAACCTAATGACTGTCAATTAAATTATCGTATTTTTTAACGATTCGAAATATTATAAACTAGCATTTGTATCAGCATTTGCACCAGATGTTGCAAAGAAAACACTCTAAGGCAATAGAAAAGGAACTAGTACCCTAAGGTGTCTTGTAAAATCGATGCAAACTCTACACATCATTATAATGTTTCAAAATTATATATTTACAATGTCCAAAATCATTCAATCAACATTTATTACCAAGAGAAACAACAATATAAAGCCCTGGAAAATAGGCTTGTGATCACCCTATGAGAACACAAACGAGAATGTTGAAGGCACTTTCCTTGGAAACAACTTTTGAATGGCGCTAGATAATATCTACAGTAAACATATGATAGATATTGTATAAAAATAAATATTGGAAACAAGTTACAGTTCTAATCAAAATCAATGTATCTATCTATGTTTTTTTTTATATAAAGACTAAAGTCACGATAAGTCGAGTTGGCTGTTAGGCATGGATCTCTTGGTCTTTCACAAAAGTTTGTATAAAATACCATAGATGTTGTAAGCCATTGTTGAGGGAGGGGACAAATGGCAAGAGGCGCAAAAAATCTGATGGCTTCTTCAATGTCCCAAGCATTCTTGTAGCAAGTTGCATTGTGATGATCTCCATTATCCAATGATGTCCATGTGATTTGACTACAAGAAAGTTAGAAGTGACCATCTTGACTACTGTGATAGCAGTAAGAATCCTCCAAACAAATATCCCACCAAAACTAATTACAAGGTCATCCCATCATAAAGAAATATATACATAATAACATATATTAAACAAGAGGGCATGGGTCCAAGCATCACACCATACATAAATAGGAAGTAGAGTACCAGAGTACATTCAAGCAGCCTGAAAATTTTCACCACGTATCTTGGTCCTTTGCCTTCTCTAGAAGGTACGATCTTGAAAGGTCTTATTCATCTCTAATACATAACCAAAATTCATGCACTGGAGTTAGAAATAATAACATGGTCACAATTCCCTCTAAACACCAGCATTGATCTATTTCCCAATTCCTTCCTCTCCAATGCCCAAATGAGGATGGGGATGTTGCAACCCTGACAGTGTCAAACTTGGGTATGAGGTGCAGATCATCATATGCTTTTCTCTTTTGTGGATCAGACAGAGTATCATAAGCCTAATTTATCTCAGAAAAATGTCAATAGATGTCTCAAGCTGGTGCAAAGGCATAACATCAGGGTGGTATTTCAATGTTAGTCTTGTGTATGCAACCCTGATATCATCGCAGGAGGCATGACAAGAAACACCCAAAAGAGCATAGTGATCCTTTTTCCTCCTGAAAGCAATATCCCTCTTTTCTTCTGTTGCAAAACTGGCACTGAAGGTTATGCCATTGAAGATGTGAGAAGCCCTTAAAACCACAATGCCAAAACTCCATTGATTACTTGAAATTGGGCTGCTTGTTGTACTTGTTGGGAATATCAATTCCCCCATAATCAGAGGGGATTGGCCTCTGGGAGATGAGAGTGGGGAATTGATTGTGAGAGACCCAAGTGTGGAAATCTTCATGATTAATTTCTGGTTTGGAAAATATGGAGATAAGGCTAATTGTATGATTAAGTGAAGCTATGCTTTTTTGGTCTACCTGGAGAGTTGCTTTTGACATGTTACTATCAGTGCAGAGATTGCTAGGACATTCTTGATAAATCTTTAAGGTCTCTTGGCTTGAAGTAGATCGATGTTTGCTAAATAGCTCATTCAATCATATAATAGAAGTGTATATGATTCACTCCAAGTTATCTAGCAATCCTCGATCTATTCTTCAAGCAAAGAGACCTCAAAGAAATACCAAGAATGTCCTAGCAATCTCTGCACTGCTAGTAACTCGACAAAGGAAAAAGTACAAAGGTAGATCTCTGGATAGACCAAAGATGCATAGATTCAATTCTTTTAAATGCTTGTGCAAGAATGTATTGCTCATGGAGTAGATCAATTCACTATCTAGCTTGCCGATCGACATCTCGACATCTCTATGTCTAATTTACAAAACTTCCATTTATCTTAAAAATTGCAAGAATGAAGAGCAGAGTTGTCTAGCAATATCTGCACTGCAGTATCACATCCAAGAAGGAAAAACAAGGGAACTCTCTATACTAAAGAAGCATGGATTCAATTCTTTTGCATGCATGTGGAAGAAAATATTGCTTATGGTGTAGATTAATTCACTTTATCTAGCAAATCAAGATCTCAATCTCAACCTCTCTTTGTCAAATTCAGCAAAGTTGTGCAGCTATACATTTTATTGGTTGTCATCTGTTAAACTCCTCTTCTAAAACACTTATTATTTCAGGGATTCTTTTCCTCCAACAGTCAGCACACAAAAATGTGTTGAATTATTAGACAAAATGAGGCATCCTGCAAATTTAATTTCATCTCGAGGGCATAGATAATAAACAATATTAAAAAGCCTTGAAATATGGAAGCTTTTTTAACTCGCCAAATAGTTTTACTTAAAGTCATTAAGTGGTGGTTGCTTTTCCATGATGGAGACCACATGTTTGAATTGAATACACATTGCATGCGTGGAATGCAAACATGTTGCTTCTTCTCATCTTTAGGCATGGACTTAACTAAACCCTTCAATGCATCATTGTCGCCACTTTTACAATGGCCAAATGGAAGAATAAAACTGGTCTGATTCCACCACAAATCCAAAAATCGCATGCTCCACTCAGAATTACGGAAAAAGAACATCCCTGTGTCCATATTCAAGAAGAAAGTTACTAAGCATTTAGCAAAACAAAAAATCATTTCACTACCAAAAAAAGTAAAACTGTAATAGCCAAGAAGATATCAAATGTTGACGCTTATGTCTATATGTTCAAAAATATGTCTTTTTACATGAAAGAAAGCAATAACTCGATAAATCTGGCATCAATTATATAATGTTAATTTTCTCAACTATAAATTAGATATCATGGAACTCTTAAGAGTTCTCAGAAAGAAAGCAAGCAGACAATAAGAAAATGCCTACCTGCATTGACACCTGTAACATCCTCCGTCACAATGAAATCAGGCATGTCCTCGTAGTCCATGTTACCAGTAATTGTAATATAAAACATCTTCCTAAAGATAAAAGAATCCATGGTGAGATTCTGCTTGATTTCAGAAAGTGTTGGGAAAGAACTGACTAAACATTAACTTGAGATGCATCCGGACTTATCAATCCTTAATTAACCAAAATACAAATGCATAAGCAATATAAGAATATAAATGGAAGTTTGAAAACTTACCAAGGCAATGTTTGGATTCATCACTAGTGAATCCTGCATCCAAACATGTATATTATTATTACCAATTCTGAAAGGACCTCATAAAAGCAAGAGATGCACAAAATTAGATGAATGTTAAGGCAATTGATCATATTATAATATCAATCGTTTACCCATTACCAACTGATTTTCACAAGGAGAGGTTCTAGATGATTTTGGGGAAATGTTGCTCCTCATCTTCAAAAATAAATTGACCAACCTAAATGCCAAAACATTTCTGCTCTGTGTTTCTATTTTGGCAAAATTATGCGTAATTCTTGGGCCCAAGAATAGGGTTCTAATGGCACATCTGAATGTCCCAACAATGATCAACCCTCTTACCACAATCCTTATTGCAAAAAAACTTAGGTTTGTGAGTCTACTAAGCTAGTCACCTCCAGTGATTGGGGTGTAAATTCAAGTTTGACCCCTGAACTGAAGGAATCTAAGGAAGCAAAGAAAATATTTAACATGAATCAAGCTGCGGAACCTGAAGATGCGCATTGAGATTCTGTTTTTCTTCTGGATGAGGAATGGGAAATGGCTGAAATGGGCATGTTTAATGGTTCACTTGCTCAAGTAGAATCACAAAGGGATTCAACAAATTCAAGTGATAATAATCAGAAAATGGGTCTGCCTAAAATTTATCATGAAAATCATTCTAAAGCTACATTGTCAGAGGAAGCAACCAATAATAATGAATTCAGCATGCTCACTCGAAATGAGATAGAAGTTATACCTTTTGATTGTTCACATCCTGTAGTTCCTATAAACATGTGAAAGGGGGACGATACAGGGATTGGAGCTTTGAGAAACTCTCATGCAAATCCTAATGTTAACTTTGAAAACTGAGCTATGAAACCAATCAAGGAAGTCCCAGTTGGTGAACCACAAACTGGCATGTCAAGGAAGAGAGTATTAAGCAGACATGGTGTACATGATTGTGATAGGAATGTGCCTAATGGTGTTCAGCTATCCTCATCGGATTTAACTGGTTCTTTGTAGAATAATTATGAGTATTTTGTCAAGTTCATTCATTGGTTGGAACGAGACTGTCATATTTAGAAAGATTTCCATCAAAAATTCGTGACATGCTTAAGCTTGCGAGCAACATCTCAAGAGCAGAGAATTGACATGGTTTTTTTTTACACCATGTCAGATGATCCATCTAGCTTGGCCGGAAAATTGGATGATAATTTCTCAGAACGTATCTACATATCTATAGCAAGAGGGCACCAAATTGAAAAAGAAACATAAAATTACACATGCCATCATAAATGATTCTTGAAAAAAAAAACAAATAGGCAAACTATACCTAAACATGCCTCATTTTTCAATGTTACTGGAAACCTATTCACACATTCCATTGCTACTAGACATTCAAGATTTCCTTGTAAGACTAAGAAAACTAATCCCTTATCATAAAATGTGTCCAATTCACGCAAAAAATGAAACATACACAGTTTTTAAGCAAATAGTAAATGTAATATGCAACCACTGATCTATGCACAGTAATGAACCAGAGTTCATGAGATAAAACTTAATAGGTATTACACATATAGCAACAGTTTCAAACACCCATTCTGTCCATGAGCAAGATATCCAAAGGTATCTCTCACATGAGATAGTGAAGTAACAGGTATTTCAAATAACAGTAGTTTCAAAAACCGATTATGCACATAAGAAAAATATCGAGAGGAACCTCTCACATGAGATAAGAATAATGCATACCTGAAAAAAAAAAAAAAAAAACACCTTTATAGCTATCTTGTCACGAAACAAGACTTTCCAGTTATTTAACAAGTGAATATTTTAGTGCCCGAAGTGATGAAAGCACTTCTTCCAAGAAGCTGTCCAGCATAAACAATTTAAGAATTAAAACCAATGCTATACAGAGAAAGAAGACCTGCAATTCAAGTACTGCAGCTCAGTGTGACTTGAGTTATTTAACAGAAAAAATAATTACTCGCAGCGGAAACATTTGGCGAAGAAGAGTTATTTAATAGAAAAAATAATTACCCACATTAGAAACATCTATTCAAGAAGCGCCCTTTCAAAACCACATGTTGCAATCATAATTGGTATTATTTAACGCCCCTAGAATGTTGCGAAAAATAAAAACCTTGCAAGGCAGAGTGAGAGGCCCCATGAAATTGAACCCATATTCTTTATTTGCTTCCTCTAACAGCATCCAGAACAGAGGGTGATTCACCAATTCAGTCTTCATCACAAAATGGATATGTTGGTACTATTCAATTCCCCCAAAATGTTGTGAAAAATAGCAACCTTGCAAGGCAGAGTGAGAGGCCCCAGGAAATCGAACCCATATTCTTTATTTGCATCCTCTAATAGCAACTGGAACAGAGGGTGATTCACCGATTCAATCTTCATCACAAAATGGACGCGATCTCGGACCACGAGGACCGTGAAATAGCCATAAGGAGCCACAACAGTTCTGGTAGACAGAGATTCTGATATCAAAGACAAAAATAATATCCCTGTGATGTGTTTCATGTGGGTACATTACTGATGTAGATACGAGGGATAAGATGACTTTTTATTTTTAAAAATCCTCGAGACCCATAGCCTCCTTGTCAGCAACATGCCTTGAGTTGGTTCAATCAACTTCAAGTGTTTGAGCTATCCCTTGGGCTGGTCTATGTATTGCAGACTCATTTGCAAAAGTATTTCTTCAGGATAGAGTAAGTTGCAAGAGGGTGTCACCAATAGATTTCTCAAGTGACAGATGAAAGCAATTTCCAATCAAGTTCTAGTAATTTTTCAAGGTCCACATTGCAGTGATAGAAATGAATAATGGGTAAGCTTTAGGTAATAGAGTAAGGGGCCCTATTATGTTAAAAATCTTACTAACGAACAAGTAAAATTGGAATAGCTCATACATTCAATTTAAAGCTTATATCTCACCATTAGAAATGACTTACAACTTCTTTTGGTTGTAAATATAAATAATAAATATATTATAATAATATAATAAGCTAAAGGCTATGTGGTTCAATAAGCTAAAGGCTACAGAGTGACCTCGACATCCACTAAATCTATCAGAAACCACAGAGGTTTACTTCTCTTCTTTTCAGTTTATAAGATTAATAGTTTATGCGTATGTTTATCTTTCAAAATTCATCTTTGTTGTTTTAATCCGAAGTATTGTGTGAGGGCAAGTATACTATGTTCTTTATCATCTCTTCATAAGGTCTCTGTGTTCATTTGAGTATCTTTCATTATTCAAAATCATAAATGCTACATTATACATGTTTTGAAATTACTTTCACTTTATTTCGGAAATGTTGATATCAATCTAAAAGAAAAAAGGAATTATTTCTAAGCTTTCACTAGTGAATGGCAGCAAATAAGCTTTTGCGAACATCTTGAGACCGGAAGTATGGATAAACTCAGCGAGTTATTCCTATGATTACATAAATAAACATTTGGGAACATGTTTAGAACAGAAATATGGAAAAGCCAACAAGTTATTCATATGACTACATATGTTAGGGACGTGAAGCTCACATTCCTCGGGCAGATGCTAAGCAGAAGGGTTTTTGGTTGGTACATATGGATATAGCAAGACATAATGAAAAACCCTAAGATGACAATATATTTATAAATTTTTTGATAACTAACTAGTTGCAGAGGAAGATAGCACCAATTCCTCTAAGAAAAGTTTATATCCATTCAACATCATACCATATAAAAAGGAGGAGGTAGTGGTTGCATTATGCTCAAAAGAATAGAACACAACAACAAATCCTCCAAGTAAAATTGTATACCCAATCAACAATATAAAATATAAAGAAGCCTCGAAATGCCAAAAAGAAGGGTTATTATAACCACTAGTTCATCCCGAGTCATACTATGTAGTTAGAGAAATTAATTTATAATTATTACTAGTATTGATTTGAAAAATGTATTTTAAATTCCATACATACAGAGTTAAAAACGTATTTACCATTTTTTTTAAGTATTGGTGTACAAGTATCTATAGTTGGCTTCCTTTCAATATTTTGGCACAGTTAGATAAATTAATTTATATTGCTAGCATTGATTTGAAAAATGTATTAAGGTGAATTTTAGGAGTATTACATAATGTGCAAATTTTTCATTGTAGTCACACTTCGTGTTTTTATAAATTAATTTATATTACTCGCATTGATTTGAAAAATGTATTGTTACGAGAATAGTAACTTATTTTCAGAAAAACGAGATTTATATTTTAGAGTTCTCTTCTAGAAATCTCCAACCATCATTTTATTTCAGGACTTGTCAAATAAGCTATCTTACCTAGGTTATCAGTCATAGTTAAGGTTGATTTTATGAGTTTATGAAACATCATCAAGGTGAATTTTAGGAGTATTACATAATGTGCAAATTTTTCATTGAAGTCACACTCTGTGTTTTTGAATTTTCCCTGTGAATTGGATGTGAATCACACTGACACAAGTATAACAGGAGTAATATTTAAAACTAATATGATTCATTGGAACAAAACTCAGAGAATATGTCAAGCCTCAATAGTTCAAGTTTTCTTATCAAATTTCAAAATAGAACAAATTTTATCACAAGAGAGCTCATTCCAAATTGATATGCTTTAGAAAAGGGCATCCCTTCCCTTTCTCTCTGACCAAAACAGAGATATATTTTTATATCATCTGTGGTCGTGCATTTTCCTACAGCTCCTCTGATGCAAACAATACATAGAATGTAACAGATGGACAGTTCTCATGCCTCTGATCTTAAGAAAAAATTTCTAAGTTTCTACTGTAAGAAGTATCACTCCGTGAATATGGTGGAGAAGCAATAAATGATTTCATTTGTTCATCCATCAAAATCTGTTTGTAACGACATTCCACGCTACATAATTCTTTGTCACCTCTACATTAATCAACCAGTGGAGAATGAGATTAGCTCTTGAGAACTAAAAATTATAATCAATTCAAGGTGAATTTCAAAGATAAAAGAAAATTCTAACTTAAAAACCATGTTGTGATCATTATAATAAGCCTGTACATGTAGATGTCCTTCCTATGGTTTAATTGTGAGTTGCAGAGAAAGCGTGCTCTGAGAAAATGGGGAACAAGAAACACTGCAACATTTTAATTGCTCTGAGCTGGCATCGCTACATCCCATACTCCATGTTCATGTTGTTTCCGAACAGGGCATTGCACAGTTCCAAACTTCATACCACAATGACTATATATGTGTTTTGTGCTCGATTTTGGACGATTGGATGTAACACAAGTATAGCTTTTTGAATGCTCCATTCCAGTCTGAGAGGTGGGATTTGCAAATGCATGTGGAGAACCAATCGGTATTGTCACTCTTTGCTGCCTGGGAGAACTCAACCGAGAATGAGTGATCCCAACTCCAGAAAATGTTTTGATATCCAAAGGGGAAGTTGGGATTTTGCCCCCCTCAGAGTCTAAAGACCTTTTTAAATTGAAACTTATGCAGATCCTAGGAACATTGTAGAACTTGACCTTGTATTTCGGCCAGTCTCTGCGGGGTGATGAATCAGATGGGTGATCAGGAATCTGATTAAGCATCATCTCTCCTTTCCTCTTCTCTCTTTCCAGGTGCTACCGAGGATTGTCCCTTCAACCCTTAAACTTGTTCAACACACTCTGGTCAATTGAAAAATAAAATGGCATTCACACCCACAAACTCCCTATACATGAGGCTTCATCCACAATCACCTACAACTTTAACACCATATTAAATAATTGAGAACATGAGACACACAAAGTCGGTGAGGGTTAGCTCTGGATAACCGATAAAAGCCATCGGTTAGAGCAGTCCCTGACTCTGCATTTAAGAAAAGTGTAGAACATTATACTTGTGGGCTAAAACAAGTTAGGCAGGCCAGACCTTGTCTTACCTAGGAAAGATTATGTATATAGTACCGACCCTTAGTAAGAACATCACAAACCCCATTCTTGTATATAGCAAGTTTAAGGGAACAAAATCCATGGTGGTTGTAAAGATAACTAATATAGAATAACAACATAGCAAGAAAATCGTCATTCATTACATAGTGAATTTAAAATAAATCCTTACAGCCACCTTATGGGTATAAGCAGAAGGAGAACTAAGTTCCATTACATACAGAAATGAAAGACATTCTGAAAATATCAATTGCATTGTCTAAACTAAAGAAGCTAGAAAATTGTAGTAATCATTCTCCTTGACTGGACTATTAAGAAGAAATTAGAGCCATATTAAGTTCAAGAATATAACTATAAATATCATACAATGGGTAGGGTTTAACCGTCTGATAACAACAATAATAGTACATCAATTTTGCATAGAACAATAAGCAGTTAAAACTGTCTAAACGCTGTTGAAGCGGCCATAGCTAAATCTGAAACCCTCAAGAAACTGTTGGGTAGGAATTAAACAGGGTCCATGCATTAATAATAGAAAAATAAATAAGCCACAGACTTGGTGGAAAACCTGGAAAAAGAAAGGGAGCACTTGGTTATTTATGGGAAGATAATTTCAAACCACCTTCAAACTTGGATTGAGAACCGTTCACTCACCTGAGAACAAGAAAACAAGATGGGTTTCATAAGAGCTGATAACTCGTAACAAAAAGGGGAGAAGAACCACTTTCATAAGATTCATGAAACCAGGAGAGCAACTGCAAGAGGAAGAGGAAGATGAAGATGATAATGAAGAAGAGCCCTCATGGATCCAATTACTCGCCAAATGACAACACGAAGGAGCATTGTCGAGATAATAGGTGAGAAAGGTTTCACTCTTGTAAGCCAAGGGAGAGGTCGAGGATTGGTATCACCACTCCAGACGTCGGGCGTGATGGCTCCTCCTCTGCTTCAGAAGGTGCCGCATTAGCTGAACTTTCTCTTGCTTCTGGGGTGGACTGCTGGCGAGGAAGAGGAAAACCCTCATTTGCAGAAGAGACCGAGTCAAGACCGCTACAAGAAAGCCTTTTCCGGGCTCCCACGAAGGCCATCTTTGTCAAACAGTCAGAGCACCAGCAATGCCTAGCTCGAAAGAACATGCAGAAGCGCTACCTTCAGTGCCTAGATTTTGAGGAAATTCGGGTTATAGGAACTTCGGGTTATGGAAGCGGTAAGAAAATCTCTTTAGAGAATTTAACTGAATAATATCGAATTGTAACTGTTTCTAATCTAATGGTAGAGGCGATTTCGATCATCTAACACCTAAATCAAAAGTATACAAAGGTACAAGTGACATTGAAGGGAGTTTATTTCATAGGGGAAACACCTTACAACATAAATATTAATATTAATCTCATAATTGTATATATTAAAAATATAATAAATATTAATATTAATAACATAATTATATATATTAATTAATTGCATATTAACAATATAATTAAACAATTTAAATAAATTTTGAAAATAACTTAAACACTTATTTTTAATATAATTAAGTATTTTTTGGATTTGGCTTGGTTTGGGAGGATAAAAATCCTTCCCATAACCATTTGAAACTAACCCAATTAATTGAAAACTTATAGTGAAAAGTAATATTTTTATGTATTTAAAATAATTTGAAAATTATAAACAGATATAAAAATATTATAACAATTAAATTTAAAATAATATTTTAAAAATTAAAATAATTAAACTAAAATAAATATTTATTACTATTAATTTATTTATTAATTAATTATTTAATATATATGGTTTCATCAAATAACAATTTAGAAAACCTTATTTTAAAATGTTAATAAAATTGTCCAAGAACTTATATTCACTCGTTGCTAAAATAAAATTTGCTAACTAAATAAACAAGCCCAAAAAATAGACTTCATCATGTGGAAAGACTAACAATAGCCTAACAATTCCATATTATTTTGATACAGTGCCATTTGTAGTTTTATAGTAAGAATTAAGTTTAAAAATGTTTATTGAATGATCTCAAATATTTTTAGTTCCCCATGTTTTAGATGATGAAGAAGTCAGTAGAATTTTCATCTGGTATCAAACTAATTTATTTTTGATGTCAAATATCTTTAGTTCCGTACCAATTTATTTTTATGTCAAATATCTTTAGTTCCCCATGTTTTAGATGATGAAAAAGTGAGTAGAATTTTCATTTAGTATTAAACTAATTTATTTTTGATGTTTAAATATCATTGAAAGGAACCTACTAAGATATGTTCATTATAGAATTTAAGAATATATTGTGAAATAAAAAACAAGGTTTTTAAGAAAATATTCCATATCATTATAACTCGTGATTGAATAACCATTTCCATTGCCATTATAAATGGCTTGTTTTCTTAATAGAAAAATGAAAGTTTTATTTTTTTATCTAAAAAACAAAAATATTTACATGAGTAATTCAAATATTTTATACTGTAATTATTGATTTGAAATGTTATTTTTTTTGTATTTTTTTTAAAACAATTCATTTTTTTTGTATAAGTAAAATATATGTCTTGTTATCTCATCAAATTTAAAATATCAACTTTATTATTTTTTCTATTTCTCATTTATTACTTCATAATAAATATTTTAGAGTTTTTTTAGGACTAAAATGTGTCATTACACTTATAATTAATAAACTATAGCAAATGAACTATATCAAACAACAGAAAAAATAAAACCAAAAATTAAATATTAAGGCTTGTATTATAACAAAAAACTTTCACACATTTAATTGCTCTCTTTATCTAAATTGTTAGATGGTAACTCAACCAATCTTCATTTCTAGTGCTTCTTTCGAAATTGATCAACTAAAAAATTGAACTATTTATACATATGGGAAAAGAGTTAGCACTCAAATTATATCTATAGATTGGGTAGCTATATCTCAAACAAAAAATCTCGAGCTCTCTTATCCATGAAAACTACAAATTTTTCCAAAGGGACTCCAAAGTAGACAAAAAAAAATGAAGTTTTATAGATATATACCTTATAATGCCGACCTACCAAAAACCAAATTTACATGTCAATATTATTATTGATTAATAATGCAAAACTTAATAATTGTGCCGTATCAATCCATTTAACTCTCAAGAATAGAAGAGGGCTTAATTCAACCATTGATCTTTAAATCTCCCAATCTTATTTTACATCCTTCTTCTTTTTGCTCAAGCAAGAAACAGACCTTCTATTTAAATTAAGTATCAAGGAGGATACATAGTATACAATATGTCAACTGTTTGACATACACCCTTATTTTGATAACTGAGCAACATGCTCAAGAACGCGACTAAGGGCCCACAAAACATTAAAACAAACAAAGCCGAACGGCGGCCTCAAAAGTGAAAATGAGACCCTCAAGTCAACTTGATGGTGGGAAACATGCATGACATAATGGAGCCGTTGGTCTACATCCGCAAAATCCAACAGCTGAGAAGGATATCGGGCGGTATATAAGCACTAGGATTAGCAGTCTGATGAGGGCGGTAATCAAAACAGCCTGGAGACACATGTAACATGGTCAGTGGAATCAAAGGCATATCTGAAAATCCACTTATGGTATAGCTGACACTCGATAACCAGGGACACGTAGCAAAAACGTCACAGTCCCACCAGCAAAACTGTCGCGGTCTTCCTAGTGCCATGTGTAACTCCTTTTGTGGCATCAGAGACATTTTGGTAAAACCACTTTGGGTACAATCGGCCCTCCGATAACCCTGGTAACTACTGCAAAACCACCCGATTCTAAAGAGAAGCTTGGAACCACTTTTTGGTTTAATGTTTTTTCTCCTTTGCCCACCAGTCCCCTGCAAGATCCTAAACTTGGGCTACCTGTTAGAAGTACCCTTGACTTCCATCCACTTAGATATCTGCCGGATGTTTCCCCTTGGAGTGATGATAAAGATCCCTGTCTTCGTGCAGCAGAGTGTTGTAGTCCTTTCTCAGTTGTCCATTCTGAGCAAACTCCCACAAACAACACTTGTTTTCTCTTGCGCAAATCACCCCTTCATTGGCTAGCCTGTTTGCCACTCTGTTGGCATCTCTGCACACGTGAACAAAGCTCGGAGTTCTAAGAGTTCTTAGATGAGATTGAAATCGATGAAAAGCTTGTGAGAGAAGCCAGTGGGTTGAAACTTTTTTTGGTGTTGGTGGGTTGAAACTTTTTTTGGTGTTGTGCCGGTGCTTATCCTTTTGACCGAGTCAATCGTTAATTCAGAGTTTGCCTCTATGATAATATTATGTAAATTGTAGTCTCTCAGGATTTCTAGGCCTTGCAACATGGCCATGAGTTTAATATTGTTGGTATCCCTCCCTAAATGACTGTGAAAAATGATTTTGATATTGCCCTCTGCATCTCTAATGACTCCCTCGAAACCCACATCCCTTGGGTTCCCTTCTGAGGCTCCATCTATGTTGAGTTTCAGGAAACCATGGGGAGGGGGTTGCGCGAAAACGTTGCCATCTGAGTTGTGCCTTGCTTTCTTATGGGTGTCAAAAGGGTCGTGATACTTAAGTCCCAACTTTTCAAGGATGTGAGTGTCCCTTTGACTCGGCGGTTTCTCTGGAGGATGCTTCGGAAAGACATTGACTATTTCTTTGAGCTATTTTAGGATCTGAGCCATGATGCCTTCAGTTGAACCAGATTTATTCTTGAAGAGGTTGTTGTTGCATTCTTTCCACACATCCCATATCAAAAAACCTGGAATCATTGTCCAGGCTACATTGACTGTCTCACAGTCCAAAAAGTCTTTTCTCCAATTATTTAGAGTAGTAGTAATATCATCATCCTTCCTGACTGTTTGGTTGAAGATGGAGGTTACCAAGTTCCATATAAAGGAGGTGAAAACGCAAAGGTTAAGAATGTGATCCATGGTCTCCTCCTACAAACCACATAAATGGCATTTTGAAGGATCTGTAAAACCTCTTTTCCTAAGATTTTCCCAGGTCGGAATCTTTTTATGCTGAACTAGCCATATGAACATTTTGATCTTCATCCAATGAGGGTTGCTCCAAAGGTTTCACCACATCTTGTCAGGATTTGGATGATCAAATCCGGTGATTATTCTTTTGGCTTCTTTGAGGTTGAAGTTTCCCTCATTGTTTCTACCCCACCTTAGCAGGTCATTCGAGTTAGAAGTTAAAATTTGCCTTTTTTCCAGGATCTCTTCTAGGACTTTAGCATGGGCTTTCAAAGGGGTCTCTGCACTGTATTCTGGTACCCTCCAGATTCTCCATTTACTTTCCTCTCTTGACTGATCCCAAAAGTCACATACCCATTTTAGACCTTTATTGAGGATGTCATCTCTAATGATATCTAGTCCTTCCCTTCTAAGATTTTGTTCCTGTTGCCAGTTGTCCTCCTAGAACCAGGCAAGATTCCCATTTCTTATCTCCCAAAAGCTATGATTTTGAACTAAGGCTCTATTTTCCCAAGCCTTGTTCCAAATATGAGAACCCCTCATGTGCCCTGACATCTGAATGTGGTCCTGTTCTTGCCAATCCATTGCATACTTTTGTTTCCATAGCTTGGTCCATGGGTTGTTGGTTTCCTTCAGCCATCTCCACCAAAGTTTTGCTCCCAATACTTTGCTCAGGGTGTCCTGGTTGTGGAGACCTAAACCACCATGGGTTTTGGGTTTGCAAAGCTTCTCCCACACTAACAGGGCCCATTTGTTTTTCTCTTCTCCTTTACCCCAAAGAAAGTTTCTTTGAATATTCCTGATTTGTTGTGAAAATCCTTTTGGGGTAGGAAGGGTTGAAAACATATAAACTGGAATGGTTTGAAGAACAACCTTTGTTAGAATTAATCTTCTTGCTATATTCAAAGATCTACTAGTCCAATTATTGACTTTGTGCTTCAATTTATTCGTAATTGACTCCCATACTTCCTTCTTCATAGGTTTGTCAGTGAGAGGCATTCCCAGATATTTAGATGGAAGATTCTCTCTTTGAAATCCCAAAATTCTGGAGAGATGTCTTTGGATGGAAATATTTGTATTGAAAAACAAAAATTTTGATTTCATGAGGCTTACCTCCGCACCGACAGCAATGGCAAAGTCATGCAGGATTTGTTTGAAGGCTTTGGCTTCCTTGACTGTGGGTGTGCCATGCAGCATAGTATCATCCACAAATTGTTGATGAGTCAAAGTGTCCCCATTCTGAGTGAGTTTTGGCCCCTTGATTCTTCCTTCTCCCTTGGCTGAGTTTATCATTCTACCCAATCCTTCCATCATGAGAATGAAGAGGAATTGGGAAACAGGATCACCCTACCTAAGGCCCCTCGAAGGCCTGAAGGTTCTTGATGGAGAGCCATTGAAAAGGATAGAGCAACTTGCTATGGTAACTAGGGCCATAACCCACTTTATCCAGTTGTAGTCAAAGCCATAAGCTTTAATAAATTCCTTTATGTAAGGCCAGCTTAGCTTTTTATAAGCTTTTGCTATGTCCAGCTATATTATCATCCCTACTTGCTTTTTGGTCTTGAGGGAGTGCACCAATTGATGATATTGGATGATTTTGTTGAGAATTTGTCTTCCTTCCACATATCCAGTTTGCTCCTTTGACACAAGCGATGGAATTAGAGGTTTGAGTCTATTAGAAATAACTTTGGAAATGATTTTAAACACCACATTGCATAAAGCTATGGGTCTAAATATTTCAGGTGTCATGGATTTTTCCTGTTTAGGGATTAATGCTATGAAAGATTCATTAATCGCTCTAAGAACTGTTCTGGATTTTCTCGAGTCCTCCACCACATCTAGAATGTCAAATTTGACAATTTCCTAGCATTTTTTGAAGAAGTTTACATTGAATCCATTTGGGCTTGGAGCTTTCCCATTGTGCATCTCTTTGATGACTTCATTGACCTCTTCTTCCATTACTGGCCTGTTGGGATCATGGTTGTCTTCCCTGGCCACCAATTTTGGAATATTCTTTGTGAAGATTTTGATGAATTGAGATATGTCTACAATGTTTTCCTCAGCTATGCTTTGGAAATGTTGCACCAAAACCGATTCCATTTCCTTGTGAGTATTTAACTCTTTCCCTACAGATCTAAGATTTTAGTGATCTTGTTATGAGCCCTGTGTTTCATGGTGGATTTGTGAAAGAATATAGTATTTCTCTCCCCTTCCTTTATCCATTTTATTCTAGATTTCTGTCTCCAGAAGATTTCTTCCTACTGGCATCTGTAGTCCCATTCTTGCTGCAAAAAGTCTGCCTGTCCTTTCCTTTCCTTTGTGAATCCTTCCTTTATGAGAATTTGATTAACTTCTTGAAATTTTCTTTCTACCTCTCTTCTGGCTTCAAAAATGTTGCCAAATTCATTTCTATTACATTCTTTGAGCCTTTGTTTGATATGTTTGATTCTCTAATGTAGGAGGAACATTTTTGTGCCCTGGGTGGGTATGTCTTCCACCAACCAATTTCTAATATTAGAAATGAAGTTGGGGTGAGTGAGCCATACATTTTCGAGCCTGAAAGGTCTATTTCTTGGGGTGCCAATAAAAGAAGCTTGCAACTGGACTGGCCAATGGTTTGAGCCTCCAAAAGGAAGGATCCACAAAGTCATAGAGTGACCAGAAAGAAGGAGATCCTCTGAGATTATGAATCTGTCTAATGTTGAGGCAACTTGGGTAGTTCCCCCTCTCTTGTTTTTCCAAGTGAAGGTGCCATTAGTTGTTTCCATACTTACCAGTCTCATGTTATCTATGAAGTTCTAGAATGCTAGTGAGTCGTGTCCTAACATTCTGCTTCCCCCTTTTCACTCAGAGAGGGATTTGATCATATTGAAGTCCCCTCCCATAATCTAGGGGATAATAGAGTGTCTCTCTCTTAGCTCCCCCAAAGAGGTAAGTAGCTATAGTTTTTCTTCTAGCATTCGAGGACCATATACGTTTGTGATCAAGTAGCACTCTTTGTCTCCCAAAGGTTGTATTACCATTGAAAGGTGATTTCTAGTAGCTTCTGCATCTATGATCTCAAATTTCTGCAGATTCCATAGGGTAAGAATCCCCCTGCTGTGTTGATTTCTTTGAATTCAAGGAACTCGTAATTGTAGAGTCATTTGTTGTGTAGTTCTCTGATCTTCTCTACTAAGCATTTTGTTTCTTGAATAAACACCATATCTGGTTTTTCTTGTTTTATTCTGTTACAGAGATTTCTTTGTTTTCTCTTGCTACCGAGCCCCCTAATTTTCCAAGATGTGAGCTTCATAATGATATGTTTGTGAAAGAGTAGCTGATAAGATCTTTCATCTTACCTGAATTGATCATGAGTTTCCCACATTCTGACAGGAGTTCATTTTGTCTCCTTCTTCTTCTTTTCTTGCCTAGGTTTTTGGTGGAGTATCTAGATGTAATGTCCATTTGTCCGACCCCTTTATTCTCCTGGCTGTCATGGTTTCTTTTGAATTTTGCAACCTTTGTTTGGGACCTTCGGAGGAATAGTTTTTGCACTCTATCAAACTCCTCTTGTGGTAGAGAGTCTATCCCTTTGTCGGTTCCTGTTTCCGGGAAAATTAGTGTCGATTCAAACTGCTAGTCCCACTAAGATGGGTAGCTATCTTAGAAACAAAAATTCAAAGTAATTCGAGATTTCCTTTAGGTGTAATAGATAAGAGGGAAGAAAAGAGGACCAACCTAGATCTTCCGCTTTGATCCTTGCTTGATTTCTCTTTCCCTTGATAGAATTTGCTACTCCTCTCCTACTTGTCCCACTTTAAACAGTACCTGTAGAGTCAAAATAACAAAAAACCATCAAAGCATCTCTATCTAAAACATCATAAACAATGAAAAATCAAAAAAAATTGACCATACAATTGCATTCATAAATAATAAGATTCACAAATACATGATTATATGGAGGAAAACTCAAAGAACTTTATTAAAAGTAGAAGAGAGGATTACAACCTAGATGTCTAATCCAGCATCATCCTCCCAGCATAGAAGCCCTCTTCACCTCATGAAAATCAAGATCACCTAACAATACAATGTCTCTTCTCACAGATAAACCAATAGCACTTCCTTACAAATTACAAAATTTCAGCCTCTAGATCTCTTAGATGAGGGATCCATTTATAGATGCCTTGTAAGGGTGTGAGTCATCTCTAGGTTTTTGATTAATGTCATTCCACTGATAGTTCTTGGTTCCACTTGGAGATTTCATTGATCTCTTACTCATCCCTGGGCGAATTCAGAGAGGTAAGTGTCATGGGAGAAGTTTTTGGAGGATTCTATGAGCTTCCACTTAGCAAACTGTCTCTGCCATTTGTCTATTGTCACTCATCGCACCCTATAGAAGGCCATTTCAGTATGCATCGCACCTGGCTAGTGTGGCAGCTAGTATGCATCACACCTTGACCATGGAGCAGTCAGTATGGTCCAATTTTGGCCAGTTCTGAGTGGTCTTTCAGGTGGAACTTCTAGGAAATGATGTAATCAATTGACCATGATCCTTTAGGGTATGAAACAACACTTTTAGGGACTAAAGAGCCCTTGGTTTATGGAAATATGAGTTTGGGGTTGCAGTGTCCAAATATATCTATAACAGTTGCCCCCTAAAGCATGGGGTCGTAAATCTTCTGATGTCGGGTGAAATGCTTTATCATGAGGATCCAAGGTATTCGAACTGGAAGGTGACTTGTATAAGATACAATACAATGCATCATCATCATATTATTTTCATGACCTAGCTGAGGTAGGCATTCCCATGCTCAGCTTCATAAATTCATTTTCATGTATGTAGAATAGAGTGATTCTTCATATGAAGGGTCATCTTCTTTTGCTTAGATGACTATCTGTGTAGATTCTGCGCACATTTGATGTCTTTATGTTCCTGAATATATTGCAGCCTAGATGGACGAAACTAGATCTGGGGTCTTCAAACTAGTTCAATATTCACCTGATGTACAAGTCGATCCATGTAAAAAGATGTTCTGAAGTCGAACATGGAAAGACATCGCCTGATTACCAGCCAATAATGTAAGTTGTTAATAGGCGCGAGAGGAATCACCGATAATGATAATGACCCTCAAGGTACTACAGTACAATTCACATAGTATGAATATGTGAGCCGATGTCGAACACCACGCAAAATCTTTCGATCGAAGGTCATTAATGTAAACCTGTCACCGGAAGTGAGAAAATTTCCATTAAGGCATGCAAACTTCAAAGTACTGAAAGGGTTGTTTCTAAGTCAACTTCTTGGATAATGAGCTGATGTCGACAAGAAGTGACCTATCATAGGAGGGCCTTGAGGTATCCCACATCTATGACACGAAATGAAGCAAATGATTTTTCTAGAGGTGAAAAATGATCTGATGATATAAGGTTCAGGAATGGTGGTCGTGAAAAATGAAGGGTGAAAGTATTGCAGTGGATGAGGCGTTAGCTGGATGGTAAATTCTCTTAATGACTTCTCTTGAACATGTCGGCGACACTAATATGGATTGGTAGCATTAACCCCATGGATGGTACAGAAGACCAATGGTGATAAGATGAACAGAATAACCCAACCTAACTCAATCATGGTGATGAAGTGAAAGTGTCATGTTCAAGTGCAACCTGCTACCAATAAAATTCTTCAAGTTTCCTTCCATTTTTCCCCAGTCATTGCTGACCAGTACCTCTTTATTTTCGTCAAGCTTTAGGAGGATAACGTATGCTTGATCTATAATTTGCCCTTCGGGCAAACCTGTCACTATGTTTTAGCGAGCCTAGCGTCAGTGAGACTTGTTCTTGTCTGGGTGGACAAGTTTGTGGCTATTGTTTTAATGAGGTTAGCGACAAAGATAACTCGGTCCTTTTCATGTTTAGAGAGTTTGAAAAGGGACGAAAAGTAAACTCCAATAGTTATTTTTCGTAACATAATCCCTTAAGTCCGAAAAATTATAAAATAATACGAAAGGGATGACTTTTCGATTGCTTTAACGAGCTGAAAAAGACAAGCGCTCAATCTTTTTGTTTGATAATCCCTTAGGTCCAAAAACATTAAAATGTACAGGAGAGATGGTGTTTCCTTTTACTCTAACGAGATGGACAGGCAAATGCCTTGACGATATTTTATATTTAACGAGTCTAAAAAGAGTTTAAAAGTGACTCATTTTTTTTTTTTAGGAACAAGTGGTATTTTTGGGTAGCAACTGGCTCCAAGTAGGTTTGGAACTTATGAAAACATGGCGGTGTGAAGAGGGTGGCAATCTAAATCACACATCGTAGCTGTTCCTCAAAAGGGTAAACAATCAAGTGGAAGCGTATGATCGTCCAAATGAATGGAGGTGACAGTAGGAACACAACCAAGGTTCAAAAAAGGCTGATAGCAGGGAAATCACAAAGGTTATTTACCAAAGGTGGATTCATTTTTAATGAGCTTGAACCAGGAGAAACTATGCTCATACGCGGGTTTATTTTTTAACGAGCTTGAACCTTGCGGAAACATTGCTCATAGGCGGGTTTATTTTCTAACGAGCTTGAACCTTGCGGAAACATTGCTCATCCAAGTCATTTGAAGATGTCTCTTATTGGTAGGTTTATTTTTTAATGAGCTTGAACTCTACTATAACATGTGCTCATTGCCTTTTTATAAAAGCTAGAAACGACCAAACTACAAAGCTAGAAAAACTAAAAAGCTAAGGAACTACTGAGGTTAGGTAGGATGGTTTTGTCCTCTGACGAGGCAAAACATTTCCTTTGGTCCGTCTGGTGAGCAGACATATCTGGACCAACTACCTAACCTAAGAAGTTTAACTAAAAAGCTAAAATGCTAAAAACCTTAAAAAGCTAAAAAATCAAATTGGTTGTTTTTCACTTGCATATAAAGGTTTGCATGCCCCCAGGTACTTAAGAAAAGGAGAGTTTCCAGGTTACCACATGGAAGTTCCTATAGTTAGGCAGGATTGTTTCTGTCAACATACAAAAAACTCTTCCTTGGCTTTGTCCATTGAAATAGATGAAGGTGAATGGTGTGAGCTTCCAATCACATAACTTACAAGGAAATAACTGTTTCAGACCGATCACATATCCTACAAGGAAATGGCTTTTCAATCCAATCATATAACCTTCAAGGAAATAATTGTTTGAGACTGATCACATGACTTCAAAGCCCTTAAATAGAGGTTTCCACAAGCAAACAAGGTCATTGTGCAAATCAAGGTCATAGAGAAACATTGCAAAGTGATTAGGAGAGAAAAGTGTGTGTTTAAGAGTGAGTGGGAGTCGTTTTCCAGAGCGCGGCACACACACAGAGGGGCGCGGTGCACACACAGAGCGCGGCGCACACAGAGCCACCCCACAGTGCAAAATTTCTACAGGCGCGGCGCACTTGGTTTGGCGCGCAGCGGACATCCACAAAGGCCCAAAACCGTGCCAAATTACCTCAAATTTCCTGTGAAGCCCCTCAAATGAACATGTAGGCTCTATATCATGGCTTGCTCATCAAATTTTTTGAGTGTTATGGTTGTTCATGGCTATGTTTAATTGCAACAAAACTCATAAAACCAACCACAATAAAACACCAAAAGCCATTGTTGCTAGGGTTGCATAATTGTGGTGTTGATGCCAAGGTTCCGTTATCACCCTCATTTTCCCTTTCTTACCATTTTTCCCTATCCCCCCTATCCCATTTTTTCCTATTCTCCCTACCCTAAAATATTACCAAACCTCTATTCGTTATCCCTCCACTCTTTGGTCAATATAAACCCCAAAACCCTACCTTATCAAATCCCCAAACCCTCCTATATATCCCTAAAAAAAACCTCTCCCCATAACCCCTATTCCCATCATATTATTCCCCTCCTAATACTCCCTTTTTTTTGTTCCCCTTGGTGGCAGATATCACAACAACACCTAGTTTCACACCATCATCAAAGGGTAGCCCAAGTACAGTACACACAGCAATCATGGCATCTGAGCATTCATCAGAGTATGAGATGGAGACACAAAGTGATTCATCCTCGGAAGAACAGGCTCCCAGGAGACATCACAAGAGTGGCAAACATGTTAGGGATGAGCCAACCACCCTCATTGAATTGCAGGCCTGCCCTCTTGCCATGTCATGCCTCCAGCATCTATCATGTTTTCAGTTTTGTCAAAGAGTGGCTAGTGTTCGAGTTCATCATGAGTTGGCCCGTCTTTTTGTGCTTCACCTACATAGAGATCACTCTATCTTGGCCGGCATCACCTTCACACTGACACCCGAAACTGTCTCATTAGCAACCAGTATACCGAATGTTGGAGAACCATGGCACAAGAAACAGAAAGTTGATTGGCAGCATTATGAGCCTTACATTAAGGCCAGTTTCTTGAGGTAGCTCACAAGAGTCTTTCCATTCAGACATTTGAAAGATGAATATGCTCCACTCATGAAGTTGATCATGAAATACTTCAGCTGTGAGGGGAGGCTCTCTCGTCTATATGCCTATCACATCAGGTTGCTCATGCACTTTACCAGGGTACGGATGATGAACATCCCATTTTTCATTTGTAGGAACATAGAGAGGATGAACACCTTCATGCAGCACAAGACCCCTTCGCAGCAACTTAACAGTGTTTATCACTTTGCTCTTATTAAGATTTTGGTGGTTCATCAGCTGGGATTGCAAGGCATTACCTGGGATGATTTCATCTCCCGTGACCTCTTCAGAACTTCACAGATATTATCAGAGGTTAAGCATGAGGGTGAACCTTCTCGTCGGTATGAGCACCATGAGACTGCTAGTGTGCCAGTTTTCATTACATATCAGAAAGGCACCAGACGTTTGTTTGCAGCGGCAAAGCGAGTGTTATCTCCACCCGGGGTGGAAGGGGCCTCGCTTCCTCCATCAGCATCACAAGAACAGGACAAAGGCAAGGAGCCAATGCAAGATGAGGGGCCTTCATGTGAGCCATCAGGTGTACGAGAGACCGAATTTGTTCTCCTTCACGATGATGATACAGATATAGATCCACCAAGTGCACAGCTTAGAGAGATCATCCAAGAGTAGCAATCAGAGATCGAAGCCTTATCCCTTGACTTGGAGAGGGCTAAGTGGAACATGAAATATCTGGAGTAGAGGAACAAACAGCTAGAGGATCAACAAGTGATCATGTAGCTACAAAACATTCGTGAGCATCGCTAAGCTGCACAAAGGAGAAGAGTTGAGCTCATGTCATTGGAGCAAGAGATTAATGAGGATCGGGAGGCCAATCTCGAGAGAGTTAACATGCACCTAGAGAGGCTGCTGGACAAGGCCAACAAGGACCATGCATTGCTGACACACATGGATTTCCACTACATGGCGCGAAACAAAGTGTGCAAGGCCCGAATCAGCTATTTGAAGACAAAATTGAGGAAGGCAATCAAGAAGCAAAAGAGGCAAAGTGAGCTTGATCGACTTCATATATTGGCCGAAGCCTCTTTGGCCCAACATAACACTTGATAATGAAGCTCCAGCCCAAATTTCAAGAAATTTGGGGCAATTTTGGTCACATGGAAAATTTTTGGTCACAACACAGGTTTTTTCTCCCTGTGCGCGGCGCCACTGGCGCGACGCTTAGGATTGGGAGCTCCAAATCACAAATGGTTTGCATTTTTGGATTCAACATGAAAAATCACGACTACTGGTGCTTGGAAAATAAATTTGGGCATGATTTGAGTCTCCAGGAGGTCAAAAACCCTCAAAAAATGACCTCTCTGCCCCTATTTTGACACACATGAAGTAGTCTTGGGAGAATGAAGTTTTGGAGGGTCAAATGAGCACCAAATTCAGAAATTCCACTTGGGTTGGAAAGTCAACAGGTCAGGATTTCCAACAAGCACACCTGGGTACAATTTGGACTCCAGAAGGTACGTCAAAATTGCCTCCAAATTGGCATGGCGCGTATAGATTTGGGCGCAGCGCATATAGAGAAAAAGGCCAAAATAGCACCTGCTTCGCGAAATTTCGATTCGTGACTTTCTCCAAGTGGGCCCACTCATTTACACTATATTTTTCTCGACAACTAAGGCAATGTTTAAAAATCATTTTCACTAAAGGTGGGCTCCAATCCAAGTGGCAAAGGAAGGCGAGCAGTCACCCAAGCCATTTCTCATTTTTGTAACGCTGCACCTGTAAGTAATGGTTGGCTTTCCACTTCCACTTTGTAATGATTCGAAAAACTCCCCAACTCTGGGTCATTCTATTTCCTCATGGCATAGTCTATTTATTGTATGCAAACTATTTGCAAAGCGTTGGTTGGCTTGTAATTTCTGGGAGACTGTGGGAGAGAAACTCAGTTCTTCATTGTATATTTTGACAGAGGATTAATGAAAGGCAGCTGCTCTGTTTCATGAGATTCATGTGGTTGTGAGTGTAGAAAATGTGTCTCTTATGTTTCATATGCATTTTGTAATGTTTCATAGATCATTTCATATTCATTTCCAATGAAATTTTCTAAGTTAGATGAGGTAGAATTAATTTTTATTTCTCTGCCTGTGGGAAAATTTCATGTTCAGTGTTCTTCTTCTGTTGAAATGGATTCATGTACTTATGCCTTTTTCACCCTCCTAAGCAATTCCTCCATTCAGTTTATTTCAAACTAAATTGCTAGACTTTCCGCCTGTCTTGCCTGACAAAGTAATCTGTGCCTTTGTATTAAATTCTCTGCTCATTGCTGTCCGTTGGTCCCATACCATCCCAGAAACTCAGTCATTCATAAAAAATTGCTTCTTGTATCCATATTTACTTACTATCCTAAGGTCAATATTTCATTGTTAGTCATCTTAGACAATTCCGTTTGCTTATTTGTTGAGCGTGACTCGGAGAGAGCCCTCTCCTCTTCTGGTAGGGCTAGCTACCAGACTGAGCGTGGTTTGTGGTTACCCTAAATTTTTCCTTCCTTCAGCCTAAGGAAAATTTAGGTGCTAACATAGTGGCGACTCCACTGGGGAATAAAATGGTTTGCTTGAAGATTGTTTTGCCCCAGTACATATCTCAAGTTCAAAGATGATTGTTGATGGTGAACAACGATCAGACATAAGAAGACGGTTGAAATCATTCACCTGGCAACTCCTTTTACTGTAGAATCTAGCAACCGGTGCTTCATGGTGACTCCACTGCAAAGGCATCGGTAGCTTTCAGATTTTTTTTAAAATGGAGCGGATTGCAAGAAGATATGCTCCCATGAGCCGAGATCACATTCCAGGCTTTCCAAATAAGATTTCAAAAGTAGATTGGTCAATGAATTTTCCTACGTTTAAAGATGATGGTAAGAAGGACGTTGCTTTACATCTAGTTCGATTTCACATGCATATTCGCAAGTTGAAGGTTGATTTTCCTGAAGATTTCTTAATAAAGATATTCCTGGCCACTCTAGAAGGTGAAGCCCAATCTTGGTATGAAAGTTTGCTACCTACTTGTATTTACTGTTTAAAGGATTTTCATGCCATGTTCTTTGAGAAGTATGAAGACTCTTATCCAGCATTAAATTTAGTTCATGACTGTTGCAAATACGCTGATGGTTTTATTGAAAGCCTTGAAAAATATTATGAAGATGATAATTTCATGGATGAAGAGATCATGGAAGCCCTGTGTGAAAACCCATTTCAGCAGCATGAAGATGATCATGAAAATTTGCAGCAGAATCAAGATTGTAGTATGGTGGAAGATGAAGGAATTTTGCATCTTGACAGTCAACAGGAATTACATGAAATGGATCAGTAGTCTGAGGAAAATTTGTACACTCCTCCACTTGAAAATATTGAAGAAAATCACTGTTCGTGCAAGAGAAAACGAAAAGCCATATCTCCTTTGTCTGAAGATGAAATAGATCAACTCTTGAACAGTCATGTTCTAGCTCAAGTTAACACAGATCTGTAGTGTGCACCCGATCAAGAAGGTGATGGTGGAAATTTTTCCTCTTCTGAAAAGTACGACAGTCCTGTGGGCAGCTTTATAGATCAGCAGACTGAATATTTCCATATGGCTGGAAATGATGAAAGAAGAAGTTTTGTTTTAGATCTGGTGGAAATAAAATATGATATGCAAGAAAATCATGTTCCAATCTTAGATAATGGGGATGATAAATCAAATCAAGAGATAGATGGTGAGGAGGAAAAAGAGAGTTGCATGGTTGAGGCTGCCTCAAATGGAGAAAACAGAGGTACAGACCTAACTGACCTTATCTCACCAGAACTAGACCTTCATGAGGAGGTAGCTCATTCCCTCTATGAACAGCGAGATGAGATATTTGTTCAAGTAAGTGAAAAAGCTCTGGGTGAATTTATGGTAGATGATATAAATGATTGTGTTGGGTTTCAAGAATCATTTGAGGTTTCTCTTCTCATGATTGATGAATGCAAAGACAATCTGGCTGTCATATCATATGAAGATGACCTACAATATATTCAGACTTTAGCAGACTAGACCATTCAGGATACCCTTTCAAACTCTTCCTCATATGTCTCATTTTTTGAAATGTTTTTTGAAGAAGAAATCTTCTCACCTATTTGTTCAAAAAATTTTGAAGACCAGAAGCATACTCTTATTTATGAAGAAAAACCAGAATCAAGAGAAAAAGATACCTTGTTTTTTCAACAGGAGGAAAGACTTCATGTTTTTCAGGATCCAATGGAAGATTTGTTGCAGTCAGTAGTGAAGGTGATTATTGCCGTATTCAGTGATGAAGGGGATCATGGTCAATTATGTTTTTGGAGGCCCAGTTACCAGTATCTGTCGTTGACCAGAAGATTTGATCTAGAGAATCAATCAAGGAGGCATCTACTTGATTGGTTACATTGGAAGACACATTACACATGATTGTACATATTGCATTAATATGCAGGTGGCTGTCATCATAATTTGAAATCCTCGAATATTGATGGACTACTGCCATTGAATAATTTTTGTCAGTTCTTGTTTAGTTAAGTCAGTCATGAGTCATTTCCTTTTGAATTGAGTCAGTTTTTTCAGTCTTGTTGGTTTCATAATTAATGTCGGTTTAAGTCAAGTTCCAGTCAATAAATGTGTCAAAGTCTTGTGTTATTTGTCAAAATAATGACTCCATAGCCCAATGGACAAAGGCACCATCTACTCACCCAAAGATCTATAGTTCTTGGCACCTCCAAGGATCTAGAGCTACCATCCCCCATTGGAGCCAATGTTAGAGTCGGTCTGGTCAGTCTCTCGTCAGAGATCAAAACTCTTTATGCATTTCATTTTTAGGAGTCTCGCTCCATTCACCCAGCTGCATTCCGCTAGGAGCATGCCATAATCTGACGGAAAAGGTCATGCTAGTCATTTCCCCTCATGTTTGGCTCCTGCTGGCTTACGTCTTTTTTCAATGATCACTAAAGTCCATGACAATCAAGATCTGGTCCTTTAATGGACAAAAGTCATTTTCGATAATTAGGTCTAGGGATTAATCAATTTGGTCTTCAACCATGTCCAATAAAGCCATTCAGGCTAGAGTGAGGCCCTTACAAAGTTATGATTCAGAGAGTTTCATCATCATGTTGACAAATTACGACTGTTCTTCAAAACTATGTTTTGAAGAAAAGTCAAACAGTGTGTCATTTGTGATAATTTTCAAAAATTCTCCAGTTGATTTCTTCAGGTGCAGCCACGGTTTCCTTGGCCAAGTGCCCTGTCATGCAATCCCTGCAAAGAGTGCCGAAAACTTCATCATTTGACCTAAAATTTCAAAAGGAAAAGAGAAATTCAAGTGTTGCTTTAAGTTAGTGAAAAAAAAAGGCCAAAATGAAACATTAGCAAAGTCGGTTTTTGGAGAAGAAAAAATTAAACCCATGACTTCAAAGCCTTCAAGTAGAGGTTTCCACAAGCAAACAAGGTCATTGTGCAAATCAAGGTCATAGAGAAATGTTGCAAAGTGATTAGGAGAGCAAAGTGCATGTTTAAGGGTGAGTGGGAGTCGTTTTCCAAAGCGCGGCACACACACAGAGGGGCGCGGCGCACACAGAGCCAACCCACAGTGCAAAATTTCTAGAGGCGCGGCGCACACCCACAAAGGCCCGAAACCATGCCAAATTGCCTCAAGTTGCCTATGAAACCCCTCAAATCAATAGGTAGGCTCTATATCATGGCTTGCTCATCAAATTTTGTGAATGTTATGGTGGTTCATGGCTATGTTTAATTGCAACAAAACTCATAAAACCAACCACAAGAAAACACCAAAAGCCATTCTTGCTAGGGTTGCATAATTGTGGTGTTGATGCCAAGGTTCTGTTATCACCCCTCATTTTCCCTTTCTTACCATTTTCCCTATCCCCCCTATCCCATTTTTTCCTATTATCCCTACCCTAAAATATTACCAAACCTCTATTCCTTGTCCCTCCACTCTTTGGTCAATATAAACCCCAAAACCCTACCTTATCAAATCCCCAAACCATCCTATATATCCCTAAACAAAACCTCTCCCCATACACCCTATTCCCATCATATTATTCCCCTCCTAATACACCCCTTTGTTTTTTGTTCTCGTTGGTGGCAGATATCACAACAACACCTAGTTTCACACCATCATCAAAGGGTAGCCCAAGTACAGTACACATAGTAGTCATGGCATCTGAGCATTCATCAGAGTATGAGATGGAGACACAAAGTGATTCATCCTCGGAAGAACAGGCTCCCAGGAGACATCACAAGAGTGGCAAACATGTTAGGGATGAGCCAACCACCCTCACTGAATTGCAGGCCTACCCTCTTGCCATGTCATGCTTCTAGCATCTATCATGTTTTGAGTTTTGTCAAAGAGTGGCTAATGTTTGAGTTCATCATGAGTTGGCCCATCTTTTTGTGCTTCACCTACATGGAGATCACTCTATCTTGGCCAGGGTCACCTTCACACTGACACCCAAAATTATCTCATTAGCAACCGGTATACCGAATGTTGGAGAACCATGGCACAAGAAACAGAAAGTTGATTGGCAACATTATGAGCCTTACATTAAGGCTAGTTGCTTGAGGTAGCTCAAAAGAGTCTTTCTGTTGAGATATTTGAAAGATGAATATGCTCCACTCATGAAGTTGATCATGAAATACTTCAGTTGTGAGGGGAGGTTCTCACATCTATATGCCTATCACATCAGGTTTCTCATGCACTTTACCAGGGTACGGATGATGAACATCCCATTTTTAATTTGTAGGAACATAGAGAGGATGAACACCTTCATGCAGCACAAGACCCCTTCGCAGCAGCTTAACAGTGTTTATCACTTTGCTCTTATTAAGATTTTGGTGGTTCATCAGCTGGGATTGCAGGGCATTGCTTGGGATGATTTCATCTCCCATGACCTCTTAACACTTCACAGATATTATCAGAGGTTAAGCATGAGGGTGAACCTTCTCATCGGTATGAGCGCCATGAGACTGCTAGTGTGCCGGTTTTCATCACATATCAGAAAGGCACCAGACGTTTGTTTGCAGCGGCAAAGCGAGTGTTATCTCCACCCGGGGTGGAAGGGGCCTCGATTCCTCCATCAGCATCACAGGAATAGGACAAAGGCAAGGATCCAATGCAGGATGAGGGGCCTTCAGGTGAGCCATCAAGTGAACGAGAGACTGAATTCATTCTCCTTCACGATGATGATACATATACAGATCCGCTAAGTGCACAGCTTAGAGAGATCATCCAGGAGCAGAAATCAGAGATCGAAGCCTTATCCCTTGACTTGGAGAGGGCTAAGTGGAACATGAAATATCTGGAGTAGAGGAACAAATAGCTGGAGGATCAACAAGTGATCATGGAGCTACAAAACAATCATGAGCATCCCCAAGCTGCACAAAGGAGAAGAGTTGAGCTCACGTCATTAGAGCAAGAGATTAATGAGGATTAGGAGGCCAATCTTGAGAGAGTTAAAATGCACCTGGAGAGGCTATTGGACAAGGCTGACAAGGACCATGCATTTCTTAGACACATGGCTTTCCACTACATGGCGCGAAACAAAGTGTGCAAGGCCCGAATCAGGAATTTGAAGACGAAATTGAAGAACGCAATCAAGAAGCAAAAGAGGCAAAGGGAACTCGATCAACTTCATATATTGGATGAAGCCTCTTTGGCCTAGCATAACACTTCATAAGGAAGCTCCAGCCCAAATTTCAAGAAATTTGGGGCAATGTTTGTCACATGGAAAATTTTTGGTCACAACACAGATTTTTTCTCCCTGCGCGTCGTGCCACCGGCGCAGCGCTTAGGATTGGGAGCTCGAAATCACAAACGATTTTCATTTTTTGATTCATCATGAAAAATCACGACTACTGGTCCTTGGACAAGAAATTTGGGCATTATTTGAGTCTCCGGGAGGTCGAAAACACTCAAAAAATGACCTCTCTGCCCCTATTTTGACACACAGGAAGTAGTCTTGGGAGAATGAATTTTTGGAGGGGCAAATGAGCACCAAATTCAGAAATTCCACTTGGGTTGGAAAGTATGCAGGCTAGGCTTTCTAGCAAGCACACTTGGGCACAATTTGGACTCCAACAGGCACCTCAAAATCACCTCCAAAGTGGCGTGGCCCGTATAGATTTGGGCGCGGCGCATATAGAGAAAAAGGCCAAAATCGCGCCCGCTTCGCAAAATTTCGATTCGCGACTTTCTCCAAGTGGGCTTGCTCATATTTTTCTCAGCAAATAAGGAAATGTTTAAAAAGCATTTTCACTAAAGGTGGGCTCCTATCCAAGTGGCAAAGGAAGGCGAGCAGTGACCCAAGCCATTTGTCATTTTTGTAACGCTGCACCTGTAACTAATGGTTCGCTTTCCACTTTCACTTTGTAATGATTCAAAAAAATCCCCAACTCTGGGTCGTTCTATTTCCTCATGGCATAGTCTATTTATTGTATGCAAACCATTTGCAAAGCATTGGTTGGCTTGTAATTTCTGGGAGACTGTGGGAGAGAAACTCAGTTCTTCATTGTATATTTTGACAGAGGATTAATGAAAGTCAGTGGCTCTATTTCATGAGATTCATGTGGTTGTGAGTGTAGAAAATGTGTCTCTTATGTTTCATATGCATTTCATAATGTTTCACAGTTCATTTCATATTCATTTCCAGTGAAATTTTCTAAGTTAGATGAGGTAGAATTCATTTTTATTGCTCTACTTGTGGGAAAATTTCATGTTCAATGTTCTTCTTCTGTTGAAAAGGATTCATGTACTTATGCCGTTTTCACCCTCCTAAGCAACTCCTCCATTCTGCGTTATTTCAAACTAAATTGCTAGACTTTTTGCCTGTCTTTCCTCATGAAGTAATATGTGCCTTTGTATTAAATTCTCTGCTCATTGTTGTTTGTTGGTCCCATACCATCCCAGAAACTCAGTCATTCATAAAACATTGCTTCTTGTATCCATATTTACTTACTAGCCTAAGATCAATATTTCACTGTTAGTTATCTCAGACCATTCCGTTTACTTATTCGCTGAGCATGACTCGGAGAGAGCCCTCTCCTGTTCTGGTAGGGCTAGCTACCAGACTGAGCGTGGTTTGTGGTTACCCTGAATTTTTCCTTCCTTCAGCCTAAGGCAGATTTAGGTGTTAACACCCCCTAAACTTCATTACAATCACCGGACTACTCGTGATAATTAGGTGGATGGAATGAAGGTTGAAGAGACATTTTTTACGTGAAGAGACCATATAGGGATGACGGTTCATTTGTAGCTATGTTTGAACTAGGAAATGAAAGTTGTTTGACAAATTGCACCAGTTTTCCTTCATGGGGAAAACACATCACTCGAAAGAGTGTGGAATCAGTAGCTTCCATGCTATATATATAGTTATTTCCAAGGAGTATATTGTAATCTAGCAACCCTTGGACTACCATCACGTTCAAGTGAACAGTTTTCCTTTTCAAAGTTATCGGTAACTTTGGAAGGATCCTTAATGGTCGACTGGTTCCTTTGTTGAAGCTTGACAAATTTTGTGTTTCAGGTAGAAGTGATGGGGAACCAAGCACTTTCCAAGCAGTTGAGGAAAGGATACTCACTGAAGCCCTTTCATCTATGATAGTGCTAGACACGATCATTTTGTAGACTTGTACTATGATCCGGAATGGTATATTAGATGGAAGGTGGGGTCTTGCTAGTTGATTCCAATCAAAGAAAATGAACAGACTGCTCGGAGGAGGTACCATATAAACGGTTGGGTAAATCTCATGAACTGGGGGATTTTCTTCTTGTTGTAAAGGAACAAGTGGATTGCGCCCAAGTTCATTAGACTTTACATATCGACAAAAAGAATTTGAATGGTGTCGCTCTCATTCTCTTTGGGAATTGTATCATTTGAAGGTGGATCTTATGAAGGCAAGACTGGGTCAACTGCCATCTCGACCTGTTGGCTTTGGTCTGGTATGGACTCAAAAGGTTCACTTTCAATGATAGGCATTTCGACCAACAACTGAGTTATGTCAGTCAGGTTTTCAACTAGCAATGGACTCGGTAAGAGTTTCTTGTATCTAAGCGGAAGTCACTGTGGTGAAGCAGGACGATTATGAAAGATTCTCTTAGCCTCATCTAGAAAAGGACAATGGGGAAGGTGATGGTCTCCCTCACATAGTAGACATGGAGGTTTTACCTTTCTTTCCTATCCATGACTTCCATTTTCACTAGTTGACGGTGTGCTATCAATTTGATTGCCAGAGGTTGATGACACTGGATGGTGCGAATGGGGAGACCATTCTCTCAAGATCTGTGGAATGCAAGGACAATCTTGATGAAAATGGTTTTCTTTGCAAATTAGACAAGGATATCTAGGAGATTTAATGTGTGAATTTTCACCAGATGATTCATTATTGCCCCCTTGCTTAACTGGCTTCTTCTTCTTCTTCTCCTTCCATTTCTTCTTCTTCTCAGCTACTTGGTTTTTAGTATCCATAGTTTCACCAAGCGAAGGGGAAGAAGGGGAGGGAGAAACAAGTGAAGTAGAAGGTTAAGGGACCACTTCAGTCTCGTTTGGTTGCTGATTTGATTGCTAAGGAATTACGGTGTTTTGAACGACAGAGGTCGAGAATAGCCATACTGGCAGGCCAATTATGATTCCTGGAAGCGACAATGTAGCCATGTATGGAGCACCAATATCTCCCCAAGAGGAGAAAGGACTAGGATTCCCCCCAAAAGGGATTCCTTGATTGGACTCCATTATCTCAACCTAAGATCAACAAAAGAATAGGGATGTCATTCTGATTTAAATAAATTTTAAGACACTTTGACGCAACTTTTTAAGAGTTGAGAAAAAGCTAAAGGTGACTCTAGTCGCCTTTGATTTTTAATGAGCCTAAAGTGACAAGTACTCAGATGGACCTTTTCTTTTAAGGAGTCGAAAAGGAACGAAAGTGACTACTCTGGAAATTTAGACAGAGGGATTACCAAACCAATCACAAAACTGCAGTATACACCTTGGTGGTAAATTAAAGAGAAATTACCAAGGACTTTACGTACGATATTCGATCATCCTTAATGTTGTGTCCAGTGCATTGTGATCGATAGGGCGGCAAACACGGCTTCCTAAGGATAAAGGATATCAGGCTATTGTGATCTCCCAATATATACTCGACGATACGGGGAGCAGAAGTTCGTATTGGCACTTGTCATACCAAAGAGGAGGAATCACCCAACCTTCGATGAAAGAGATAGTTACCAGGTTTTACGATGCCAAAACACATCTCTAGCCTAGACTTCTAGATGTGTTGCGTTAGGTTCCAAAGCATTTTCATGTTCATTGAGATTTATTTTAGAGTTAATCTTGCTTAGAAGTTTGTCTTTCAAGGTTTACCGCGTGATGTAGATGTAAAATTCCTAAATATTCAATCTAAAATGATAAACAGTCGTTTATTTTGTTTTAGCAATGAAAATCCTATCTACTAAGGAAAGAAGAATACAATTCTTTCAACATAGAGCAAAGAGCACACACTAAATGCACTTTTCCTAAATCATCTTTAGCACACAGTCTAAATGCAAATCCAAATGCATGTATTTGTTTTTTGTTTCCTTAATGTGAGAATGCTCAAAAGTAAAACGAAGTATAGATCTGAACTATTTTCTTCAAAACGACACTTCGACAATTTCTTTTCGAAAAACAAAAGGAAGACTAAAACGATACTTTCGATTTTGAATGGAAAACTACTTTCGACACTCCAAATATTAACAATTCAAATCAAATACGATGACAAAAGTACAATCGACTATCCAGAGGAGGAAGACTTTATGGCACTCTTCTTTTTGACTAAAACTGACAGTTACGACACTTTTTGCATCAAAAACGACAGTTCAATTAAGCTACTTTCGACAAAGGAGGACAGTAAATGATGGAAAAATACATAAAAACATTTACAAATCCTAATCAATGGAGGCTGAATAATGTAAAGGAAGGAGGCTTCAACAATGAGATATTGATCATGAGCAGCAAAACTACTGAATAGAGCTGAAAACAAGGAGAAAAAAACCAAATTTCAAAGAGAAAAACAGTATCACTCAATCATCACACCTATCCTTAAGGGAAACAGGGATGCATCTCACCTGCAAGACATGAGAGGTGAGATTCATATAGGCTGCCAGTTACAGATAGTGCGATGGACCAGGGAGCAAAACTGAGTTTGGTTTTTGCTCAAAATTTGTAGCTAAGTCCAGTGACTTACGCTGAGTTATGATGGATAGTAAAAACAAAGTATAGGGGTATGATCCTATGAGGTTATGAGCTACCACAAGGGCACTTAGAATGTTTATAAGTCAGATGTTAAATTCATAAACCAACCTGGATATTGACTGAACCAGCATTCATCTACTTCGCAATTGCTTAGCAAAGGCGGTTCAAAGGCTAGGTGGCTAACTTCAGGCTCTGTCTGTAGTTTATAAAGAAAACAATAAACAAACAAAACAAACTATTCGGTACCCAGTAGAGTCACCATTTTGTTTCTGGGAAAACTAGTGTTGATTCGAACTGCTAGTCCCACTAAGATGGGTAGCTATCTTAGAAACAAACAATCAAAGCAATTCAAGATTTCCTTTAGGTGTAATAGATAAGAGGGAAGAAAAGAGGACCAACTTGGATCTTCCGCTTTGATCCTTGCTTGATTTCTCTTTTCCTTGATAGAATTTTCTACTCCTCTACTGCTTGTCTCGCTTTAAAGAGTACCTGTAAAATCAAAGTAACAAAAAACCATGAAAGCGTCTCTATATAAAACATCATAAACAATGCAGAATTAGAAACGCATTGACCATACAATTGCATTCATAAATAATAAGATTCACAAATACACAATTATATGGAGGAAAACTAAAAGAAATTTATTAATAGTAGAAGAGAGGATTACAACCCAGCTATCTTATCCAACATCATCCTCCCAACATAGAAGCCCTCTTCACCTCATGAAAATCAAGATCACTCAACAATACAATGTCTCTTCTCACAGATAAACCAACAACACTTCCTTACAAGTTACAAAATTCCAGCCTCTAGATCTCTCAGATGAGGGATCCATTTACAGATGTCTTGCAAGGGTGTGAGTCAGCTCTGGGTTTTTGATTAGTGTCATTCCACTGATAGTTCTTCATTCCACATGGAGATTTCATTGATCTTTTACTCATCCCTGGGCGAATTCAGAGAGGCAAGTGTCTTGGGAGAAGTTTCTGGAGGATTCTATGAGCTTCCACTTAGCTAACTATCTCTGCCATTTGTCTATTCTCACTGATCGCACCCTATAGAAGGCCATTTCAGTATGCATCAGACCTGACTAGTGTGGCAGCCAGTATGCATCGCACCTTGACCATGGAGCAGTCAATATGGTCTAGTTTTGCCTAGTTCTGAGTGGTTTTCGAGGTGGAACTTCTGGGAAATGATGTAATCAGTTGACCATGATCCTTTAGGGTATGAAACAACAGTTTTAGGACTAAAGAGCCCTTGGTTTATGGACATATGAGTTTGGGGTTGCAGTGCCCAAATATGTCTATAACAGTTCCTTATTCTAGAAAGTGTTCTAGTTCCAGGTTCTCCCTATCGAGAATCTCTTGTAGGTCTTGGTCCTCCATTCCTCCTTCACTTGGGGTCATCTCCTGGTCCCTTCCAGGTCCTGTGGTTCTTAGTGGATTCTCCTTTAGTTCATTATTTGGCTGTGTGATGTCCATGCTATCCTCTTTTCTTTTTCTGATGGAGTTTCCTCCAGATCCTTACTTTGTTTGTTTTGTTCCCCCTCTTCCTCTAAAATCTCAAAACTATTGTGACTTGGTATCTTATTATCACTAGGTTTCTTTTGGTGCCCTTTCCCCCTCCTTTCCCCTTGCCTACCACTTTGGTGTATCCTTCAGGATCTCTTCCGATGCTGCCTTTCAGCTTGTCCTCCCTTTTGTTGAGTGTGCGTTCTCTAAAGAGGTTCCCATGTTTATGACATTTGCAGCATCTAAAAGGGATGTGTTCATAGTCAACCGCTTGAACCCATTCCTCATCACACACTTCTAGGATGACTTCGTCCGAGAGTGCCCCTGATAAGTCCATTTCTACACTAATGCGGGCAAAGGAGGTATATTTGCCTCACAGAGTCACCTCTGGTATCTTTATAAAATGTCCTAATTTATTACCTATAGCTTTTAAGGATTCCAGAAGCCAGTAATCTAAAGGTAAGGAATATAATCTAATATGTAGAAGGACCAATGTGAACATTTCTCACTCTTCCACAAATTTCATCCTCCAAGGTCGCATTTAGAAACCTACGGCAACATAGAAGTATGGTCCTCCTACGAAAATTTTGTCTTTATCCTCCAAGTTCATGAATACCACTGTAAAAAAACCCTTAGACCCAATATGTATGTTTAGTTCTCCTTTTGGTTTCCAGGTGTTTTTTATCCATGTGTATAGAGCTTTCTCCATGGGCCAAATACCCATAAACTTGCATATGACCGCATAGTATGCCATGTGATCTCTGTGCTCTTGCAGAGCCAGATCATTTAGGACCACCCATGGTTTAATATTGGACTTGGGTTTGCAGGGTCCCGTTGTAGCTCTACCCTCCATCCTCTGACCACTGTCACCCACTTTCGTATCCTACCGAACCTCCTCATGGGTCCCTTCCTTTCCATGGGGTTTGGTGCCTTCCGTCTTTTGGGTTCCAGTAGTTTTTGTCTCATTCTCCGAAGGATTTTGGAGCTTGTTCCTACTTGTCCCTTTGCCTCTATTTGAAACTGTGTTACTGTAGGAGGGAGTGGAGCTCCCTCCTCCTTGCCCCTCCATAGTTACTAGCTTGCTTCTGTCGCCCCTGTTTCAAACCCTAGTTTTTCCTCTATCTCCATCCCCCCTTCTAGTCCTTATTTTACATCCTTCATTAGCACCTAAGTCTACATCTTTATTGAGAACACAGAAAATACGGAAATATGATATCATAGAGAACCCTTTCACTACTTTCCTAATTCCTTTCATAATAATTTCTAATGTTTTGTACCTTGGAGAGGAGCCCTTCACCAAATGCTAAGTAAGAAGGAAGGAGTCTCCCAAAACAATGATAGAAGCTACCTAATTTTCTTTGGCTAATTGAATCCTTTGGTAGAGTGCATAATCTTCTGATATTGATTATTTGTAATGCATTCAAAGCCCCATCAATACTCTCCAACTTTAATTTCTATAGAGTACTCCTCCCCCTCCCGCCACCCCTTTTAACCATTAATTAACTAACACATAAAAACTAAAATAATATTTTTTTATCACTGGCTATCAACTCAATAATTTATAATTTTGAAGCCTTTAAACGATAATGTCCAGCACATTAATTATTCAATAACTAGTATGCAACTTAGTCATTATAAATGCACAATTTTCTCAATTGCTAATGATTAATCTATTGAGTCAATTAAGCATAATTTTACTTGTCAGCCATAATATTTTAAACTACAAAATGCAAACTAAATGATACAAGAATGGAGTCTATTGACATTTTTCTTTAACTAGGCTGTTGATAAGTTTTTATATCTTGTTTTTAAGAGTATTTTTGTGGAAACCTTTGTTCAACTTATGGTAATTAGAGTATGTCTTTGAACTTTATAAATGTGGTCATTAGACTTCTTAGAGTACAAGTCATGTTTTTGTATTTTTACTTGGTATATTGGACTGTTAGTCATTTCAAGGGTTTTGAATGCATTAGACTTACAAACAATTATCTTCTTGATAAGATTTTCTCTTATTAATTTTGATTTCATTTCAATGGAAAATACAAAGGGTTTGAGTTGTTGGATGAAATTCCACATTGATTTCAAATGGTGAATGGGTCATTGTTGAGTAATGTTGTCATTGATGTGAAAGCCCTAATATTCAAGATGTTGCCATAGGTTTGGGATGATCATGTGATAATAGTTGAATAAGCCCTAAAGAGAAAAAGAGTTTAGGCCCTCAAATGCAAAATTGATGGTAAAAAAAAAATCAAGGAAAAGGTGGTCAAAGCCAAAGTGAATTCAATAAATGACTATATCATCATGTATCCCTCATCAAGACCTTTCCAATGGCATATGACACTCACCATAACTCCTCACAGTTGAAGAGAAATGTTTTTTGGATTTTTTATGTTGCACTTGGATACCCTATCTCTGAATGCATATTTACTTCATTTACCTAGCTCAAATGTAATTATAACTTACATGGTTGGAAATATTATTACGATATATTTCAAACAGTATATGGAACTCCCTCTAACTCTTCATAGTTGACAAGAATTTTTTTTTTGAATATTCACTATACATTCCATGAGTTGCATAAGTTAGTCGAGTCAATGGACAAGTCAGCCAAGTCTAGACCTTAAATGCACTATATATGGGCATGAGGAGGAGGAATTTCAGTAATTCCCTCTAGGAAAATTCATATATATTAAAACAAGTGAATAAATGAAGTGCTCCTAGGGTTCATATCTCATGAACCGAAAGTGAGGAGAGGTTGAATTGGGGGAGCAATTTATGGAAGGACTTTTGGCACCATTCCTAAAGTTCCCTTTTGGCATCATTCTTGTAGAAGTTTGGATCATATATTGAAGTTATTATTATAGAAGTTTGAAGAAAATATCGAAGTTGTTATTGTAAGAGTTTTCAATATATCTTGAAGTTATTCCTTTAGAAGTTTGAAGTAGATCTTGAAGTTATTCTTACAGATGTTTGGAGCAGATCTTGAAGTCATTCTTGTAGAATTATAGATTAGACATTGTTGTCATCGTTGTAGAATCCTTGAAGAAAATCTGAGCTACCTTTTGAGACAGATCAACAATTCGAGGTTTGTTCCAAGGGATATATAAAGTGTCTACTTGAAGATATGAACTAGAATATATTTATTTTCATTAGAGGTCAGACTTATAGTGGCATATCTATTGGAGAAAATTTGAATTTGAATATGCTTATTCATAGATAACAATGATTATATATTATTGTACTTGGGTCGCTATCCCTATTACAGGAGCCCAAGAGTTATGTTCTTTATTTTATTTTTGAGGGTGGCAGAGTGGTGCTTCCTTCAGGAGGTTTTTTTCTCCTTCTAGTGGGAGCTGGTAAATCTAGGGTTGTAGCCATATATATATTTATATATAATGCTACTTTGATGTGATGTTATTGTTAATGTTCTTGATATTAAATTGTAAGAAAAAGTGAAATATTGTTTCAGTGCCCGTCTCAATATTTCCAACAATTGTTATCAAAGTAGGTTATGATCTAACAGTCTAATGATTGGAGGGAATATAATAATCAATCATGGATCATATGGATGGCATAGATTCATGGAATATTCCAATATTTGATGGAAATGATTATCCAGTGTGGTGTAGTTGCATTAAAACCTACTCAAAGGCTATGAGAGTGGGATTTTGTCTCTTTATGGTAAATGCCTACAAATTTCCTAAAAATCCTCTAATTGATATTGAATATAAGAAATTTCTCAACTAAAATTAAAAATCTCTTCATGCCATCATAGGTGGATTGTCAATAATCATTAAGTCCAAGGATAGATCCTGCACCACAACTAAGAAAGTTTGGGATTAGCATAAAACATTGTATGAAGGTGATGATAAGGTCAAGTAGGAAAACTTCAAAAATATAGAGCTTGGTTTGAAAACCTAAAAGTTGATAAAAAATGGAATATATTGCGACCTATTTTCTCAAAGTATATGAAGTTGTCAACTCCATCACAGGATTAGGAGAATAATTTTTTAACATCCTTTGATCGTACAAAAGGTAATAATATCTCTTCCCTTGAGATATTATGTCAAGGTATCTGCCATAGAAGAACCAAGGACTTGACCAATATGACAATAGAAGAATTACATAGCACTCTTACAACATACAAAATGATAATGGATACAGAAGATAGACAACCATATAGAGAAGTCCCCTTTAAAGCCACAAAGAAGAAAATAAACAAATAACTCGAGCTAAAAAAAACACAAGGTGGTGAATCAGATATAGAAGAAGAAAATTTCATTAGGAACCTCAAAAGAGAAACCCAAAAAACCAAAGGTAAGTTACATTTTAAATGTTTCAATTGTGGCAAAATAGATCATTATGCTAAGATATGTCCTTTTAAGGAACCCATGCACATCAAGATAATGATCATGGTGACAAAGAGGTTAACGATTCAAATGATGAATAACCAAATATGAGAATAGATTATTTTTGGACACTCATCAATGATTCATAAACCAAAGAGGAAGATAAAGATCTTCAAGAAAAATAAAGAATAATGAAAAGGAAAATAATAAGCTAAAAAAAAAATGAGATGAATAAATTATCTCTTTAAAGCACCAACTTGAAGTAGAAAATAGAGTTGAGGAAGTAATAAATATTCAAATGATGAAGAAAGAAGATTATAAAAAGATAGAAGAGGAAATTGTGAAATTGATAGTTGAAGTTGATAAAATCAAAAGGAACTTAAATAGCTTGCTAATATTGGATAATATTCTAAATTTTGAAATATCACCATACAATAGAATAGGTCTTGTCCATAGAAGTGCATATTCAAGAAATGGGGACAAAACATCCAAGGAAGAAACCAAAACAAGTGATGTGGATGATCCCAAGAACACCCATCACAAGGATCAACAATGGATTTAACCACCTCTAAGGAAAAGCAACTTCATAAGATCATCCTACTCTCCAAAATATGTAAACAATTTTCTTGGTGATTGTTACTCTTGCGGAAATTTCTAGCATAAAGAAATCCATTGTAAAATCAATAGAGCATGCAATTATGCAAGGAAAAAATATGATTATGGATTTGAGAGACATGACCTTAGATCAAGAAATTTTCATGGACCTACCAATAGAAACTATAATCCATTTGAATTATTAATGAATTAGAATATTGTGTGCTATGAATGTAATAATATTGGTCACAAGGCATAATAGCACATTCTTATGAAAGAAAAATGTCCAATCATTAAAATACAGAAGCCAACTATGACACGAGAGAAAAAGAAGAAAGAAAATTTCACTCTAGCATTAAGCATCAAAGATAAAGAAGATGATTAGTACATAGACAATGAATGTTTGACACATTTGACAGAAGATGAAAACAAAAATTCCATCTACTGAAAAGGAAAAAGAGGTAGTGTTGCATTTGGAGATAAATATTTTGTCAAGATACATGCAAAAGGTGTAGTAAGTCTTTGAAGTGAACATATGAATGAACAAAATTTTTTCTAGTGAAGGATTTGAAGCAAAATCTTCTCAGTGTTGGAAAAATGTGTGATCAAGAGTATAATCTCTTGTTTGACTCCTGGAAGTGTGAAATCAGAGAATACGACTTGGGAAGATTTCATGCAATAGTCACAAGAAGACCAAATAACCTATATATTCTAGATCAAACAAAACGAAAGAAACTTGCAACCAATAAAAAGAGTTGTAAGGATAACAAAGAAGGGAAGGATAAGAAGGCATAAGTAGTGTTAAGTGCCACATAATCAGGGAGAACAACCCAAAATACATAAGTCACCCTTTTCCACTGATGTCAAAGGAGGAGAGAAAAGGAAGCGCAACATGGAGACAAAGTAAGTGAAGCATCGAGACAGGGGGAGCATGATGATAGGGAAGCATGAGTATTAACATCAATGGCAAATGGTTTTACTTGCTGGATGAAAGTTCTCATTGATGTCAAAGGGTGAATGAGTCATTGTTGGTTAATGTTTTCATTGATGTCAAAGCCCTAATATTAGGTATAATTCCTTAGCTTTGGGATGTTGAAATCATATGATAATAATTAAATAAGCCTAAAGAGAAAAAGGGTTTAAGCCCTCAAATGAAAATTTGATAGTCAACAAAAAAAACAAGAAAAATGTGGTCAAAGCCAAAGAAAATTGAATGAAGAAATATATCATTACGTAGACCTCATTAGGACTTCTCCAATGGTATATGGCACTCCCTCTAACTCCTCAAAGTTGAAGAGAAATGATTTTTGGATTTTTGATGCTCCATTTGGATACCCTATCTTTGAATGCATTTTTACCTCATTTACCTAGCTTAAATGGAATTATAACATAATTAGAAATGATAGTGATTGTATATTGTCATATTTAAGTCACTATCCCCGATACGGGAGCCTAAATTTTTTATTTTTTTATTATTATTATTGAGGGCAGTAGGTTGGTATGAGGGAGAAAGTTATAAATTCCTTTAGAAGATTGACACCTTCTTCCAATGAAAACTAGTAAATCTAGGGTCATGAACTATTTTCTTTTGTTATTTTCTAACTAATAAAATTACATAAGCTTATGAGTAATGGAGAGGATGGTTGATCGTTAATTCCATGTCACCTTGAGTCCTTATAGGTTTTTTATAAATTAGGATATCGTTTTTATCCTAAAACAACATATTATTATTTATGTTCTAAAGGTTGTGATCCTAATCTTCTAGACTATGCAAAGTTAATGGTAATGGTTATTATAATTGTTTTATATACTGTGTATTTTTTGTGTTATTTTTGGGCTTTTCATTGAATATTTTAAATTATTTATACATATTTTAATATTTTAAATTATTTATTTATTTTTTTAAATATAATTTATAATAATTATATTAATAAAAAAATAATAATATATATATTTTTAATTTTTTTATTTGAAAAAAAATATATTAAAATAATTTAATGAATTTTCTATTAATATTTATAAGAAAAAAAAACAATACAATTATAATAGAATTTAATTAAACTACAAAGCTCAATGAAAATAGATTCATAAACATCTCTCTACATTACCCTCCAACCAGCCAAATTCTTCCTAATATATTTCATATACTCTCCAAATTTTTTAACTAAATAATATTAACGTCCCTAAGGAAGACTATCCTCTTTTAGTTGTTTGTGGAGATGGGATTCTGGTCACATGAAGACGGGGAGATTCTATCCCCTTTCAAAGTTTTGATTAATTCATATTTATTTTTGAGAATTAATTTATGGTTTATTGTGAGAGGAATTTTAGTAATCAATTTGCACTATTGAAATTTTAGGGTTAATGTTCTACTCCTAATTTAATTTTTCCAATTTCAAATATTAAAGAGATTTCAACTTTTCCAAAATCTAATTTCATGGGTTTTATAGAGAGATGATATAACTTATTTTAGCTATTAGTTTTGGTAATTATAGCTTTGACAATAATTTTGGTAATGATTCAAAAGTAGTTTTGATAATGATTCAAATATTCAATATGATTCATATGCTATGGAACTTTTAAGTTTATATTTTTCATTTGGGGTTTAAAAAATTGGTAGCATATCTGAGCTATAGAATAAATGTGTATTGCTTGGAGTAATTTTAGATTTTTAGTATTGGGTCATATGTGACATGCTTGGATCATTTTTAATTTTCATTTATTAAATTATTTTTTTTAACAAATTTAATATAGTCGCCACAATGTTATCTTTATGTATTATTTTGTCTTCTTTGATTTTCATTACATTCTTATTTCTTTATATTTTTTCTTATTAATATGGCCAAAATTTAAACAAATCAAACCTGTAACAATGTATGGACTGCATAAATTATTACAAGGACATAAACTTATAATTAAAAAAGTATTAATATTACTTGATCATTTTTAATAATGAGTCCTTAAAAAATTCCTAAACAATATCACTTGCAATTGCATGGGATGAATAAATTTGTATAAAGACATAAACTCATAAGGAAGAAAGGTATGAAACTTACATGATGGTTTTCAATGGATAATACTTGAACCTATATTTGTATCAACATTTTTTGTTTACATCATGATAGCTAAAGGGTTTGAAGTCTAGAAAATGGAAAAGATCACCAACAGGAACTTTGGTTTTCTAAGCATGATCATATTTAGAAAATTACCTAAAAATACTAAACACCTTCTTCCAGTGTTGAGGACAAATTGCAGTGGAAAACTGGTTCCGCAGCTGGTCAGTGAATAATACCTGTTTCATAGCCCTCAATGCAATAGTGATCTTAGGATTCTGACCTGTATATGAAAAAGCAGCACTAAAATGTTCATGAATCACAGCCCAACCCTTAGTCTGCCTCCTAGCCTCTTCATGTGGATACCAAGCCCTAGGATTGATTTTATATATGACAAGTGGTCAATATGTGTACTGTATACATAAGATAGATCTGTTACACTTATTCCTTTTCTCAATAACTTAAATGGATGTGAATATTGACCATCCTTCCAAGAGGCATCCATGAAAATACAACTATGAAGAAACAAGTAGTATAATTAAAGAGTTTAAGGTATGGTTTGAAATGTAATTTTTTTAAGTTGATTTCCTCATAATTTGGCTCAAATAATTGATGAACCAACTATACAATAAGTTTTTCCTTAACAAGGTTATCATTTCTATTCAACAATGCCTCTTATGTTATCAATGATTTATTAAAAATATGCAAACAATCCTAAAAACAAAAATGATTTCATGGAATGGAAATTTATTATCTAAATTTTATATTAATTCTACAAGTATTCATTGATGATAATATTTTACAAATCAATTACATCTTGAACTACAAGTAATAGAAGAATGGTGGATTGCAAACCTGAGGAATGCCATAAATTAATAAATTATCTTCTACATATAATCAATGTTCCTCTAAATGATGGAATCTTGTTTGCAATATAAGAAATTATAAGTGACGTTACTTACAGTTTCGATTGTGTCAAAGTTAATAAGTAGACTAAGAATTTTAAAATTTGTTGCATTATCTCTTGGAACAAGTTATTTTTGAATATCATGGAGGTTCTTGCAAATTAACCAATTTATCTTCTAGCAGAGACGTCCCGCATAACCAATGCATCCCCATATACACTTAGTTTCACTTAACAAGTGATACAACTCTTTTTATCAACCTCTTTAGGTCTAAAGTAAGATGAGAGGATATGAGTTAAGAGTCATATATAATAAGGAAGAAGGCTAAGAAAAGTGTTGCATTGCTAAACACTACAAATGAGGCATCAACTATAGTGACAACCTTAAAGTTGTAACTCGAAAAAAAATGAAAATGGTTCATCAATAAGAAGGCGGAAGATATTTTTGAGCCAATTTACTTACAATAATTCACTTCATGAGAATACAACCTTCGGTTGTAACCTAAACAAATCCCACCCAAACTCTATACTCTCTTTTGTTTCTATATATTTTTCCTCTTCTTCATAGTAAGGTGTAACTAAATTCTTGTTTTGATAAGTAGTTTCAAAAGATAAAATTACTTTTTATTCATTTGATATTCGGAAATAAGTCAATACAAGTATTTCAATCCAACACTAGTTAGTTAAATTATGTACTGGATTGAACAATCCACTAAAATTGCATTTGATTTAAAGTCTTATTCATATTTCCTTAGCTAATACTAGTATCTCATGCAAGTATTAATTGATTAACTTATCTATTAGATTGAACAAACCACTAAAAACTCATGTTCTTTAAATTATTATTCATATTCCCTTCTCTCTTCAAGGACTCAATTTGATCCATGAAATACTATGAATATTCCACTAGATAGCTCATCATAACATATCTAACAAAATTACACTTAAAATCTGAAATCGACACTACGAGGGTTAATTTTGTGTTTGATTTCTAGATTCCTTATTTATTTCATTATGATTATGCATGCAATAGATAAATATGAAAAAATAGAGAATAATGAAACAAAATGCAAAAGTCACAAGTGAACACAATACATAACCTAGGACACCTTTAGAGAGAAAAAAAAAACTATAAGTTGAGGCTAATTTGCTCTCTTTATCTGAATGGAAAATGGATGCAAGTACAAAGAAGTGTGGCATGTGGATCGTGTGCTACTACAATGTAGAAATCCTCTATGTTTTCTCTCTCTTGCATGTCAGCTCTTGGCTACTCTTCTCATCTATGAAACAAAAGTTATCGAATAGAATAGAACCCCTTCTCCTCCTAGTGGCCTAGTTATAACATAATTTGTTATCCTATTAGTGGTTACGTTTAACTCATTCAACTCTTAACTAGAGATAGAATATTCTATTTGATAGAGTATTATGCATTATAATCATGTGGCTAGCCAATTTTCCATGAATAATGGAGGCTGACATGTCATCCTCTCTAATTATAGCAGTGAAAATAAGAAGGTCAACTTCCGAGTGGCATATATTTTGCATGTAGACTCCTATTGAGGTTATTTTTGTGTCCTTGGAAACGTATATATGTGTAGAATAACACACAATTTTTTTTTCTTAATTTATAAAATTTTACCCAAAAAAAAATCCATTTGATGCCTCAAAGTGGTCTCGAAGGGTTTTGAACCTGAATTCGCAAAATTGGGTCCCACCTATAAAAATCATCCCGTGAGCTTATTCTTCCACTTTCTCCACTCTAAAAGCTTCAATATGCATGACATACAATATAATAATCCAATATAGATCACAACTCCCCACTTTTGAAGGCTTTTGGTCCCAAAAATATTCTACTTAATGAGGTGAGGAAATTTTCCCTCCACCTTCTTTCAGGTGTACCATTTAGTTTTTCTTAAATGCCTTCATTTCAACCCAATATACCAAAGGTCATGCTACCTCTCTCTTGTATTTAAGGACCTATTTTACAAAATTGTATCATCTCTCAACTTTGCTTGAGCATGTGGTGCCAAATCCTCAATAGAAGGTAGAATCTATTCCTCTTCTTGATTTAGCATGGAAATCTTGTAGAGTTTTAGATTACCTACATTCACGATTGAGTAAATGCACATGTATGGTAGTAGGTAGAATCTATAGACATTTAATACAACATTTTCTAGTATCTCAAATGGACCATATTGTAGGGCCTTGATTTTCTTACCAAGACCCTTTAGCCTCTCCTTATTCAATTGTATCCATACAAGGAACCTATTATTTACCATATCACAAAGCCTTTACTTTCTTAATATGACCCTATTTTCCGTTACTAAGCTCATGGTACAACAAAGCATGCATCCTCTTATGAACCTAGCTACATGTTCTTGCATGTTTAACCAATACACATACCTCTACAAGCTAACCATTGTCTTCCCTACACCAAGGTTCCCTACAACTTTGGAGGTGTGAGCCTCTCTAATCAACTGCAACCACTCACCTTTAGGAACATAAAACTTATCCAACATGTAATGTAACTCTTTCTGGAGATGGCATTCAACTGTGTATTTATCATCATGCACACGAATCTAGCTTTGCAAGTACTAAAACACCTCCTAGAAATCGTCATCCTCTAAATATTCCTCTCTATATGCATCATGGGTGAATGATACATCAACATCAAAGTTCCCAAAGCTATGATATTTTATGTGGGTCAACTTGAAAGCATGTTAGCCAATTTTTGTTTCTTGGCCTTCTTGTACTATATCACTAAATGAAATTATTGCAAAAATAACACCCACTTGCAATTCTTGGTTTATTGTAGTTTACCTTGGGCATGTACATATCATAGTGGCAAGTTATCTATGTGCATTACCATCTCCTTTTGCATTAGACAATATTTCCACTTCTTCAAATCTTGCACCAATACATATATCTCCTTGTCATAGGTAGGGTAGTTAAGAACTACCCTATGAAATAATTCAGAATGGTAGCATGCAAGGCTTCCTCCCTACATAAAGACTGCTCCCAAAGCATACCCAATTTCATTTGTCTCCACTTTGAAGGGCTATTAGAAGTTTGGTAATGCAAAATCCAATGCTTAACATATATTTTTCCTTAACTTTTCAAAGGCCTTCTGCTAACGCTTCCCCACTAGAAACCTTTTCCACTCATTGTTTTGATATGGAGTTGTGCTACAACTATTGAAAATGAGGCTATGAACATTCTCAAGTACTATTCTACCCCAAAAAAACTCCTGAACACAAAGGTATTTGTAGGAATTGACCACTTAATGATGGCCTCCATATTAGCAATATCTATCTTCATCTCTCCTCCACCTATTTCATACCCTAGGTAAACCAAAGGTTGTTGTGCAAACGTACACTTCCTGATATTTTTCAATAAATAGTGCTTCTTTAATGTCTATAGCACCCACATCAAATGTGAGATGTGATCCTCCCAAGTAGCATTGTATAATAAAATATCATCCAAATAATTAAATCTATTAAAGGGAACAATATATCATTCGTTAACCTCATAAATTTAGTTGGAACATTGCATAGGCCAAACATCATGACCAATGACTCATACAAACATTTCCTGGTTTTGAAGTTATTCTTCCAAGTGCCTTCTTCTTTGACTCAACTGTGGTAATATCTAGACTTTAAGTCTAGCTTGGTGAAACATTTGGATTGTTGCAACTAATCTAGTAGATCATCTATACTAGCCATGGTGTACTAGTTCTTGAGTGTAATTTTATTTTACGTAGTGTAATCTATACACATCCACCAAGTCCCATCCTTGTTTGGCACAATGATGATCGATGACCCACATGGTGATGTACTTGATTTAATGAAAATCTATTCCACTAGCTGCTCCAACTGCTTCTTGACCTCACTTTCTTTTATAATATGATGCAGGAGCATTCTTCAAGACTCATAAGACCTAGGAGTCTTATCAAACATTTACTAATGGGAGTGGGTTCCATTAATTATTTATTTATTTTCCTAAGTTTATTTTGACTTTTAAAGAGATTGGAATGTAATTTGATTAATAGGGAATATCTCATGAGTTGTAGAGATCTTAGGAATGAGTGAATAATCCTAGGAAGAGTGAGCATTTTAGGGATTTGAAATATCTAATTTAGGATTTTGTTGAGGGAAAAATGGAGTTGAAAAGAAACTTTAGGAGAAAGTGAGAGAATTGTCGGATCATAACTGAAATGGTTCATGAATCCTTTTATTTTATATATTGTAAGCTTTAGAAACATTCGGGAGGTTTTCTTCAATAAAGGAGTTCTTGCTTTTGGGAAGAGAATTGGAGGTTAGCTATAGGTTAGAAAGAGTAGTATAGGGATTTTATGGAAAAGAACTAAAACCTTCAAATGTGACGGTTTCCTTTGTAATTATTTTATAAATACCAAAACAATGTGGATCTGTATATATCTATGTGACAATCCGGGTTTCTTCGCTTGAATAGTTGAATTTGTGCACTGGTAGTGAGAGTCTATGATTATTAAATTCATAATTGGTATCTTGTTGCATCTCTGTAATTTATACACATGAATGGTCATGTTCCTGAGGTTTTAGATTCCCTGTGAAATGATTGAACCTATCTTCCTTATCTTTCAAACTCATACAATTCTGTGTTCATTATGTTTTGATTCTGTAATAATCCATTTGGTGATAGAGGTTTATGATGGTAACTACCCTTAGCTTGGTGGTTGGATGTTCTATAAACTCATGTCTGGTTATTGATTAGCCGTAAAAGAATAATTGTGGCAGTCTGAAAGTGGCGGATGAGAAATAATTTGGTAGAATGCTAAAATTGATGGAAATCATGGGGAAGCGGTGATCGTCCGATTAGAGGAGATCAATGCATATCGCGTCAGAACATGCAAGCAGGTTAACATTTTAAATAGGCGTGATGTAGTTATTAAAAAGAGGTTAAGGCTCAGATTAAAATGGTAGTGGTATATCGCGTGGGTAATAAAATGGTAAATGGTATTTGTATGAAGTGCGCGATGAACCATGGTGCTGCCACGTAACACAAGGACGAGGGACCAAAACCACTTATCTCGCGTGATTATAAAATAATAACTATCAGGCTAGTTGAAGCGCAATAGCACGATAGTCATTGGATTAGGACTGAACCAATGATGGAGATCTTGGCATCGGAATCAATTTCGCAATTCACAAAGTTTATGAGAAAAGTTTTAAGTCATCACAAAGTAAAAAAAAAGTGTTTGCAAACTTATAAAGAGGAAGACACGTGCTGGCTCAGCGCTTAATTTATGGTATAAGGTTCAATTATGGGTATTCACGCTACGAGGTCCCACAATCCACGTAGAAAAGGGTTGCAGAATATTTCGTTTAATAAAATTAATTTAGTTGAAAAGTCTTTGCCTATATAATTGATTGAAAAGAATCAAAGCATTAACCTGGGTTATACAACGAGGTTTAGTGTTAACATTACATGATTTTTGGTTTAGAGAACTAGCTCTACATCATTTTCAGTATCAGAGTGGAGACTAATGCTCAATGGAGTTTGTTTAGGGATTGAATTTTATTCCGAGTAGGTATATAATTTGCAGTATAATGAATCTGATATAGAGGGAGAATATGACACAATGATTCATGCATAGAGGAAACCTGAGATGTTGCAGACAATGAGGACTTCAACATTTCATCAAAGACAGACTGTGGAAAAGATTTGAGAAAGACAGAATCAGGTAGAGGTTGTGGAGGTTTTGAAATTTCAATGATATATATGTGAATGCAAAGTAACAATAGATGTTTCGGCACTTAGCTGTGACAAAGAAGAGAATGAAGAAATTGCAGCAAATGAAGTGAGTATGGATGTACCCATCAAGAAAAGAAATTCAGTTGAAAGAAGAACTGAAGTGCAGACAGTGAAAAGAAAAGTAGCATATATATTACCAAAGCCAATGAAAGGTTAAAGAGATAGATCATTTGAATATCTCTCAAGTATGAGTTATATTTTGATGTTGGTTTGATTTGAATTGTTTTATAGAGAAGAGATTGATAGCAACAACACAAAGTAGCAAACTATGTAAAGAAAGAGAGGAGTTGTGTTAGTGGTAGTGAACCTAAATATTCCTGCTAAAATTTGGACACGGAGGACAATTAAAGCGTTCTCAAGAGAGGTGAGTTGAGGATATAAGCCTAAAGAGAGTAGAAGATAGTGCTCAAGAGGTTTCAGAGATAGAGAACCAATGTTTACCAAAAGACCAAGTCCAGAGAGGGCATTGGTGAGGTAAATTACAACAGGGAGGACTTGTTATTGCAAGAGGCTTAGTGCAACTCATAGTGAGTGAGGAACTCATAGAGTGAGAGGAGAAAATGACTATTGATAGTCATAGCAGGGGTTTAGAGAGAAGCCACAACAGAAGAAAAAAAGGTGCCAAGGCAAATCGCATATGGAATCAGATGATTGATGAAGAATATGAGAGCGAGAAGGCTGAGATAATAGTCCTTCTTGAAGTACTGATGGAATTGTTACAGAAGAATGAGAAATACCAAAGGTATGGTTGGACTATGAAAAGAAAGAAAATAAAATGGAAGTTGTTGTAGAGACAGATAAAGAGGAGAATGTACATTAGATTAAGTGAGGAACTCAGAGCAGCTGAGTTAGAGGTGAAAGATAGCTATTGTAGACCTGAGCAAGAGGTTTACCTTGATGAGGAAGGATTCATTGATGATTTTTTGAACTGTTGGACAAGTTCGAATCAGTAGAAAGATGTGATGATTGAGACATTAAAGAAAGAGGAGCATATTGTTTTTGAAACTGATGATTTGTGTATGTATGCAAGTGGTGAACAACCTTTAGAAGATATGTTTATGCAGGTTGATGAAGAAATGAAAATGTTAGAAGAGATGGTTGTAATAGAACTGTTCTCGATTGAAAATGTATTCAAAGACACTAAACATGGACAAATGTTGAAGACCAGTAAGTAAGCTGAAGATGATGAATCTAGTAAGACTTGGCAAAAATATGGTAGACTGCCTGGAGACAAAAGGAAATTGCAGATTGCAAAAGGAGAAGTAGAAAAGAGGTATGAAGATAATCTTATGATAGGAGCAAACAAGAGTATATGTGCAGTTTAAACACTTTAGGTAATGGTATTACCTCTTCAATTTTTATTCAAAAATTATGAACCTGTATTGATAGTTAACGGGCAAGAAATTGTCTTGGGAGGATATAATGAAGCATTAATGGAAAGGAATCTTATTAAAGATTGCACTATGGAAGATGACAAAATAGAAATTTATAAGGAGAATTTAGTCCAATGAGGTACAATTAATTCATTAAATGCTGTGAAGAAGAAAGGAAAAAAGGAAAATCATGAACTTAAAGAGAGGTTGGTAGAGACTGATGCACAACAGAAAATTGAAGACAATGTTATTTGTACAAATTGCAAAAGGAGTAAGGGTGAATTTAATCAAGAAACTAGAAAGAGACAGGAAATCTCAGAGGATGAAGACAAGGATGCTTTCATGAACTATGCATATGTAGTGAGCAACAAAGGGGTTCAATGGAAGGTGATATTCATGGTGTTGACAGTAATTTTTACTGTTGTAAAAGGGAGTCTCCAGTGGAATGAAAAATATATTGTATATGGTGATTTTGTTTAATGTACAAGAACAAAGAGAATTAGAGAATGGCATATTTTGATTGAAAAGAAAGAGGAATGGAAATGGCAGCTTAGTGGCTTATAGATTTGTAAGGAAGAAACATGAAGAATGAAAAGAAGTGTGAAAGGAAGGAAGGCCAAAGAGAAGAGTAGAGAACAAAATTTAGAAATTAGACAACGTTCAGAAAAAATAAAAAATAAAATAAAATAAAATAAAATAAAATAAAATAAAATAAATAAATAAATAAATAAATAAATAAATAAATAAATAAATAATAAAAAATTAAAAAAATAAAATAAAAAAAATAATAATAAAAAAGAAAAAATAATAAATAATAAATAAATAAATAAAATAAAATAAGGAAGAAGAAGAAGAAGAAGAAGAAGAAGACCATTTAGAAATAAGACAATATGGGGGAGGATATGACAAGTTCGACATGTCATATGTGTAACAAGAGGATGAAAAATTAGAGAAATTATAGAGCAGAATTAATGGAAAATGTAATGTATTTTTTGATTTTGAATTACGAATTGTTGAATGTGGAATTCAGGATGAAGGACAAATTTCTTTTGGAGATATGTTTGCACAAGTCAACATGAAGAATTATGTAAGTTCTGGAAATGAAGAAAGTCAATTTTCCTTATGGACACAAGAAGATGGGAGAAAGAAACTAGTTGACTCAGAAGTTCGGGATGAAGGAAGGAGAGTTGGCATAGATCTTAGACAAGTCATTGCAAAAGAGAAGGAAAATTACAGAGGATGTGAAATTACAGCCCACAAATAGATTTTGTTTTTAATCCAAAGAAGATTTGAATATCAAGAGTTTATTTTGAATTTGCAATTGAAAATTGGGATGAAGTGTTCAGTTAAGTGTAGTAGGAATTTGGAGGCAATTGAACCAAGTTCATTAACTAAATTATCTGCAACTAGTGGACAATATGTGATTGAAAGGTTATATGTTCTTGTATCAAACAAGAACCAATATTCTTTTGAGATTGAGAGAATTATACTCAAGATATTGGATAGGTGGGTGATGAAAACTACAAATGTGATGAGCATGAGAAATTGTCAAAGTCAGTGATTCAAGGAAATATGGAAGGATATACAAGACAACATAAAGGAAATGGTTTATAGATAGAAAATATGTTGGTGATTGAGTCAGAAATTAGAATATACAGTCAGGTACAAAACAGTGGAAAATACATAAAGTTGGAGCTCAATTCTATTGAGATGATGACAAGACATCAACAAACAAAGGAGCACAAATTTATGTTGTTTGGGGATTTGTTTATGCAGGATATCAGCAACAAAACATTATGCAAATGAGATTTTTATGAAAGTAGGGGAAAAGGACATCCACAACATAGATTTTGGCATCCAGGAGAAAGAGAGAAGGCAGTAAATGCACCTGCAATTGAAAGAGGTTAGACAGCCAGTTGGAAGATGAAATCAAATTAAGTTTACAAAAGGAGTAGTTGGGTGACTCATGAACAGGAGTCCATGAATTATTTCAACCTGGAGAGTCTGATGTAGGAGCATTCTTCAAGGTTTATAAGACCTAGGAGTCTTATCACAAATTTACTAAAGGTAGTGGGTTCCCTTAATTATTTATTTATTTTCCTAAGTTTACTTTGAGTTTTAAAGAGATTGGAATGTAATTTGATTAATAGGGAATATCTCGTGAGTTGTAGAGATCTTAGGAATGAATTAGTAATGCTAGGAAGAGTGAGTATTTTAGGGATTTGAAATATATAATTTAGGATTTTGTTGAGGGAAAAATGGAGCTAAAAAGATACTTTAGCTGAAAGTGAGAGAATTGTGGGATCGGAACTGAATGGTTCATGAATCCTTTTCTTTTATATATTGTAAGCTTTAGAAACATTTGGGAGGTTTTTACAATAAAGGAATTCTTCCTTTTGAGAAGAGAATTGGAGGTTAGCTATAGGTTAGAAAGAGTAGTAGAGGGATTTTATGGAAAAGAACTGAAACAGTCGAATGTGACAGTTCCTTAGAAAATATTTTGTCAATACAAAAACATTGTGGATTTGTATATATTTGTTTGACAATCCAGGTTTCTTCGCTTGAATAGTTGACTTTATGCACTGGTAGCAAGAGTCCGTGATTATTAATTTCCTAATTGGTATCTTTCTTCATCTCTGTAATTTATATGCATGAATGGTAGAATTCTAGAGCTTTTAGATTCCCCGTGAAATGATTGAACTTTTGTTCCTTATGTTTCGAACTCATATGATTATTTGTTCGTTATGTTTTGATTCTGTAATAATCCTTTGGGTAATAGAGGTTTATGTTGGTAACTACCCTTGGCTTGGTGGTTGGATGTTCTGTGAACTCATGTCTGGTTATTGATTAGCTGTAAAAGAATAATCGTGACAGTCGAAAAGTGGCAGATGAGAAATAATTTGGTAGATTGCTAAAATTGATGGAAATCATGGGGAAGCGGTGATCGTCTAATTAGAGGAGATCAATGCATATCGCGTCAGAACATGCAAGCAGGTTAACATTTTAAATAGGCGTGATGTAGTTATTAAAAATAGGTTGAGGCTCAGATTAAAATGGTAAGTGGTATATCGCGTGGGTAATAAAATGGTAAATGGTATTTGTATGAAGTGCGCGATGAACCATGGTGCTACCACACAACACAAGGATGAGGGACCAAAACCACTTATCTCACGTGATTATAAAATAATAACTATCAGGCTAGTTGAAGCGCAATAGCACGATAGTCATTGGATTAGGACTGAACCAATGATGGAGATCTTGGCGTCGGAATCAACTTCGCAATTCACAAGGTTTATGAGAAAAGTTTTAAGTCATCACAAAGTAAAAAAAAATGTTTGCAAAGTTATAAAGAGGAGGACACGTGCTGGCTCAATGCTTAATTTATGGTATAAGGTTCAATTATGGGTATTCACACTAGGAGGTCCCACAATCCATGTAGAAAAGGGTTGCAGAATATTTCGTTTAATAAAATTAATTTAGTTGAAAAGTCTTTGCCTATAGAATTGATTGAAAAGAATCAAAGCATTAACCTGGGTTATACAACGGGGTTTAGTGTTAACCTTACATGATTGTTGGGTTAAAGAACTAGCTCTACATCATTTTTGGTATCAGAGCGGAGACTAATGCTCTATGGAGTTTGTTTAGGGATTGAATTTTATTCCGAGTAGGTATATAATTTGCAGTATAATGGATCTGATATAGAGGGAGAATAGGACACAACGATTCATGCATAGAGGAAACCTGAGATGTTGTAGACAATGAGGACTTCAACATTTCATCAAAGACAAATTGTGGAAAAGATTTGAGAAAGACAGAATCAGGTAGAGGTTGTGGAGGTTTTAAAATTTCAATGATATATATGAGAATGCAAAGTAACAATAGATGTTTCGGCACGTAGCTGTGACAAAGAAGAGAATGAATAAATTGCATCAAATGAAGTGAATATGGATGTACCCATCAAGAAAAGAAATTCAGTTGAAAGAATAACTGAAGTGCAGACAGTGAAAAGAAAAGTAGCATGTATATTACCCAAGCCAATGAAAGGTTAAAGAGATAGATCATTTGAATATCTCTCAGGTATGAGTTATATTTTGATACTGGTTTGATTTGAATTGTTTTATAGGGAGGAGATTGATAGCAGCAACACAAAGTAGCAAACAATGTACATAAAGAAAGAGAGGAGTTGTGTTAGTGGTAGTGAACCTAAATATTCCAGCTAAAATTTGGACACGGAGGACAATTAAAGTGTTCCCAAGAGAGGTGAGTTGGGGATATAAGCCTAAAGAGAGTAGAAGATAGTGCTTAAGAGGTTTCAGAGATAGAGAACCAATGTTTACCAAAAGACCAAGTCCAGAGAGGGCATTGGTGAGGTAAATTACAACAGGGAGGACTTGTTATTGCAAGAGGCTTAGTGCAACTCATAGTGAGTGAGGAACTCATAGAGTGAGAGGAGAAAATGACTATTGATAGTCATAGCAGGGGTTTAGAGAGAAGCCACAACAAAAGAAAAAAAGGTGCCAAGGCAAATGGCATATGGAATCAGATGATTGATGAAGAATATGAGAGCGAGAAGGCTGAGATAATAGTCCATCTTGAACTATTGATGGAAATGTTACAGAGGAATGAGAAATACCAAAGGTATCGTTGGACTATGGAAAGAAATAAAATAAAATGGAAGTTGTTGTAGAGACAGATAAAGAGGAGAATGTACATTAGATTAAGTGAGGAACTCAGAGCAGCTGAGTTAGAAGTGAAAGATAGCTATTGTAGACCTGAGCAAGAGGTTTACCTTGCTGAGGAAGGAATCATTGATGATTTTCTGAACTGTTGGACAAGTTCGAATCAACAGAGAGATGTGATGATTGAGACATCAAAGAAAGAGGAGAGTAGTGTTTTTGAATATGATGATCTGTGTATGTATGCAAGTGGTGAACAACCTTTAGAAGATATGTTTATGCAGGTTGATGAAGAAATGAAAATGTTAGAAGAGATGGTTTTAATAGAACCGTTCTCGATTGAAAATGTATTCAAAGACACTAAACATGGACAAATGTTGAAGACCACTAAGGAAGCTGAAGATGATGAATCTAGTAAGACTTGGCAAAAATATGTTAGACGACTTGGAGACAAAAGGAAATTCCAGATTGCAAAAGGAGAAGTAGAAAAGAGGTATGAAGATAACCTTATGATAGGAGCAAACAAGAGTATATGTGCAGTTTAAACACTTTAGGTAATGGTATTATCTCTTCAATTTTTATTCAAAAATTATGAACTTGTATTGATAGTGAATGGGCAAGAAATTGTCTTGGGAGGATATAATGAAGCATTAATGGAAAGGACTCTTATTAAAGATTGCACTATGGAAGATGACAAAATAGAAATTTATAAGGAGAATTTAGTCCAATGAGGTACAATTAATTCATTAAATGCTGTGAAGAAGAAAGGAAAAGAGGACAATCATGAACTTAAAGAGAGGTTGGTAGAGACTAATGCACAACAGAAAATTGAAGACAATGTTATTTGTACAAATTGCAAAAGGTGTAAGGGTGAATGTAATCAAGAAATTGGAAAGAGACATGAAATCTCAGAGAATGAAGACAAGGATGCTTTCATGAACTATGCATATGTAGTGAGCAACAAAGGGGTTCAATGGAAGGTGATATTCATGGTGTTGACAGTAATTTTTACTGTTGTAAAAGGGAGTCTACAGTGGAATGAAAAATATATTGTATATAGTGATTTTGTTTAATGTACAAGAACAAAGAGAATTAGAGAATGGCATATTTTGATTGAAAATAAAGAGGAATGGAAAAGGCAACTTAGTGGCTTATAGATTTGTAAGGAAGAAACATGAAGAATGAAAAGAAGTGTGAAAGGAAGGAAGGCCAAAGAGAAGAGTAGAGAACAAAATTTAGAAATTAGACAACGTTCAGAAAAAAAAAAAAAAAAAAAAAAAAAAGAAGAAGAAGAAGACCATTTAGAAATAAGACAATATGGGAGAGGATATGACAAGTTTGACATGTCATATGTGTAGCAAGAGGATGAAAAATCAGAGAAATTATGGAGCAGAATTAATGGAAAATGTAATGTATTTTTTTATTTTGAATTATGAATTGTTGAATGTGGTTTTCAGGATGAAGGGAAAATTTCTTTTGGAGATATGTTTGCACAAGTCAACATGAAGAATTATGTAAGTTCTGGAAATGCAGAAAGTCAGTTTTCCTTATGGACACAAGAAGATGGGAGAAAGCAACTATTTGACTCAGAAGTTCGGGATGAAGGAAGGAGAGTTGGCATAGATCTTAAACAAGTCATTGCAAAAGAGAAGGAAAATTACAGAGGGTGTGAAATTACAGCCCACAAATAGATTTTGTTTTTAATCCAAAGAAGATTTGAATATCAAGAGTTTATTTTGAATTTGCAATTGAAAATTGGGATGAAGTGTTCAGTTAAGTGTAGTAGGAATTTGGAGGCAATTGAACCAAGTTCATTAACTAAATTATTTGCAACTAGTGGACAGTATGTGATTGAAAGGTTATATGTTCTTGTATCAAACAAAAACCAATATTCTTTTGAGATTGAGAGAATTATACTCAAGATATTGGATAGGTGGGTGATGAAAACTACAAATGTGATGAGCATGAGAAATTGTCAAAGTTAGTGATTCAAGGAAATATGGAAGGATATACAAGACAACATAAAGGAAATGGTTTATAGATAGAAGAATATGTTGGTGATTGAGTCAGAAATTAGAATATACAGCCAGGTACAACACATTGGAAAATACATAAAGTTGGAGCTCAATTCTATTGAGATGATGACAAGACATCAACAGACAAAGAAGCACAAATTTATGTTGTTTGGGGATTTGTTTATGTAGGATATCAGCAGCAAAACATTATGCAAATGAGATTTTTATGAAAGTAGGGGAAAAGGACATCCACAACATTGAGTTTGGCATCCAGGAGAAAGAGAGAAGGTAGTAAATGCACCTACAATTGAAAGAGGTTAGACAACCAGTTGGAAGATGAAATCAAATGAAGTTTGCAACATGAGCAGTTGGGTGACTCATGAACAGGAGTCCATGAACAATTTCAACCTAGGAAGTCTGATGCAGGAGCATTATTCAAGGTTTATAAGACCTAGGAGTCTTATCACAAATTTACTAAAGGGAGTGGGTTCCCTTAATTATTTATTTATTTTCCTAAGTTTACTTTGAGTTTTAAAGAGATTGGAATGTAATTTGATTAATAGGGAATATCTCGTGAGTTGTAGAGATCTTAGCAATGAATTAGTAATGCTAGGAAGAGTGAGTATTTTAGGGATTTGAAATATCTAATTTAGGATTTTGTTGAGGGAAAAATGGAGCTAAAAAGAGACTTTAGCAGAAAGTGAGAGAATTGTGGGATCGGAACTGAAATGGTTCATGAATCCTTTTCTTTTATATATTGTAATCTTTAGAAACATTTGAGAGGTTTTTTCAATAAAGGAGTTCTTCCTTTTGAGAAGAGAATTGGAGGTTAGCTATAGGTTAGAAAGAGTAGTAGAGGGATTTTATGGAAAAGAACTTAAACAGTCAAATGTGACGGTTTCCTTTGCAAATATTTTATAAATACCAAAACACTATGGATTTGTATATATTTGTTTAACAATCCAGGTTTCTTCTCTTGAATAGTTGAATTTATGCACTGGTAGCAAGAGTCTGTGATTATTAATTTCCTAATTGGTATCTTGCTTCATCTCTATAATTTATATGCATGAATGGTAGAATTCTAGAGGTTTTAGATTCCTCGTGAAATGATTAAACTTGTGTTCCTTATGTTTCGAACTCATACGATTATGTGTTCGTTATGTTTTGATTCTGTAATAATCCTTTTGGTAATAGAGGTTTATGCTGGTAACTACCCTTGGCTTGGTGGTTGGATGTTCTGTAAACTCATGTCTGGTTATTGATTAGCCCTAAAAGAATAATCATGACAGTCTAAAAGTGGCAGATGAGAAATAAATTTGGCAGACGAGATTAACGCATATCACGTCAGAACATGCAAGTAGGTTAACATTTTAAACGAATGTGATGTTGTTATTAAAAAGAGTTTAAGGCTCAAATTAAAATTGTAAGTGGTATGTCGCATGGGTAATAAAATGGCAAATGGTATTTGTGTGAAGTGCGCGATCAACCATGGTGGTGCCATGTAGCACAAGGATGAGGGAACAAAACCACTTATCTCCCACAATTATAAAATACTAACTATCGGGCTAGTTGAATTGTGATAGCACGATAGTCGTTGGATCAGGGCTGAACCAACGGTGGAGATCTTAGCGCTGGAATCAACTTCGCAATTCGTAAGGTTTATGAGAAAAGTGTTAAGTCATCACAAAGTAAAAAAAATTGTTTGCAAAGCTATAAAGAGGAGGACACGTGTTGGCTTAGCACTTAATTTATGGTATAAGGTTCTATTATGGGTATTCACATCGTGAGGTCCTACAATACACAGACAAAAGTGTTGCGGAATATTTCGTTTAATAAAATTAATTTAGTTGAAAACTCTCCACCTATAGAATTGATTGAAAAGAATCAGAGCATTAACCTGGGTTATACAATGGGGTTTAGTGTTAACCTTACATGATTGTTGGGTTAAAGAACTAGCTCTGCATCATAATATAATTCTTGTACATCCCAATATTTGGCTACCATTATTTTTGTGTCCTTACTTACACATCTCAATGGATATGCAATTGGACGATTGTGAATTTCCAATGCCAACTTGTGGACCAACTCTAATGTAATGAGATTATCCTATGACACTAAATATTTTTCTTCTTAACCTATATCATTATATGTGGATCATAGGATAATACGTAGATTTTTTAATTTGCCTATATCATTATATGAGCATGTTGTAGCCACTACAACCACCCTCAAATTTTTTTCCCATGCTTTGATTTTCAAACCTCCCTTATGTCCATAAGAGCTTAACTTTTATTTTCATCAAATATTCATGATGCGATCAAGACTTATCTTTTGATGCTTTACTTATTATGTATTGATCTTGATCTAAACTTTTTCACCCACAAGCAAGCTTATAACTTGACCTTGCAACATTGTTGGGCTTGCCTCTAGAAACTGCTCAATTTTAGAAGGAAAGCTAGCCTTGATGAATGGAATTGCAAAATCCAAATAGACATGTCTTCCTTGAGCTCAAAAACTATGAGATTATGGATGGCACCCCAAGATTGAGCCTAGAAACTGCATAAAGCACCTCTTCAGCTCAAAAAAATGTGTAATGCACTGAGTTAAGGAGTTTTCAAGTGGTTGGGAACTGCAAAATATTTTGTGGAAGTGCCAATGGTTGGTTTTCCTAAAAAATCAAAAACAAAAATGAAAAATGCATCCCCATAAAATAGGGAGTGGATAATTAGTTTCCAGAAGGATGACACAACTTTCTATTTTTGAAATTCTGTTAAGTGTTGCTTTTTCCTTGATTTTAAGCATGCACGTCATAAACCCTAATTGGTATAAATCTATATAATGGACATCCCTAGATCTAGTTTTCACATTCGATCTTGGAGCTCCAACCTTCCCAAGGATATCAAGGAGCATTTGGTGTAGTTTGCGGCTCATTTCTAGGTGAGTTTTTCTTTTATCATCTTTTATCACTTTCTATGTCAATTTTTGTTGTTTTGCTTCCATGAGTATTTTTTTTCTTGTTTTTTTTCATGGTTTTTGGCATTGTAACTTATATTATCTTGTAAAAGTTTTGGTTTTTTATGTCTTTCTCCTTTTACAAGTGTCACACCAATTTTCTTGTTTTTTCCAATTAGTGGTCGTCGTTTCAGTGACTCTCCATGCATGTTTATTTCTCATTTTTCATGTTGATATTTTGTGCTTGATTTCACAAATCCATCTATACTTAGTCATATACTCTAACTTGCACCATCACTCATATCTTCTAGTTTCCCACACTCGTTTGGGGTATATCTGTCCTTCCCTTAGCCAGTAGTTGCCTTGTCTAGCTGGCATTGTTCAATTCCAAGGCTCAAGCTTCAAGCTTGGCCTCTAAGACTGTGAATGCATAGTACCTGCCTTTCCTAGTTGTGCATTCCAAATTTGAAGGCCTCAAGCCTATCCCTTGGCCACTGAGACTGTGCAATGCACATTCGCCACCTTAGTTTGACCTAGCTGAGACTACATATTATGTAGCCTATAGCCTCAAGTTGCTCCCTTGGCTACTGAGACTGTGCAATGAGAACTTCAAGCATCTAGTATCCCTCCTTCACCTCAAGAATTACACAATTTTCCTTTTCAGTCTAGTGGTTGTTGTTGTGATCTTTCTTTGTGATTCAATTTTCCAAAGCTAATTTATCTTTACCATGAATCCATTTTCCTCCTGCAGGTACTACAAATGTTGATAACTTCTCTTCATCAGTCACTGACATCATAGCACCAAAAAGATATGCTTCAAAGTACAACACAGAAAGAAGCACTAGGGAGATAGTTGAGAGTATGCCAATGAACTTCCCAGTTTACTCAGAAACTCAACATAGAAAAGGAATCAGATATCACATGAAAGAAAGTGAATGAATCATTCTCAGCAAGAAGCTTCAAAGAAGACCTTGAAGACTAGAATTTATATATCAATGTCCAAAGGTGAGGGTTACATAAGGTTGCATGGAGGTATCCATATTTCTCATGTGCATACATCGTCAGTTGGATACTTTCCCATACAGATCCAAGGACTGTGACTCTCAACAATGTTTATGGAAAAAGGCTTGCTTCTTTTCTGGCAACAGATTATCATCTCATGTACCATTTTTTGGAGACATAATCTGATTCTTACTTCTATGTTTCCACCAGCTACTTGATTACAAAGGACATTGTCAAAAGCTGGGTGAAAGATCCTGCAAAGTTCTGTCAGACACCCACCAACACCTACAAGACAAAATCTCTCAGGAGGACTTATCAGCTCTTGATAGTTCTATGTTGCAAAATCTATGGTCAGCAAAGAACTGAGACCTTCCCTGAAGGGTGGGCATTCTTACTGAACTAGGTTGTGAATGAAGGAAGACCATTCAACTGGTCATACATGTTGGCTCAATAGCTGAGGATCCATGTATCTAATTCCATTAGTCCTCCCAAGTGGAAGCAAGCTATATTTACTGGATGCAATATATGCTCACAATGCATTCTCGTGCATGAATTGGACTTGGACAACCACATTACCTTGTCGTGCATATTTATTGCATGTTGCTTTCGAAGTGTAGTCATAGAGGAGTAATGGAAAACATGACTAATAACTTCTTCATTTAGTTGTATAAGTTGATATTTGAGGAAGAACCGCCTTGCATGTCACGTGGGGAAATAGAAGTTGCATCAGAGATAGAATATTGGTTTGCCTCACTAGATGGCACTTTCCTCAGAGTGTTCGATGGACAACAGTCTCTACAACTTTTATCGAGGTATGTCGCCAATATATTATTCATGCAAGAAGTTGTGTATCATCTCTCCACAGGGTTTTTAGTAGGTTTACACAAGAATAACTCACCTTGGTAGACTATTACTATGAAGATCAGATTGGATGAAATCAAGAATATGAGAGTTGCATACATCGAAGGCAAAGCAATAGAGAAATTTACATTCTTCTATGGACTTCAAACTGGATGATCCAAATAATGTTTGAAAATAAAAACAAATAATGTTTGAAAATAAAACTATGTTAGGATTCATTATCAATGGATAAGCAGGACCATTCACAAAATTAATAAGGAAGCATGGAAGAATTGTTATAATGCCTCCAAGTCCTGCGAACTAATCAGCTTCGTTGGAGCATCACAGGGTACTCCATAGAAAGATGTCACTCCATAGACAATACCAGGAGATAGGTGTAACCCAAGGCACTAAAATGGTAAGAGAAAGGTTGCATACATCTCAGGAGGAGAGCGAATTCACAAGAGGAAAGCAGATCCAGTCATTCTAAAAGCGGCCAAAGCATCAAAGAAGAAGATGAAAAAAAGGATGCAGGAAGTAGAAAAGAAGTAGAGGGAAGAAAAAGAGCAGGGGATATTGGAGGAAGAAAGAAAGAATAAAGAAGAAGAAGAAAGGAGAAGAGTAGAATAAGAATAATTCATCCAAAGAATAAGAGTAGAACCGATAGATAAAGGAAGAGAGAAAACATATACAAGATAAGGAGCTTTCTCAAGAGATTGAGGATTTAATTGATATCCAAGACATGGAGGTATAACCAGAGCCATAGAAATAAGATGTTGATCCGATGTCAAGTACACAATAGGTCACCATTCAATCTCACCATTCTCTAGCAGTAGAGAAAGCTCCAAGTGAGGAAGAGGAAATTATTCCTCTATATGGTGGTCTGGTCATGGACAAGTATAATCTGAATTATGATGAGATTCATAAAAATATTGTACAATAGAGGAAGAAACATTTTCTAGATGACCTTGAATCTTCTGCATTCATTAGAGAAAGGGTGATTGTGACAGGAACTAGAAGAAATATGAATGCCATCACCACAACCAACTTGGCCTTCGCTAGAGCTACAAAGTCAAACAAGGAGTATCTTATGGATGAGAACAAATAGTTGGAAAAGAACTTGTAGGAGTCCAAGCAAGAAGTTGAACAATTATGAGCATAGGTTCAGAACACAGCTCCACACAAGTTTATCTTGAAGAACTTAAGGCAGCCATACTTGGTGAAGTATCGACATTGGGAGAAACTATGTGGAGCTTGTATGAAGAACTTATCACTGTGCATAAGGAAACTTTCCACTTGCACAACATGCAATAGAGGTGTAAGGATAATTCCAAAGGTCCTACATTTGTCCATACAGTCATTGTTGTCATGCATGAATGGTCAATGCAATACAAAGGGGCACCATCCGAATTAGCGAAGAAAACAAGGCAATAGGTAGAGTTGGAGAAAGTGCAAGTGTGGATGATCATTCAGAGAAACAAACAACTTACCTCATTCTTTGTCAATATTAAGGCCTCATATGCATGATTGTGCAACAATATGGATTTCTTGCTCAAATCACACAAGATTCCATCAGTTAGCTAACTCATTGAAGCCAAACATGGGAATCATGTCAGGCAAGAGGTTGAAGAATAATTGGATTGGTTTAGACAAATCGCCACCAAGGAAGATATCAAAGTAAACAAGAAAAATATGCATAATTACATTGCTGGCCCTGTCCAAATTAATACTATAATGCTCTTGCTAAAGAATGAAATCCAGGTTGGTTCCAAATCAGTGCACTCGAATGCCATGGAGGCTAGAGTCTTCTAACATCCTGATCCCATCACAAATTTTGAGGAAGTCATCGCGCAATAAAAAGCTTGGCACCAGCATGTGACCAAGAATCTACAAATCAAAGTTTTGAGATGGAGTTTCCCCAAACTCAATCTTGACTTTTATCTTATTAGGTTGTATAGTTGGCTTTGCCCATTTTTTTCTCATATGGTTATGAGTATATTGTAATATTCTTTTGCAATTAATTTATAAGTGAAATTCCAAGTATCAAATGTGGAATGTGAAGAGTCATTTTGTAAAGAAGATGGAGAGTCATGAAGGAATTCCAAGAGTCACAAGGGGAAGTTAAGTCACCCATTTTGTTATAAATATTTCCTCATAACTCCTGTCAAGGGATTTTGGGAGCCAATATTTTTGCTAGTCTTTTAGCTTAGAATCAGGAGTTTTGCAGTTTGTTGAGAGCCTTGGCTTCTCCATAGAATACAGGGACTATCTTTCTTTAGAGGAGAAGTTGTAGACTTCATGCTCCACTATTGGGGCTAGTGGTTCGTCAATGGTATATGTATGATTTGAACTTTCACTTTAATAAAAGATCAGAGTCGACAGGTTTGCATGCATATGTTGTGAATATAGTAGGAATATTCTTGTTATGTTTGCAATATATGTTATTTCACTTGAGCTAATGCTTGTGAAATATTTCATTTTCATTAGTATTAATCTTATTGAATGTGTGTTTTTGTTTATTTATGCCATGGTTAACATATGAACTATTTTGCAGGCTAACTCATGATGTCGTTATGCTCATGTGTTCCTTTCAATCTACGTACTATTACAAGATTCTAAGGGGATGACTAGTTTTCCCCTTGTGTGTTAGAACCTTTCATATGTTACGCTTGACCTTCTACAGAGTCACACACTTGCTTACCAAAGTCACAAATATGCCACTCTATGTATTATTATAGCCAAGGCGCATCATTTAAACCCACTTCTTTGTCAATCAGTCATATTCCAGATGGGGATCCCACACCAAATGCTGTGAGGTCTAATTGGGACTTCATACCGGGGAGACCCCCTGAATGTTAGTGGGTCCAACACAGTCAACATTTCTAGTGCTAAAAGGAGGGCCACATGACAAGATGAGCCCATGAAATTTGTTTGAACCTTTCGTATATTTAATGGCTTCTTCCCATATATTAACCTTGACATGTTTTTCCAAAACCACAAATCTAAAAGTGCCCGTGGGAATAATCAATGACTTGTTGAATTTGAAGTTTGATCACATGGGTTGAACAACCATTCTCGAGCACACCTCTCTCTTTCTTGAATTATGCACTAAGCACAATATTCATTGCGAGGATGTTACTTGTAGGTTGTTCATTCTCACATTCGAAGCGTGCATCAAGGAATGGTGTTACACATTGCTAGCTAGTTCCATACATTGTTTAAAACATCTTGTCAAAAATCTGTACCGTGCCTTTGATATGTATGATTACAAATCTGTTTTCAACAAAATCATGCATTTAAGAAAAGCACCTGATGAATCTCTCAATGATTTTCACGATCATTTTGTTCATTGATATTTTGTTTTTTCTAAAGATGATATTAATTGGATTTTATTGAAACATAAGTTTGAATTTATTTTTCGTATTTCGTTAAATCCAAAAGAATATCAATATTTTGAAAGTCTCCCAACATACATTGGTTATGGAGCTTCCAAATCTACGACAAAGGAGGTTGTTGTTCCAAGTGACTCTTTGTCTTCCCCTCATCAAACAACTCAATTTACACAGGTTGAGGCTGGAGAACTTGAGAGCCCATCTGTTGATCTTCCTCCATCTTCTCCAACCCCACATATTCAGAATTTAAACGCAAGTTTGGACTATGAGTCTAATTTTTTTGATGATGTTCTTTCTCCTACCCTCCATCCATTGGTTCTTTTGGTCCTCTCGATTATGATTTGTTGTATTCACCTATTTCAATTGTTTCTTCTGATGTCTGTGAGCATCAAACTCAAGATGGGGTTAGCGTTGACCATCCAACTTGTGATATCATTTACGATGAGTATGTATCAATTTTATTTTTGAACAAAAATATTTGTTGCAAGTTGACATTACTCCTTTTTCACCTCTCCCTCATTATCCTAACATCTTCCCTGATTTTTACACACCTCTGAGTCTTTCGAAGAATCAGCTTCTGACAATCTTAATTCCAATCACACTAATAATTTTTGGAATGTCAACCTTGCATCAGACTGTGGAGAGGAAGAATTCTCTTTTTTCGGATCTTTCCAATCAATCATCTGATCATTCTCAAGAAACGGAGGGGGAATTTCTTGTTTTCAATCTTCCCCTCTCTATGATTCATTAGATCAAGAGGATGCCTTTGTTTTCAATTTTTAAATTTTTTATCATGGCTTTTGTGATCTATTCATTGATTCAACTGGTCACAACTCTAATTTTTCCATTGTCGATCTTTCCATGCCATTGATTTTTTATGATCTACCTTCTGATGCCATGGAACTTGTGGAAGTTTTCGAGGCACCTTAGCTTGAGCTAATGGTTATGTAAGGTTCTCACAGTCTTGAGGCTAGTTCCGTTTTTTTATCAAAGTAGTCATGTATCTTCCAAGGATCCTCATCATTCGATCGCACAAATAGAAAATTCGTCTGTATCTCAATTTTCACATCCTCCTTCTGTTTTGCATCCTCCATCTCAATCATTGGAGGAAACATACTTGGAAAGATATATTTTGAATCTAAGTTTTTCTCTTTCTTTATGTTTTCCAAGTTTAAAATATCAAAATATTTCTCTTGCATGTCTTGTTGGTGCGATGTGCACAAGCACCATCATGCATCCACAAAGTGTTTTGCATGTGATTTCCTTTTCTATTTTTTTGCATGCAATTTCACTCTTTGAATGTTAAGGTATGTATCGATTTATCTTTATTGTATGTTTGCATGCTTGAATATATTTCTTAATATGGATTCCCTCACCTATATACGTCAACCCATGTGTCGGTGGTTACACTAGAAGTTTCATTTTATGTAAGCATGGGCTATTCTCAGTTAGTTTAGGAGTAGGAGTAGTTGTTTCTTGTTTATTTTCTTTGTTTTGATTTACTTTCATCCCTTCTCTTTTCTTTCCTTTATATTGTAAGTTAGCTTCTGCTTGAGACTATGTTTAGTTTTCGAAGCAATCATGGTGAAGTTTAGGAGGAAATTGTGCTACTATCAATGCTTGGTTATTTGTTTATTCCCTCTCTTTGTTTATATCTTGCACCTTTAGTCAATGATACCCTGATGGAAAATACATTCTTTTCATAGAAAAATGTAGTGGAATCACAATACGTAATCTATAACTAGCACCACCTACCCTAATCAGATTTATAATTGTTTTGTTATGTTTTGTCAACTAAGTCGAGTAGAGTAACGAGGGCAGGAAACTTTAATAAATGAACTATATTTAAGAGGTGTTTAAATATTCTTCTCTGAAGGGACAACCTCTACTGCTATCAATAAGATGGGATCCCTCTTTCGCCTCATAAAACCAATAAGTGCCTATGCATAATTATTTGAACAAAACAAAAAGATAGAAAAATATATAATAAAAGGTGAAAGAAGAGAAAGCCTTCCTGCACAGAGAGGTGAAAAAATAAACTCCAACGGGATATTGTCCAGGCTCGCTGGCAGCGGAGCAATGTTTGTGTCCCCGAACTGAATACATCGGGGTACTATCCAGGCCTACTGGTAGCAGAGCAACACCAAAGATGAAAACCAAGACTCTAACAATCTTGCTTCACTTGTCTATCTATACACTCCCCTACCCGAATCAAAAAACTTGAGTTCAACTTGCCTTTGATGTTTTTCACAGATAAAGAGAATGGCAGGGACTATAATTAAGCTAAGTAAAGAAGCTATGATGATCAATGAACTAAACAATTCTTCCTGAAGTGTTAGACCTATTTTACATGAGCTAAGATCCATATAGAGAGTTTGAGTTCAACTAGTGTGTCACCAAGTGTTGTAGACACTACAGCTACCCTCCAAAAGTTTTCCCATGCTTTGATTTTGGAACCTCCCTTTTGTCCATGGGAAATTATATTTTATTGTCGTCAAGTATTCATGATGTGATCAAGAATTATCTTTTCATACTTTACTTATCACATATTGATCTCGATCTGAACTTTTTCACTCACAAGCAAGCTTCTGACTTGACCTTCCAGCATTATTGGGCTTGCCTCCAGAAACTGTGAAATCTTGGAAGTCAGGCCAACCTTGATTATTGGAATTTTTCAATCCAGATAGGCAGGCCTTCCTTGAGCTCAAAAACTACGCAAGTTTGGATGGCAACCCATCCTTGAGCCTAGATACTATGAAAAGCATATCTTTAGCTCAAAAACGGTGCAATACACTGAGCCAAGAAGTTTGCCACTAGTTGGGAACTGCACAATATTCCCTCGCAGTGGTAATGGCCAATTTTCCTAAAAAATCAAAAAAGAAAAAGGAATCCCTAGAAAATAGGGAGTGGATAATTAGTTTCCCGAAGGATGACAGAATTATTATTTTTGGAATTTCACTAAGTGTCGCTTTTTCCTTGATTTTAGGCATACGCATCATAAACCTTCATTAGTCTAAATCTATATAATGGATGCCCCTAGAGCTCATTTGTATATTCAATCTTGGAGCTCTAGAGTTCCCGAGGAGATTAAGGAGCCTTCGATGGAGTTTGTGACACTTTTTCGAATGAGTTTTGCTTTTGTCATCTTTTGTCACTTTTTTTTTAGCTTTTTGTTGTTTCGATTGCGTGAGTATTATTTTTCTTGTTTATTTTCATGATTGTTGGTGTTTTAACTTATATTAGCTTGTAAAAGTGTTGGTTCAATCTGTCGTTTTCCTTTTACAAGTGTCACATCAGTGTTCTTGTTTTTTCCCATTAGTGGTCGTTATTTCGGCAAATGTCCATGGATGTTTATTTTTCCTTTCGTATGTTGATATTATGCACTTGATTTGAACTAATCCATCTATCCTTAGTCATATCTGCATTCTAAATTTCACCATCACTCAGGTCTTCTAGTGTCCCACACTCTTTCTAGACCGGTCTACCTTTCCCTTGGCCAATAGTTATCTTATCTAGCTGGACATTTCACAAGTCCAAGGTTCAAGCTTTAAGCTTGGCCTCTAACACTGTGCAATTTGTAGTACCTACTTTTCCCAACTGCACACTACGCCTTTCTAGGGCTCAAGCATGTCCCTCGACTACTGAGACTATGCAATACACATTCTCCATCTTAGTCTACCTAGGTTGAGACCACACATTGCCTAGTATCTACCCTCAAGTTGCTCTCCTGGTTGTTGAGACTGTGTGATGCACAATTCAGGAAGCCAGTCTCCCTCCTCCTCGAGAATTGCATAACTTTCCTAGTCATTCCAATGGTTGTTGTTGTGATATTGCTTTGTGAGTCAATTTGATGAAGTTAATTTATCTTTTCCATGAGTGCACTTTCCTGCTATAGGTATTGAAATTGTTAAGTACTTCTCTTCATCAGTCACTGACATCATGGCACCAAAGAGATCTACTTCAAAGGAAACCACAGAAAGAAGCACCAAAGAGGAAGTTGAGAGTATGCTAATGAACTTTTCAATTTACTCAGATACTCAATTGTGCATAGAGAAAGAATCAGATATCACATGGAAGAAAGTGAATGAAGTATTATTAACAAGAATCTTCAAAGAACCTTGAAGGCTGGTAGGTATATATCATTGTCTAAAGGTCAAGGTTTCATAAGTGCGCATAAGTAACCGAATTTCCCTTGTGTAGACATTGTGAGCTGGATAGTTTCTCATACAGATCCAAAGACTATCATTCTCAAAAATAACAACAGATAAAGGCTTTCCTAATTTCTGGCGATGGATTATCATCTCATGTACCATTTTTCAGATCCACGATCACTCATCGATTCTTACTTCTATGCTACCACCATCTATTTAAGCACAAAGGAAAATTTCAAAAGCTAGATGAAAGAGCCCGCAAAGTTCCATGAGACACCCACCAACACCTACAAGACAAAATATCTCAGTAGGGCCTACCCGCTCTTTGTAGTTATATGATGCGGAATCTATGGTTAGTAAAGCATTTTGACCTCCCCTGAAGGGTGTGAATTCTTATTGAACTAGGTTGTGAATGAAGGAAGAACATTTGACTAGTCCAACCTGTTGGTTTAATAGCTAAGGATCCATGTAGTTAATTCCCTCAGTCCTCCCAAGGGAAATTAAGCTAGATTTTACATGTCTGCCTATCTACTGGATGAAATCTATGCTCACAATGCATTCCCTCGCATGAATTGTACTTGGACACCACAAGACCTTATCGTGCATATTTATTGCAAGCTACTTTTAGAGTGTGGCCATAGTAAATTAATGGAAAATATAACTGATCACTTCCTCATTATGTTGCATAAGTTGATATTTGAGGAAGAAACATCTTCCATGTCAAGTGGGGCAATGGAAGCAGTGAAATAGATAGTAGATTGGTTTTCCTCACCAGATGGAACCTTCCTTAGTGTGTTCGTTAGAAAAGGAGCTCACTCAAGGGATTGAAGATTTGATCAATATACAAGACATGGAGGTGGAACTAGAGCCGCAGAACCAAGATGTTGATTTGATGTCAAGTACACAACAGGTGACCATTCAATCTCCCCGTCCTCCAGCATTAGAGCAAGCTCCAATCGAGGAAGAGGAAATTATTCCTCTTGATCATGGTCTATTCATGGACACGTACAATCTAACTTATGATAATCTTTAGAAAAAAATTGTACAAGCGATGAAGAAACTTTTTCCAGATGACCTCTCATTTCCTGCATTCATCAGAGAAAGGTTTATTGTGACAAAATCTAGAAGTAAATTCAATGCCATTGATGCAACCAACTTGGCCTTTGTCAGAGCTACAAAGTCAAACACAGAGTATCTAATGGTTGAGAACAAACAATTTGTAAAGAACTTGCAGTTTATCATCTAAGAAGTTGAATAGCTCTAAGCAGAGGTTCAAAACGTAGTTACCCCGCAAGTCAATCTCAAAGAACTTAAGGCTACCAAACTTGGTGAAGTATCAACATTGGGAGAAACTATGTGGAGCTTGAATGAAGACTTGTCACCATGCGTAAGGCAGTTTTCCACTTGCACAACATGAAACAAAATTTTAAGGATAATGCCAAATCTCTTAAGGTTATCCATACAACCATCATTGCCATGAATGAATGGTCAATGCAATACAAAGGGTCACCATCTGAATTGGTGAAGAAAACAAGGCAACAAGAAGGGTTGGAGAAAGCACAATTGTGGATGATCATTTAGAGAAACAAACAAATCGCCTCATTCATTTCCAATATTCAGGCTTCATATGCATGATTGTAAAACAACGTGGATTTCTTGGTGAAATCGCACAAGATCCCATCAATTAGCTCACTCATTGAAGCCAAATGTAGGAATCAAGTTAGGCAGGAGGTTGAAGAATACCTGGACAGGTTTAGATAGATCGCCACTAAAGAAGATCTTGAAGTAAACAGGCAGAATATGAAGAATTACATTGGTGGCCCTATCCAAATCGATATTATGATGTTGTTGTTAAAGAATGAAATCTTGATTGGATTCAAATCAGTGTACCCAAATGCCATGGAGGCTATAGTTCGTTATCATCCTAATCCCATCACACCATTTGAGGAATTCATCAAGTAGAATAAAGCTTGGCACTAGCATGTGAACAAGAATCTACAAGTCGAAGTTACTGAGTTGGAGTTTCCCCAAACTCAAGCTTGTTTTTTTTCTTATTAGGTTGTCTAGTTGGCTCTACACAATTTTGTCTCATATGGGTACGATTATATTGTAATATCCTTTTGTAATTAATTTGTAAGTGAAATTCCAAGTGTCGAATGTGGAAAGTGAAGTGTCATGATGTAATGAAGTTGAAGATTCATTTTGTAAAGAAGATGAAGAGTCATGAGGGAAGTCCAAGGGTGACAAGGGGAAGTGAATAGTAAACCCTTTTTTTATAAATATGTCTTCACAAGTCATGTAAAGGGATTTTGGGAGCCAAGCTTTTGGCTGGGCATTTAACTTAGAATCAAGAGCTTGCGAGTTTCTTGAGAGCCTTGGCTTCTCCGTAGCATAGAGGGAGTGTATTTGTTTGGAGGAGAAAGTGTAGACTTTATGTTCCACTATTGGGACTAGTGGTTCGTCAATGGTATATGTATGCTTGGAACTTTAACATTAATAAACGCTCAGAGTCGACACGTTTTCATGCATATGCTTTGAATATAGTAGGACTATTCTTGTTATGTTTGCAATATATGTTATTGCACTTCTACTAATGCTTATGAACTATTTCGTTTGCATTAGGATGAATCTTGTTGAATGTGTGATGTTGATTATTTCCTTCCTGGTTAACGTGTGAACTATTTCGCAAGCTCACTCGTGATGTCTTTATGATTGTGTGATCCTTTCAAGTTGTGTATTATTACAAGCTTCTTAGGGGCTTCCTCATTTCCCCTCGTGTGTTAGAACCTTTCATACACTGCACTTTACCTTCCGCAGAGTCACACACCTGCTTCCCAAAGTCACGAATACAACACTCTATGCATTATTGCAACTAAGACACATAATTAAAACACATTTCTTCGGTAATCGGGCCATATTGCAGATGGGGATCCTACACCAAACAGTGTGAGGTCTAATTGGGACTTCATATCAGGGAGACCCCCTGATTGTTGGTGGGTCTAGCACCATCAACATTTCTAGTAGGGATGGTAAGATTAGGCTCTTTATAAAAACATCTCGGGATCATGATTTGGGGAAGAGCCATCTTAAATAAGATATTCAAAGCAGACTCAATAGGCACAACTTGTCATCTCGCCCTCCTTCTAGCGCCATTTTGTTGCAACTAATCTAGGAGATCATCTATCCCAAGCATGGTGTACTAGTTCTTGAATGTAATTTTGTTTAACGTAGTGTAATCTATACGCATCCATCAATTCACATCCTTCTTTGGCACAATGATGATGGGTGACCCACATGGTGATGTACTTGGTTCAATGAGAATCTAGTCCACTAACTTCTCCAACTACTTCTTCACCTCACTTTTTTTTATAATATAATTCTTGTACATACCAATATTTAGCTACCATTATTTTTGTGTCCTTACTTATACATCTCAATGGATATGAGCTTAGATGATTGTGAAATCCCAATATCAACTTGTGGACCAAATATAATGCAATGAGATTATCCTATGATCCTCAATATTATTTTCCTTAACCTATACCATTATATAAGGATCATAAAATAATACATAAATTGCTTAATTAACTTATATCATTATATGAGCATCAATAAAAATGTATAATACATAGACATGTATATACTTGGATGGCTATCTACCAATTTACTACACACACATGTCATAGACTATTTTAAGCTTTTCTTTCCTTCTCGTATAAGAAACATCTTGTTAAAGTCTAGGGTAAATCCTAAAGCTTCGTCCCTCACTTTTTCAAGGTTGTTACATGCTCATGTTTGATTTTTCTAGGTGCCTATCTTCAGGTTCCCTCTTCGTGGATAAACTATTTATTAATACTTTCGTGGAGACTTAAATGAAGGGCAAGACAAGTTATTATCTTCTTCAAATTACTCATACAAGATTTGGCACCAAGCTGAAGTAGTTGTCGTGATCGTAAAATTTATGTCGGAAAGATGGCACCGAGCACTCCACATGAATACATCTTGAAAACGCGTGTATCCAGGAATTCATCTATATCATTGATTTTGAAAATATGTTGGTATCGAACGTACAAAATGAGATGAGGATGGCTTTCCTGGCCTTTGTTTCATTTTGACGTGGTCGTAATCACCACAAACAATATCTGTTATTGACTGGACAATGCCTTTTGACTTTGAAGTGAAGAAACCAACGGTTGTCATACACAACACATAACATTTTGAGTTGACTTACAGAGCCTTTTGACTTTGAATAAATCAAACGCGGGGGCTTATCAGATCGAACTTAGCGTTTACCCCTGCGGACGGATAATCGGTAAAGGCAACATTTGACCTCTCATCCTATTCATTCATCGTTTAATTCATGGCCAACGAACTCAAAAGGACGGCATGAATCTCTTATAAACACACCTTTATATTCCCATTCTAATCGCTCACCTTGTATCTCACTTTTCCATTTCTTAGCATCCAATCCTGCGTTACACTTCTCACAATAACAATTATTGTTCATCATTTTATTTTCCTTCTGAGTGTACACTGTATTTCCTCTACATTTTCCACTCCATCGAATTCGAGGAGCTTATTGAAATTCTAACATGGCAGCCACTCTCGTGTATGGCATTTCGCTAAACTCTGCGCTCTTTCCAACAGCTCTTTCGAGGCCTAATTTTCTCCGCGAAGTCACTACTGTTAAAATTGTAATTTCAACGTGGCCCAAAACCACCGAACAAAACCACAAACCGGCTGAAGGGATTTCGCACCGCTTTTCCGAAAAAGCTGTTTCCGTATGAAGGGAGCCGCCGCAATCACTTTCCGCCACGCGTCCCTTGTACAAACACCAAAACTGCTTTCCCCGGACGGTAAAGATCGTTTGGTTTGCTGGAGGTTGGCGTGCGAACCACGTAGGATCGGCTCAGCGATTTGATCGCGTGATCTCAGCCGTTGACTTCCCGAATGTGCATTCCGCCTACGTCAAATCACATCTTGCGTGGAGTGAAAGACTTTTGCATTGACCGCCGAGAAGGGAATTCAGTGTCTTTAATGTTTTACGTAGTTTTTAGGTGGAGGCTTTAATTTTGGTGATGGGCATACGTCCCATATATTTTTTTATATATGTTTTATGTAGATTTAGGTGAGGCCCTTTTAATATAGTTATGGGCATGCATACGTTATATTTTTTTATATGTTTTCATATATGTGTTATGTAAGATGAGTGTGCTGTAGAAGTTGGCGTGTAGTTTTCAGGTGAGTGGTGGCTACGCACGACAGTGCGATTATCTTTTGTAAATGCACAGCAGTGCGTTATAGAATTTGGAATGTAATGCTTTGATTTAGCTATTGAAGAACAGAGAGCTGTTTTGTAACATCCACAGCAGTGGAAAATCTGTGAGAGCAGCAGAGTTTTATTTTGTGAATCCCTCTTTGCACAGAGGATGGAATTTGTATCAGTCTTTCAGTTTTAAATTAATAGAAATGTGTTGTGACTGTGTAATACTGTGTTGTCTTCTGAGTAATCTTGTTTTTAAAGAGGTTCTCTGCAAAAGATCCTGGACAGAGTAAACAGAGCATTGGCTCTGTGGTGAATTTTTATTCTGGTTTTTGGTATTTTCTCCATTCAAAAATACCCAACAGTGGTATCAGAGCAGGCTCAGGCTCTTTAAAGAAGTTAAAGAAGCTGAAGGGAGAAGGTTGTTGCTACAGCAAAACTTCTCAGGCAGACAGAAGACTCAGACAACGAAGGATTCAGGTATTCCCCAAAAGCATTTCTCTTCTTATTGCTGAAGACAGTCAATTTTTTTTTAAAAAAAAATCACAGTCAAGGATTTAAAACCATAGTTCAAGATGCAAGGAATGGCAAGCACAAGCATAGGTATGTTTAACACCCAGCTCCCACAGTTTAATGGGAAGAACTATGACTACTGGTCAATAACTATGAAAGCCTTGCTTGCTTCGCAAGACTTATGGGAAATAGTTGAAGATGGTTTTGAAGAACCAGCAGATGAAACTGAGTTTAATAGATTAACTCCAGCAGAGAGAGATCTGCTGAAGAGCAATAGGAAGAAAGATTCAAAAGCCCGTGTGTTGTTGTATCTAGCAGTAGACCAGAGTATGTTTCCAAGGTTAGCAGCAGCTAAGACAGCCAATGAAGCATGTCAAACCCTCAAGACAGCCTATCAAGGCATGGAGAGAGTGAAGACAGCAAAACTACAATTGCTGAGAAAGGATTTTGAGAACTTGAGCATGAAGGAGTCAGATAACATTGACTCATTCTTCACTCATGTGATTGGTGTAATCACACAAATGAGAACTCATGGAGAAACCATTGAAGACAAAAGGATTGTGGAGAAAATATTGAGGGTCTTACCCTCAAGGTTTGATGCCATAGTCACCACCATTGAAGAGACAAAGGATCTCTCAAACTATTCAGTTGATGAGCTACATGCATCACTGATAACACATGAGCAGAGCTTGAGTAGGAATGAAAACTCATCCCTTGAGCAAGCCTTCAAGACCCAGATGTCCTTTGGAAGAGGAAGGGGTCAAGGAAGAGGAAACCGAAGAGGAAGAGGCAGAAGCCAGAATAGAGGAGGAAGGAACAGCCCATCAAATGCACAAGGAAGAGGCAGCAATCCAAATCAGAACCAAGGTCAAGGCAGCAGCCAACAAAGAGATCAGTATCAGGCTCAAGGACAAAGGTATGATAAATCTAATATTCAATGCTATTATTGCAAAAAGTATGGACATTATGCTAGTGATTGTAGAAAGAAACAGCATGATATGAACAGCAGACAAAATGCAAATGTTACAAGAGAAAACAACAGTCAAGAAAATGTCTTGTTAGCTTGTAACATGGCTGAAACACATAGTGAAGACATATGGTTTTTAGACTCAGGTTGCAGCAACCATATGACAGGGAATATAGCCCTCTTTTCAGCCTTAAATCAGAATTTGAAATGAGAGGTCACACTAGGAACTGATAGTAAAGTGTCTGTTATGGGAAAAGGGGAGGTAAAAATATTTACAAAACAAGGAGAAAGGAAAACCATAGCAGATGTCTACTATGTCCCCGGAATGAGATGTAACCTCTTGAGTGTTGGACAGCTTATCCAAAAGGGTTACAATGTTTACTTTGTAAATGATGTGTGCACCATCAAGGACATACCACCTAGCAAAAGATGCATTGCTGAAGTGAAGATGACAAGGAACAGGATGTTCCCTCTCCGGATCAGGGCAGACATGAAGAACAAAAGGGAAATGGCAGCAGTCACCCAAGAGGCCTTCCAAAGCGTGCCAAAGGATGAGAACTGGTTATGGCACTTGAGATTCGGGCATCTAAATTTTGGAGGTCTAAACCTATTAAGCAGAAAAGGAATGGTAAGAGGATTACCATTGATAGAGAAACCGGACAGCCTTTGTGAAGGTTGCATATTGGGCAAACAACATAGAGAAAGTTTTCCATCAGGGAAAAGTATAAGGGCAAAGGCACCCTTAGAGATTATCCACTCAGATTTGTGTGGACCAATGCAAGCTCCATCATTAGCTGGCAGCCTATATTTCTTGACATTCATTGATGATTTTACAAGAAAGACTTGGATATATTTCCTCAAGAACAAAAGTGAAGTCTTTGAGAAATTCCAAAACTTCAAAGTACTTGTGGAGAACCAAAGCGGGCTGCACATAAAAGTATTGAAAACTGATAGAGGAGGTGAGTATATCTCCAATGAATTCCTAAACTTTTGTAGAGAAAATGGAATTCATAAACAGTTTACAACTCGGTACACCCCACAGCAAAATGGAGTTGCTGAAAGGAAGAACATGACCATCATGGATATGGCAAGGAGCATGTTGAAGGCAAAGCATTTGCCAAATGAGTATTGGGCTGAAGCTGTACATTGTGCAGTTTATATTTTGAACAGGTGTCCTACAAAAGCAGTCATGAACAAAGTGCCAGAAGAGGCATGGAGTGGGAGAAAGCAAGGAGTCACCCACATGAGAGTTTTTGGATGTGTGGCCTATGCACACATACCAGATCAGCTAAGGAGGAAGTTGGACAGCAAAGGGGAGAAATGTATCCTTGTTGGATATAGTGATGAATCCAAAGCCTACAGGCTGTACATCCCATCTACCAAGAAGTTCTTTGTTAGCATTGATGTTCAATTCATTGAAGAGGAAGCTTGGGATGGAAGCATAGAGAAAACAGTGAACATTAAAAGTTATTTGCCTCATGATGAAGATGAAGAGGAGGTGGCTGAAATTCATCCCCAAACAGCAGCGCCAACACAAGGACAGCAAGGGACACCATTGAGGATCAATGAGAGTGCTTCTCCAAGCACACCACAAGGAGGAAATTCAAGTGCATCTTCAAGCACTTGCACACCAAATGAAAGAGGTAAGAAGTTTAGAAATTTAAGTGAGATTTATGAAGAAGGAATGAATTCCTTATTTGCCTTGTTTTGTCATGTTGATGATCCTATTCATTTTGAAGAAGCTATTAAAGATAGAAAATGGATAGAAGCTATCGATGAGGAAATGAATGCCATAGAAAGAAACAAAACATGGGATTTGGTTGAATTACCAAAAGGAAAAGAAGTCATTGGTGTGAAATGGGTCTACAAGACCAAGAGCAATGCTGAAGGCAAGATTGAAAGGCATAAAGCAAGGCTGGTTGTCAAAGGCTACAAGCAGCAGTATGGGAGAGATTATGAGGAGACTTTCGCCCCGGTTGCAAGAATGGAAACCGTGAGAGCAGTGCTGTCTATAGCAGTGCAAAACAAATGGAAAGTCTACCAAATGGACGTGAAGTCAGCATTCCTAAATGGAGTGTTAATGGAAGAGGTTTATGTGGAACAGCCTCTCGGATATGAGAAGAAAGGTGAAGAGCACAAAGTGTGCAAATTGAAGAAAGCTCTTTATGGGCTGAAGCAAGTGCCAAGAGCATGGTACAGCAGGATAGATTCATATCTATTGGATAATGAATTCGACAAATGTGAAGGAGAACCCAAAGTCTACATCAAGGAAAAGGATGGTAAAATTTTAATTGTTGTCTTGTACGTAGATGATGTTATTTTCACTGGAAATGATATGTATCTTATTGAGAATTTTAAATCAGTCATGAAGGATGAATTTGAAATGACTGACATGGGTTTGTTGAGATACTTCTTAGGCATAGAAGTAGATCAAAATGAAAAAGGAATTTTTATATCTCAAGCAAGATATGTAAATCAAGTTTTGGGCAGATTTAACATGCAAGAATGCAAGGCAGCAATCACTCCCACAGTGATGGGATTAAAGCTCAGCAGAGAGGACAGCAGCAAGGATTTTGATCCTAGTTTGTACAAAAGTGTTGTAGGCAGCCTTATGTATTTAACAGCAACTAGGCCTGATATTATGTATGCTGTTAGTTTAATTTCCAGATTTATGGAGAGGCCAAAGGAGGTACATTGGCAGGCAGCAAAGAGAATTTTGAGGTATGTCAAAGGCACCAAAATGTTTGGAATTTTATATCATGCCTCAGAACATTCAGATTTGGTTGGATACACAGATAGCGATTGGGCTGGAAGTGTAGATGATTGGAAGAGCACTTCCGGTTATGTTTTTAATATGGGTTCAGGAGCCATTTCATGGGCTTCTAAGAAGCAGTCCATAGTAGCATTGTCTACAGCAGAGGCAGAATATGTGGCAGCTACAGCAGCAGCATGTCAAGCAGTTTGGATGAGAAGGATGTTGAGAAGCTTAGGCCAAGAGCAGGCAAAAGCGACAGTGGTTTTTTGTGACAATAGCTCAGCCATTGCTTTGTCAAAGAATTCAGTGTTTCATAAGAGAATGAAACACATTGATACAAGGTTTCACTACATCAGAGAATTAGTGAACAATGGAGAAATCATCCTAGAACATTGCAGGACTCAGGAACAGGTTGCAGACATCTTGACAAAGCCACTGGTTCAGAAGAGTTTCGAATTTTTGAGAAAGTGTTTGGGAATGACCGAACGCGCGGCTGTTGAAATTAAAGGGGAGTGTTAAAATTGTAATTTCAACGCAGCCCAAAACCACCGAACAAAACCACAAACCGGCTGAAGGGATTTCGCACCGCTTTTCCGAAAAAGCTGTTTCAGTATGAAGGGAGCCGCCGCAATCACTTTCCGCCACGCGTCCCTTGTACAAACACCAAAACTGCTTTCCCCGGACAGTAAAGATCGTTTGGTTTGCTGGAGGTTGGCGTGCGAACCACATAGGATTGGCTCAGCGATTTGATCGCGTGATCTCAGTCGTTGACTTCTCGAATGTGCATTCCGCCTACGTCAAATCACATCTTGCATGGAGTGAAAGACTTTTGCATTGACCACCGAGAAGGGAATTCAGTGTCTTTAATGTTTTATGTAGTTTTTAGGTGGAGGCTTTAATTTTGGTGATGGGCATACGTCCCATATATTTTTTTATATATGTTTTATGTAGATTTAGGTGAGGCCCTTTTAATATAGTTATGGGCATGCATACGTTATATTTTTTTATATGTTTTCATATATGTGTTATGTAAGATGAGTGTGTTGTAGAAGCTTGCGTGTAGTTTTCAGGTGAGTGGTGGCTACGCACGACAGTGCGATTATCTTTTGTAAATGCACAGCGGTGCGTTATAGAATTTGGAATGTAATGCTTTGATTTAGCTATTGAAGAACAGAGAGCTGTTTTGTAACATCCACAGCAGTGGAAAATCTGTGAGAGCAGCAGAGTTTTATTTTGCGAATCCCTCTTTGCACAGAGGATGGAATTTGTATCAGTCTTTCAGTTTTAAATTAATAGAAATGTGTTGTGACTGTGTAATACTGTGTTGTCTTCTGAGTAATTTTCTTTTTAAAGAGGTTCTCTGCAAAAGATCCTGGATAGAGTAAACAGAGCATTGGCTTTGTGGTAAATTTTTATTCTGGTTTTTGGTATTTTCTCCATTCAAAAATACCCAACAACTACTGACCGCAAAATTAAGGACACCTCCAATACCAATAAAATATCTGAAACTTGTATCTAAGAAGCCGATAAAACACCCGCTATTGATATAAGTCTGCTAAATTATAAGCTTCCAAAGAATGGTTTTACTCCCTCGGCTCCTTCATCCTGCCATAACATGGTGATAGACACGGTCAGTGCTGCACGTTATAATTGTTGAGGCAGATTAAGCCAATAAATTAACCCGCTCTTATTCAAAGTTCACATCTGCTAAACCGTGACATGAGTTTGGAAAAATAGTTAATCGATTGACTCCAACGTCCATTCTCAAGATGTGATTCAGAATTACTATTGGCTCTGTTACTTTGTATGTTTGATCTGTTTGCATTAATCCATAAATATGAACTCTACATGAAATTATTTTCCATAAATTAAGTTGCACGTTAAATCTAATAAATAATTTGTGTAGTTTTCTCTGTAGTTTATGAATGACCTCGCTATCCGTTTAAAGCAATTTATGGGGTTGTTTTATCGGCCATTCTGCAGAGGAAATATTTTAGACCAGATTAAATTAAATTGGGATTAAATTCTTTTGAGCAGCACGGAAAAGTTCATTAAGAAATAATTCGTTGTGAATTTTTCATGATTTAATTGGAAATCTCTCGATATTGTTAAGACACAAACACGTTGTAAATCTTCTGAGTAATTGATGAATTATTATATTTTGCCAATCTGCTGAATAAACTTCAAGAGTAGTCCATCCTATCTTAACATCATACAACCAAGATCCGGAGCCACCCGAATTTCTATAACACCTCCACCAAAGATCGTATGATGGTTTATATTGTGTTTAAGATCATGAACCATTCTATTAAAAAAATGAAGCAATGTCATTTTCATTTGAATTCATATAGTTGATTCGTATTTTTTTGGATACGTGAAATTTACAATTGGCATAAAGATGTTTATTGTTTTCTTAATTTAGATGTTGTTCTTTAAACCAAGTGGGTTATCCAAAGCAATCTCTGAATGGGATAGTCCGTCAAACAACTCTATTCATCAGTCAACTATGTCAATTGCAAATTCCCACATCCAAGGGTTGTAGAATTTACTTTTACTTCATGTATGGATGCATAAATTTTGAAATTAAGTTAGAAATGTCGATCACCACTAACATTCATAAAAAAGATATATAAAATTTACAATTAACTAAAATTTGTAAGAATAATTATTTCACGATCTACCGTTACCGCCACTGCCTTGGCTCTTTATGCTTCTGGAGGTCATCACTGCCTGCAGAAACGAAAGGGCAGCACTGCCACAGAAACTAATATTCTAATTGTCGTAACTGACATTAATTTTTGTATAAATACACATGCTGAGTCGAGGAAGACAATTTACTCTCGGTTTTTGGTTGTGTAATCAAGTAGTTGTAGCGGCTTTCCTCTGTATTTCTGTTTCTTTCATCTGGTATCAGAGCCAGGTTAGCCCAGAAACCATAAAGTTTTTTCGAGTAGATGTGAACTACTGTTATGGGAATGTGGTGTGGAGTTGTTGCAGAGCGAGAGATAAATACTTGTGTGTCACTATTGCTTGATCTTTCGTGGAAGTAAACCTGTGTGAGCATAAGTCACAACAGGTAGTTGCTAAGGGTTTATGCAGCCGCAGTTGCGGTGAAAGGTCCTCAGTCTACACTTGTGATAGTCGACAGTCCACCATCCCCGCACCGCCTGCAGAAAAGAAAGGGCAGTACCGCCACAGAAACTAATATTCTAATTGTTGTAACTGACATTAATTTTTGTATAAATACATATGCTGAGCCGAGGAAGACAATTCACTCTCGGTTTTTGGTTGTGTAATCAAGTGGTTGTAGCGGCTTTCCTCTGTATTCTGTTTCTTTCATCTGGTATCAGAGCCAGGTTAGCCCAGAAACCATAAAGTTTTTTCGAGTAGATGTGAGCTAGTGTTATGGGAATGTTGTGTGGAGTTGTTGCAGAGCGAGAGATAAATACTTGTGTGTCACTATTGCTTGATCTTTCGCGGAAGTAAACAAGCTGTGTGAGCATAAGTCACAACAAGTAGTTGCTAAGGGTTTATGCAGCCGCAGTTGCGGTGAAAGGTCCTCAGTCTACACTTGTGATAGTCGACAGTCCACCATCCCCGCATCAGAATCCAAAGCTAGCTTGCAGAGAAGAGAGTGGTGAAATTAGAGTTGTTTAATTTTGCAAATTGTTGAGTGAAACCATATTGGGATGTGAAAGTCATGAAGGAGGACCACTTTAACGCTGCAAATTGTTGAGTACGTACTTTAGTATTGTATGTTATTGGTATGTTTTAACATTGCCATTTAAAGGAGAGTTGTGTAATTTGGCATTAAAAATATTGCTGCAATTTTTTATTGTGGAAGTTAGGGAGTGGACTGTATGCAGAAGAAAAGCAGAAATTCTCTATTTCCTTTGGCACTATTTTATTCATAAATATGTTGAAAAGTATTTGACTAAGTATTGAAGACATATTTTTCTATATCGTTTATTTTGAATGAAGAATTTTTTTTATTATTTGGAGAAATTCAAGTATTTTGTAAACTGAATTGAAATGGCTTCAAATACCAAGACTATTCGGTCAATTCCTATTTTAACTAAGAAAAGTTATGATTCCTGGTTTACTCAAATGAAAACATTGTTACGTTTTCATGATATTTGGGGATTTGTTACGGATGGGTATCCTAAGCCTGCTAATGAGACAGTAGAGATGATTCTTACAAATTCTGAACGAATATTGTCGAGAGATAACAAAAAGAAGGACAATAAAGCTCTTGGCCTTATTCAACAAGGCTTAGATGTTGTGATACTTTCAAAAGTATCAAATGCAGAATCTTTGAAGAAGGCGTGGGGCATTCTTGAACCTTGTTATAAGGGTGTAGCGAAAGTAAAGAATGTCAAGTTGCAGAATTTGAGAATATGAAAATGAAAGATAGTAAAATTGTGGATGATTTTATGACTCAAGTCATGAGTGCTAATCAATTGCGACAATATGGAGAAGACCTCTCAAGCAAGAGGTTGATCAAGAAAGTCCTTTGAAGTTTTCCAAAGAAATTTGAAGTGATTGTTATATCCATAGAAGAGTTCAAGGACACAAGCCAAATACAAATTGAAGAGTTGACTGGTTCATTGATTTCACATGAATCCAGGATGTCAAGATATGATGATAGAACATTGGAGAATGCCTTCAAAACTCAGCTTCAATTTCATAGAGGAAGAGACAGAGGAAGATCAAGTAATAGAGGACGAGGCGACTAAGTAGGTGCTCAAAGACGCCTGCGAGATAATTATGATAATGAAGAGAAATCTCAGCAATGTCCTCCTACTTTAAGGGGGAGTTACAATAGAAACTGGCATCAAGGAAATCAAAGGTATGATATGTCTAAAGTTCAATGTTATTATTGTAAAAGATATGGGCATTTTGCTACTAAGTGTTTGAAGAGGCGGGCAAATGTTGGTAAGTAATCTGCACACATCTTAGAAGTATTTGAAGACAGTCAGAAGCCAGTGTTTATGACTTGTAACATGACTCAAGAATGTTCGAATGATATTTGGTTTTTAGATAGCGGCTACAGAAATTACATGACTAGAAACAAAGATCTTTTTTTTTTGCAATGTAGACACCAGTATTCAGTCTGAACTCAAATTGGGTAACGATATTAAGGTATGTGTTAAAGACAAAGGAATTATTGTTGTTTATAATAGATATGGTGACAAAAGAACAATTAATTATGCTTATTATGTACATAGCTTTAAATGCAATTTATTGAGCATTGGACAATTGATAGAGAAAAAGTATAGAGTGTTCTTCAAGAATAATCAGTGTACTACCATTGACAAATATCCAAGTAAGCAGCTCACAGCAAGAGTAGAAATGACAAAGAATAAGATGTTTCTGCTTATAATGAGAAATGAATTGACTCCATCCTTGAATCATTACAAAAATAAGAATTTCAAAGAGTCTTGGTTATGGCATCTAAGATATGGTCATTTATATTTTGATGGTCTATATTTGCTGTAGAAGAAATAGATGGTGAGAGGGTTACCTAGTATTCAACAACCGATGAGCTCGTGTGAAAGTTGCATACTTGCAAAACATCATAAACAAAAATTTGTATCCGGAGTTTCGTATAAGGCGAGAACTCCATTGGAGATTATTCACATAGATTTATGTGGACCAATGCAAACACCTTCTTTGGTTGGCAATGTTTACTTTTTGACTTTTACTGATGACTACAGTCGAAAAACATGGGTTTATCTTCTGAAAAATAAATCTGAAGCATTTTTTGTATTTAAAAGATTCAAAGCTAAAAGGAAAGTGGAAATCATATTAAAATTTTGAGATCAAATAGAGGTGGTGAATATATGCTACCAGATTTCATTGAGCTTTGTCAATTGCATGGAATCAAGAGGCAGTTTACTACACATTATACTCCACATCAAAATGGAATAGATGAAAGGAAGAATTGAACTATTATGAATATGGCTCAAAGTATGTTGAAAGGAAAGCATCTACCAAATGAATATTGGGGAGAAGCAGTATCTTGTGTTGTTTATATTCTTAACAGAAGTCTGACTAAGAGCGTGAAGGATCGAGTTCCTGAAGAAGCATGGAATGGTAAGAGTTGTCATATATCTCATTTAAGAGTTTTTTGTTGCATTGCTTATGCACATGTTCCTAAAGAGTTGAGAAAGAAGTTAGATCATAGAAGTAGGAAATGTATCTTTATTGGATATAGTGAGGAGTCTAAAGCATATAGACTTTATAATCCCATCACCAAGAAATATATTATCAGTAGAGATGTTGAGTTCAAGGAAGAAGAAGCTTGGGATGGAAGCATAGATAAATTTGTTGCAGAGACAACGGTATTATCTCATGGAGATGATAATGAATATGAGCAAGAAATACAAGTTGGATAACCAATTCCATATACATCTACTGCAAGCATGCCAGTAAGCCAATCACCAAGAGTCAGTCCATTACAATTCAGAACACCGAGAAATCATGGACATGGTGAACCATCAAGTTATGGTGGACAAAAAAAAACAAGATCAGAGGTAAGTAATGATTCTAATCCTACAATAGCTACATTGAAGAATAGAATTAAAGGTTAGAAGACTAGAAGTTTAAAGGAATTGTTTGAGCAAAATGATGAAATAGATCAAGTTTCAAATTTTGCATTACTTGCATATGATCTAGTAAATTTTGGTGAAATTGTGAAACAAAAAGTTTGGATAAAAGCCATGGATGAAGAAATTGATGCTATTGAAAGAAATAATAATTGGGAACTTGTAAATTTGCCTGAAGGTAAAAATAATATAGGTGTTAAACGGATTTACAAAACTAAAGTGAATGCTGAAGGTGAAATTGAAAAGCATAAATCAAGACTTGTAGCTCAGGGGTTCAGTCAACAAAATAGCTACACTTGACACAATAAGAATGGTAATAGCTATTGTTCCACAAAATAAATTGAAAATATATTAGATGGATGTTAAGTCTGCATTTTTAAATGGTTTTCTGGAAGAAGAGGTTTATGTGAAACAACCTTGTATATATGAAATTGATAGTCAAGAAGATAAAGTTTATAAATTAAAAAAAAAATTATATAGATTGAAACAAGCACCCCAAGTATGGTATAGTAGAATTGATGAATATCTGAATAACAATGGATTCATCAGGAGTCCAAGTGAGCCAACTTTGTATACAAAAGTAAACAAGGATGGTAAAATTTTGATTGTGTGCTTGTATGTTGACGATTTGATTTTCAATGGAGATCTCTCAATGGAAGATTTTAAGACAAGCATGAAAAGAGAATTTGATATGACTGATTTTGGCCTAATGAAATATTTTCTTGGTATTGAAGTAATGCAATCTGAAGATGGTATTTTCATTTGTCAATTTAAGTATCCAAAAGATATATTGAAAAGGTTCAGGATGGAGGACGATAAGCCAGTTGTAACCCCAATTGCAATTGGTACAAAACTCAGTAAGGATGATCATGGTTCAGATATTGATCCAACTTTGTTTGAAAAATTTGTTGGAAGTCTTATGTATTTGACTACAACAAGGCCCAATATAATGTTTGGTGTAAGTTTAATTTCCAGATTCATGGAGTCTCTGAAGAGTACCCATTGGCTAGTTGGAAAAAGGATTTTAAGATATTTTGCTAGCACAAGAAATTATGGTATCTTGTATGCATCTGATTTAGATTTTAAACTAACTGTATATACACATAGTGATTTTGCAGGCATTATTGATGACAGAAGGAGCACATCTGGGTATGTGTTCAATTTTGGTTCAAGTGTAGTTTCGTGAGCATCACTGAAGCAATCCATTGTGACTCTATTATTAGCCGAAGCAAATTATGTCATAGCCACAAAAGCAACATGTCAAACTGTGTGGATGGGAAGAATTTTGAAAGAGTTGTTGCATGAATAGAAAGAACCCACTCATATTTTTTGTGACAACAAATATGCTATTTCATTATCAAGAAATCATGTTTTCCATATGAAGAGTAAACATATTGATGTGATGTATCATTTCATTCGAGAATTAGTAAGCAATAATGAACTATGTATGGAGTTCTGCAGATCAGAAGACTGGTTTGCATACATATTCACAAAACCCTTGGGAAAAGAAGTGTTTGAAACTCACATGGAAAACATAGGGGTATGCATGATGTAATGACATTTTGATGTAATAGTAAAGACTTGTTCTTTTTGTGAAATAATTAAGGGGAGAATGTAAGAATAATTATTTCACAATCTTGCGTCACCACTACCACCTTGGCTCTTTATGCTTCCATAGGTCAACTTGATGTAATAGCAAAGTTTTGTTCTTTTTTGTGAAATAATTAAGGGGGAGAATGTAAGAATAATTATTTCAAGATCTAGCGTCACCACCACCGCCTTGGCTCTTTATGCTTCTGTAGGTCATCACCGCCTCACTGCCTGCAGAAATGAAAGGGCAGCACCGCTTCAGAAACTAATATTCTAATTGATGTAACCAACATTAATTTTTGTATAAATACATATTTTTAACGGAGGAAGACAATTCACTCTCAGCAGTTTTTTGTTATATAATCTTGGTTGTGTAATCAAGCAATTGTAGTTGTTGTTCTCTGTATTTCTGTTTCTTTCAAAAATGTCAATCACCACTAATATTCATGAAAAATGTGTTATATAAATAGAGGTACTATTACACCTTTCCACATTGAATGAGAGGGGGAAACATATTCATGTCAATCAAGCACCGACTATCAACTAAAGCCTGAGCTACGTGGGATTGAGTCATTCATGCATGTCGGTTATTGAAAAGGAAAATGTGAAGCAACTTCATGTGAAATATTAAACTTTACATTTAAAGTAATTCTAAGTTTAAAGATCATGGAAAAATAGATGTGTGAGCTGTCCATATATCCTTTTATGAAATGAAAAACAGGTTTCCTTTATGACGAGCTATAATCAAAAGTATAGCGTAACCCTTCATAAGGACAATGTTATCTGTAAGAGGAGAATATAAGGATCTTGAACTTAAGAAGCACACAGGAATGATTTAGATTTCAAATCGAAGCAGTTTTTATGATAATCAAGTTTAGTTTTTTATGATGATAAAGCTTTTTTTTTCCAGAATTTAGATTGTAAATTGGAATATTTGTCATGATAATAAAGTTGATGCTGAGAAATTTAGTTCTATGGAGTGATCTAGTTACCATTAATATATTTTGGAAAAAGGAAACCTTGTAACAATAGGGCATAAGACAAATATTATTAGTATGAACATGTCTAAAAAGAAATTGATTATGGAACATCTAAGTTATATAATATTCATAAAAATAATTATTAAATTTATTTATTTAAAAAATAAGTTTTTTTAATTTTAATTATAATTATCTAAAACAAAGTGTTGAACTAATTCACATCATATGGAATATAAATGCAAGAAGGAAATAAAAATAAATATTATTTAGTTCGTCAATAGTTTTTATTGGCAAAAGGGAATTGACAAAAGTCATGTGTCATCTATTTATAATTTTCAACTAATTCACATCATATGGACTATATCTGCAAGAAGGAAATAAAAATAGACGTTATTTAGTTAGTCTATAGTTTTTATTGGAAAAACGAAATCGACAAGAGTCATGTATCATCTATTCATAAAGCATATAATTAATGTTTTTGATTTTTTAGCGAGGAAAAAAGCTAAAGATAAAACTTGTTTTTTTGGTTATTTCTTTAATAACATTAATTTTATACATTTTCTACTCTTTTTTCAAGCATTTATCCATAATTTTTCTAAGTAATATATATTTTTTTGTTTTAATTGTTGGATTTATTACAAAATCTCTATTAAGAGTCCTATGTAGACTTTGTTTCAGATATTTCTTTATTGTAAAAGTTTTCAATTTGATTTACATAAACTTTGGGATGCTAACACAATTTTAGGTAATGAACACATGTCATAATGATTTAAATAAACCACAACACCATTTTTGAAAAATATCCCTTATATATATTAGGTGTACCTTTTTCTTGCATTCAATTTCTTTATTGCATGTGTGATTCCTTCCAAGTTGCTAAAGCTAGCAAAGGCACAAAGTGTATGGTTTCCTTGAAGTAACTTGGTAGGAGAGACTGCGCATTATAGTGACAATCCATTGACTTTGATAAACCTTGATCTATCTTGAAATGGAATTTTAAGGATTTTTGTAGGGAGTATCACAAAGTTAAGTACTGTATATTAATTTCTCTTAGAAACACTTAACAAAATAGGTTCCTCAAATTGATGTAATCTTATTGTTCTACACATTTTTTACTAGTAGAATAGCTTTGTATAGTTGAGGATCATGAAATTAGCATGAAAGAAGTTATGGAGATGGAAGAAACACCCAATCTACTACCACTAGAGGAGTTCTATAGGAATTTTACGAAATTCCTCAATAAACAAACTCTCCATCCCTAATGAAAACTGGAAAACTCTATTAACGTTATTTTATTTTAGGTTGGTCTATGATTTTCCCTTTCTCTTCCCATTCATTCTGATTTTATATATATGAGGTCTTCCATATGGACCTTCATCTAATATAATAAAAAATCCTAAGTAAATAAGATAGGGAAAGTTACCACCTTGTGGTCCTAAGAAGAACTACTTATCACCCAGGTTGCAATTTTTTCATGATCATCCTAATACAAATCTAGGTTTTATTGACTGGTGGGAGCCCTCAAATATTTGGAATGGAATTTATATATACAAAGTAGAGAAGATTGGATGCTTGAACATTTATTTTCATAGTCTACCTAATATTGTATCTCCATGGTAGTTAGGCATGTTATTCCTCATTTTAGTGTAATACTTACATATGATAGCTTAGTTGTAGTTTTAATATTGTGCTCATCAAACTTATTTCTCTACTATCATGTCATTCTAAGCTTAAGATACATCCTTTTTTATTCCATTTCTTTTCCTTTTCCTCTATTTGGCATCTTATTCCTTTCATTACAAATAATCTTGTAGCTTTCCCTTGTATTAATTATTTGGCTGAGAAAAGTGTGGTAGTGTTAACACTGGATAACTTTTGGGGCATTTCACTACATTGAAAGCCCTTGTTACCCTTTCCAATTGCAGGTTAGCATGGATTTCTATACTTTTAGAGATATGCAATGGGGAAGTTACGGTTCCTCACTACTACTTCAAATAGGTTGGCTTGTTATTTTTGTTATAGATTTTATTCTAGAAACTTTCACATTTTGAAATTTTGAGGATATCGAGATGAGATATTAATGTACATGTGATAAATATTTATGATACTGGTTTGATATACTTTCAGATATATGCTTTGGAAAAGTTAGGGTTTTTTTAATGAGGAAAAATTTACCTCTAATAGTAAGGGGGTCTCCAAAGTGTGAAGTCCTAATTAAACTTCATACTATTTGGGGTAAGAGCTCCATCTAGTATGTGGGCCCGACTGCCACCATTTGAGTTTTCTCTTAGCTATCAAATGCAAAGATGTTAGAGTGAAAGAGACTTTGGAATGTTGGAAAATGGGAAAAAAATCAACACATGTTTGATAACTTGCAAAACATAATATAATTTTATAATAGAAAAATAACAAGGAATATATCTCAAGAAGTAGTCAATTAGCTAAAGCCATATAAGATATACACAAATGAGAATGTACTAGATGTTTATTGCAAATTAATTCATAATACGTTACTAGTATAGAATGAATGAGAAGAAAAAAATTCAAAGCAAAATATAAGCCATAAGCCATGTATTAGTTTGTCAACATATACATAATATGCAAGCACACACTCACCGACAATAAAAGTAACGGATTGCCATTACAAATGGGAATTGATGCATGGGAATCGATGCGAAGAGTGAAGAAATTCTCATTAATAATGCTACAAATTCAAGTCAACAAGTCTATCAGAATCCAATAGTTTAATATATGTCATTGATATCATCTCTAACCTCAAGAAACCAACCCATAATATTTTGACTGGACCTACAAAGCCTTTTGACTTTATAGAAATAAAACGCGGGGGCTTATGAGAAGTCCATTATGCCTTTGGTCCATGGGAGGCAAGGCAAACTACATACAGTCAACGTTTGACATAGAAGCATGCTCATTTGTCCTTGAATTCATGGCCAGCGAATTCGTCAAAGAACGGGCATGAATCAGTTAAAAATACATATGTATTTCCTCTTTCTAATCACTCGCCTTATATCTCAGCTCTCCATTTATTCCCACCCAATCTCTGGTTACATTTATCTCAATAAACATATTCGTTCATCATTTTATTTTACTTCCGAGGGTACATTGTATTTCGTGTATATTGTCCACTCCATCGAAGCCGAGGCGCTTATTCAACTTCTAACATGGCGGCCACTGTGGTGTATGGCACCATAATATGCATTTTGCTAATCTCTGCGCTCTTTCCAACGGCGCTTTCCAGGCCTAATTTTCTCCACGATGTCACGGCTGACTCCAAAATTAGGGACACCACCAATACCAATAAAATATCTGAAGCCTATATCAAAGAAGCCGGTAAAACACCCGCCATTGATATTAGTCTGTTGAATGATAAGCTTCCAAAGAGTGGTTATACTCCTTCGGCTCCTTCAGCCTGCCATAACATGGTGATAGACACCGTTGGCGCTGCACGTTATAGCTGCTGACGCAGATTAAGCCGATAAATTAACCCATTGTTATTCACTTCACATCTCCGGAACTGCCACATGAGATTGGAAAAACTGGTATTCATTAATTAGCTACACAATCCATTCTCTAGATGCGATCAACGATAGTTGCAATCATACCCGTGAAAATCAAGATGTAATTCAGGATTACTCTACACGCCCACTAACTTTGTGTGTTTGATCTGTTTGTATTAATCGATAAATATGAAATTTACATCAAAGATTGTTGTTTTTTCCGGTGTTTGATCCGTTTGCATTAATCGATAAATATGAAATTTACATGAAAGATTGTTGTTTTTGTTGGTAAGGCAAAGTAAGTCGTATGAGAATTCAATTGCGTAAGCAAAAAAGGTTGCGTAAATTTATTCATCAATAAGACGATATCTCAACCTAACATATTTTTTATTATAATATAAAATATAGAAAAATACATTCACATGATAAATGGAGGTTGCAGTTCTAAGTGAAAATACAAAATACCTATGCATCACTGGGTTGCTGATTAAATGTCTTTAAAATTTCATAAAACTGCTTTTCACTCACCCACCAATATTTCCTTCAAGGTTTTCTAGTGACATGCTCTCTAACTTGCCCAACTTACAAATGACCTTTACTTGCATATTTATGTCAACATACAAATTTGACATTAATACATGACATAGCAAATAATTAATACCCAACATGGGTGATTTTACATAGTAATTGTCTGAACTTGAAGGTGTTGTGGAGTGTGGTCAACAGTAGTGGAGTAGATGTTTGCCCATATCTATTCACCAAAATTTATTAAATGCATTAAACTTTCTGCTGTGTTGCAGAATAGTTAGCGATGTAGTTGACTCGGCAACAGGGTGTTTGTCATTTTGTTTTTAAGAGGGTGGTTGGAACTTGGGACTATTAATTCCAACAGTTTTGACACAAAGTGCTTGAGCCGCAAGTTGAATATGAGAAACAATTAGTGTAGTTAATTTTATTGTTTATGAATCAGCATAGATTTATTTTAAATACGGATTTAATATGAGTCTAAACTTTAAAGGGATCATTTTTTTATGAACCTACATTATTTACATGATTTGTATAATTATTTTTTCTTTTTAGATTTTTTAAAAATTTTATTTTTGTTTTCATGAACAAATGTTCATCTTTGATAATAAACTGACATAATTACACATCATATTGAACAGTAAAGTGAATTTCTGACTCAATAATCTCATTATCCATTTAAATTTTTTTATGAAAACGTTTTATAGACCATTCAACAAATAACATGTTTAATTTAGAGTAGATCAAATTCTTGAGAACAGCACGGAAAAGTTCATTAATAAAAGCATTCGTGGTGTAAATTTCTTGAATTAATTCGAAATCCTCCATATTGTTAAGACACGAAAACGTTGTACATCTGAGTGATTGATGAATTATTATCTGTGGCCAATCTGGTGTATATACGTTCTCTCTTTTCTTTGTTAACTTTTCTGAGCAGTCCTTAATAAAACTTCTGGACTAATGCTTTTAATACATAAAGAGATAACCGCTGTCATTTATCTTGACACATTTTTGTCTTATCAGAATACGATTTCGTGGTATATATGAAATTTAATCAAATCCAGACCGAGAGGATGGAGTCGTCCTTATCCAGATTCTGATAGTAGATTCAGGTAATTAGGAGGAGCAATGCAAAGTCAACCATCAACTTAACTTCTTCAGTAATCCATCTGATCATAAAAATCTAAAGACTAGATAAACTCAATACAATAGAAACGGAATAAACTCAAGCCAAAAGGAAATGCAAAGCTGCCGGTAAATGATTCATTAGAAGTCCGTCCTGTCTTAAACATAATACAACCAAGATCCGGAGACACTCGAATTTCTCTAACACCTTTCTCTATGACCTCAACCAAAGATTGCATGATGGTTTTATGTCATGTTTAATAACATGAAACATATTATACGCAAAAGAAACGATGCCATTTTCATGTGATGGTGTCATTTTTATTTTTTATTTTTCATAAAAAAAAAAGCCTAACAATTTTTAATAATAAAAGTTGTTACATAGTTCATAGGTATTGTATAATGTAGTTTACTCAGAAACATAATGTTGGAAAGATCAACACTGTTCAATCAGTATTTATATATCCAGTGCAGAGAAAATGGACATAGAAATCATGGAAAACAGACAATAAATAGAGATGGAAAAAATTGCAAAGTTATCAGGGGAAGCAAAAAACTGATAAATCCAAAAAAGTAAAATGCCCTGTCTACCGGGAGATGCCAGGGGCAAACATAGCCAGGGGATAGATATCCCACGTTTAGACAGGCCATCAGCCACCAAATTCTGCTCTCGATAGATATGGGAGAAAGAAATGTGGTTAAATGAAGCACTAAATGAAGGACGAAGACCTAAAATCTGCTGAGTCCAGCGGTGCAGTGAGGGGATATCCAGAGAAGAAATACCTCATACCCAATCAATCCCCAATTTGGAGTCTCCAACCGCTATGAACTTCTCAATGGCGAGCCAACTCGGGAACTATAAGGCGCTCAGAAGTGCCAGAATCTTAGTTCTGCAGTAGGTACCAGTGCCACCAGACCAACAGAGCCTGAGATCTGTAAACTGGTCCAACCTGAACCTAAGATCTGTAAACTGGTCCAACCTGATGAGAACACGATACCCACAGTTATCCTGTACGCAGGCACTATCAAAGAAGCCAACTGGACTAGAAAAGTCCGATTGTGTAATAGATGCCGCCATCCCAGCAAATATGGACGATCCGTCTTTATTTATACAGTTGATTTTTCATATATGGCATTTAAAATTTGTTCAAATTAATTAATATGTTTCTTCAGAATAAAATCTAAGTTGAGGGAGAAATAATCCTTCTGACTACCAATTAAATTATTGTATTTTTTTAATAATGCAGTATTATAAAATATTAATATTAATATCATAATGGTATATATTAAAAATATTATAAAATGTTAATATTAAAATCATAATTATCTATATTAATTAATTACATATTTAATATAATTCAACCATTTAAATAAATTTTGAAAAAAGTAAAACACTTCTTTTCCATATAAATAAGTATTTTTTGAATTTGGTTTTCAATATAATTAAGTATTTTTGAGTTTGGCTTGAGTGACATAGGATAAAAATCCTTCCCATAACCATCGAAAACCAACACAATTGATTCAAAAAATATAAAGGGTAATATTTTTAAGTAAAAAATAATTTTAAAATTATAAATAAATATTAAAATTATATAATAATTAAATTTAAGATAATATTTTAAAATTTTAAAATAATTAAATTAAAACAAATATCTATTACTATTAATTAATTAATAATATATATATGGATTAGGTTTCGTTAAATAGCAATTTACAAAATTTTATTTTCAAAAATTAATAAAAGTTTCCAAAAGCCTATGTTAATTCATCTTTGTTAAAATAAATTTTGCTGGATAAAAAAGCCCAAAAAATGCCTTTATTTTGTGGAAAGACCAACAATTCCATAAGATTTTGATACATTGCCATTTGTAGTTTTACAATAAGAATTAAGTTCAAAATGTTTATTAAATGATCTCAAATATTTTTAGTTCCCCATGTTTTAGATGATAAAGAATTAAGTAGAATTTTCAGTTGGTATCAAACTAGTTTATCTTTGATGTTTAAATATCATTGAAAGGAACCTACCAAAATATGTTCATCATAGAATTCAAAAATATATTGTGAAATAAAAAACAAGATTTTAAAGAAAAATTCCACATGCATCATAACTCGTGACTGAATAACCATTTCTACTGCCATTATAAATGGATTGTTTTCATAATGGAAAAATACAAGTTTTACTCTTTCTATTTAATAAATGATTTTGCAGGAGTAGTTGAAATATTTTATTTTATAATTATCGATTTAAAATGTTAGTTTGTTTTTATAATTTTTCCAAAATAAATAATATTTCATATATAAATGAAATATATGTCTAGTTATCTCATCAGATTTAAAATATTAATTTTATAATTTCTTTTATAATTTTCTCTACTTCTCATCTATTACATTATAATAAATATTTTTGAATTTTTTTTACGCCTAAAACGTGTCATAATTAATAGACTATAGCAACGAAATTATAATGTTCATTTCTATAATTGTTCTCCTCAACCAACCTTCATTTCTAGTGCTTTTTTGGAAATTGATCAGTTGAAGAATTGAACTCTTTATAAATATATCAGAACTTAAATTATATCTATACATCGGGTAGTTATATCTCCAAAAAAAAATTGAGTTTTCTTATCTTTCAAAACTACATATTTTTCCAAAAAGATTTTAAAGTAGACAAAAAAATGAGATTTTATAGATATATTCCTTAGAAAACTGACCTACCAAAAAATAAATTTACATATCAATACTATTATTGATTAATAATGCAATACTTCATAATTGTGCAGTGCCAATCCATTTAGCTCTCAAGAATAGGAAGGCTTAATTCAACCATTGATCATTAAATCTCCTAATCTTATTTACATCCTGCATTAGCACCTAAGTCCACATCTTTATTGAGATCACGGAGAATATGAAAATATGATATTGAAGAGAACCCTTCTGCTACTTTCCTAATTCCTTTAATAATAATTTCTAATGTTTTGTACCTTGGTGAGGAGCCCTTCACCAAATGTTCAGTAAGAAGGAGGGGGTCTCCCAAAACAATGATAGAAGCTACCTAATTTTCTTTGACTAATTGAATCCCTTGGTAGAGTGCATAATATTCTAATCTTGGTTGTATTTAATGCATTCAAGCCCCATGAATACTCTGCAACTTTAATCTCTAAAGAGTACTCCCCCTCCCGCCACCCCTATTAACCATTAATCAACTAACACATAAAAACTAAAATAGTATTTTTTTATCACTAACTATTAACTCAATAATTTATAATTTTAAAGCCATTACACCATAATCTCCAATGCAATAATTATTCAGTAACTAGTCTGCAACTTAGTCATTACAAATGCATAATTTCTTAATTACTAATGATTAATGTATTGAGTCAATTAAGCAGAATTTAACTTGTAAGCTATAATATTTTAAACTACAAAATGCAAACTACATGATACAAGAATGGATTTTATTCACATTTTTCTATAATTAGGTTGTTGGTGAGTTTTTAAGTCTTATTTTTAAGACTATTTTTACGGAAACCTTTGTTCAATTTATGGTAATTAGAGTATGTCTTTGAACTTTATAAATATAGTCATTGGACTTCTTAAAGTACAACTCAATTTTTTGTATTTTTACTCGGTAGATTGGACTCTTAGTCATTTCAAGGGTTTTGAATGCATTGGACTTACAAACAATTATCTTCTGGGTAAGATTTTCTTTTATTAATTTTGATTTCACATCAATGAAAAAGAAGGGTTTGACTTGTTGGATGAAATTCATTATTGATTTCAAATGTGGAATGGATCATTCTTGTGTAATGTTGTCATTGGTGTCAAAGCCTAATATTAGGGATGATGCCATAGGTTTGGGATGATCAAGCATGTGATAATAGTTCAAGAAGCCCTAAAGAGAAAAAAAGTTTAAGCACTCAAATGAAAAACTGGTGGTCAACAAAAAAATCAAGGAAAAAGTGGTCAAAGACAAAGCAAACTCAAGAAATGACTATTTCATCATGTAGCCCTAATCATGACCTTTCCAATGGAATATTGAACTCCCTATAACTCCTCAGGATTATAGAGAAATGATTTTTGTATTTTTGATAGCTCCATTTGAATACCCTATAGAGAAATGATTTTTGTATTTTTGATGCTCCATTTGGATACCCTATATATGAATACATTTTTACTTCATCTACTTAGATCAAATGGAATTATAACTTACATGGTTTGAAATATTATTACGATATCTTTCCAACCATATCTAGTAAAGTCAACGTTTGATTTAGAAGCTTGCTCCTTTGTCCTTGAATTCATGGCCAGCGAATTCGTCAAAATACGGGGATGAATCAGTTATAAATACATCCGTATTTCCTCTTTCTAATCACTCGCCTTATATCTCTGCTCTCCATTTTTTCCCACCCAATCTCTCGTTACATTTATCTCAATAAACATATTCGTTCATCATTTTATTTTACTTCCGAGGGTACATTGTATTTCGTGTATATTGTCCACTCCATCGAAGCCGAGGCGCTTATTCAAATTCTAACATGGCGGCCACTGTGGTGTATGGCACCATAATATGCATTTTGTTAATCTCTGCGCACTTTCCACGGCGTTTTCCAGGCCTAGGCTTCTCCACGATGTCATGGCTGACCCCAAAATTAGGGACACCACGAATACCAATAAAATATCTGAAGCCTATATCAAAGAAGCCGGTAAAACACCCGCCATTGATATTAGTCTGTTGAATGATAAGCTTCCAAAGAGTGGTTATACTCCGGCTCCTTCAGCCTGCCATAACATGGTGATAGACACCGTTGGCGCTGCACGTTATAGCTGCTGACGCAGATTAAGCCGATAAATTAATTAGGAGGATGGAGTCGTCCTTATCCAGATTCTGATAGTAGATTCAGGTAATTAGGAGGAGCAATACAAAGTCAACCAACAACTTAACTTTTTGAGTAATCCATCTGATCATAAAAATATAAATACTAGATAAAGTCAATACAATAGAAACGGAATAAACTCAAGCCAAAAGGAAATGCAAAGCTGCCGGTAAATGAATCAGGACACAAGTTACAGGCACCCTGAAATAACTAAGGAAATAAGGTTCACTAGAAGTCCGTCCTGTCTTAAACATAATACAACCAAGATCCGTTGACACTCGAATTTATCTAACACCTTTGTCTATGAGCTCAACCAAAGATTGTAGGATGGTTTTATGTCATGTTTAATAACATGAAATATATTATACGCAAAAGAAACGATGCCATTTTCATGGATAGTGTCGTTTTTATATTTTATCTTTCAGAAAGAAAAATACTAACAATTTTTATTAATAAAAGTTGTTAAATAGTTCATAGGTTTAGTTCATAGGTTTCGTATACTGTAGTTTACTAAAAAAAGATATAGGGTTGGAAAGATCAACACTGTTCAATGATAAAGAAATAATGGAAACTTGCAATAAATAGAGATGAAAAAATTGCAAAGTCATCACCGGAAGCAAAAAACTGATCAGTCCAAAAATGTAAAATACCGTTTCTCATTTTGAATCCCGAGATGTCACAAGATGAAGCAAACATAGCCAGGGGATAGATATCCCAAGCTTAGACAGGCCATTAGCCACCGAATTCTGCTCTCTATACATATGGGAGAAAGAAATGTGGCTAAATGAAGGACGAAGAAATGTGGCTAAATGAAGCACAAAGATCCGAAATCTGTTTGAGTCCAATGGTCCAGTGAGGGAATATCTAGAAAGGAAATACCCTGAACCCAATCAATCGCCAATTTAAGGTCTCCAACCACTTTGATCTTCTCAATGGCGAACCAACTCGCAAACTGTAAGGTGCCCCAAAGTGCCAGAATCTCTGCTCTCCAGCAAGTACCAGTGCCACCAGACCAACGGAACCTGAGATCTGTAAACGTGATGAGAACACAACAACCACACTTATCTGATATGCACACTTGTCTGATATGCACGCACCATCAAAGAAGCCAACTAAACTAGAAAATTCCAATTATATGATAAATGTCACTCTACGGCGAATGCATGGCGTCTAAGATCCTGCTTCCAAGAAATAATCGAAGATGCCCAGACAAGCTGAGTGACAAACCGGAACTTGATTTTCAAAAGGATATCTCATAGAGAAAATTTTCTTGCCACTTTACGAACGGGACAACCAAACAAATATGGAGGATCTGTCTTTATTTATACAGTTGTATTTTCATATATGTCATTTAAAATTGGTTCAAATAAATTAATATGTTTCTTCAGAATAAAATTTAAGTTGAAGGAGATATAGTCCTTCTCAATAGCAATTAAATTATTGTATTTTCTTAATAATTCAAATTATTATAAAATATTAATATTAATATCCTAGTATATATTAAAAGTATTATAAAATATTAATATTAAATTCATAATTATATATATTAATTAATTACATATTAATAATATAATTCAACAATTTAAATAAATTTTGAAAAGGAGTAAAACGCCTCTTTTCAATATAAATAAGTATTTTTTGAGTTTGGTTTTCAATATAATTAAGTATTTTTGAGTTTGGCTTGAGTGACAAAGGATAAAAGTCCTTCCCATAACCATCGAAAACCAACCCAATTGATTCATAACTTATAAAAGGTAATATTTTTGTGTAATTATAAATAAATATTAAAATTATATAATAATTAAATTTAAGATAATATTTTAAAAATTAAAATTATTAAATTAAAATAAATATCTATTATTATTAATTATATATATATATATTGGGTTTTATCAAATAACAATTTAGAAAACCTTATTTTAAAAAATTAATAAAATTTTCCAAAAACATATGTTCATTCATTTTTTTAAAATAAATTTTGCTGAATAAACAAGCCTAAAAAACGTTTTCATTTGGTGGAAAGACTAACAATTCCATATGATTTTGATACGTTGCCATTTGTAGTTTTATAGTAAAAATTAAGTTCAAAATGTTTATTGAATCAAATATTTTTAGTTCCCCATGTTTTAGATGATGAAGAACTCAATAGAATTTTCACTTGGTATCAAATTAATTTATCTTTGGTGTTTAAATATCATTGAAAGGAACCTACCAAAGTATGTTTATCATAGAATTCAAGAATATATTGTGAAATAAAAAACAAGATTTTTAAGAAAATATTTCATATGTGTCATAACTCGTCACTGAATAACCATTTCTACTGACATTATAAATGGTTTGTTTCTTAATGGAAAAATAAAAGTTTTACTCTTTCTAATTAAAAAACGATTTTGCAGAAATAGTTGAAATATTTTATATTATAATTATTGGTTTGGAATGTTAAGTTTTTTTTATAATTTTTCTAAAATAAATAATATTTCATATATAAATGAAATATATGTCTGGTTATCTCATCAGATTTAAAATATTAATTTTATAATTTCTTTTATAATTTTCTCTATTTCTTATCAATTACTTTATAATAAATATTTTAGAATTTTTTTGGGCCTAAAACGTGTCATTACACTTACAACTAATAGACTATAGCAAAGAAACTATATCAAAAAATTAAAAAACAAAACTGAAAATTAAATAATAAGCCTTGCATCATAACAAAAAGCTTTCACACATTTAATTGTTCTCCTCAACCAACCTTCATTTCTAGTGTTTTTTTTGAAATTGATGAGCTAAAGAATTGAACTCTTTATAAATATGGGAAAAAAGTTAGTACTTAAATTATATCTATGCATTAGACAGTTATATCTCCAAAAAAAATCTTGAGCTTTCTTATCTTTCAAAACTACACATTTTTCCAAAAGAACTCCAAAGTAAAATAAATAAATAAATAAATAAGATTTTATAGATATGTTCCTTCGAAAATTGACCTACCAAAAAATAAATTTACATATCAATACTATTATTTATTAATAATGCAATACTTCATAATTTTGTAGTACCAATCCATTTATCTCTCAAGAATAGGAGGGCCGAATTTAGCCATTGATCTTTAAATCTCCCAATCTTATTTACATCCTGCATTAGCACCTAAGTCCGCATCTTTATGGAGATCACAACAAATATGGAAATATGATATTGAAGAGAACCCTTCCGCTACTTTCCTAATTCCTTTCATAATAATTTCTAATGTTTTGTACCTTGGAGAGAAGCCCTTCACCAAATCCTAAGTAAGAAGGAGGGGTCTCCCAAAACAATGATAGAAGCTACCTAATTTTCTTTTGCCAATTGAATCCCTTGGTAGAGTGTATAATATTCTGATCTTTGTTGTTTTTAATGCATTCAAATCCCCATGAATACTTTGCAACTTTAATCTCCAAAGAGTAATCCTCCCCCTCCCACTTCCACTCGCACTCCCACCACCCTTATTAACCATTAGTTAACTAACACATAAAAACTAAAATAGTATTTTTTTTATCACTAACTACTAACTCAATAATTTATAATTTTGAAGCCATTAAACCATAATCTCCAACACATTAATTTTTCAGTAAATAGTCTGCAACTTAGTCATTACAAATGCATAATTTCTTAATTACTAATGATTAATCTATTGAGTCAATTAAGCACAATTTAACTTGTTGGCCATAATATTTTAATATTAATATTTATTAATATTTTAAACTACAGAATGCAAACTACATGATACAAGAATGGAGTTTATTCACATTTTTATGGAAACCTTTGTTCAACTTATGGTAATTAGAGTATGTCTTTGAACTTATAAATATGGTCATTGGACTTCTTAGAGTACAACTCATTTTTTTGTATTTTTACTTGGTAGATTGGATTGTTAGTCATTTCAATGGTTTTGAATGCATTGGAATTACAAACAAATATCTTTTTGATAAGATTTTCTTTTATTAATTTTGATTTCACATCAAAGGAAAAAAAGAGGGTTTGACTTGTTGGATGAAATTCATCATTGACTTCAAATGTGGAATGGGTCATTCTTGAGTAATGTTTTCATTGATGTCAAAGCCCTAATATTAGGGACGATTCCATAGGTTTGGGATGATCAAGCATGTGATAATAGTTCAAGAAGTCCTAAAGAGAAAAATGGTTTAAGCCCTCAAATGAAAAACTGATGGTCAACAAAAAATCAAGGAAAAGGTGGCCGAACCCAAAACGAACTTAAGAAATGACTATATCATCATGTAGACATCATCAAGGCCTTTCCAATGGAATATGGAACTCCCTATAACTCCTCATGATTGAAGAGAAATGATTTTTGGACTTTTGATGCTCCATTTGGATACCCTCTCTCTGAATGAATTTTACTTCATCTACCTAGATCAAATGGAATTATAACTTACATGGTTGGAAATATTATTACGATACATTTTCAATAGTATATGGAATTCCCTCTAACTCGTCACAGTTGAGGAGAAATGATTTTTTAAATATTCATTATACATTCCATGAGTTGCGTAGCTTAGTCCAACAAGTGGACAAGTCAATCCAGTCTAGACCCTAAATGCACTATATATGGGCATGAGGAGGAGTAATTTTAGCAATTCTCTATAGGAAGATTCAGATATATTAAAACAAGCAAAGAAATGAAGTGCTTCTAGCATTCATATCTCATGAACCGAAAGTGAGGAGAGGTCGAATTTGGGAGGCTATCTATGGAAGGATTTTTGTTACATTTTTAAAGGATTTTGGCACCATTTTTGAAGTTCCTTTTTGGCATCATCGTTGTAGAAGTTTGGAGCATATATTGAAGTTATTCTTGTAGAAGTTTGGAGCAAATATTGAAGTTATTCTTCTAGAATTTTGCAACATATCTTGAAGTTATTCTTGTAGAAGTTTGGAGTAGATCTTGAAGTTATTCTTATAGATGTTTGGAGCAAATCTTGAAGTTGTTCCTGTATAATTTTGGAGTAGACATTGATGTCATCCTTGTATAAGTCTTGAAGCAAATCTAAGCTACCTTTTGAGACAGATCAACAATTCGAGGTTTGTTTGAAGGAATATATAAGCAACTGCTTGAAGATGTGAATTAGAAAATATTTTTTTGCATTGGAGGTTAGCCTTATAGTGGCATATCTATTGGAGAAAATATGAATCTTAATATTCTTAGGCATAGATGACAATTATTATATATTATTGTATTTGGGACGTTATCCCTAGTACAAGAGCCCAAGAGTTGTTTTTTTTTTTTTTATTGTTGAGGGTGGCAGAGTGGTGCTTCCTTCAGGAGAGTTTTTCTCCTTCTAGTGGGAATTGGTATCTCTCTCTCTCTCTCTCTCTCTCTCTCTCTCTCTCTCTCTCTCTCTCTATATATATATATATATATATATATATATATATATATTGTTGAGGGTGGCAGAGTGGTGCTTCCTTCAGGAGTGTTTTTCTCCTTCTGGTGGGAACTGGTATACACACACACACACACACACACACACACACACACACTTTGATGTGATGTTATTGTTTAATCTTATTGTCACTAAATTATAAGAAAAAGTGAAATATTGTTTCAGATCTGCTCTCAGTATTTCCAATAATTAGTGTCAAAGTAGGTTGGCCTCTAATAGTCTAATCACTAGATGGAATATCATAATCAAGTATGGATCATATGAATGGCATATCTTCATGGAAAATTCCAATATTTGATGGAAATGATTATCCAGTGTGGAGTAGTTGCATTGAAACCTACTCAAAGTCTATGGGAGTGGATGTTTGGCTCTTCATTGTAAATGGATACAAAGTTACTAAAAATACTTTAATTGATCAGAAAGAGAAAAAGTTTCTCAACTATAATTCAAAATCTCTTCATGCCATCAAACGTGGATTGTCAATAATCATTAAGTCCAAGGTTATATCCTGCACCACAGTTAAAAAAGTTTGGGATAAACATATAACTTTGTATGAAGGTGATGATAAGGTCAAGTAGGAAAGCTTCAAAAAATATAGAGCTCATTTAAAAACCTCAAAATTGATCAAAAGGGGAAGATATTGCAACATATTTACTCAAAGTAGATGAAGTTGTCAACTCCATTAGAGGATTAGGAGAATCAGTTTTTTAAAATCCTTCGATCGTGCAAAATGTCCTAAGATCTCTTCCCTTGAAATACGATGCCAAGGTATCTACCAAATAAGAAACCAAGGACTTGACCAAGATGAAAATGGAAGAATTATGTAGCACTCTTACAACATACATAATGAGAATAGATACAGGAGATAGACAAGAATATATAGAAGTAGCCTTTAAAGCCACAAAGAAGACAAGAAACAAAGAACTTGAGCTAAGAAAGGCACAAGACGATGAATAAGATATAGAAGAAGAAAATTTCATGAGGAAGCTCAAAAGAGAAACCCAAAAAAGAAAAGGTAGTTTTCCTTTTAAATGTTTCGAGTGTGGCAAAATAGGTCAATATGCTAAGATATGTCCTTTTAAGTAACCCATGAAAATAAAGATAATGATCATGGTGACGAAGTGGTCAATGATTCAGATGATGAATAGCCAAATATGATAATATATTATTTTTGGGGACTCAAAAAAGATTTAGATACCAAACAAGAAGATAAATATCTTCAAGAAAAATCAAAGAATAATAGCAAGCTCCGAAGCAAAATAAAATAAAATGAGAAGAATAAATTATCTCTTTAAAGGACCAACTTGAAGTATAAAATAGAGTTGTGGAAGTAATAAAGACTCAAATGATCAAGAAAGAACATTATAAGAAGCTAGAAGAGGAAATTGTGAAATTGAGGGTTGAAATTGATATTGGATAATACTCTCAATTGTGAAAGATCACCATACAATCAGATAGGTCTTGGATGTGCAGGTGCATCTTCAAGAAATGGGGACAAAAAATCCAAGGAATAAACCAAAACAAGTCATGTTGATGATCCTAAGAACACCCATCACAACGATCAACAATGGATTTAACCACCTCTAAGGAAAAGCAACTTCATAAGAACATCCTACTCTCCAAAATATGTAAACAAATTTCTTGATCATTGTTACTCTTGCGGAAATTTTGAGCAGAGAGAAATTCATTGTAAAATCAATAGAGGATGACATTATGCAAGGAAAAAATATGATTATGGATTTGAAATAAATGACCTTAGATCAATAAATTTTCATGGACCTACTAATAGAAACTATAATCCATTTGAACCACTAATGAATTAGAATATTATGTCCTACGAATGAAATAATCTTGGTGACAAGGAAACCGAATGCAGTCTTCTGAAAGAAAAAGGTCCAATCATTAAAATAGAGAAGCCAATTATGACACGGGAGAAAAAGAAGAAAGAAAATTGCACTTTAGCATTTAGTGTTGAAGATAAAGAAGATGATTAGTACATAGACAATGAATGTTTGACACATATGACAGAAGATAAAAACATAAATATTGTCGTCCTAAAAGGAAAAAGAGGCAGTGTTGCATTTGCAAATAACTCTTTTTCAAGATATATGTAAAAGGTGTTGTAATTCTTGGAAGCGAACATATGAAAGAACAAAATGTTTTGCTAGTTAAGGATTTAAAACAAAATCTTCTCAATGTTGGAAAAATGTGTGATCAAGGGTATAATGTCTTGTTTGACTCCTGGAAGCGTGAAATCAGAGAATAAGACTCAGGAATATTTCTTGCAATAGCCACGAGAAGACCGAGTAACATTATATTCTAGATCAAACAAAACAAAAGGAACTTTCAACCAAGAAAAATAGTTGTAAGGATAACAAATAACGGAAGGATAAGAAGGAATAAGTAGTGTTAAGTGCCACATAATCAGGGAAAGCTACCCAAAATACATAAGTCAGCCTTTTTCAGTGATGTCAAAGTGGGAGAGAAAAGGAATTGCAACATCGAGACAAAGTAAGTGAAGCATGGGGATAGGGGGAGCATGATGATAGGGAAGCATGCATATTTACATCAATGAGAAATGGTTTGACTTGTTGGACAAAAGTTCTCATTGATGTCAAAGGGTGAATGAGTCATTGTTGATTAATGTTGTCACTATTGTCAAAGCCCTAGTATTAGGGATAATTCCCTGGCTTTGGGATGATCAAATCATATGATAATAATTCAAAAAGCCTAAAGATAAAAATGGTTTAAGCCTTCAAATGCCAAAATGACAGTCAACAAAAAATCAAGAAAAATGTTATCGAAGGCAAAGAAAATTCAATGAAGGAATACATCATCACATAGACCTCATCAAGACCTTTCCAATGGTATATGGCACTCCCTCTAACGCCTCATAGTTGAACATAAATGATTTTTGGGTTGTTGATGCTCTATTTGGATACCCTATATTTGAATTCATTTTTACCTCATTTACCTATGTCAAATTGAACTATAACATACATAGTTGGAAATTTATTTCTGAGACCTTTCCAACAGTATATGGAACTCCCTCTAACTCTTCATGGTCGAGGAGAAATGATTTTTTGAATATTCACTATACATTCCATGAGTTGCACAAGTTAGTCCAACCAGTGAACAAGTCAGCCCAGTCATTGGACATGTTAACCCAATCTAGACCCCAAATGCACTATATATAGGCATGAGGAAGAGGCATTTTAGCAATTTTCTCGAGAAAAAATTGGATTTTTTGAAGCAAGCAAAGAAATGAATTGTTTCCAGCTTTCATATCTCATGAAATGGAAATGAGGAGAGGTTGGATTAGGGAGGCTATCTATGGAAGGACATTTTGCACATTTTTAAAGAATATTGGCATGGTTTTTGAAGTTATTTTTGCAACATTTTTGCAGAAGTTTGGAGCATATCTTGAAATTATTCTTGTAGAAGTTTGGAGTAGATCTTGAAGTCATTCTTATAGAAGTTTGGAGCATATCTTGAATTCATTCTTGTAGAATTGTGGCACAAACCTTCATGTCATCCTTGTAGAAGTCTTGAAGCATATCCAAGTTACTTCTTAGGGACAATCAACAACCTTTTATAAGACAAAGTTTCTGATAGAAATCAGAGTTATTAAAAGCACAATTCGAGGTTTTTTCTAACTCATATCTAGAGCAGTTGATTTAAAAATGAATTATAATCTATGTTTTTTTGCATTGGAGGCTAGAGTTATAGTGGCAAACTTAATGGAGTAGATCTGAAGTTGAATATGTTTAGGAAGAGGTGGAATTGATTGTATATTGTTGTATTTGGATCACTATCCTAGTATAAGAACCTAATTTTTTTGTTTTTTCTTTTGTTATTGAGGTTGGTAGATTAGTGCTACAGAAGAAAGTTGTAGATTCCTTTAGAAGGTTCACACCTCCTAAAAATGAGAACTAGTAAATATAAAATTGTAAACTATTTTTTTTGTTATTTCCTAACTAATACAATTACATAAACTTATGAATAATGGATGATGGTTGAACATTAATTCCATCTCACCTTAAGTCCTTAAATAAATATATTTTTTTAATTTAAGATACCGTTTTTATCCTAAAACAACATATTATAATATATGTCCTAAAGTTTATGATTCTAATCTTCTAGACCGTGCGAAGTTAATAATAATGGTCATTATAATTGTTGTATATATTGTGTATTATACGTCAGTAGAATTGGTTGGCAATTTTTTTTATTATTTTTTTTATTTTATCGAATATTTTAAATTATTTATATATATTTTAATATTTTAAATTATTTATTTATATTTTTAAATATGATATATAATAATTATGTTAGTAAATAAATAATAATATTTGTTTTTTTTTAAATAAAAATATAAATATTAAAATAATTTTACATTTTTTTAATATTTCTAAGAAAAAAAACATTCATAATAACATTTAATTAAACTACCAGGCTCAATGAAAATAGATTCATAAACCTCTCTAGACATTACCGTCAAACCAACCAAATTCTTCCTAAGATATTTCATATACTCTCAAAATGTTTTAACTAAATAATATTAACGTCCATAAGGAAGACTATCCTCTTTTAGCTGTTTATGGAGATGCGATTCTGGTCACATGAAGACGGTGAGATTCTATCCCCTTTCAATGTTTTGATTAATTTATATTTATTTTTGAGAATTAATTTTGGCTTATTGTGAGAGAAAGTTTAGTAATCTATTTCCGCTGTTGAAATTTTAGGAATAATGTTCTACTCCTAATTTATTTTTTTCAATTTCAAACATTAAATAGATTTTAATTTTTCCAAAATCTGATTTCATAGACTTTACAGAGATTTGAGATGATATAGCTTATTTTAGATATTAGTTTTGGTAATGATAGTGTTGATAATAATTTTGGTAATGATATAATTGATAATGATTCAATAGTAGTTTTGATAATGATTCAAATATTCGATATGATTCATATGCTATGGAAACTTTAAGTTTATATTTTTTATTTGGGGTTTAAGGACTTGGTAGCATATTTGAGTTATATAATAAATTTGCATTGTTGGGAGCCATTATTAATTTTTAGTATTGCACTCTATGTGATATGCTTGGATCATTCTTAGATTTGATTTACTAAGTTATATCTTTCAACGTATTTAATGTAGTTGCCACAATGTTATCTTTATGCACTATTTTGTCTTCTTTGATCCTCATTACATTGTTATCTTTTTATCTTTTTTATTATTAATATGGATAGAATTAAAACATAGAAAACCTTTAAATAAGGTAAATATTACTAAAAAAAAGATTTGAGGTTAATTACGTGTGTTACATGTCATTTCATTGCATTAAGCAAATGACTGTCATTTTGGATCTTTTGTCTTCCATCAATGTGTTCCAAAGAATCCCCCGCAAGGTTAGAACCCAAACTATCCCAAAGAGAATGAAATTCCTGGATTCCAAGGCTCAAAAGCTATTTTTGGCTTCCTACATAGTTTCGTAGTTTATTTTTGCGCATACGCAGAAAAGTCCATTAGAAACTACACATAAGTGTGCTATTTCTGACACTATGGCCTACACACATGACCTAACACAAGTAAAAATAAAAAGTAAAGTCTAGAAGCATTTTTATTCAAATCTTTCATAACTAATAGACTTCTCATGGATGTATATTCAACCTTGATCCCTCCGATCATGGAGTTACTTGCCTCTCTTTGTGGAACCCCTATCCCAACATTTGTGGATCTCATCCCTTGGGAAATGGATCTGAAACTTCCCCCTCTTGGCCTATAAAGCTAACACATTCCTGAGGATTGAGGAGGACTATTGAAGGTAGGCTTATGCTACACAAATAAGGCTAGGAGGTTATTCATCCAAGGAGAAGGTTGGAGATTGTGAGAAGAGGCTTGCAACATCAAGGCTTTGAGGTTGTAAGCTTGTTCTTCATTTTATTTAATAAAAATAAATTGTTCTTTCCTAATCATGTCTTCTTTGATATCATTCATGGGATTTCTTGATCACTCACAAGGGTTATGATTGGTTATTGATTCAATTTATGATATATGATGAGTTAAATAATTCATTTATGTTTCATTATATATACTAGATGCTTTGATCCTTTGTGTGTTTCTATCTATGCAGATCTCTTCAAGACATCATGGAGAAGTTGTGGGAAGCACTGGAACGGTCTCTAAAGAATCAAGGGGAAGCTAACTATCAAAGGCACTGAAAGGGAATTTGACAAGAATTTCGATAAATGGTAAATTCTCTGTCATATTGTTTGCTTAAATCAATTGTAAGATAAGGAAAGATAACAATTATTTCTTATTTGTTACTAGATTTTTTGAGGTCTAGGGAGATTTGTCTTGTCTGCAAGAGGGATTAGTCTTCCTAAGAACTTGAATATGAATGGATTGCATAAATTACTACAAGGACATAAATTCATAAACAAACAAGGTATTAATATTACTTGATGATTTCCAACAATCAATCCTTAGAAGAATCCTAAGCAATATCACTTGCAGTTGCATGGGATGAATAAATTTGTATGAAGACATAAACTCATAAGGAAGTAGGTATGGAACTTACATGATGGTTTTTGACAGATAATACTTGAAAACCCATATTTGTATCAATATTTTTGTTGTTTACATAATGATAGCTAGAGGGTCTGAAATCTGGAAAATAGGAAAGATCGCCAACATGGCCTTTGGTCTTCTAAGCATGATATTATTTAGAATATCATCTAAAAATATTACTCATCGATGGGATTGATTTTATATATGACAAGTGGTCAATATTTGTGCTATATACATAACAATGATCTCTTACACTTATTCTTTTTCCCCATAACTTTAATGGATGTGAATATTGACCATCCTTCCAAGAGGCATCCATGACAATAAAATTATGAAGCAACATGTAGTATAATTAAACAATTTAAGATATCGATTGAAACATCCAATATTATATGCACAAAAGAATAATCAAACGCATCAATTTTAATCGTATCTCTTTCCATTCCAATGTTCATATGTGATATTTTTTAAGTTGATTTCCTCCGAATTTGGCTCAAATAATTGATGAACCTGTTGTAGCTCATTTTTCACTATGTTTTTAATTGTGAAAAAGAAAAGGTTATATATTTAACAATTAAAAAAAAAAACTTATTATAGTGTTAGTATTTTCAAAAATTAATGGTGGATTAACATTGAGATTAAAAATAATACATCATTATGATAAAGTATGTTGGTGGGGCCTTGACAGAGTTAAATGAATTGAAGGGTTAAATGTTGGGCTTGTTCATCGGGTGGAGTTATTTGAGATGTCGGGTCCTCCCCATGGTGGAAACCTGACATCACAGAGGGTTCAAATTTTATGCATATGAGTGCCTCCGTAAAGCAGTGAACATTAGATTGGTTGGCCAGTAATCAACGACTGAGATCAATTCTGAGATCACCACTGGCGGGCCTCGCCTATTATAGTGGGTGCTCTTGTAACTCTACTGCAAGCGAGCGTGACTCTACAATAATAATTGACATTCATCACCATGTCACTTTTTTCGTGTCATCCCATCTCGTACACATCATTTCAGTATTAAATATTTTTGTCCCTCGTATTTTTCCCATTTTCTCCATAAAGTCCATTTCCATTCTCATAATTCACATTGTCAACTTCATTTTCCAGTGTCTGTAGCACGTTTGCAATTGTTGTTCTACTTGAATTAAAATTTCCAATGCTAAATACCATTATCCAACAGCAACAATAGAAGTTGGACCCTCTATAAACGACCCTACATAGGAATCATAAATTACTCAATGAAAAAGGGCCACTTGTTATTTTCATGAGTTTTTTTAAAATTATATTTGTAATAATAATATAACTTTTTCATTAGTTTATCATAGATAAATTCCTTCGAAATATCGAATAGACCAAAGTAGTTCAAGTCGTTAGTAGTTTTTTGATAGTTAAGAGTTTTCATAAATGTCACTATTGTAATGATCATATAAAAGAAATTTTGTTAGGTCCCTATAACACTAGTATATTCCCTCATTATCATTATTGTAGCCCCCTTATTGTAATTGTTGTGCCCCATACAAGCCCACTATTGTTATTGTTGTGCCCTTACATTATTATTGTTATGTCGGCTCTGATTATATTGTGACCCCTTAGACTCCTATATATAGAAAGGAGGTTTTTTCATTTGAATCATCCAAGAATTGTTCATTTGTGTAATGTAAATGAGGATTCCCACTCGAAGAGGTTGATTTTGAAGTCATTGATCTATATTTTCTTATATTTTGTGAGTTGGTTACATAACATTTCATATAAGAGCTTTGGATTCTAGGGTTTTGCTGCTTCAAATAGGTCATCATGGAACTTTTGCTATAACGTGTTTTCAAGGAAGCTTCAAATGCTATAAAAAACACCCATTTGATACAACATCATGAAGAAATTCATGTCCAAATTTAAAACTGTTTCTCACAATACTTTTGTAGATATGAACCAAGGAAGTTAGGGTTTTTGCAGGATCCCAAATTCCATCCCAAACAGGTGATCTTGGGAAAATCATCATAACTTTCTCTCTCAACATCGAATTGAAATTTTGTCAAAAGATAAAGAAAAATGATGGACTATAGTTTGTTGGATATCGTTTTTAGGGACGAAGTTTGAAACAGTGATATGTGGAACTTCATACAAGTTCGCTCTATTGAACTAGTATATAATCAGGTCATTGTGGGAGATTGGACATAACTCTTTCTTGGAAAATCCAATAGTTGTAGCTGCTGCAACACCCTCCAAAATTTTGGCCTGCATCCAATTTCGGAGAATTCCTTGGGTTTTTCCTTGATGTTTGCAAGCACTCTGGCTCATCACATGAGCTCGTGTTGAGTCTTTGCAACCTCCTCACTTGACCGTTCACCGAATATCTTTTAGTATTTTGGTCACAATGTCATGCTTGCAGTCATGTTCTAGCTATGTTCACATTTGTCTTCATGTGTACAAGTTGTATTCACTCTGTAAGCATCTGTCACACTCACACACGAAGTTGTATGCAATGTTGCGCAAGTGTCATCACAGTTGTTCAACGATCTATCACAAATGTCATGCTTGTCACTTGCACCCATTGCTCAGTCACACTAAGCATGTTGTCTTGTTGGTTCAAGGTGTCTTGTCTTCGATTCGTGTTGAGTGTGTTTGCAAGGTCATGTATCCATGATTTCACTCTTTCACACACTTAGTCGTTTTGTTGAAACTCTTTCAACGGGATCACTGTCCAATAGTCGGACCTCCACTAAGCTGCACTATGCAGTTTCAGCTGTCAGAGATCATGTACTTCTACCAAGAATTGCACAAAGCTTCAGGTAGACTTCAGTGCGCAATCCTGGAATCAACCCGACTGACTATCACCCAAAACAGTGCAGAAGTTTCTTAGCAAACCATCTCAATTTGCGCTACCCATAAGAAAATATATCAAGCTTCCCGTTGGTCAACCAGAGCATTTGACTGGGTAGTGACCTCGGGCTTCAATCCTCCAAAAAATTTCCCAGAAGCTGCCAACATACCCACCTCAGCTGACTAAAGAAATTGCACAGACATGAAGGACAGGCACCTAGTTCTTGTACCTGCACTATCCTCAAAATTTGTGCAGTCCTGTTAGCTATTTCCCCTATCATCCAGCCTATTGCTCCTCTTGAAAACTGTTCAGTTTTCTTGGGTTGTCCTCCAGTTTCCCAACACCCCGCTAAGACCAAAAACTACACAAAGACGTCTTGCAGGCCAACCCCCATTTCTGCGCAGTTTTCGTGAGCAAGCTCCCGCAGCCTGCTACTAGCTACCCTAGATAATCTATACATTTTTCACTCCCAGTGTCCTCCCTGTTGCCTCCACTGCCTCCTTGGAAAATTTGCGCAGTTCTACCCTTGAGCCAAGCCAGATCCTGGAGATGGTCACTACTATTCCAGACTTCTCATCTCAGCCTCCTAGTGACCTCTGCACAATTTTCCTTAATAGTGCCTTGGAACCCACATCCCGACCTAAAATGTCCTTTGTGGAGTTTCAGATCCTTGTCCTCTCTCCAGGTCACCTGCAGCCAAAAATGAAAGATGAGGCATCATGGTAGACTTGGAGATTTCAAAATTTGATGTCCTCTTGTCATGAGTGATTGTAGATACAAGTACATGGATGAGACATGGCATGACCATGAAAGGGATGAACAAGGAGCACATGCTAGGGGACTTGTTCGCAAATGGATGAACACATGAAGTACACCAAGTAAAAGCAAATGAGAGACATGCACATGTAACATCAAGCAAACACTAAGACCATTGAAGACTCTGCAAACCTTGCCATGTAGAGGTCAAGCTATGATACACCAAGAGCACAATTATCACTTAGCAACACTGCAGCTCGACATGGACACCACCATTAACATTAACATACCATCACTGTCATGGCGATTCATGTCATGAGTCATCTCGGCCACATCACTATTGTGGGCCATATTATTGTAGTCAATATAATGTAACGTGGAAGTCCAAGAGACCCACATGTAAAGTTGAAGGGTCATGTAAAGTTGAAGAGCCATGTAAGTCAAACAGTCATGAGGGAAGTCGAAGAATCACAAAGGCCAGTTTCACCCTTGGCTATATATCCCCTCATTTGTACATGAAAAAGACTTTTCACCTCGGCACCTCCCACATAGCCTTGAGAGTCTATAGTATTTTCTTTGAGGAGCGAGCAGTGGCTCCAATGCCCACCATAAATCAGGGATAGTGATTTATGGTGTACCGATGTGTCTTCGAACTTTCACTTAATTTAGAACCCTGATAATAGGCTAGCACATTTTCACATGTATTGTATTCGTTTGTAAGACTATTCTTTGGATGCTTGTAATGCATTTTTATTTAACCTGTATTAAGACAGATGAAATATTTCGGTTGTTCTAGTAAATATGCTTTCGAAAATGTGTTGTATCAGTTGTTAATGTTGTCTCACCTATGTGGACTATTCCGCTAGACACTCGACATATTCATTCTTGTAAACTTGTTATAATTACCGTCGCACTCGTGTGGACTATTCCGTTGGGGGTGTTCTACATGCTATCTGTTCACTATGTGTTTGTGGCTGCCGCATCCATGTGGATTATTCTACCAGAAGTTGCACATGTCTTACTATGTTGTGTGTCTCTAATAGAGTTGAGACCATTCCCTTTCTACTTGATACTCACCTTCACCCTCTCCCTCTGCAATGAAATAACCTTGACACAAGTAACGCTAAGCACTCAGCAGGCACGTGAACCTCATTTTTTGATGACAAAGCACACCACTCTCATGTGCTGACAAGCAAGAACCAAGTCAAATCTTTAAGATAATGGCAACTGGGCCATCATATCGAATGGGACTCCTACACCAAATAGTGTGAGGTCTAGTTGGGACTTCATACTGGGGAGATCCCCTGAATGTTGGCTGGCTCAGTACTGTCAACATTTGTGGCACTAAAAGGAGGGCCACCAGTTGTTTTTGGTTGAATGTCATTTCACCCCCACTCATCAATCAATTGGTCAACGCAGTAACTCACACTCCCTCTCACCTATGCGCAACTCTGAAATTGGTTACTCCTCACCTCTTAGATGTGAAAACAAAATTTCATATCAGCACCTCTGCTCTATCCTTCCCATCACTCTTCATTTTGCCATAGTATTCAGACTGATCCCAAGAATACAAGATCTTCTATACACATCAATAAATCCAAATACCACTCCCACATGAGTTTTTGTGTCATCGGTGGAATAAGTAGTACTTGCCACAATTAAAGGTCTGGAAAAAGCTGCTGAGAACAGAAAGGAACCTCCAATCTTCCAACAGGAAGAACAGGACACCCTCGTGATCTTGGGCTCAGAATCTAGTATAGGAGACAGAGGGGAAAGCATCAAAGGAGGCAGAGGTGGAGGCGAACCAACAAACTCAGAGCTGAACCGTTAGATTCTAAAGAAGAAGAGGAGGATGAAGAAGAAGAAGACATGGCTGAACAAAACTTGGAATGGATGACTCGGGGACCATTGGCTCTCTTGAGTGCTTTGCACAAGATGACAAAGTGTTCAGAGAGAATGTTGACAAAGTATGACCTTCACAGAAGAGTGAAGGTAGAAAACCACTCAGACAACTTCTACCTATAGTTGCAGACACTTGAGGTACGGTACGATGATGTTGCATGCAGATTGTTTCCATGTACTTTGGATGGCCGCGCAGTGGTATGGTATCACAACCTTCCTGTAAATTCCACCCATAACTAGGGTTGTTCAAAAGAATGTTTTTGGGAAAATTCGCTGATGACAAGACCTCGATCATGTTGCTTAAAGAGTTGGGAAGTCTGAAGATGGAGTCGAAAGAAAAGGTAAAAGATTTTAATCAAAGGTTTTTGCGCATATTGAACAAGTTTACAGCAGACACAAAACCTCATGACTTCATCATTGTCTACTATTATATATCTGCATTGCCAACCAGTATTGCATAGTTCCTCAAGCGAGCTGAGAAACTAGTGTTACTATAGAACTGCGAAGAGGCAATCGTTGTGGAGAAAGAGATATGCGAAATTAGAGTCATCAAGGATAATGAACTAGCAAAGGACTCGAGAGATGCGAGTAGGAATCCCTAGGCTGTGGTGAGCAAGGGTAAAGATAACGAAGCAAGTGACATTGAAACCCTTACTCATTTTGTCAAGACTTGAAAATAGAGGTGCCTGAGCTGAAACAACAAACGATCGACACATGTGCGAGTAGCCAACCTCCTAGACAATAGAAAGGAAGCATGTCATCAGGCAGCAACCGCTTCCTGACTAAAACTTCGCAGAGCTCTAACTCAGTGTTCCAAATGTAACTGTGTGCAAATGATAATTTTTTCTCATTCCATGAAGACGTTCACCCAGAAGGGACTTGTTCAGAATGGAAATAAGTTGTGGACTCAATATGTAACTATGAACTAAACATAGTAAATAATGCACAATGCTAGTCGAGAGACATATATTATGATGAAGATGCTGCATCTGATGAGGCACCTAGCACTGGGAAGGTTATCAACATGTATCAGTGCTCACAAGCAGCAAAGAAAATGAACATCGAGAAGCATCCCCAAAATCAAAATGGTCGATACAATATCAGAAGTCAAGGGGCTCCCCCTACGATTAGGGAAATGTGAGAAAATCTTGAACTATTGAGGAAGTTTGATCCACCGGCTGTCCAAAAGAAGAAAGAACAAAGAAAGCTCAGGAAGATAGAAGCAAACAAGATTACGTCCATGAGCAGTAAACCACAGAATAGTCCATTGGAAAGTACAAACAAAAGTCCAACCCCAGACATCTCAGTGAGTCTACCCACCCTTGATTACAACATTGTGGAAGATATTAAGAAAAATCGTGCAAACATCTCTTGGTTCGAGTTATCTAAGATTCAGGGTCAGCGGGATATAATGTTGCGCGCACTGGGGAAAACAGCTATAGACAGCACAACCTCTACTATAAAGGGAGCAAGCACATCTCCCGGTTCACTCACAACTGTGCTCAACACACTCCAGATGGAAGAAGAAAACTCTGATTTCCCTCGATTCTTGCTTTCATTCGAACTATTTAACAGCAATGTTCACACCTGTTTGGTTGATTCTAGTGCATCAGCCAATTTCATGCCACTCTCCATTTCCAAACAGATCAATGTGCAATGGAGCAAGACAATTACGCAGATCATCCAACTTGATTGAACATGCGTACCATCCATTGGTGAAATTCAATTTGTGACCATCCAATTATCTCATGATGGTCGAGTTCACCAATGCATCAACATTGTCATTGTCGACATACCGGAAACATATGGCTTAATTCTTAGCAGAGACTATTCCAACAAGTTGAATGGGTATTTTTCTATAGACTGATCACTTTTTGGCTTCCATACCAAGTCAAAAGCAATCAGATTCAGGTGTTATCTGAAAGATACATGAGACACAATGTCACTCCCATCAATGGTGAGAACAAACTATTTTTCACGGAACTCATGTTCGGCAACTGCCTCTTGGAAACACAACTGTGGTGTTATCTTGCACAACTAGCTCAAACCCCACTAGACACGCAGTTAGGTCTCCTTCCTTGCCCAACTGATGGAAATGAAGCTTGTACAAAACATTGTAACACTAGTACCAGTAGCAATAACAATAGCAGCAGTAGTACTAGTGTATCAAGTGGTCCCTGTACAGACGATTTTTGGACTATGTATTTTGATGGAACAAAGACACGAGACAACTCTAGAGTCAAGTGTGTCTTGATAGACCTGAAGCACAGGAAACATTTGATCTCAAGCCGCTTGGATTTTGACTGCACAAACAACACTAATGAATATGAAGCACTCATATTAGGCTTGCACAAAGCCATTAGCCTCAATGTTGTTGTGCTTAAAGTGGTAGGTGATTCAGAAATTGTGGTATGGGACGTTCGTAACACCATACACTTTTTGTCACTTCATCTCGAAAGTTATCAACATGAGGTATGGCAATTAATCTCTAACTTCCAAGCTTTCAAGATCATTCTTGTGCCAAGAATGCATAATGGAGCTGTCAATGCCTTAGCAAATGCAACTGCTAGGATGTCACCGCTTAGGGATAGGCTTACAATTGAAATATTTTACAAGCCTTCTATCCCTGATAACATATCTAATGTATGCATTTTTGACGATGATTAATAGGTACTGCACTTCATTGCCAGTGCCGATGTCATCAAGACACAACAATTGGCGAAGATGAACACAAGCACTCTCTGCAAGCTGTAGCTGATGACAAGAAAGGCAACCTCATCCCCAAGGGTGTGGTATCTCTCGATAAGATTTATGACTTGAAGAATTGCTTCAAAGGGTCACGAAACAACAAAACCCACAATTCCACCATGATGTACAAACAAATCAACCTGGGAAAATAGCATGATCTGAAGTTCGTTAGTCTAGGTATGTGTTGCACACTGCAAGAGCAACAAATTTTTGTCTGATTTCTCAAAGAGTACCAGGATATGTTCGTGTGGACATACAATGATCTAAAGACGTTCGACATGCGAATAATCCAACACATGATTCTAATCAAAGAAGGGGTCAAGCCATTGCAATAGAAACTTAGGAAACTACATCCGTCACTTGAACCCCTTATATAGAAAGAACTAACTAAGTTGTTGGATGCTCAGATCACTTACAGAGTTTGTCATTTTAAATGGGTTTCTAATTTCAGTCTTGTATGTAAGAAATACAGGGAGATCCACTTATGCATTGATTTCCCAAACTTGAACCGCACCCTGGACAAAAACAACTACCCTGTGTCATTCATGGAACCTCTGCTACACGCAATATCTAGAGTAGGAATGTTGTCTTTGCTCAATGGTCTTTTGAGATATAATCAGGATCCAGTAGTGGAACCTGATAGTTTGAAACTATTTCAGGAGAAGCTTGGCCCACACACGTACTGTCTACAATCACTTGACGGGAGGATTGACGACCTTCCTGTCAACGACCAAGATATCAAACTCTAATTTCATTAAGTCAGGGCCGCACCCCACACCATGTACATAGTTTGTTCATTGCTTGTTGTATTTTCACTTTGCCTTACTATTTTTGTTTCATCTTGTTTGGTTTCCTTAGTTTCATGCTATTTTTGGTTTTGGAAACAAGTTTTGCCCTATACTGAGTTTTGGATTTTAAACGAGTATGTGGTTGAGATCCAAAGAGTCTTGTGACACTGCAACACCTATCTAGTCCTCTGTCCATCTTCTTTGTGCTTGGTTATAACCTTTGGCCAATGAATTCCTGATGGAAACTAATAGTCGTCTGCAAGGGAAGCTTGGGTCCAACCATGAACCTATGTCCACATTGGGAAACCCCATGCTTGTACTTAGCCTTTCTCTCTGTTTGTTCAAGCTCATCCAACTAGTAGAAGGGGAAAATCTAAACGAGAAAACCTATGTCAGAGGTATTACATGCTTCTCTAAAGGAACAACCTCTTCTTCTCTCAATAAGTCAGGATCCCTCTTTTGCTAGAAAGATAAATAAGTGCCTATGCACAGTCCTCTCAAAAAAATACAAAGGAGAAAGAAGAGAAAGGCTTCCTGTGCAGAGAGGGGAAGCATGCAAATCCAATGGGGAACTAACTAGGCTCGTTGGTAGTGGAAAAATGTGTGTTTTGTTGCATAACTCCGATGGGGATCCAGTCCTACTAGCAGTGGAGCAACACCAGAGATGAATGTTAGAAAATTATATATTACAGAGCAATGGAATACATAAAATATATTGTAGAAATATAAACACAGAAAACACATAAAACAAGAGAGACACAGATATACGTGGTTCACCCAATTTGGGCTACGTCCATGGAGAAACAGCTAGTCCTTCCTTTTATATTATCCAGTAAAGGGAAGAGATACAACCTACAATAGATCCACTGTAACTCCCTCTTCACTCTCAGACAATCTCCTCTCTCTTTCTCACTCAGAATACAGATCTACATAGATGCAATACAATTCCCTCATATATAGTGAGGGGTTGTGTTCTAGGGAAAAAAACCCTAAATTAAACATAAATTCTATTGTCAGATCTGCACCTAATGAACGACCCAGATTGACTACGAAATTACAACATTTTACAAGGAAATTTTACATCTATTGTTAACTTCGGGACCCCCCTGGACACCCCTTGCAGCGCAAATATTACAGGCAACATTGTCGCCACATTACGAACTGGAGTCCAATGCCGGTGATACCTCTGAATAAAGAAGATAATTAGGCTCCACACCTAATAATCTCCCACTTGGAGACTGATTATAACAACTCCACCGCTGCTTCATTTGCTGGACAATGACTCCACTTTGGACCTTTCTATTTCCCATCTTCATCATCATACTTGAAGACCAATTGAAACTAAGTAGAATCTTAGATTCTCCATGGTTACAACTTTTGTTAACATATCTGCAGGATTCTAGCTAGTGTGTATCTTTTCTAGCTTCAACTGTCCATCTTCCAACACCGATCATATGAAATGGTACTTGAGCTGTATATGTTTAGTCTTGAAATTAAATGAAGAGTTCTTTGCAAGATGTATGGCACTTTGGCTGTCACTGTATAACCTGCCCAACTCCTGCTTATTACCCAATTCATCTAGAAATCTTTGTAACCAAATCATTTCTTTACTAGCCTTTGTAGCAGCAACATACTCTTCTTCTGTTGGTTTAAGTGCAACAACACTTTGAAGTTTTGAAAACCAACTAATAGTTGTTCCACCTACAGTAAATACATACCCTGTTGTGATCCTCATATTATCTCTTTCACCCACCATATATGCATCAACATATCCCTATAGAGCAATGTTTGAACCACTAAAGCATGATGCTTGATTTGTGGTACCTCTCAAATACCTAAGAATCCACTTCACCGCCGTCCAATGTTATTTTCCTAGATTGTTCATGTACCTGCTTACAACTCCCACTACATGTGCAATATCAGCCTTGTGCAGACCATTGCTTACATTAAGCTTCCAACTGTTGATCCATATGAAACTTTAGACATATAAGCCATTTCTTCTCGAGTCTTGAGACAGACCTCCTTACTTAGTTTGAAATGGATAGCTAAAGGTATACTAACTGGTTTTTCATTCTTCATATTAAATCTTTTCAACACCTTTTCTATGTACTCACTTTGAGACAATGTTAATTTTCAATTCTTCTTATCTCTAGTTATTCTCATACTAAGGATTTGTTTTGCAACACCCAAATCCCTCATTGCAAATGAGTTCACTATTTTTATATTGAGCACATTTATTTCCTACATGTTAGGACTTGTAACAAGCATGTCATCTACATACAATAACAATGTAATATAATTGCCATCATTTTTCCTTTTGAAATAAACAAAATGATGAGAGTGACATCTAGTATAACCTTGTTCAGACATAAACCTGTCAAATTTTAGATACCACTTCTTTGGAGCCTGTTTTAAGCCATACAAGCTCTTCTTCAACTCGCACACTAATTTTTCCTTCCCTTTTACCTCATATCCTTGTGGATGCTGCATATATATCTCTTCCTCTGGATCCCATGGAGAAAGGTTGTCTTTACATCTAAATACTCAAGATGAAATATTCAACTACTACTAGACTTAAAATAGTTTTGATTGAAGTCATTTTAACAATAGGAGAAAATATTTGATCAAATTCTATACCCTTTTTTTGTGTAAAGCCCTTCACCACAAGTCTATATTTATACGTTTTTCTACCTCCATCTTCTTCCTTCAACTTACAAACCCATTTATTGTGCAATGTTGTTTTACCTGTAGGCAACCTGACTAAGTCTCAAGTCTGGTTATGTGCTAAGGAGTCCATCTGTTCTTTCATGGCTTGCTCCCACTTCTTCCTAGTTTCTACCTGCACTACTTCATAACATTCAGGTTCACCAGAATCAGTCAACAATACATAATATAATGAAGGAGAGTATCGTTCAAGGGGTCTACTTATCCTGCTAGATCTTCTAACACCACTTTCAGGCATCTGAGGTACTTGTTGTTGTTGTGGTTGTTGTTGTTGTTTTGGCTGTTGATCATTATGTTTTCAAGCAACTTCACTTTTTTGCGATCTCATCAAGCACTGTGTATTCTCTATTTTCTTTTTCCTATTTCTTTTCCTGCACTTGATCCTTATACAAAACCTTTTCATTGAATATGACATCTATGCTCCTAATGATTTTTGTGTTTTTCATAATCATAAAAGCGATAACCAAAATCATTAACATCATATCCAATAAAGGTATGTTTCTTTGATTTTGCCTCAAGCTTTGTTCTATTTTCTTTATTAATGTGGACAAAGGCTTCACAACCAAAAGTCTTTTAAAATGAGTAGTTTACCCTTTTACCTATCCATGCCTCCTCTGGAATACCACCATCTAGGGAGCTTGAAGGCCCTTTGTTTATTAGATAAACAACAATATCTACAACATCTGCCCAAAATTATAAAGGAAATCCTGCATGCAATCTCATGCACCTTGCACTCTCCATGATTGTCTAGTTCATCCTTTCTAACACACCATTTTCTTGTGGTGTTCCTGGCACTATATTCTCTCTTCGAATTCCATTCTCTGAACAGTGCCTATTAAACTCTTTGCTGCAATATTCACCTCCATTGTCTGATTTGAGACACTTCAACCTTTTTCATGTCTCCTTTTCAACAAAAGATTTTCATTTCTTTAAAGTATCAAATACATTAGATTTATTTTGAATACAATAAATCTAGGTCTTTCTGGTTGCATCATCAATAAAAGTAACATAATAACGAGATCCACCAAGATATGATACCTGAGCAAGTCCCCATACATGTGTATACACAAGCTCTAATTTTTCGCTCTTCTTTTCTTTCCGAACTCTCAGGAATCTGACTATCTTCTGTTTCCCATAAACACAATTCTTATAGAATTTTAAATCAACAAGCTTCAAACCTAGCAACAAATTTCTTGAGTGAGGAATCTGCATCCCCTTCTTACTCATGTGCCCAAGCCTATGATGCCACAATGCAATATCTTCTCCTGTAGAGGTTAAAGCATTAACAAAATTAGAAATACCATTGCATAAATACAATTTACCAACCTTTTCTCCTTTTGCTATTACCAGGATCCTTTAGTGACCTTCCAGGTTTTATCTATAAAAGTAGTCATTCAACCTTCACCTCCCAACTACCCTGTTGAAATTAGATTTTTCTTTAGATATGGAACATGCCTTACCTCCTTCAATAACCATTGATTTCCATTCTTCTGTTTTATGAAAACTATACCCATTCCAATTATTTTATACGATTTATCATCACCTAATCGAACCTATCCAAAATCTCTTTGAAAATAATCATGAAAATGTTTCCTATCATGTGTGGCATGGAATGACGTCCCTGAATCTACCTCCCAGGCATCAATGATATTTTCTAACGAAAGAATCAAAGCATTTTGCAACACATCACCTATCACATTCGCTTCGCGATTGTTTTATTGTTGCGCATCTCCTTCTTTTCCCTTCTGAGACTTGCAGTCTTTCTTCAGGTGTCCTTTCTTTCCGCATTTCCAGCACACTATCCCCGATTTGGACTTGGATATTCCTTTCCTTGACTTACTGTGATATCGTGGGCTCTTTCCTCGTTACATTTTTCTTCCCCCAGTCTTTGCAGTCAAAGCATTACCTAATGTCTCACGGAGCATTTCCGTTGTATTTTCTCGCTAAAGATTGCACCGACAACATCATCAAACTTTAATGTACTAGAACCAGATACATAGTTACTAATGGCCATAACTAAACCGTTCCAACATTCTGGCAATGAACATAGAAATAATAAAGCCCTAACTTCATCAACAAAAGTTACCACTACAGAACTTAACTGACTGGTAATTGTATTAAATTCATTTAAATGATCAGCAACAGATCCACCTTATAGCATCTTCATATTAAATAAACGCTTCATAAGAAATACCTTATCTAAGGCTGAGGGTTTTTCATATAGTTTGGCCAATGACGACATTAAACCCTATGTTGTTGTTTCCTTTGAAATATTAAAGGCTACCGATGTCTCTAGGCACAACTGTATTGTTCCAAGTGCCTTTCTGTCGAGAATATCCCATTATGTGTCTGTCATACTTATTGGATTCTTTGCCTTTCCACTTAATGGTAGGTACAGATCTTTCTAATACAGATAATCTTCCATCTGCATCTTCCACAGCTGGTAGTTTTGGCCGTTAAATTTTTCAACCCTAAACCTACCATCTTCCGCCATTGCTCCCACTCGAACTAGGAACCCTTCTCTCCTACGCGATTACCAACCAAATAGACCTTCGGCTCTAATACCAGTTGTTAGAAAATTATATATTACAGAGAAATACAACACATCAAATATATTGCGGAAGTATAAACACATAAAACGAGAAGGATACATATATACGTGGTTCACCCAATTTGGGCTACGTCCATGGAGAAACAACCAATCCTTCTATTTATATTATCCAGGAAACTGAAGAGATACAACCTACAACAGATCCATTGTAATTCCCTCTTCGCTCTAACACAATCTCCTCTCTCATTCTCACTTAGAATATAGATCTACATATATGCAATAAAATTCCCTCATATATTGCAAGGGGTTGCCTTATAGGGAAAAAAAACCCTAAATTAAACATAAAATTCTACCGTCATATCTCCGCCTAATGAATGACCCAGACTGACTACGAAATTACAACATTTTACAAGGCAATTTTACATCTATTTTTAGCTTTGGGGGTGCTGCCCCGATCCCCCGCTGGGGGGGGGTGGGGGGGCTCCTAAAGATCATTGTCACCCCGTGTGTACCGCCCTTGCAGTGCAAATATTACTGCTGGCGTTGCCACTACATTACGAACTGGGGTCCAATGCAATGACACCTATGAATAAAGAAGATAATCAATCTCCACACCCAACAATGAAAACTTATACTCTGAATTTTTTTAACTCACGAGCCAAACTACCCTTCCCGATTTTGAAACATTGTGATCAAGTTGAAACTTATTGTTGTGTTTGACTGAGTTGGAAAAAGGTGAACCATGTCTATCCATGGGGTAAGTGGGGAAGCTGAAGTAACCTGCACAATGATTCAATACTCCCTGATAGACCAAGGCCCTTTGTTATCAATGGACCAAAATAGAGAAGTTGGTATTCAACCAGTGTGTCACCAAGTGTTGTAGCAACTGCAACACCCTACAAAATTTTCGGTTGCATTTAATTTTAGAGCCTTCCTTTGGGTTTTCCTTGATTTTTGCAAGCACTTGGGCTCATCCCATGAGATCGTGTTGAGTCTTTGCACGCTCATTGCTTGACCGTTCACTGGATACCTTTTAGTACATTGATCACAATGTCATGCTTGCAATCATGTTCTAGCTATGTTCACGTCTGTCTTTGTGTGTACAAGTTTTATTCGCTATGTAAGCATATGTCGCACTCACACACGAAGTTGTATGCAATTCTGCACAAGTTTTATCACGCTTGTTCAACGATCTATCACAAATGTCGCACATGTTGCCCACACCTATTGGTCAGTCACACTAAGCATGTTGTCTTGTTGGTTCGACATGTCTTGTCATCGAGTCATGTTGAGTGTGTGTTCAAAAGGTCATGCATCCACAAGTTTATGCACCACACACAGTCATTTTGTTGAAACACTGTCGACTGGATCACCCTCCAAGATCCGAACCTCTGTTGAGCTGCACTGTGCAGTTTGAGCTCTCGGTGATCATGTACTGCTGCCGAGAATTACACAGAGATTGAGGCTACCTCCCAGGCAATTTTCACTACACAATCCTAGAATAAACCCGACTAATTGTCACCCAGAACAACACAAAAGTTTCTCAACAAGCCATCTCAATCTACATTGCCCGCAAGCAAATCTATCAAGCTTCCCACTATTCAACTATAGAACTTGACTGGGAAATGACCTTGAGCTTCACTCCTCCACAAAATTGCACCAAAGCTGCCATCATGCCCACCTCTACTGACTAAAGAAATTGTGCAGACATGAAGGATAGGCACCCGGTGCCTGTTGTTGTACTCTCCTCGAAATTTGTGCAATTTTGTCAGCCAGTTTCCCTATCAGCCGGCCAGTTTCTTCTCATAAAAACTATGCATTTTTCTTGGGTTGTCCTCCAGCTACCCGACACCCCGCTTAGTCCAAAAATTGCGCAGAGATTTCCTGCAGGCCAACCTCCCATTTTTGAATAGTTTTTTCTAGTAAGCTCCCACAGCCCACTGCGGGCCTCCCCGGAGAATCTGCATAGTTTTCACTGCCAGTGTCCTCCCTGCTGCCTAAACTTCCTCCCTAGAAAATTTGTGCAGTTCTTCCTTCCAGCCGAGCCAAATCTCGTAGATGGTCACTACTGTTCCAGACTGCTCATCTTAGCCTCCCAGTGACCTATACACAAGTTTCCTTTATAGTGCCCTGGAGCTTGCATCCTGGCCTAAAATGTGCTTTGTGCAGTTTTAGAGCCTTATTCTCTCTCCCAGTCACCTATACCGAAAACAAAAGATGATGCATCATGGTAGACTAGGAGATTTTTGGATTTGATGTTGTCTTGTCATTAGTGATTGCAGATACAGGTACATGGATGAGACATGGGGTGACAACGAACAGGACGAACAAGGAGCGCATTCTTGGAGACTTATTTGCGAACAGATGAACATATGATGTATGTAAGTATAAGTGAAGGAGAGACATGCATCTGCAACATAAAGCGAACACCAATACCATCAAATACTCTGTAGACCTTGCCATGTTGAGGTGAAGCTGTGATACACCAAGAGCACACTCATCACTTAGCAGCACTACAAATTGACATGGACACCACCATTAGCATGAACATACCAGCAGTATTGTGTCAAGTCATATCATGAGTCATATTCGCCACATAACTATTGTGGGCCATACTGTTGTAATTAATGTAATGTAATGTGGAAGTCCAAGAGGCCCACATGTAAAGTTGAAGAGTCATGTAAATTTGAAGATTCATGTAAGTCAAACAGTCATGAGGGAAGTTGAAGAGTCACAAGGGCCAGTTTCACCCTTGCCTATATATACCCCTCATTTGTACATGCAAAAGAATTTTCACCTTGCCTCCTCCCACATAGCCTTGAGAGTCTATAGTCTCTTCTTGGAGGAGTGAGTAGTGGCTCCAACTGCCCGCTATTGGGGTTAGTGATGTATGGTGTATCGATGTGTCTTGGAACTTTCACTTAATTCAAAAGCCTGATAACAAGCTAGCACATTTTCACACATGTATTGTATTCATTTGTAAGACTATTCTTTGGATGCTTGTAATGCATGTTTCTTTAACCTCTATTAAGATAGTTGAAATATTTCGATTGTTCTAGTACATATGCTATCGAAAATGTGTTGTATTAGTTGTTAACAATGTCTTGCCCGTGTGGACTATTCCACCGGACACTCGACATATTCATTCTCATAAACTTGTTATAACGACCTTCGCACTAATGTGGACTATTCCACTAGGTGTAATATTTTCTATCTGTTCACTGTGTGTTTGTGACTGCCATATCCATGTGGACTATTCCACTGGAAGCTGCACATGTCCTGTTGTGTTGTGTGTCTCTAATAGAGTTGGGACTTGTTGAAGGAAGTGTAACTAAGTTTGGTCTTCATAAATGTACTTTTGATATTTGTACTTATTCAAGAAAAGGAATATTATTTTTATAATATATTTCAGTGAGTTTCTTTCTCATTGAAGTAGGTCTAGCATATGTCAAAGTTCTATAGGTGAGTCAAATAGTTAAGAGAAAATATTGAAGCCCTTAAGGGCATGTTACACCATGCATAAATATATATTAATGTCAAAGGGAAAACCTCCAAGCAGATTCAAGTCTACTCCTATGCAATGGCACCTTCAAGAAGCTCCTTCAAGCATGCTACACCACCATGGAAACTATTAGAAGTCTGCTCAACAAATCAGCCACCAAGATGCACTCAAAGTCAACCTACAAACAACCCTCTAAGTCGGCCTACAAACAGACAATCAAGTCGTCCTATGAGTTAGCCTAAATGGAGCGAAAATCCTCTATTTATAGACGTTGTCCACTCCAAATATAACATGTAACTTGAGCTCTGAAATCCGCAAGGGATAAAAGACAAGTAGGAACAAAGGAAGTCGAGGTAAAAGGTCTACAAGGTACAACGAAGAAAGAAGAAGGGACAAAGAAGGTACAAGACTATTTCTAGGGCTAGAAATAGTCACACGTGTGAGGAAGAGGAAGAGAAATTTGTGGGAATGACAGTAGGGAAAAACAATCCATAGTTTGTTGTTGTTTGGTTTTGACTTTAGACTCACAAGGTCTCTTAGGACAAGCGAAGGAGCCCCTCTCTCTAGCCAAGGAATAAATACCCTAATACATGAAGGGTACTCTCCACACGTGTGTGAAACTAGGGCAACAGATAGCAAAATAATCATACACTCAAGAAGGATCTCATTGGTCAAAGATATACTTGAGCAAGGGATAGAAGAGTAACACTTTATTTAGAAGACTCATTCAAGGAAGTTCTAACTCGATACAAGAATCATAGCAACATGAAGAAGTGTCAGAAGTAGGAGGACAAGTTTTGAGAAACAAAGTGCCGAAAGAAGTGTTGGGGTATATGCTGCAGAAAGGAGTGGAGACTTGACTTTTTCTTGGAGGATCTCTTAGTCAGGAGTCTAGGGTTTGGAATTGATCAATATAAGCTTCAATAAGAGAAATTCACTAAAGGGTTTTCCTCTCAAGAGAAGAGAGGTTTTTGCCCTGACAGAGAGCCAACATCTTGTGTTCTTGTTTTCATTTTTTTGGTAGTAGTTTGATGAAGTAAACACATAAGCACTAATAATAAGAAGAAGAAGAATAAGCTAACAAGAAAAGTAAAAAGACTCTAGAAATTGTTATCAAGTAACGAATAATCACACTACACTACTTTTCCCTAGATTCTTCAACATGGTATCACAGGTAAGGTGTGATGGAAAGAGGAATTTCGGGGGTTAATCAAAATCCCTTTCCCTTAAAAAAATCGATCTTGAGGCTTGTGGGTTATGGCCTACAAGCCTTATCGAAAGCGTTAGTATAGGCCTTAAGCCATAAAATCATGAACCATTCAACTATTAGAGCTTTTTTACACTATCAAAAGCTTAACATATTGGCGTTCAACCCTTAACCCTTCGGCAACACAGATTACAAGATACATGGGGAAAACCATGAAACCCCACTCTGGAATACATACCCAACTTCAATTCTACGCACCCGCATTCATAACTATCGGTGGGTTCGCCCCTCCATATTAACTCCTTCCGCTGCTCCGATGATAACCTCCAACTACCGACACCTCCAACTGTCGATCGATGCATATCGGCGATATTGCCATATCACTCAGTGTTCTACCACATTGGCACTATCGTACTATCCCATTAACTTCCCCAATTGCGATCAGTGATTTGTTTGCAACCATTGATCCTAGATCTGATCTGACAATTGTCGTTCAATCACAATTCGCTATCGTATCATCGTTTCAATGATTCTGCCAATGCAGTATGGGCTCTTCGCTCCTCTGGAAGTTGATCGAGGCTATTGATCTAACAGACCTAATGGGTCTTGTGTATCATTTCTCCAGCCTCCTCTTGGACTTAATATCTTTCAATTGATGGATTTTATGGCTCTCTCAGGCTTTCCTCTGTCACACTCCATCAACACATGACACAATATATATATATATATATATATATATATATATATAGATTGAAAGGAAAAATACTACACAGACACGCAAGAAACCCATAAAACACATATTTATTATACATTGCACAATTACAATTCTAAGGCATTTCAGCCTTAGCATGGGTCTCCTCTTGACTACATTGTGGTCACTCTCTATTACATGATTTCTATTCTATATCACTCTGCCTCCTATATTGAACGTGCAGGTTCATCACACATATATTTATATGGAAACATTGGATCGGATCACTATGAAGGATTCGATCACATCCTTTCCTTGAATCACTCAACTAAAGCCCTAAAGCTTGCTACATGCATATATATGTGGCAGATAAAGTATTATAGAGACTTATTGCTTCCATCAATTAAGCTCTCTTTTAAATGGAAAGTCCCCTTGTTCAGCTCCATGGTCCACGTCCTCCTTCTTTTTGCTTTGGATTCCTCCTTTTGACTAGGAATGCTAGATACTACTGCATTAGACTCCCGAGGCACAAAAAATTATGACCTCATGGTAATATGCTTCTCCTTGTCCTTAGCAATTCTACCCACTGTATTTCTTCAGTGGAACTACCTTCATGGTCTTCTATGAGCTGCAACCAAGGCTCTATAGTAACAGTCTCCTTCTGCTACATGATACCTCACCAAGCTCTCCTCACTCAGCCTTTTGGCATCCTTTAGGTTCTCTCCTCATGAACCATATGAGCACTCCATGCTTTAGGTTTGTTGCAATCTTCTCACCTTCGACTATCATTATCCGCACGACAATAAGACCATAACTCTTCATACTTTAACCCATTGTACCTCCTGCTCCCTCTTCTTTCTCTTAGGACATTTTTTAATCTTCCTTTGCATGCAGAATCTTCATCTACTCTAATACTAAACTTCTACTCTGATACCAAATGATGGAAAGAGGAATTTTGGGGGTTAATCAAAATCCCTTTCCCTTAAAAAAATTGATCTTGAGGCCTGTGGGTTATGGCCCACAAGCCTTATCGGAAGCATTTGTATAGGCCTTAAGCCTTAAAATCATGAACCATTCAACTATCAGATCTTTTTTACACTATCGGAAGCTTAACATATTGTCGTTCAAGCCTTAATGCTTCAACAACACAGATTACAAAATACAAGGGGAAAACCATGAAACCCCGCTCCGGAATACATATCTGGACTTCAATTCTATGGACCCGCATTTCGGCATGTCCACCCCTCTGTATTAACTCCTTTCACTGCTCTGACGCTGACCTCCGACTACCAACACCTCTGATCCTCGATCGATGCATATCGGTGATATTTCCATATCGCTCATAGGCATATCAGCGTTCCACCACATCGGCGCTATTGCACTGTCCCATTAACTTCCCCGATTGCGATCAGTGATTTGTTCGCAATTGTCGATCCTAGATTTGATCCGACGGTTGTCGCTCAACTGCAATGCACTATTGCATCATTATTTCCCTCCATTCCAATATCGTTTCAATGATTTCGTTGATGCGATATGGGCTCTCTGCTCCTCTCCAAATTGATCAAGGCTGTTGATCTAACAAATCTAATGGGTCCTGTGTATCGTTTCTCCAACCTCCTCTTGGACTTAATATCTTTCAATTGATCGATTTTACGCGTTTCTCAGGCTTTCCTCTATCACACTCCATCAACACATGACACATCAGTTATGTATATATAATAGAATTTAAAGGCAACATACTACACAGAGATGCAGGAAACCCATAAAACACATATTTATTATACATAGCACGGTTACAATTCTAAGGCATTTCAGCCTTAGCACGGGTTCTCCTCTTGACTACATTGTGGTCACTCTCTATTACACGATTTCTATGCTATATCACTCTGCCTCCTATATTGAATGCACAGGTTCATCACACATATATTTATATGGAAACATTGGATCGGATCACTATGAAGGATTTGATCACATCCTTTCCTTGAATCACTAAACTAAAGCCCTAAAGCTCATTACATGCATACATATATGGCAGATAAAGTCTTCTAGAGACTTATCGCTTCCATCAATTAAGCTCTGTTTTAAATAGAAAATCCCCTTGTTCAACTCCATCGTCCACGTCCTCCTCCCTTTTGCTTTGGATTCCTCCTTTGACTAGGAGTGCTGGATGCTCCTGCATCAAGGTGACATGTCAAGGATAGGGAAACTCAAGAACACTCATCAAGGGGAATCATCTACAAAGTTGAAGCATCAAGCCTAGAAGTCTCCATCACTTCAAGGTCAAGAAGGGTATACAATACATCATTCATCATGTAGGTCTACAAAGCTAGAAGAAGAGCCTTACATAAAGGCACTTGCAAAGAAGAGAAGATTTAAGCAGAACCTACATCAAGCTATAAGTCTTCAAGCAAACCTCATCACCAAGCAAGTCCACTTGTTGTAGTGTTTTCTTCTCAAAGATGTACGAAAATAACCCACTTAAGATGGTGGATGACAAACAATCTCAACAATATAAATTGCTGCTAAATATTGTAGATCTGCAACAACTGATAGAAACAAAACCTATCAAAACTCTAATCTATGCCACAATCATAGTTAAACAACAAAAAGAAATAGTAATAACTCCAATCATCCAATGGAAATCATATATACAAAGAATAGTTTTTATTATAACACCTGTGAAGGGAACAAATAAATGTTACCAGTCTCCCTCTATGGGATGGGTTCTTGGCTATCCTTAAACGTCTTCAGCTTGTGTAGAGTCTCTCTCCTCTATAATGTGTAAACCCAACAAAAATATGGTGTGCAATAATGAAAATAATCAGAGTTACAACAGTGAGTGCAACAATGAAAATAATCAAAAGTGAATAATGAATGGAAAACCCTTCTATTTATAACAAAATATTGAGTTATCCTCGAATAATGACAATAATAAAATATTATTAACCCCATCCTTGGAATAACCACTTGGAATATTTTATTAGATCTGGTTAGGAGGTAAAAAGTATTTAAAATTTTATTTAGAAATGATAAATAAATAAATGATCTATTTATCATCTCAAGGAATTGGTTTGAGGAATAATAAACAAATAATGATTTATTTAATTATTCCTAAGGGATTTAGTCAAATTTGACAAAGAATAATAATTAATTAGTGATTAATTAATTATTCTTAGAGAAAAATAAGATAATTAATGATTTATCTATTTATTTTTCATGATTGGGTCAAATATGACAAGGAATAATAATTGAACAATGGTTTAATTAATTATTCCTAGAAGAAAATAAAATAAATAGAGATTTATTTAATTGTTATTCATGGCCTTAACTATAACTTACTTAATAAAGGTCGTTTATTAAGTAATTTCTTGCAATAAAAGCAATTTTACTATGGTAAAATTGGCTTTATATGGTGTACTTCGATCCATCTAGTAAATTAGGCTAAATGATCAATCTTTTGATGATAATAGATTTCCACCCAACGTACGAGTGTTAGGAGAAAAACATATGACTGAAGTACATTGTAAAGACACAATCACTAGACAACACAGGGGAGTCAAGAGAGAGAGAGAGAGAGAGAGAGAGAGAGAGAGAGAAATAAAGTTGAAGTGAAAGAGGATAGGGGCAGAGGGGGTGAGACTAATGCAAGTATCCGTTTATGTTGTGGTACTAGACCTCAATGAGGCAGGGGAGGAAAACTTATACCCATCGAGATAACTTAGTACAAAAATAATGGTGCACCCAGAAACATAAAATTAAGCAATGAAGTACATGTTGAATGGTACATGACATGCTGGAATAACAGAGCCAGAAAATAATACAATGTGTCCCATATACATAGTGCACTTGGAAAAACATGAGCCAGGATTAAATAAAAGAATATCTAAGTACATGAGATATAATGGCCCTTCCCTCAAAAAATAGGTGGGAGGGAGGGTAAAACAACCGAAGAACCCATGTCGAACAGGGAAGGGCTCTGTAAAACTAAAAGGATCATCTGAAGGAGATGTGCATGCTATGAACATTGCGATCGGTAGGAACTGAACCCATCAAATCTGTGGAACTACATCTGAGGTTGTAGCATAATAGGAATGCATCTAGACATGTGGGGGGCTACCTGAAGGACCACCCCCTCATGAGGTTTGAAATATCTCACACACACGCAGGAATCACTGGTACAATATGTCACATTACTGGACCATCAAATGTATATTGCAACATGGAGAGAGATATATTGCAACATAACAAAAGCCTTGGTAGGATTTGCACTAGCATGAAATTCAATAAGTCCTTATAAAAGATGTCCAGACTACCTGGCAGGAAATCCATCTGTAGTAAATATGGATTGATTATTTATGATCCAATTGTGCAGAGAAGAAAACACAAAAAAGCCCAGAAGAAAGGTCATAAATGCTTGGCTAAAAGTCATCATCATAAGTCAAATAGTCACAAGAAATTATCATATAAAATAGTGCCCAGAACACACTACTATGAGACTGAAGATATCCATCTTAAGTCTCAAAGAAAAAATATGATTACATGTTGGTTACGTGGACAAACTGGACATACTGCAAACAAATTTCCTCAAGGAAGAGAGTCAAGGAAAAATAGTGTTAAAAATATGCAAGAATATGCCTCTAGAGGACCTAGAATCCACTTTAAGGAAGAAGTACAACTGAGGAAGAAAAATTGTCGCAGTTCATCAGAATCATCTTTTTCAAGTTTATCTGTGTCTAGACATAGCGAAGAACAGGTGAATGTCTAACAGTGCAATTGTACAGATACTGATGAGTGCAACTATAGTCCTTTTGAGACAGACTTAGAATTTAGTTCAGAAATAGAAATAGAAAAGGCACCAGCCAAAGAGAAAGTGTGTATGGCACACACTATTGATCATGATGAAACAAAATTTCTGGCAGGCATCAAGATGCTTGCAGAAGGATAAATGAAAGAAAAACTTCTAGTAACTTTTTTACAAATCAGACACAAAGATCTTGGTAATACCTCAAAAGGTAATATTTCTAAAGCACTGTTTGTTGACACTTCTTATGAGAAAAACAAAAAATGTTTTCAAAGAAACTAACAGCTTACAAAACCAAGTTATTTGACTCTAGGAGAAGTCAATCATGAGATTCATCATTTAGAAAAGGAAATAGTTGAGTTGAGATAAAAGTATCTCAGATAGAAAAGGGAAAATGTCAAGAACTAGGAGAAAATCCTAATGTCAAGATTTTTGAAGATATGCAAAATAGTGGCATAGGGTTTGGCAATATGAAGATCATTACCATTCAGTATCAACAACACCATGTACTATTAAATAATATACAAGGAGAAAACTTCACTCTCAAAACATTAATAGATTCGAGTGCAGATATAAATGTTTTAAACAAAAAAGTGATCCCAGCCAAATACTGGACACCCACATATATGCAAGTCACTGGGGTAGGCACACAGTATTTTCAATATGAAGTCCCCATTGTAACTCTTTGTGTTTCAAAATATTGTATGAAAATGAAGTTTGCAGTGGGAAATATTCCAATTCACTGTATTTTAGGAAATATTTTCTTCCTCCTATTGAACCACATGGATTGGCCAAATTACAGGATTGCAAAGCTAGTTATTTTACATTTGTCCTTGATAATAAAGGTTTCTTACAAACCATCACATTGCCTTTTATTTCAAGACCAAGAATATCCACCATGGTTCAGACTATGCAAGAAGTTAATCTGGAAGAAATAAAACTGGGAGAATTAAAAGACTTCAAGTCCTCTCTTAGAATAAAAGAAAAACTATAGTCCCTAAAGGTACAATAAAAAATTTCAAAGCTCAGATAGAAATTAGAAAAGGATTGTTGTTATGAAAACCCAAATGCTTTATGGCATATAAAGCAACACATAGTTTCATTGTTGTTCAAACAAGAATATGATGGAAAATCATGCAAGAGTCAAGCCATACCTATGAACAGCGAGCACAGAACTGTGTGCCAAAAGAAATCTTAGATGTCTTAAAAAGAGGATTGATTAGAGAATATAACAGTCCTTAGAACTTCTACAGGTTCTATGTAAATAATCACTCATAATAGATTAGAGGTGTTCACAGCTTAGTCATAAATTACAAACCTCTAAATTCTGTACTAACAGATGATACATATCCTATTCCCCACAAAGGAAGCCTAATAAGCTAAATAGCAAGAGCTAAAGTTTTCTCCAAATTTGATATGAAATCTAGGTTTTGGCAGGTTGCGGTAAAAGAAGAAGATAGATTCAAAATTGCTTTCTACATTCCTACTGGTCATTATCAGTGGAATGTTATGCAATTTTGGCTAAAACATACACCATCCATATTTCAAAAGGTCGTGGACCAGGTTTTCAATCCATAATTTGATTGGCTCATTATTTATATTGATGATGGTTAATATTCTCTAAATCTGTAGAAGAACATTTCAAACATGTACATATTTTTACATAGGTAGTCTAGAGAAGTGGGCTCATACTAAGCAAAAAGAAAATGAAATTGTTTCAAATAAAGATCAAATTCCTGAGACATACTATTGAGGATGGCCAAATCACATTACAAGTGAATGCACTTGAATTTGCTGATAAATTTCCAGATATGATCATAGATTAAAAAACAATTGTATAGATTCCTAGGCTGTTTGAACTATGTCAACAATTTCTATGAAGGATGTGCCCATGATAGAAAAGTGTTAAATCAAATATTGAAAAAATATCCAGTGCCCTGGACTTTAGAACATACCAATACCATCAGAAAAATAAAATCTAAGGTAAAAACTTTACCTATTCTCTACCTTGCATATGAGGATTTGCCAAAAATTGTAGAAAGTGACGCCAACAACATTAGATCGGGAGGTATTCTCAAGCAAACTAAAGAATGAGAAGAACAAATTATACAATTTGCTTGAATCACATGGAACCAAGCAAACACAACTATTCTACAATTGAAAAAGAGGTAAAAGTTGCATGGAATTATATAAACAAATTTGACATCAACCTCATACATAAAAGGTTTCTTCTCAGGGTTGATGCTTCTGCTTTAAAGAAAGTTTTAACAAAAGACATCAAAAAGCATGGAGAATCCAAGTTTGTCAAATGGCAAGCTTTGTTTGCAAATTTTGATTTTGATGTCAAGCATATAAAGGGAGAAAGAAATTGTCTACCACATTTTTTGAGTTGGGAGTATCTGACAATAGAAAATCATCAAATGGTTATTGTCATTGAATGGGACCCTAAAACACAGTAAGAAGAACTTAGAAATACCCCAGACAACACCTTAGGACCAATCTATGCTGAAAAATGGAAACCCACATGGCAATTAAGAAACACCAAAGTTATGGATGCAAATCTACAACCTCATCAGGACTTACAACACCTTGTACCAAAAAGAAAGATTTACCCTAAGTCCAGCACTTGGATACATGATATGGTGTATAAGAATTCAATGATGTATTTTGATCTTGCAGACAAAGCATTAAGGAAAAGTTTTCATGATATCAGTCTGATATGAAATGAGGGAAGCAATAGAACCAAGACATTTCATAAATATTATACTATCAATAGAACGAGATATCTTGAACATCCTACAAGAATAATGTGGCCACAAAAGGATCTGAGCCTTGTATTTCCTGACATTGTCTATAATTTCTAGGGCTATAAAAATATCTAGTGGAATCTCTTATGTAGAGAAGAAAGATCAGAAATACATTTATAATATATAGAAATAAAATGTTAAATATAGTAAAAAAATGTTTTAAATAATTAAAATATACAATCCCAAGAATTGTATTACAAAATTTTAGAGAAAAATATAAATTGTATTTCTTTCTTTATGTGTAAACTTCATATTTCAAGTATTTATTTAAAAAATAAAATTATATATTAATAATAATGATTAATATTCAATTAATAATCATTCAATATTTATATATTATTAATTATAAATAGTTCATTAATATTGATATAAAAGAATATAAATTATGATATAATCATTAATATATTATAATTAATATTTAATTATGTATTAATAAATTATTATTTAAAATTATATTATATAATAATAATTCTAATAATATTCATATGATTATTTATTATGAAATTCATATTGAATGTTACTTAATTGAATAAAAATGATACTAATATAATGCACTGCATAAATCATACTTAATGATAATTTTAGATATTTGATTAAAAGATAATAAACTAATCATTAAAATATTATATGGTATTTAAGTTTGCTAAATATACCTAAAACTATAATTCAAAGTTAGAATAACTCTATTTTTTTGAATAATTGTGTCAAGCTCGTAAAACTCCCAAAGACACAGAGGTTTCTATGAAAAATTGTCCTTAACGTACTCCGTTGGAGTTTATAATGCTCAGAATCAATAGGGGATTTCCACGTTGCTTTTATATTATGGAGATCTCATTGAATAAAAGAGGCTTCTATGACAAAAGTATTATAGCTTTAAAAACTTATCTGCCAACCATGATTCCATTGTAGAAAGTTCGTTTTATTGTTTTATATTATTAATCTTTCACCAAATCACTTAAGAGATTATGAGATTATTAATTTAAGGGATTCATATTTACAATCACCTTTTAAAGGAATATTGATATTATATGGGAAACCTGCAATGTAAATTTTTAAAAGAATATTGATAGTATATTGATTGTAATTTATTGTATCTAAATAATGTAATTATTAAAAAAAGGTTACAAAAAAAAACAAAATGTTTTCAAAGAAACCAACAGCTTACAAAACCAAGTTCTTTGACTCTAGGAGAAGTTAATCATGAGATTCATCATTTAGAAAAGGAAGTAGATGAACTGAGATAAAAGTATCTTAGATAGAAAAGGGAAAATGTCAAGAACTAGGAGAAAATCCTAATGTCAAGATTTTTGAAGATATGCAAAATAGTGGCATAGGGTTTGGCAATATGAAGATCATGACCATTCAATATCAGCAGCACCATGCACTATTAAATGTTAATATACAAGGAGAAAACTTCACTCTCAAAACATTAATAGATTCCAGTGCAGACATAAATGTTTTAAACAAAAAAAGTGATCCCAGCCAAATACTAGACACCTACATATATGCAAGTCACTGGGGTAGGTACACAGTATTTTGAATATGAAGTCCCCATTGCAACTCTTTTGTTTTTCAAAATATTGTATGAAAATGAAGTTTGCAGTGGGAAATATTCCAATTCATTGTATTTTAGGAAATATTTTTCTTGCTCCTATTGAACCACATGGATCAGCCAAATTACAGGATTGCAAAGCTGATTATTTTACATTTGTCCCTCATAACAAAGGTTTCTTACAAACCATCACATTGCCTTTTATTTCAAGACCAAGAATATCCACCATGGTTCAGACTATGCAGGAAGTTAATCTGGCAGAAATAAAACTGGGAGAATTAAAATACTTCAAGTCCTCTCTCAGAATAAAAGAACAACTACAGTCCCTAAAGGTACAACAAAAAATCTCAGAGCTCAGATAGAAATTAGAAAAGGATTGTTGTTCTGAAAACCCAAATGCTTTATGGCATATAAAGCAACACATAGTTTCATTGTCATTCAAACAAGAATATGATGGAAAATCATGCAAGAGTCGAGCCATACCTATGAACAGTAAGCACAGAACCCTGTGCCCAAAGCAATATTAGATGTCTTAAAAAGAGGATTGATTAGAGAATATAATAGTCCTTGTAACTTCTACAGGTTCTATGTAAATAATCACTCATAATAGATTAGAGGTGTTCCCAGCTTAGTCATAAATTACAAACCTCTAAATTCTATACTAACAGACGACACATATCCTATTCCCCACAAAGGAAGCCTAATAAGCTGAATAGCAGGAGCTAAAGTTTTCTCCAAATTTGATATGAAATCTAGGTTTTGGCAGTTTGCGGTAAAAGAAGAAGATAGATTCAAAATTGCCTTCAACATTCCTACTGGTCATTATGAGTGGAATGTTATGCAGTTTGGGCTAAAACATACACCATCCAAATTTCAAAAGGTCATGGACCAGGTTTTCAATCCATAATTTGATTGGCTCATTATATATATTGATGATGGTTAATATTCTCTAAATCTGTAGAAGAACATTTCAAACATGTACATATTTTTACATAGGTAGTCAAGAGAAGTGGGCTCGTACTAAGCAAGAAGAAAATGAAATTGTTTCAAATAAAGATCAAATTCCTGAGACATACTATTGAGGATGCCCAAATCACATTACAAACGAATGCACTTGAATTTGCTGATAAATTTCCAGATATGATCATAGATAAAAAAAACAATTGTAGAGATTGCTAGGCTGTTTGAACTACGTCAGCAATTTCTATGAAGGATGTGCCCATGACAGAAAAGTGTTAAATCAAATATTGAAAAAATATCCAGTGCCCTGGAATTTAGAACACACCAATGCCATCAGAAAAATAAAATCTAAGGTAAAAACTTTACCTATTCTCTACCTTGCATATGAGGATTTGCCGAAAATTGTAGAAAGTGACGGCAACAACATTGGATCGGGAGGTATTCTCAAGCAAACTAAAGAAGGAGAAGAACAAATTATACAATTTGCTTGAAGCACATGGAACCAAGCAAGCACAACTATTCTACAATTGAAAAAGAGGTAAAAATTGCATGGAATTGTATAAACAAATTTGACATCAACCTCATACATAAAAGGTTTCTTCTTAGGACTGATGCTTCTGCTTTAAAGAAAGTGTTAACAAAAGACATCAAAAAGCATGGAGAATCCAAGTTTGTCAAATGGAAAGCTTTGTTTGCAAATTTTGATTTTGATGTCAAGCATATAAAAGGAGAAAGAAATTGTCTACCACATTTTTTGAGTCGTGAGTATCTGAAAAAATAAAATCATCAAATGGTTATTGTCAATGAATGAGACCCTAAAACACAATAAGAAGAACTTAGAAATACCCCAGACAACACCTCATGACCAATCTATGCTGAAAAATGGAAACCCACGTGGCAATTAAGAAACACCAAAGTTATGGATGCAAATCTACAACCTCATCAGGACTTACAACACCTTGTACCAGAAAGAAAGATTTACCCTAAGTCCAGCACTTGGATACATGATATGGTGTATAAGAATTCAATGATGTATTTGGATCTTGCAGACAAAGCTTTAAGGAAAAGTTTTCATGATATCAGTCTGATATGAAATGAGGGAAGCAATAGAACCAAAACATTTCATAAATATTATACTATCAATAGAACGAGATATCTTGAACATCCTACAAGAATAATGTGGCCACAAAAGGATCTGAGCCTTGTATTCCCTGACATTGTCTATAATTTCCAAGGCTATAAAAATATCTGGTGGAATCTCTTATGTAGAGAAGAAAGATCAGAAACACACTTGTAATATATAGAAATAAAATGTTAAATATAGTAAAAAATGTTTTAAATAATTAAAATATACAATCCCAAGAATGTTACAAAATTTTAGAGAAAAAAATAAATTGTATTTCTTTCTTTTATGTGTAAACTTCATAATTTCAAGAATTTATTGAAAAAATAAAATTATATATTAATAATAATGATTAATTTTATTATTATATTGTTTTTATTTTATTAAAAGATAATAAACTAATCGTTAAAATATTATATGGTATTTAATGTTTACTATATATACCTAAAACTATAATTCAAAGTTTAGAATAACTCTATTTTTTTGAATAATTGTGTCAAGCTCGTAAAACTCCCAAAGAAACAGAGGTTTCTATGAAAAATCGTCCTTAACGTACTCCGTTGGGGTTTATAATGCTCAGAATCAATAGGGGATTTCCACATTGCTTTTATATTATAGAGATCTCATTGAATAAAAGAGGCTTGTATGACAAAAGTATTATAGCTTTAAAAACTTATCTGCCAACCATGATTCCATTGTAGAAAGTTCGTTTTATTGTTTTATATTATTAATCTTTCACCAAATCACTTAAGAGATTATGAGATTATTAATTTAAGGGATTCATATTTACAATCACCTTTTAAAGGAATATTGATATTATATGGGAAACCTGCAATGTAAATTTTTAAAAGAATATTGATAGTATATTGATTGTGATTTATTGTATCTAAATAATGTAATTATTAAAAAAAATGGGTTAAAAATTTAAAAAAATTCAGAATATGATTGGGAATTTCCACATTGCTTTTATAATATAGAGATCTGATTGAATAAGAGAGGTTGTATGACAAAACTATTATAGCTTCCCAAACTTATTTGCGAACCATGATTCCATTGTAGAAAGTTAAAATTATCTGAGGCGTGCGTATATGCAAAAAAAATGGTTTATATTATTAATCTTTGACCAGATCATTTCAGAGATTGTGAGATTAATCATTAATTTAAGAGATTCATATTTACAATCACCTTCTAAAGGAATATCGATATTATATGGGAAACTTGCAATTGTAAATTTTTAAAAGAATAATGGTAATATTGATAGTATATTGATTGTGATTTATCCATTTAAATAATGTAATTGTTTTTTAAAAGGAAATGAAATTAAAAAAAAAAAAACCATTAATAATAAAATGTTAAAATAGTATTGAGGGTTTACTTTCAAATTATTTATAATTAAATATAAAAAAGTAATCAAAATAAATGAATAGGGTAACTATATAAATATATAAGAAATAATTATGATTATATATTATTATTTTTTGAAATCAACAATAACATGGTGAAATTATTATTAGACGTTAATTATTAATTAGTATTAATAATTAAATATAAATATAATTTAATCAATCAAAATGTTAATTAATATATTAATTACCACAATAATTGTTTATTGAGGTTTAATCTTTATTAATCTTTATATATTATTAATATAATATTAACCTACTAACATAATATTAATATATATAACATTAATATTAATATTAATAAAATATTAAATTAATATTATAATTCTTATTAGCATATATTAACCACATTTATTAATGTAGTTATATATGTGATTGATATATGTTGTATACCAACCATTTATTGGTATGAATGAATGAATGAATGATATTTTAGCGTCCACCAGACTAAAATTAGTTTATGGGAATACCAGTTTCGTTGTTTTTTTCCCTTTGAAATTCAATCGTTTTCTTATTCAAATTAATGATGAGCTGACCCAACCTTCTAACATACCCCTCACTGAAAAGACAATGCCAAGAAATTGAGGCTAACATACTGCCATAATTGTTCCTGATGTCTCCGAAAGCATCACATTCTAAAATAAAATGCTTTTCTGATTCCACTACCCCAGAAGTGCAAAAAGTACACACCCGTTCTTCCCAAGCTTCTTTAGGTCTCTTCCACAGTCCCGTTTCACACTGAATTTTATGTGAGTTAGTTCTTAATTGCGCAATATGAATCTTTGTCTCCACGGAATGTTGACTCCAACGTACTCTTTTTGTTGGAGATCAAAAGTGGGGTTGAATTCCTGAACATAGTACTTCTTCTTTCTACCCAACTATTTTCCCCATATACGCTTACAAAATTTCTCGATAACAAAATTCTTTAACTCCTTCCTATGTGTGGGATATGCATTGAGGTAACTATTCCATTTTTGCATCCATTTGTTGTTTTGTCTCATACATGATTTCTTTCTTCCACTCATGCCTTCATTGAAGAAAAATTTCGGCCATCTACCTACTCCCATTTGCTCAATTCTTTTTAGATACCTTATAAGACACACCATAGAAATTTCTTTGATGGAAGCTGCTCCTTTTTCACTCAATATTATCTCATAAGGAACTAAACCTTTTATTTTGAACTTGCTCATGATCAAGCGTTTTTGGATTTTCTCAATTTGTTTCCATTTTGAAACATGGATGTTGTTAGCCCACAATTCACATCCATATAATATTAGTGGAAAAACTATGAGTCCAAAAAGCACTTTAATCATTTTCCAATCCCATAACTCTGCCTCTCTACATTTGTTTTGAAGTGCATATAATGCTTTCCACCCTCCTAAAATTCTCTTCTTTCTGCAGTCCCCCCAATTAAGCTCGTTGTTGAAATTGATCCCGAGGTACTCGCATTCATTTACTTCTTCAAGAGTGTTTCCTTCAAAGAAGAATGTATGTTGGCTTTGCTTCCTTCTATTAGAGAAATTCATTATTTTGGTCTTACTGGTATTGACTTGCATCCCCACTGCTTTACAAAAATGCTCAAGGCCATATAGGTGCATTTGTAATACATGGGTGGATTTAGAAATCAATACAATATTATCAGCATATAAAAGAAGCTTTATCACAAACACCCCCAACCGAATACCATCCCCACCTTGCTGATTTAGCCAATCTTCCAATTTGTCAATATCTAAACAAAAAAGGGTAGAGGATAAAAGGAAACCTTTCTTTACTCCCATGTCACTCCTAAAACTTTCTGAAATGCCTACTGAAGTTCTAATTTTAACTTTAACCTCTTCATAAAGCCTATGGACAACAGTTCTATATTGCAAAGGAACTTCAAGTTCCTCCATTCTACGCCATAACTTATCTCTATGGACCATGTGAAATGCCTTTTTCCCTTTTCCCCTCTTTTCTTTTACTTCTTCCCACTTAGTGATTCTCTTTTCTACTATACCACTGAAAATATTTACAAACAGAGGATTGATCAAGATGGTTCTATAGTTGGAAGGATTACTAATGTCTCCACTTTTAAAAAGGGTATCGCTAGACTAGTTGTCCAATCTCTTGGGAATCATTGTTGAATACCTCCATGATGTGTTTTGCGAGAATATCCATTCCCCACTTTAGATATTTTTCATGAAGTTCAACCAAGTCCTTTGCCTTCCTTGTTTTCAACTTTTTAATTCCTCCCTCCACCTCTTGTAATGTGAAATGTTTTGTAGTTGTGTTGATCCTCGGAGGAGGCTCAACCGCTAAATATTCTTCATAGAGTTGTCTTGCATAACAAAGTCACTGATTGGTTGTAATATTATTTTGAGTTTTCTTTTTCTTGGTTGAATTTTGTGCCAAAAAAGCTTTGAGGTATAAACTCGTATTTATAAATGATGGAAAATGAGGCCTTAAGTCTATGTCAACCACATTTACTAATATAATTGTCTTAGTCGATATTATAAATAAATATAATTGATTCACATAATTATGCGAATATAATTTATTTACATATTATTATTGTATTATTTTTTAAAATTTATTTATATTTTTTAAAATAATTATGATAATAAAAAATATTTTTAATAATATATTTTATTTTTTATTTTTTTCCATTCATTTATACGGAAAAATACAACATTAAAACTATTTGCATATGCATGCCCATTCCAAATAAAAATGTCGAAACCTTGTCAATAATCCATGGATTTCCTGCATTTCATTAATTTAATGGAGAAAAGGTAATATTAAATAAAGTTATAATAAGAGTGGATCAAACAACAAAATTCAATGAGATTAGATCCATAAACCTCACACACCATAATGAAAAAATAATGCCAACCAAATCTTCCTAAAATATTTCATATACTCTCAAAGTGTTTTAATTAAATAATATTAACGTCAATCAATCAAGGGACACTTGCCTCTTTACTTGATTTGGTTGTGGACATGGACATTTGGTGACATAAATGCCATGAGTTTTTATCTCAGTTTTCAAATTTGTATTAATTTATATTTATTTTGAAAATTCAAACTTTTTATTAAATCATATTTATTTTGGAAATTAATTATGGTTTTTATCTGAGTTTTCACATTTGTATTAATTTATATTTGTTTTGAGAATTCATTTTTTTATTAAATCATATTTATTTTGAAAATTAATTATTGTTTATGGCGATGAGAAATTTTAGTAATCAATTTTAAAAATTTCCAAGATTTAAAAAAAAATCGAGATTATATAGCTTACCTTATTAGTTTTGCTAATGACCATCATTCAAATATCATTCATATGCTATAGAAACCTTGAGTTTATATTTTAGATAAAATCTTTTATTCTAGGGTATTGGTAGCATTTTGGAGTTATACAATAGATATTTGGCATATTTTTAGATTTTTAGAGCTATATCATATGTCATATGTTTGATCATTTTTACATGTTTAGATATTTTAAAAATCTTGTATTTTAGGGTATGGTAGCATTTTAGAGTTATACAATAGATGTTTGGCACATTTTTAGATTTTCAGAGCTACACCATATGTCATATGTTCGATCATTTTTACATGCTTAGATATTTTTATATTTTATTTATTAATTATGTTTTTCAACAAATTTGATGTTTTTGTGGCAATATTATCTTTATGCATCATTTATTTGGCATATATTTAGACTTTTATAGCTACATCATATGTCACGTCACATGCTTGGATCATTTTTACATATTTGGATATTTTTATACTTTATTTATTTAGTTATATTTTTCAACAAATTTGATGTGTTTGCCATAATATTACGTGTCTTCTCTTATCCTCATCATCTTCCCATCTGTTCTTTTTTTTTCTTACTAATATGGATAGTATTGAAGCATAGAAAATCTTAGAAAAGGTAAAGATTACCTACCTACCTATATATAAAATTTAAGGAGGGTTAATTTAAGATGCATGTATTATATAAATTAGTACAAAGGTATAAAATTATAAAGAAACAAGGTATTAATCTTATGTGAATATTTTCAATGGCTAATTGTAAAAAGAAATTTGAACAAAATCACTTGCAATTGCCTTGAAAGCTTAAATTCATATGAAGACATAAACTCATAAGGAAGCAATGTACAAAACTAAAACGATTATTTTCTATGGATAATAATCAAAAACCTATATTTGTATTAATATTTATGTTTCTAACATCATGACAGATATATGATTTGAAGCCTGGAGATTGAGAAAGATCACTAATATGACCTTTGGTCTTCTAAACATGATCATCTTTAGAAAATTATCTAAAAATACTACTCATAAATGGGATTGATTTTATTTATAACAAGTGGCTAACATTTGTGCTATATACATAAGATATATCTTTACACTTACTCATTTTCTCTAACTTGAATGGATGTGAATATTGACTATCCCTGCCAGAGGCATCGATGACAATAAAATTATGAAGAAACATTCCATGGCAAGAATTTAGGGTATGGTGTGAATCAATCAACATTCTATGTATAAAAAAGATCCAATGCATCAATTTTAATTGTATCTCTTTTTAATCACATAAATATTTTCGTGTGATATTTTTAAGTTGATTTCCTAAAAATTTGATATTTTCTAAGTCATTTTCCTCACAGTTTGGCTCTATTAATTGATGAATCAATTGTACCATGAGTTTGGCATTAACAAAGTTATCATTGTTATCCAAAAATGCATCTTTGTTATCAATGATTCGTTTAAAATATGCAAACCATCCAAAAACAAAAAAGACTTTATGGAATCTAAACTCATGATCAAAGTCTATCTTAATTCTATAAGTATGTCTTCATAATAATATTTATAGCTCAATTACATCTTCAAATAAAATTTCTAAATGAATTATAGAATGCAAACATGAGGAATGCTATCATTAATAAATTGCCTTCTTCATGTGATCTATGTTTCTCTAAATAATGGACCCTTATTT